>CANTUZ010000001.1:16388503-16988503 GCA_947846985.1 Fratercula arctica | reverse complement strand
GATTCAGTGCAATTTGGAACTGTCCTTCTCTGAGGCCCTTCTCACACAATGGACACAGATCCCTCCCAGCCAGGGGTTGCAGGTATTTCTCAGATACAGACCATGTATCTCTATTTTCCTGAAAAGTGCTGACGACTCTCGTTTCTTGATGGAGAACACAAAGTAGCTTGGCCTTTCATAAATTTCTATGAGGAAAACTGCTTTAATCTTTAAGTACTTTCCATCTGAAAACTTTGGCAGCACTAAAGTATTTTACTCTCATTAATATATAATCCCAAATAATTTAAATCTAATGGAACATTTTTACACAACAAGAAAACATTTTCCACTGGGTTTATTTATAAAATTTCTCTTTCCACTGTGCCTTGGCTAATCTCTTTGATAGAACTCCCCTCATGAATTTCACATTTGCTGAATGCTAACAAATCTTTTCTCGTTTTTAAAAGTACTTTACAGCTCTCTCTGCTATAAATTATCCAGTCTTTGTGCCTTTGTCCTCCAGTCCTTTGCACTCCATGGACCTGGTATTTATAGCTGTCTGGCAATGTACAAACACGTGCATTTCCCTAAGTCTGCCAAAACTTTCTCTCTGAACGCTCTCCCATAGAGAATCCACATGCAGCATTTACCTTTCATAGTCATATGAATGAGAATCCACATTGGTACAGAAGTTCTTTTTTGGCTGTTTTTTTAAAAAAAATGATAAAAATATCAGCACCACATGAGATTGCCAGGCTTTTCAAAACCACAGAACTTTTTTAAAACATTAAACATGAAGGTTTTGGTAGAAAGTTCCATGAAGCTGTCAGCTTTTCTCAAGGATAAAATGGTCTATGGTTATTTTTTATTATTTTTGTTTTCCTCGTTCAGAATAGAAGTTTAGAGCAGCATAACAGACTGCATGGAAATTAGGCTGGATTACAGTAAAAACTGTTTTATGGAATCAATGGTAAAACTCCCAGTTGCTTAACTGAGGTTAACATTTCAACTCAGATAGTCATGTGGTAGTTAGAGCTCTTGCAAAATCGTATCACCTCTTCAGTTTGCTAGCTGAGGGAAAGCTCATCCTCATTAGGTGAATATCTAGAGAAATCATGTTTTTATAACTTCTCTAGATTGCCTGTGTGCTGAAACGTTTTATTTTGCTTCTGTGATTAAACATTTTTTTGCTGTTCTTGAATTGATTCATTTCCTTATGAGACATATTATTTCTTTCAGTTCAAATTTGAACTTCATCCAAACGTTCCTTTGTAGAGAAAACAAATTTCTTTGCAGCTTTTCCCCCCAAAATGTAAGACTTTAAAAAACCTGCCCCCATATCCCATTTTAATGAGGAAGAACAAAGAGAAGTCTGAATTTTGTTTTAAGAAGTAATCCTTTGATGGCCCAATTCTCTACAACATTAGCTTTTTCTTGAAAAGGGAGAAGATAGGCACATTTAAACAGACATTTTTCTTTCCAGAAGAAAAAGAACTGGAAAAAAAAAAAAGTACAAAATAAAATGAGCAGTTGATTACATAAAAATAGCTTTTTATACATAGCTACGTAATCACAGAATTTTCTTATGCAAAGGAAGAACTATTTGTGGGTTTTGGCAAAAATAGCAACAATATTTTTTTTATTCATTTTGGAGAAATACATGTTAATTTTGCAGTACTCTGCCAGCAAAACTGTCATTGACAAGAATTAACTGGATTTCATAGGAGATATGAGAGGGGGAGCCATACAGTATGGCTCCTGACCTAAATTGTTTTGATGGATGCATTATCAACATTTATACCTCGCACTTTGAACCAGCGGTGCTTCTTTATGCCAAACCTTGTGTTCTAATTTAACTGAACTGAAACAAAACATTAACTCTGATGTAATTTGAGGAAGCTCAAGTAAAGCATTTTTTGAGGTACTGGGGAACGTCCATCTGACTTTAAAAGGGGACTAATCATCTAACTGGTCCCTCTGACTTAGGAAATATCTCCCCAGATCTCTGAAAAATCTGGGAAAAGGAAGGAAAGAAAGGCAGAAAATCAAGAAAGATGCAACTAACTTGCTCCTGCATGAAGATGTAGGTCCTTAGGTGGTTGTCACTCAAATTTGAATGGAGATGGTTTTTTTTTGTCTGGTTTGTAGTTTTAATTTTAGAATGAAATTCTGTCATGAGGGGAGTGACGCCGATTGATCCATCACTGGAACTCTATTTTTCTTTCATTGGTGAGTCTGTCTCCCAATTTCTTAGTCTTCCACCTTAGTCTTACAAGCCAATGCAGGTTGTCCACTCAAGTGCAATGCTCTCTGTCCAGCCCAGTCTTTTGAAAGTTGACAGGGGGAGAGGCTGGAATTACTTTCTTCCCTCAGTAACAGATTTTGCACCACCAAGAGTCCCCTCACTAGCAACTTAAATAATTTCTTACTTTGATTCATGCTATTGCACAAGCATATCATCTTAAATAATTCTTCCTACTTTGCTGTTTACCGTTTAGAATGAATGAAGCCATGGATTCCTTTTGGCCTCAGTAAGATCAACAAACAATCACCGCATGATGTTGATTAAATAACAAATACAACATTGCTTCCTTGGCCACTGTTAGATCTAAGTATCTTTTAAAGAGCCAGAAAACATGGTTTCTTATTTTTGAAAACTATGTCAATGTTAAGAGGACATATGTGATGAAAATCTTGCCTGTTTTTCCCAATTTCTCATGGGTTAATAAAAGCCATTATGTAATTACATATACCCTTGTCTCGAAAAAAACTTTTTAGTAATTTTTTGCTCACAATTGGGACTTCCATAAGAAAAGTTTCTGAATACTTTTGATAAAATCTGTTGTTTGTCCTTTCCTTTACTTCCTTTCCTTTGATGGTACGAAGCAGAATTTGAAATTACTATTATTGTCAGATAAATGGAACACGGTATCACATCGTGACATTATATACAACTTGGTCAGAGAGAAAAAAAACTACTCATAAGATCCAGAAACAAAATTCTGCTGCTGCCTTCTGCAGTTTGTGACTGTATATTGGCAGGACAGCAGTGGCTGACCACGTGCACCAGGCCCTGCTGAAGCTATTCCCCAGTCAAGGGGCAACCCTCTGAGCTATCATTTCAGGGATCAAGATATATGAAGTGCCAATTGTTCTATTAGTCTTCCCACATTTGAGGACCTTGGTTTTATTTATAGTGGCTAAGAGGTTTCCATGCTTCCATGATTTTTCTTCTATGTTAGTGCAAGTATGTTCTGATGAGAAAATAAATTAAAAAAAAAATAAATAAATAAAAATTGAAATTTACTTTGTCATGTACATCCAAAAATGTGTCTCTCTGTTGTTTGGGTTGTTTTTCTTACACATCGCCATTGTTAATGATGGCATTCCCAGAACACTTAGGTGCTTCTGACAGCCTAGAATTATCTTATTTCCGCTAGCTGTAGACATGTTACTTAGCTTTTCTGACTTTTCCAATCTGAACATCAAAGATTTTAACACTTAAATTCTTCACATAGTTGGAGTTATGAATAAACTATTTTCAAAGAATCATTAAGATGAATGTAGATACCCTTATTCTGCATCACTGGCCCGCTGACCAAGAATTCTCTCAGATTTCTTTCATCGTTCTTTACTTCATACTTCATCCCTCCCTCAAACATCCTAGGCATTATTACTCTTAACTTCACAAAATCAAAAGCATATGAAGAGATTTTCTCTCCAGCTCTTCCTGGACATGTGGGTCTTAGCCTGTTTCGGTGTACATATATATGGGAATTATGGTTGCTTAAGACATCTCATGCTGACTTCTCAAACAGATTGTGTTTTCATTACTTGTACTTGTTCCTTTATGTTGCCTTGTTGTTTTGAGCATCTCGCTGCACTGAAGTTTTTTCAGCATCTTGTAGCTTGCCTGTTTTCCCCAGATAATGCAGTGATCATAGCTAAGGGATTTTTCAGATGTAGATTCTACTTGCTATGGACATGTCATGTCAAAATGACATTAGGGAATTCTTGTCTGTGGAGGGACAAAAGTCCAAAACTTAAGAAACCCTGAGATATCTCTTTTCTTCCCCCCTTCCTTTTTTTCCCCTGTGTGCCTTGCAGTTTCATCTCTATTCATTTTAAGAGAGAGCTTCTTCTTAGCCTCCCACAATTATGCCAGTGGGAATCGACCACAATACAGTCGGGTGGTTTTAAAATCAAATGCTTGGAATGGATTACTGGAAATGCATCTACCACTGTCTTCCCTTTTTTGTTACCAAGCTGTTTCTTCTTTCTCTGAAAAACTAATCTTTCTGCCTTTTTTTTATGTATAAAAGGCATTTCTAAATAGCTGTAGGTCTCCCACAATAATTAAAATAATGAGAAAAGAAATTACCTTTCAAAAAATAAAATATAAGCGATCCATTTGACCAACGTTATTTAAAGCGAAAGTCATTCACTTCCTCAATGGAAGATCAGATCCTCATCAGATCTGAGTGCAAGATGGATTCTGGCCATGCCCCTGTATTTAATGACTTCAAGCTCTAACTGCTTGATAAGGAAGGCAGGTTTCAGTGTCAAATGCCATGAATGGAGTATGTTTTCTAAATAATTCTTTTCAGCTAAAACAAGACTTAAGAAAAGAAGTTTAATACATGCATAAAAACATCTCTGTATACATCATAAGAATATGTATGCATGTTTTCTATTTCTGTGTATCACAAATTCTTTTATTCTAATGCAAACTGTACAGGTGTTTATTTTAAACACATATAAATCTCTACTATAAACTGGGATAGATGTTAGCTTAGATGTCTGTTTATTTGGCAGATAAGCCAAATAAAAGTACGTAACTGTAACTGTGGCTAAAATATTTGTCTACTGTAACTTTTCCATGTTTAGTTTAACAAGGAGTTTATTTCTGGGGCAGGAGATACTTACAGAAACAAATGTGCTATTGTCCGAGAGCCTAATAGTTGATGAGAGGAGAATGTTTGTGTTGTCTCATAAAATTTTATTACCACCCACAAAACATTGTTTCACATGAAATAATTACACTGTAAGTTCTTTTGTGAACGAACATCTCTTTTGTAACTCTATATTTGTAAAACATCTAACAAAACGGTGTCTTTACCCAAAACTGGAGCTCCTAATCGCTACCAGACTAAAAGCAGCCTGTAGAATGTCGGCAGAGGTTTTGCATGCTTGGCATGACCCACCTTCCCTTGATTCAAGTAGCCATTCTGAAAGACACACAACCTTTCAACAGGCAGAAATTGCTCAGCGTATCTCATATTCTCCTCTAAGAGCAAAATTGCTCACTTGCATTAAAATCAATTGATATCACTAAATTGCATTATTACGTCGCCGACTACAGTAATTCCAGAATCTTTCCTGCAATCACAGTTCTCTTTCACGGTATTTCCCAATACACAAGAAGATGGCTGTACAACCTATGGGCTTAAAATAAACCCAAAGAAATCAAACTGCATCTCAAAAACTATCTGTTCATTGTTCTCCTTAGGTGCACTATGATGCAGGTATTTGGGTTCCTATCCTGCTCTTGGCACAACAATCCAAAATTGTGTTTCCATCTTTCTATGAGATTGTCAGATTGTGAGCTTACAAATCAGAACAATAATCTGTAAAACATAATAAAAAGATGGGAAAATGTATTCAGATCCACTTAAGAGAGAGGGCATGGCTAGTCAAAGTCTAAAACAGCTATTAATATTCAGTTTTATGCACCGCTTCACATCTTTCTATATGCAATGAGTTGTCTTCATTTCTCAAAAAATTTACTTTCTGAAGGCAAAGATCATCATTTCTGTACTTGGAAATTGTCTAACAAAAAGAAAGCAGTAATAGAAATATGTTTTTCAGTTGCCTTTGTTTCTTCACAAGTTTTCAGCTAATCCTGTTTTCTCTGTGCCAGGTTTTTGGGCAGCATCTTAAGTATTTCCACAACTTCACTAACTGAAAACAGGAGCACAAGCCCTCTCATTTTTTTCTCTCATATCTTTGGCAGGAACAGGGCTTCATCCATAAGGCATATTGAAATGGACTATCTATAATTGGGATTTCTACAAAGCTGTGAAATGTGCTGGTGATGGTTTTAGAAAAGAAGACAGATAAGAAAGGAGCTGAGATCAGTTGGCTGGCACCCTGTTATCTCTGTGAATGGACCAAAGGCGGGTGTACTGTGGGGCCTGGGGGAAAAGGAGGCAGATTGTCAAACAGAATTTGCCATTACAAAATATTTTTTTTTATCATGGTTATCACAGGAGATTTAAAATAGCTGTCACCTTATGTAAACTTCTTTCGCTGTTCAAATAGTAGCCTTCTCAACTGAAACCCTTGTTTTTATTTGTTTGTCATCATTCTATGATTCTATGATTTTATTTTTGGCCTTTAGGGCTGACCAAAGCAGAGTCCTTCATGTCATTGAACTGTTCGATCAACAAAATGAGCAATATACTCCATCTCCATTGCTCAATCTGAGTCTGCAAAAAAACCCACTGAAAATTAATAAAACATTTAACAGCTTGACGTACATAATGAAAGAACATGTCTTTGTTGATGTAGTTAAATTAATTTGCTGTAAAGATTGCTTTACAAATAACAAAATATTGTATATATCACCCCAGGCATTATGTAAGGCTAGTAGCTTCTACGCTGGCATTTGCAGGAATAAGCAAAATTAGTTCAGCACAGTTCACAGCTGTGATCACTGGAGTAAAGCTCAGGGTCTAGGGGCTGCTAGCTCTGATATTGTACTAAAAAGGCAGCTGTACTTTACTACTGGTCCACTGGGCCTGATGCTAATAATTTTTAAATGGCCTGTTAGTTACAGCAGTGGCCTCAAGCTACCTCTTATTTCAAATCCTATTAACATTTGTGTATCTTTAAACTACTTTATTGTCTTAATTAGCATAAATTCATTCGTAATTCCCAGACAGTCTGTTGCTATATACAAAAAAGAAAAATGACAAAAAATCATTAACAGTGGCTGAAGAGTTGGTGGATGAAATGTGACTGTGGTAATGTGCACACAAACCAAATCAATCACATGAAACACCAAAGTGCAGAAATGCTTCTGTACGTGTTGCTTTTCTCCTCAGTGCTCTCCAGGATCAAACTGACTGCCTTAGGATAATGGATTGGTATTGCTTATAGGCATATTGGAGAAACGCAGACTGCTGTAGGTAGCATTTTTAAGAGAACGTTCAATCTTTTTTTTTTAGTTAGGAAATAAGATAAAAAAAGATTAAAAACAGTTTTCCACAGTTGTAATGATTCCAGCAAGACTTACTCAAAATAGTTGATATAAAGCAAGTTCTTCCTCTCTCCGAGACCATCTTGCTTATTCTGTGTTCTGTTTCAAGAAAAATTTCATTAACAGAAATGGAAATTTTTCCTGAATAAGGACTGCACCACATTTTTTTAATGCATATATACCATCATATTTAGTAAAAGTAGCTCTGCCATTAAAATCTATTAACTTCTGGTAGCCCAAAGCTACCACAACGTGTATGTTTTTAAAAGTCACACTGTATTTGTCTTGAAAATGTTTTATGATCTTTTCATTTCTAACATACAGAAAATGCATTAGTAATTAGGTACCGCAATGATTTTATTACACATATATACAATTACTGGCCAAAATCAACTTCTGCAAATAACCATTCTGCAACTTTAGAGAATGCTGATCCTGCTAGGTAAAGGTCTTTTCAACCAACCAAAGGTTTACATGAAATGCTGACATTATACACCTAAACTCAATCAGTCAGGAACAATGTAGAGAATAAAGCATTTTTCTCTCCTACACAACTATGCAGAACCAACCTGACTACCCCTAGTCTGATGAGTTTGTTTTGTTTATGGGTACACAAAGGAACACAGATGCTACTAAACCTACATAATCAAATATTTTTCACAGCTTGATTTGAAGTGAAAGAGTTTCTGCGAAAAAGAAATAATACATATAACCACTGAAAACTTGTCTTTTTAAAACCTAACTTTCTCTATAGTCTCTTTCTTAGCTTATTTTTGTGGCATTTCCACAATACTTATGTTTCTATACCTACACAGCTCAGAAAGAAAGAGATGCACCAACTACTCCTTTGCCAGTATCAAATATAATCGAGGTAGGGTCATTTTACTTCCTTCCAGGTGTTACTAGGTTTAATGTGTGTCTCACTGAATTCACACTGAGGAGCTACAAAACATCCAGTCCTATTAATGTACTTCTCCTATTTTCTTGATTTTCAATGTCCAGATCATTTATTTCACATCCATGCTTTGCTGGAGAATTTTTCCTCTATGTACAAGTACCATACTACCAAGAGACAGTTTAAACAAACTAGCTGCTTAATTTGCTTGTCTCATTTCCTCTAGATTGAAGAAAAGAGGGATGGCCTGCCAGCTGGTGGCCTGTGAGAACAGGGAGGACTGTGCTGGAAGCTTAAAGGAATCTCGTCCAGCATCACGTTGCTTGTCATAATGCTCTGATCTGAATACTGACACACGCAGCACAACCCCACAGGATTTCGTTACCATGCTACTTTTTTATCCCTGAGTTTAATTGAGATCAAAATTCAGAAAAAGGAAACAGAGATTTCAAGTGATGTGGCTGGACAGTACGAACAGGGTCACAGGATCATTCAGAATGGGAGGGATCTCAGAAGGTCTCTGGTCCACCCTCCTGCTCACAGCTGGGTCCGCTCTGAGGCCAGACCAGGCTGCTCAGGGCATCACCTGGTCAAGGTTGAAAACCCCTAAGAACAGAGACTGCACAACGTCTCTGGGCATCCTGTGCCACTGCCTGACTGTCCTCATGGGGCCATTTTTAAAAAAACATCCAGCTCCCCCAGCCTGTCCTCACATGGCCAGTGCTCTAGGCAGGTAATAACTTCCCATGATCTACTGGCTCCGGTCCTGTTCACACAGCTCAGGATACTGTTGGCAAATAATTAAATATTGGTTAATAAGCCTTCCTCTACATATTACCAGCAAGATGTCACAATTTTCATTGCCCATTGCAAGCAGTAATTAACTGCTATGAACAAAGTCAGCGTAGCTATTAGAAAAAAAAAAACTAACCCAAAACCTTAAAAAAAAGCCTAAAAACCTAGGCTATCAATGGGAATGTCAATGAACAAAAATGTACATATACTTCTGAAAATATGGGCTTGAAAGTACATCATATTTGCACTTGATAATCATATGTTCCTATATCATGCCAAATTGGGACCGGGAGTAAGGCAACTCTAGAAACAAAATTAAAGTCATGCCTGCTTATGCATAGATGAGCCTATGACATAATGTTATTAACACGAGGAACATGTTTTATTCACACAGAAATACTGACTGATCATTTATTATTGATTGGGTGCACTATGAGGTGTCACAAAAACACAACTCCAATTGATTAAATAATTGCATTGCCATAAAAGCTGAGGGACAATATCCTGCTCCTTTGTGGAGTCACCTTGCTTCAAAGTCAGCGGGAATCGCTTGAGCACACTCAAAGGCAAAATCTAGCCTGAAGTCATCCCTCAGCATCAGAAAATAAAACAACATATATCAATGAGTATTTTAAACAGCACAATTTGATTATTTAACACTGTACATAGCCTAAGGCATAAGTCTAGATATGTCAGAATAGGGCTAAGGGTTTGCTCTAGAGGCTGTATTTCACCCTGTCGTACTATTGTCTATTTACTGTCACACCTTCATATTACCTCAAGAAAGTAAACGGTGAAACAGAGATGTAACAGAATACTTGTGGAAATAATTTCTTGCACAGACACAGCAGATCCCTTCATAAAAAAAATTAGGAGGCTACATAGACATAGGACTTACTTCTTTAAGCCATCCCATTCACTGAAGTTAATGGGAAGACTGTGAAAAAATACATGCAGGTCTTTTAAATATAGTTCAATTTAGCATTTAAGGAATATCACGCAGACGTATGTCTGAATTAGGGGAAGTGTAGGTTCACCAACACAAGAAATGGAGTGGTGATTTTTTTTTAACTCTGAAATGAGTATTTCCATGAAGGATAAGACTCCACCAGCACAGAGTGCTTCACGATGAGGTGTGCAATGGATAGGAATGCTTTTCCTTAGAAATAAAGAAATGAACTGACTGTTACTGAGGAAAACACCAGCACTTTACACTCCTCCTGATGCTTACGTTTTGTCTGACACCGGCTGTTTAGTACCCAACACAGTGTTTCGATTTACACTCATCTGGTTGGGTGAAGCAAGGTTATCACTGCCTTTGATTATAAAAGCTCCTCTGCAAAAAACTGAAAAGTGCAAGCTGTTTTTTGCAATAGCCCTGCAGCAAAGAAATAGTGAGTAATTTGTACAGAACACGTAAGTTTGCTTTTAGTGTAATTCCCATCTTCTGCAAAATGCTGAGCAATCAGGAAATCAAGTAGCTAGTGAGATATGCCTTAAGCGGTCTCTGATACTGAGGGCCCTCTCTTATCCAGAATCCTACCAATTTTTCTCTTTGTGCTATTGTATGTACTGGATCACATAGATAAAGACAACATGTATTCTCTCTTTTTCTGAGACTACTGTCTTTCAATTACATTTACTACATTATGTACATTTTTTAGACATATAATAGGGACAAAACATAACAGTACACAAATAACAAGGTAAAAAGGTAGTTAGTCACATGTGTGTATATATACACACATTCAAATTATAATAATTCAAATTATCTGCTGTAATTATTTTTGTTCTGTATATTTAACATGGGAAAAAGTCATTAGAAATTGTGACATTTGTCTGGGTTGGATTTTGTAAACAACATGAAGTTTTTTTGATTGCAGAGATGACTACTTACTGACCTTATTTTCTGTAATTTTGGTCTGTTCATCTCATGAACATCTTCCACATGTCAAAAAACAAAGACTACTGAATAATATCAAAACAATAAAAACATCTAATGAGAACTAATGGTTCTAATTTCAATAAAAGAAGCACAAGGGTAATGTCACAGTGTACAGTGTGATCAAAAAAGCTCTCTCTTTTTCTGACATCTCCTAAATAGGAATATTATCGGGAAAACATAATTTCTATAAAATTAGAAGTCTCTGCCAACTGCTTCAACTACCAGAAAACATCGATCTTTTCATCAGTAAAATCAAAACAAACATTTCAAATAAAATCAAAATATTTCATTTTTTTAAATTGACTCAGAAAATTTTGTTTCAGAACTGTCCATCCTTAGCCGTTGACTTCTTCAGTCAATTTTTCATTCTCACTTGGGACAGAGCTCTCTAGGCAGACTACATTTCCAATGATGGAACACAACGTTTCCCCTGGCCTCTTGACCAGGGTCATTCAAGCGCTGCAGCCAGGGTAGAGGGCAGAAGGAAACAACAAAGCAGAAATGGAATTTCTGAACATGTGGCTTGGCTGTAACTTACACTAGTGCTACTTAAAAAAACTGACATGAATTGAGCAGTCTATCTTTGAGAGCTATGCAACTGAAAATACACCTGACATTCAGTGATCACAAATAATACATATACCTTCATCACCATCAAGAGTTGAAATGAGCACATCAAAATATACAGTAGTTTTAAAAGGACAACAATATGAAGTCATAATTTTTTTTAAGACAAGAACAGTTGACTTGGATTTCACAAAATACTAATTGTCCTGCAATTAAGCTTTAGTGACTCAGGTTTTGAACAGCTTGTTAAATAGAGCCCTGAAGTGATCCTATTTTTAGACTTTGGGACATAACATTTCATTAAGCTGTAATCAGGTATTCACAGCTCAGTGTATGTTCAGCTCACAAGCTGTCCAGAGATGGACTCGATAAAGATATAGTAGCATCATTTATATTGTTAAGCTTGCCTCAGATCAGGGAAGTCTAACCAGCTCCCCCCAAAAAATCAGCTTCAGAGTCTAAATATTCCCATTTTCAATCTCACTTGTCATATTGACAGAAGACTCCAGCAATTAAATCATGTGTGGCTGTAAAAAAGGAAAAGGTTGAAATCATCAGAATATAGGATAGCTCATGTAGTAAGGAGAAACATTTATACTTTTCAATCAAGAGTACAGTGCCACAGTCTGACAAAGACATTTTATGCTTTATAACGGTGGTTAAAATATAAGGGTAGGTAGTATTAATATATTATATATAATACATAAACCATAATATATATAATAAATGTTATATATGTATTTGTCAAAACCTATAAGAGAAATATTCAAGTGAAAAATGTGAAGCAGGTAGTAGAGTCATGCCAGTACAATCAAATGTCTGAGGTTGAAGAAAACAACCTTGCCCATGGAAAACAAAAAAGGAAGCCCAAGAAGGAAAGCAAGCAAGTTTACTCCCAACAGCAATGGACAAGAACAGCAAGAAGAAATCTGGGATTGGTAACGGTGTCCAAAAGAGGCTCCAACAGGGTTTGGGGAGGACTCAGGCACCAACCAGGTTCATTAGCTCTTGAGAAAAGAAAGAAGTGAATGGGCCTAGTGTCAGGACTGGCCTTTTCTACTTAATAAAAGTTATGGGGAAGCTCTAACAGTCCACCAAATGGCAGAGTAATTCTGATAAATACAGAGCAGTAAACCTTATTTAAGAATTGATTGTGAGGGAAAAAAATAGGGAGGGAGCAACCGGGGGAAAAGAGAAACTTGAGCAAGAAGCAGCAGTAGTTTAGGAATCAAATAACATAATTTGAAAAATATCAACTTTATTTATATAAAGAGAGAGTGAGCTCTCATACACACACCCACGCAGGAAAAAGCTTTAGTCCAGAATTGCTGGAAAACAGAATGGAGAAAATGCAGCTGGGGTTGGGAAGCAAAATATTCCTTTGGATGTTTTCATTGAGTTGTGCCTCTGTATGGGGTGTCAGTGCCCAGGTGCTGGCAGGGGGGGTTGCAGGGGCCGCTGTGAGGAGAGGCCAGTTCCGGCCAGTTCCGGCCGGTTCCAGCCGGTTCCAGCCAGCTCCAGCGGCCCCGCCACAGGGCACAGCTCAGCCCCGCAGACAAGATGGCAGCCACGCCACTCAAGGCCGGGGGGAAGCACTCAGGAGGGAGGGAGCGCAGGTGGGCCTGGGAAAAGGCGCTTAATTAATTTTCCCCAAGTCAAGTCTGCTTTGCCCATGGGGGATCTCCCTCTCCTTATCCCAACCCAGAAGCTTTAATTTTCTCTTGCTGTCCTGTTGAGGGGGAGAGTGAGAGAGCGGCTGGCGGGCATTTGGCCCTTAGCTGAGGTCAACCCACCCCACTCTTCATGAGATTCTTCTTTACCACATCTTTAAGAAGAAAAAAACCAACACAAATACACAAAGGGGAGAAGGAAACAGTGGGGAGAAAGAAAACTCCAAAATAAAATTAATTTTAAATTTGCTTCCTCAAAGCGCATGCAATCAGAAAAACATTCATAGAGGATGGAAAAGTACTAGCTGTTAAGTCTGCATATGTCTTATTACAGAAGGGTAAAAAAGATACTTAGGCTTGGATGAGTTGTACAATCAAGTGGGACAGAATGAAAGTAAGGCATGATTTAAGATGAATATGAAGGACCTATCCTGCCACTGCAGCGTGTCGACAAACTGTCCCAAAAGCAAAGACAAAAGCTCTGCTGCCTCAGACACACTGACCTGCAAGCTAAACACTGGGAAAATTCTGTGAGGAAGGGGAAAAACAACACCGACATGAAAATGATCCAGTGCAGAATCCTGCAAATCCTGACTGTGACTGTAAACCTGTGAGGAATTACACAACTGCAACAGCTTCCATTTGCTGTTTCTCTTTGGTCTGAACGTGGCACCTTATATAAATAATTGCTTGACCTGCAGTAAGTTTACTAGATGGTCCAATCTGAGCTAACACCTTTGCACAAACCATAACTTCAGGTTCATCTGCCTTACGGTTGTTGGGGTTTGTTTAATCTTATGAAGTCTTAAACATAAACCATATTTAAGCCATGTAGTAGAGTACTATATTTTTTTTTTTCTTATTTTATTTTGCTACCAGTTCCACACAGGCAGGCACAGTTACTTTTTGCATTGATTCATTTAAAATCTCTTGGGTATCACAACAAAGCTGGTTCATTTCCATAAGGCAACAGAACACACCATATCCTACTGACTGGGATAAACTAACCTGGCTTCCTTCTTTGCTAGACCGAAGCAATGCTTTTACGAGTAGCTCCTGCAGGCTGGTTATTCAAAATGGAAGGTGCTTAGCACTTTGCATGCGTAGCCCTTTATAAATAATATATAAAGGTCAAATAAGTTATTTATTGGGTCTCTCTGTCCATTTTACATATGCCACCCTGTTTCAGTATTGAAGGTCTGATTTTCAGCTGCTGTAAATTCAAATCAATTGACATATGTTAATTTGCTCTCAGCTGAGAAACTGGAAAACGGCAAGAATGGTCACTATTTTTTCCGCTCAGTCAAATGCAGTGTCTACCCATTATCACAGATTCCCTCTCTTCTGCAACGCCCAAGCCTCACATCATTTTTTCTTAAATTCCTCCTCTTGAAGCTGCCTTTTTTCACCTTTTTTTTGCAACTTTGCTTGTTCAAAGATTGCTCAGTAATAGTCTTGTAGAGGTGACTCAAAGCAAAGCTGCTTCTACAGTGATTGCCTGTGTCCATTTATTCAGTTCCATAAATCTACCCAACTTATAACTTCACAGTATCTGCTCAAACTCACCATGGCAAAACAGGTCTCTTCTGTTTTCTCCAATCACTTACACTTCTCTATGCGGTTCTGACATAGCCCAACATAACTTTGACCCCTTTTCCTCACCTCCCTCAACTCCACAAGTCATGTCTGATACTTAGTGCTTTTTTCCTCACATTGCATCTAAGATGTTTTCTGTTCTTTGTCCTCCTATTACACCTTCACCAACCTGATTCAGAGAGATGCCTGAACACTGGCCTGACACAGATCACACTCATTCCTTTCTGCTCCATATAAAAGTCATCTCTGACAAGGTCTCCCTTGCTTCTCCTCATCACAGCCTCACCTCTGAGCTCTCACCAGTCTTACTTCTGAGATCTCCAGCTGCAGCAAATTGAAAGCAAATAGTCATGAAGGCATTATTCACGCCTCATTTGTTGCATTTCTCACTGATGTGCCTTCACTTCCCTCCATGCTTCTATTCCAATGCAATCACCCGCTTTGAAATGTTTGGAAAAGCTCCCCAATCCCTACCAGGTTTCTCCTGGAGACACTCTTCTTCCCTATGGCAGCTCGCAGATATACATGGCTGGGGGCACAGATATGAAGCCCACGTTCATCTAGCCAGAGCCATTGGAGGAAAAAAGCTAAAAGCAGCCGAACATCCCGACGCTACACGTAACGTATCAGGAGCTTCATGAGGGTGAAGGTAGGAGACAGAAGGTTGGGGCTAGGAGGCAGTGGAGCTGGGAAGCAGATTGAAAGCTCTCAAGTAGTTCTTATGCAAAGGATGACATGGGAGCATTTCCCATCCCAGACCAGCCGGGGCTGGGCGTGAGCATGGCCCTGGGGTACCTGGCTGTCCTTGGTGGCATCCACTTGCTCCCACAGCTGTGGGGTTTATTTATCCTGTGATGCCTGTGATGGGCAGCCTCACCATGGTCCTGCATACAACCCTGCAGGGGCTGCGCGTAGGCTACTCAAGAGCCACAGGTTGGTCACTCCTGACTTAGATGGATTACTGCAGACAGCAACGGCTTAAATACCACAAATGTGTTAAATTTGGAATCAGACAGGACCAAACCTGTAAATAATGAGACATTTGCCTAGCATCAATCTGACTCTCTGCATATACATCTGTTCTCGCCACTTTATGCATTTTTTAAGATGCAAGCTGTGCTGTCCTCTGCATTTCTAAAGGGCTCAGTAAATTTTAGATAATACTGGAATACTAATAGTAACAATAATTATGCCCTACTCTTGCCTAAAATACTTACTGCATTAATAATTTTCCACAGTATCAACATTCTGTAATAATGAAATTAATAACTATTGTATAAATCATTAGCAATTAAAATTTATTTGTACACTATAATTTGAAAATCTGAGAAATAATATAGTACTAATTAGTGTATGCAGAACCTCTGAATAATGAGTAAAGGCTATTCATTTGTCTTTTCTTAATAAAGCCATATTTCTCCGAAACCACAGAAACAGTCCAATAAGAAATTAAATTCTACCAAAACAGTAATTTTCAGCATTACCCATTTTTTTTTCACAAGTGCACCCAAACTCAAAAAGCAAGACATTACCCTCTGCCTTATGAATACTAAACCAGCATTTTGCATCTAAAGGTTAGTCAAGAAAAATCAGTCTGTGTGCCTGTATTTTTATGAAAATTGCAGAATATTTTATGTGCATTGTTCTTTTTAAGTGTAGCCCAAACCTGTATTGCATATTAGCAAACTTTAATTTAGCATATTGTTTTTCTATAAAAATATAACATTATAAATAACCTTCAAAACACAATCGCAAATTTTCGAACTGTTGAAACAGATAATTCAAAAATACCTCTCCCCTACTTTATCTCATTCAGGAAATCCACAAATGCATTACCTGTCTTCAAAGAGACTGCCTATATATAAATATTCAGTGAGTCTTACATATTTCTAGAAGGGCCCGTTTCACAAACGTGATAGCAGCAGACATAAAGTCTGAATATGGCCACTGAGTTTAATTTACACTGATCAGGGTTCAAATGCCACAAATAGACGATTATGAATCTGAAATACATTTCCTAACAACAGAGTCCATAGATTGCATTATATGACACCTAAATTAGGGAAGAGCAAAGCCTGGCTTGAGTACAAAGCAGCCCATCTCCAGAGCTGGAGAACCAGCTCTGATTTTCTGGCAAATGTATTTTTGGGTTTCAACCAAAAGCAGTACACACGTAAGCCTATTTACACCAGGGTTTTCCTGTTGTATATTCTGTTCTCAGAGTTGAACATAGGAAGGTTCCCCATGCCTTTTAGTCAATGTGGGCAAACCTGCTTTCAGATACAACCACCCTTCACGACCACCATGGTAAACCAGCTTGGTGACAGATATTAGCACATTACCAAATCTCTTGATGGAAATAGGTGTCTGGGGAGAGGATGATGACAGAGTCCTGCCAACACATGCAAGACACGGAAGCATAACACTTTCCATATTTAATTCAGTGCACTCCAAACACAAATAACCCAGCAGTAAGAATTGATGCATCTCCAGCCAATACATATTGCAATACTCTTTCTAGTACTACAGCACTAGCTGTAGCGCTATGGGGAGCACCTATAACATGGTATGACTATACCAAAGTTTTTTAAAACAAAGAAAGATGCAAATTCATGGCAGTCACATGCCTAGTGTTATCCTTGGAGAATGCACATGAAGAAAGATAACCAAAAACATTTTTCATTTACTGGGGGTAAACTACAAATACTGGGTGATGATTAAGACATTGATCCATGAGAACAAAGTCCTCTGGGGAGCAGCACCAGCCCAGACTGACTTTCCAGGAATTCTGAATTTTATATCTGGATCTCTGCATTATTAAAAATAGAGAAAAAATACGAAGCAAAAGTACAAGTTATCAGGTCTGGTTGTGGCAGGGTATATTTGAAGGTTCAAACTCATATTTATTCCAGTAAATAAAATGTATTATGTTAGCTATACAATAATACATATGGAGAGCACCAGGACAAAAGACTAAAATCCTGCAGACTGGCTCCACTTCCTGCCATTATCTCATTCTAAACAAAATGCAAATGCATCTTTCCAACCTAACACATTTTAGCAGACAGGAGGAGAGCAGAGTAACTATTTTGGACAGAGGCTGCTATTAGCATCTCTAATACAGAGTTTATTCCAAATTTGGTGCTATGTCTCTGCAGATCTCAGATCAGAATCAAGCCTTTAGGCATTAACTGAGATAAACAAAGTATGATACGTCAAATCTAATTATGCTATAAATATCCAAGTAAGATCTAGATCTCTAAGGTAATTCTAAAAAGCCTTAGTGACGGAGAGGCAAATATGATTAAGTTTAGACTCGAAACAGCTTGTGAAATATGGGAAATAGCATTACATGTGAAAATAACTGTAGGGGAATATTTTCCTTTAACTAATAAGGCAGGAAATTTTGTGACATAATAAATAATTTTTTCCAGTAGCTTAAGGCGTCTTAAAGCAGAAGGAAGAGATGATAATAAACTACTATACATTCCTGTTTTAAAGCTATCATCAGTAATACTAATTTTATAATTACCAAGTTACAAAAAATAGTGAAAAGCAAATCAGTTACAAAAAATAGTGGAAAACAAACTTCTTATATGTTTGCATCAGTTATAATTACAAAACAAGCGGCTAACTCGGGTAATGCCTCAATTTGTTTGGGACAACATCCCCCTCTTCCCTTTCACAATTTTCATACCAAGGGAAAGCATGAATAAAATGGCAGCAGATTATTCAAATACAATCCTTTGCCCAGGAAGGCTCTGCAGAAAAAAAAAAAATTGTTAAATGCTAGACCTCCGCCATCCCATCCAGAGGCATTGATGTACAGTTAAGTGCACCTAGCTGCAACTTTATTTTAAGATCAAACTGAAACTGAGCTTGCAAATGCATACCAAACAACTGTCTGACTTTGCCCTCTAGTCCTCCTCTGTGAGTTCAAGTCATAGAATTCCACAGATGCTGTTATGGCTTTTTCAATCAAATGAGAGAAACTCCAAAACTCTGCTCAGTGCTGTTTCCAGAAACAAATTTAGATGTTTATATATATAAGCTCACACATATATGAGAGATATATCCCTTAATTAAATCTATTTCCCTTTGTGTTATTCTAAAGCACTTCCATTAACTTTTTACTTCTTTGAGCTATGTATACCAATGCTGTCTCATAGGATATCTGGCTAGCTCCACACTCACATGTGCTATGGGAAAACTTTCAGGAGAACCTCCGGAACACCTCCTGCCACAAAATCCCACACGTTGCACTCATCAAACCTCCATCTTTCCCACTCAGACTTTATGCATGCTGAGGGCCTCTGTCTTACATTCAAAACCAATGACAGCAACTATGTTGTATCCTCCCACATAACTTCTTTCGTTAAGTTAGCTCAGGTCATGTATCAAGTGATAAAATATCAGATCATTTACATATATGCATGAGTATAGCTAAAACCTAATTAATATTGACTGTACACTAAGTTCTGTACATAAATCTTCTACTCCATGATCACTAACTAGAACTTGTTTCAGCTTTGCTGGCTGTGTGACCATTATAGGTAGAAACCACACATAGACATGCAGGCTAAGACTTGGACACAGGTTGTCCAAGATGGAAGCCTAGTCCAGAATTGTCCTAAGCTTTCAGGTCCAAAGAACAAAATTGTGATCATCCGTACAAAACTCATATAACTCTAAGACTCGGTTTCCAAGTTTGGAGATGTGAATAGAGAAATATAGAGAGAAATGAAACATTAGTTTTGACAGATACAGATTTAACTGCTGGGACAGTTCTGCAGCAACCAGCCTGCCGCCTTCCGACAGTCTGAATTGGGACCAGTGACAGATACATTTGCAGGTCTTCTTCCAGTGCTGAAGGAATATATTTCATAGTTTAAGAAGAGTGAAGTCATATAAGAAGGGCTAGATGAAGATAGAAACATCACCTAAAGGAAGGATTAATCTGAGATTTTTCTGAGCTGCAGAGAGACGAGGCAGTGCAATGTGCAGTGCCAGATATGACCTCAGATCCCAATGGACATTGCCACAAATCATCTGTTGGCCATGCCCATTCTAAGGTTATTTCATGTGCCAAAGTAGCAACTTAGGCACAAAGGAAATCTGAGGCCTGCTGGAAGAGTTCCCTATTATCTTGGTCCTCAGGTACCAATAGAACATTCTTCACAGAGCCTTTGAGCGTGGCTCTCAAACAGAAGAGATCCTGGGAAATGGTCCATTTCCTTCACACTCCTTTAAGGCATTGCAAAAGAAACTAGAGGCCTTGGAAACACTACGTGATTCCTTTAACCTTCACTGTTTCCTCACATAGCTCCTCAGAAAATGCAAAGACTGAAAAAAGGTCTCCAGTCCCTCCAGCAATGCACTTTTTTCTCCCCATTCCGTTCACCTT
This sequence comes from Fratercula arctica, assembly GCA_947846985.1. Lineage (NCBI taxonomy): Eukaryota > Metazoa > Chordata > Aves > Charadriiformes > Alcidae > Fratercula > Fratercula arctica. The sequence continues at coordinate 16,968,391 of CANTUZ010000001.1, read as the reverse complement.
GCAATCAGGAAGCCTCACCAATCCTTATTGGACAAAAAACCAAAATTATGCAGCATCTTTAAAAAGCATCACAGATGCAAACGGAGAAATTACAGCCCTGATCTGAAGACTCAATCTAAATTTGACCCACTGAATAGTGAAACATTATATTTGCAGGAGTAAGTGCTGAACAGAATGATAGGAGGCTAAATGGATAGATTTATTTTTCAAGGACAGATTTATGGAGAAAACTCTCATGTTTACAAGACTGTACCTGCTGTTGGACCTGGGAGGATTGCAGGATCTTAGAGTCTGCCTGTGGAAAGTTAAGAACTGAGATATACATTCTCAGAGCATAAACATGCAGTTACATTCAATACTGTTAACTACACTGGAATTAAGGTATGGTCCTATAGACTTAAATAAATATACATTTCAAAGGGTTAATTTTAAAAATTTACATTTATTTTAGGGATTGAAACACGTCACTTATTAAAAAACTACATCCTAGAATCTAAGGTCACAGACATTTACTTACTTCGCAGGCAGCTGAAGAGCTGCAAATGTTATTACCTCAGGCCATTTTTTACCACCTCCATGTTGGAGATCACCATGACAACAGCAAAGCGAACGAAATGGAACCCACAAGTGCTTCCTAAACTCAACACCCCAATGCAAAATCTTCTTTTTTTATCTTAAATCAACAGTGAAGGCATTTCAGTCTAACGTGGTTGACTCCACACTCAAACAAGGAAAAGGTCAGGGGAATAGGGAAGGCAGCAGTCACCCACACACTGAGTTGTACGACGGCAGTCTTAGGCTATAACATGGAGTTGGGTTACCAGCATTACAAACATCGGCAGCTAGCTCCAGAAAAGGACAGCTGCCATTGCTGGGGAATTCACTTAACACCAATGTGAGGTCAAAACTTCCCAATGCTACACATGAACAATGTTCTATGGAGCCTCCTGACCCGTGCCAGGACCCGCTTTGCAATTTCTAGTCCTTGAAGGACATCACCTGTAAGTTAAGAAAAAAAAAAAAAAGTTTACAGGCAATTCTTTAAGAAGAGACAGTAAATTATCATATTTTTCTACTGTTTCATTCACTTCTTACTACACACATGTAAATTATAATGAATGGCAACTGATTTAGGGTTCAGCTTTTTTTTCACTTCTGAGGTGAAATACGGATGTCTAGACATTCAAGTCATGAACAAAAACTTCAGACTTACATTTCTTCATTTTGTGTAATATAATCTTCTTTGTAATTTAACTGCAGATATCATGCATTCTTACAGAAGTATTTTCTCAATATAGAACAGTAATCAAAACGTCGCAGGTTCATAAAGACTTTCAAAGACTTTCCCCCCTGTTGTTATCTAGATTTATGCATACACTTAATTGTTCTGATATTTTGTCTCATGTCTTCAGAATAAGCCCATAAAGGTTATTGTTGTAAAAGCTGTTATTCAGATCATGGATATGTTAAATTTCAGGAAGTTGAAAAAATTGAGTGTGATTTCTTTCACCAGAAACACCAGGTGCACCTTGCTAGTTTTCCATATTATGAATGAAAAGAGGCATCTAATGATCCAGGAAATTTCTCCATAAATATCTGCAAGCACAGAATTTTTTTATTTGCATTTTTTCATTGCATTTGCAATTTCAAAATGCCTCCGTATCTACAACTACAGGCAATATTTACTTTATGGAGTTCTGTTCATAATACTTGTTTCTTGCATTCTACATAGTGCAGTAGGCATTTAGTAGGTAGGTGCACATTTTATTCAAAAGCAATGTGTAAAGGGTTATGAGAATAAAACCCAGAAATATTGGAATTTCTGCATCCTTAAAATATAACATTCAATGTTATTTATAATTTTAAAACTAAGAAGTTGGATGCAATATGGTCACAAAAATTGCAATGTAGTTAGTTTCTTCTGGGGAGTAACACTTGTGAATGATACCTGAAAAATCCCTTGCCTGACAACTAAGAACAAGCTTCTGGTTCTTAAAGTACCCTGAATAATGTCTAACACCCAGAATTGTGTTAGACAACTAGAAAGAAAAAAATATTAAGTGACACAACTATAAGGCCATTATTTTCTAGAAATAATTAATCAAGCACCCGATACTATAAATGAATTGACAGCAGAATATCAGCATCCCCATTGAACATTTTCAGGTTTTCAAGACACCATTGCTCTTTTTTATTAACTCTATGAAATAATATTTATTTTCTATATATGAGCCCTCTTATTCCACTGTACTTTTTTCCTATTACTCATCGTATCACCAGTACCTAAGGAAATAAACATAACTGTTTGAAAGTATGTTGATTTAAAATTATCAGCAGGAACAGCATCTCCGACTTTGGCTATTTCTTCCCAAACTGTATGTTAGGATCCATTTTTCAACATATTTACGAACATTAAGCAGGCATTTGAGCCATTTGGATGACTGGAAGTGTAACATAATTATTTGTGGGTTGAAGTGATCTTTCATTTAATTAAGGTTGGCCCTCAAATGTGGATTCAAAATGTGCTCACCTCAGTACCATACAACAAACTTGTATTTCTATTATCTATCATCTGACAATAGCATATTACATAAATCTGATGTTACACAACGATGCTGTTATTCAACACATATTGGCAGTGAGCTATTTGGATAGCTGTTATTCAAATTAGGATGACTCTCAAAACTTACTTGTCTCAAGCAATCAAAATATAAAAGTGATCAAGTGCAGATGCTCCTACCACTTTTTGATAGCAAAGGAAATCTATCTGAACCATCTCCATGTTAGTGAGCTCTACTGAATTTACCTGAGCAGTTTTGTTAGCTTTCAGATGTAAAGTAAACCTTAATATTTTGAGTTTCTCCCTGTCAGCTGTGGGAGGATACCCTGAGGAGCTACCCTTTAAAGGGTCTCTAAACACTAGTGATCTCCTGTTATTTAGACACCCGTATCTCCAATTCTTTACATTACACCAGTCTCTGAGGATTAGCAGGAAAAGGATAACACCTTCAATCAGCTGATAGACGAGGAGGGACTAGCACTGCTGAATTTTCAGTTTTACTCCCAAGCTTCTATCTAGGCTGAGTCAGCAGTTGCTTTATTTTAAAGACTCTCTTTATTCACCCGCACTGCTGCAAATTGATAAGACCCATAAATTCCAGTTACCTCTTGGAGGGCTGCTTTAGAGATTAAAAGTATATACTTACTTTGATACCACAGTGTACCTCCCAAAAGGATTAAAAGGAGTTAAGTGCGTGCATCCTAAGCAGGAGATACTGTACACCTCCCTCCTCACAGGAGGCAAGCGAGGAAAGCGACCCTGCACACTCCGGCAGGGAAATGTAAAGGTCATGCGGGTGAACCGCTGACCAGACCAGCCTTCACTCCCTCAACCAAGTATGTAGCACACCTACTATTTCATTTGGGGTGGGAGTCCAAATCAGAGCAAGGAACAGGGCCATTATTTAGATAGTAAAATCCTCTCATGAGAAAGGGCTTCACTGCACATTTACTCCAAACTGGCAATACAATTTCAGGTTTCCTGGTGGACACAAAAATGACATATTTTTCTTTTACACTGTAATTGCTTCTGATTTCATTGCTGTATTGCATGTGTTCATAAATCAGCACAGGGCATTGAACCATTCTGCTGTTTACTTAGTGCTGTTTACTTCACATGGGATAACATAAAGTAGAAATAAGGCAGATGACTGGTGCTATATAAATGTGGTGATCCATCTGGTGACAACCGGCAGAAAAAGTAACGTCAGATCAATTCATATGCTCACTAATGCCACATAGGATGTAATGCAACTCAATTGTATTTCTGTCTGTTGCAAAACTATTGCTCCCTGATTCTGTACCATGTTCAGCTTACGAGTGCAGGATGCCATTTTTTCTTTGAGATTGTACACACATTACAGTAACACTAAAAATAAGCAAAAAAAACCCCTCTCTACAAAAGAAAACACCTTCATGGAAGGCTACAGAATTAGGCCCATGAAGTGGGGTCCGTGTTCAGGATTTAGAATTTATAATTAATGCAGTCCAAAATGGACGCTGGATTTTTTTAGCATCCTAACGATACTTGTTAGTAGTTCTCTTCTGTGTCAGAAAATAGTGTAGGCAGCATTATGACAAAGCTTTTGCTTTAGCAGCTGCACAAAGAATAAGTAATGAAAAACTGAACTAACATTTTTAGTAACCAGTATATATGACAGAAGGGATATTGTAACTGTTCAAGCAAATAATATGCACTTATGCTTCAAATGAGCATAGGTTTCATGGCAAGCATCTTCTAAACTAACAGTGGATAAAACAGTAACAGTGCCACTTTTATTTTCTAAGGACACCTTCCTAAATAAGTAGCGAACTATCTCAGTATGGGGCACACTCTTGCAGCTGCCTTCACAGAAATATCTTCTCCAGACATAAAAGTGACAGGATGCCAAACCCGCAAGGCTTAAGATCTGCCAGAATCTCTTTACGCCACAAGTGCTGTATAACACATCTCACGAAAGTGAAGATCTAGTGATGCAGGTGAAGATGACAGCAGAGCTCAGAGGACATGAAGACACAGTGAAGACAGGAAATGAGAGGGACCTGTGCAAACAACTCAAAATTTTCAAACTGCCACGCAAGGGAAAGGAAGGAAAGACTGTCCTGTGGGGAGAATGACCCAAGGAAGCACACAATCCAGAGAAGAGGGGAGGTTGAGAAGACTTCAGGGCATTGGCATGGGAAAAAGTATGGTGCACAGAAGGCACTCTGGAAGAGTGTCCATTTTGATTCTCTACTGAATTCCAGGTCTTCAAAGTCTTGTTCCTTTGAGCTATAAACTAGCTGATTAACCTTGCAATATGCTGTTGTTAGCAAAGACTTGCTAAGGAATATCCAAAATTCTCAGCATCTTTACACCATTCAGTATCTCACTATTTATCTAAGGAGAGTTTTATCTATCATCTGCCTTGTTTCCTACCTGCAATTATAGTTAGAAATTAAATAAATTCAGGAACACACAAGTAAGTATACAATTTTACAAGTAAGTTTGCGTTGTACTATGGATTTGAGGCACAGGTTGGGTATACAGCCAGACCTTAGTGTTGGACATCTAGGTCCAACACGCAGCCACAGCCATTGCAGCTGGCACAAACTGCAGCCACAGCGTAAGAAACCACCTGAGGAGCTTCCTGAACAATACTACCACGCAGTCAGCATCAACACATGTAAGCCATAAAGCTCCTTTGTAAATGAGCTGTTTCTAGCTGGTTTTCAGCAAGTTCCAATGATGACAACTTGCCAAAACCTTCTTTTCAGGAGGCTGATCACAAAAACTAAGGTAAAACAAGTACCGCAAACTGAAGCCCTCTGCCACTTTTTCCCTTTCACAAATTCAGCATGGGCGTACAGCACCCTTCTCAATCCCTGCACACAGGGACAATCCCCAGGCACACAGGAGGTGCATAAAGTGGCTAGGTCAGATCTGCAAACATATAGTTGACCTTGAAACATTATTTATATAATTTTATTCTGTTTACATTTGTCTTTTAATTACTGAGGTATTTTATACCCTCCAAAGGTGACTTACCTAAGAAGGCTGCAAGAACAAGTGCTTCCACTTTGTTATGATTCTATTGTTTATTATTGCATTTGTGCAAAAATGTCAATTTTCTAGAGATTTTATGACAATGAGACAAATTCAGTACAGATTTATGTGGCAGAAGTGAATATATCTACACTACATCTCTACTAGTCTTTTAATGTATTTCCTTACTGATTTTGCAAAGCTCAAAGCATAAAATCACAGGAATGTTTCCTGTAATTTAATAGAGTACATTACCATCTAATTAATATTTAATAAATGCATGAAAGAAAGCTGTGTGGAGAGGCAGAAAGGGACACAGAGAAAATGAGAAGAAGGGTGCAGCTTTGCTAACAGTATTGAAAGCAATTTATATCCAAGAATACTTATGTCTGACTTGATTTTCCTTCTCCATAGGTGCTGAAGGGCAATTCCCAGTGCATCCTTCAGAAGAATGGACAGTCTCCAAGTTTTCATTCTTGTAAGCATCAAGTCCTGAATGCCACTACATCAGAAATACCAGAAAACCTCTCTTGAGCTCAATTCCTAGAAGCCAGGGCTTTGCCCTTAAATAGGAAGAGAATTACAGTGTGTTGCAGATTTTTGTGCAGGGTTCACATATTCATGCTCCTGGCAAAACTGAGCTGTTTAACTTCTGTTTGTGGATAGATACAGGTCTCTCCTCCACAATTTGATTCATCTTGCTCTGCCTTCCTCCTATACTCTTAGAAACATGAGAAATTGCTATAATAATCATTATGTAGTAAATAAACAACCTTTACAAGAAACCACTGGATGCAAACTACTAAGAAACACACGGAGGAGGAGGATATAAAGGCCAACACCTCCAAATGTGAATTCAGAAAGTCAGGCCTGATTGTGAGAGCTGCCCTCAGGCCTCTACACCAGTTAATTTCAGTGAGAATGGTAAAACATTCTCACATCTCCCAAGCTATTAATTTAAATACTTGATATTAGACATTTGTAGTTCAAAATTTAGGCTAAAATATCTATTTTATTCTTTTCTCAGACAGTATGACTGATGGATCTATAAATATTGTTCAGTTTGGTATCACTACTATCTTACCAATACCTACCTGTATCAGCACTGCTGATTATTCTTTCTTTTTTGGACTCCTAATCTCTCCATCACTCATCTGGTATCTTATCTTACACCTCTCCTTGGCCGGCGACTGGCTTCCTTATGCTGCTATAGCGCCTAGCACAGTGTGTCTTAGATGTTACCACCTTCAAATGATAAACACGGATAATAATATACAATTCACATGGCGACCACAATCTGTGACTTGTTGAAATGAAATGCTTCCATCAGACTGACTTTTCGGTAGTGAACAACTGAACTAGAAAATCAGCGTGTGACACATTCATGATATGACACCTCGCAGCCTAAATCTTCTTTGATGACTCACATAAGCATCTCTCAGCTATCTACTTTTCTGTATACTTCATATTCTAAATACAGTATTTTATATACTCAATATTCAATTTTATACTAAATCAAGACTTAATACTAACATTAGACTTCTGTTTGACTGAAAAGTTGAATGCATGACAAATATGTTATACTTTCAAAACAGAATTTATGCATGAATAATATTCAGGGAGTTATACACTGACTCAGGTACAAAAAGTATCTACCAAGTTCACTTAAAATAGATAGCAAATGGGCACATAAAAAAACTTGTTGAGATGCTCTAAGTCCTCCAAGTAAGCCATAAATCTATGTGATGGTTTCAGTACCTTAGTGTCCAAAAGGAAAAATACACAAGGCAGCCAGATTATGCACAAGTAAAACTCCTTACAAACGTTACTGGTTTTTTAGGAAAATGATTTACACAGCATATCCATGCTACCAAAAATGCCAAAGCACATATAAACCAAGAGGTATAGTATTAGCCATACTCACAAACATGGTATAAACAAAACAGAAATCTCAGTATAAAAAGGGTGGTCTTTCTAGCTCAATACCACACAGGTTTGATTTCTAAGGATTAATCCTTTAGTTCCCAAGGATCTACTGGGATCTAGCAAAAAAATTAAAGCATCTGTTCCCTCACCCCCCAAAAAAACTCCATAACACAATTTCACTTGCTGCATGCAGAGTGTTGTTGGAATGTAGCACTATTTCAATAAAGATAATTAACCATCCTAGAAATTATTATCTAACAATTTGAATCACATGAACTTACTCAGATACCTCTACCAGTAACAGCTCAGGCTTTCCCTGTCAAAACAGTAAGAACACAAGCTCCCACTGTACAGTGTCCAAACCAGAAACTCAAGCTGACACTCCCCTGCCTCATACTTCCTACAGGCACTTACATCTGGCCAAAAACCGCCCCCAAAATGGTATGAGAAAGAGCCGCATACCACTGATACGGCTCTGACTTTATACCCACCTTACACAAAGCAGTGCAGAGGCTTGTCCTTCATGCCTATGTATGGCAACAAAAAGCATATGGCCTGATGAGGATCTGAGGTGACATTCCAAGAGAGCACATGAGAATATTTTAGTACTTCAACCAGGAAAGTACATTTCTGGTTTGCACCACAGCCAGACAGCCTGCCCCAACAAGGCTTGGGACTGGTGCCTGCAACCACATTGTAAGTGGCTCCTACCAGGAAACCAGGGAGCACGTCAGGTATTAGAAAGATTTCATAATGTTCTTAACTGCTAAGCGAGCCATTGCTGACAAAGAACTGTGAAGCCAAAATATTGAGTTCTTGCACATCTGCATTTCATCAGAGACCATTTCATTTGGCATTAAATCAAATCAATAGTGGAGACAAAGGTAATCTGGTTTGTATCATTCCTCCAAAACTACAGACTAGTGTTACTTCTATAATATATTCTTCCGAGGAGATAATATTCCATTTTTAATATTATCACTAGGGTTTCTGTAATTAAATAACGATGATTTCCTAACACCAAATAATACAACATCACATCTATTCAAAACACACAGAAGGACAAAAGACATTGAAAATCCTAGGTGCATTGTTGAATAGTGTGCCCAGGTACGTAAGACCATCTCTCTACAGAACATATATAACAGAAATTTCAGAAGGCAAATTAACTTTAATAGCATCTTGGTTTTACCCAACTCATAAAAGCGTTTTCTCTGATAATGCATTTGTTTCTCCAGATTGGATTTATTTTTTTTCTTATTGCAAATATCATTACCTTCTCTTGCCACAATATAATAATAAATATAAAAAATACTGAGAAAGGTGTCAGTTAAAGAGTCTAGCTGTGGTATCTTAATATGCTTCTCCTACTTTGGAAAATACAGCATAAAGTAGGTTAGAAATGGCAGGTATTTTTGAAATTTTTTTGGAGGAAACTTTCTCTTTGCTTAGAGGAGAAACATCCATTTTCTTTTCCTTCTTTCGTTAAAATAGTATTTCAAAACAGGTTACAGTACAGATTTCAATTTTCAGCTCCAAAGGATGAAAGTACAAGCATAAACATTTCTTAATCCAAAGTAAAAATGATCAATTTTACTTGAAGATTTTAATTTTGCTCATTTTTTTGAAAATAATCCACAGGAATAATTGAAAAAAAAAATGAAAAATGCATTTTTTTTTCCAAAAGTCTCTTGTCAAAAATCTGGAAAATCTGAAAAAAAAAAAAAAAAAAAACCCTCACTTTTCTAGAAACCCCCAGCACAAAAAAACTTACTACGATTGGCAAATATCAAGTACATATGCATTATGCTACTTTAAAAACTCTATCTCAAAGCTAATTATATAAAACATAAATTTGTTCATTTTGAAACACATAACAATTCTTACTCCAGTTCAGCAGCAACTTTTGAACCCTCACTATAACCCTGAATTCACAGATCACATTCTGACTTCCCTCTGCTTCAAACAGTACTCACATTAATTAAAATAATCTTCAAGGTAGGGAACATATTTCTTCATTTAAGAATATACTATGTTAAATACAACATGTTAGTATGCTAGATATAAGGGCTGAAAATTAAGCTCTCTTTTAGCTGTATGTGTAAAAAAAAAAGTTTGCATCCATTACCCGAAGTGAAAAAAACACACTACTTTTACAGTCAGAAACCTCAAGGTTGTTGAGAGTTTAGCCAGCTTCAAAAAGAAGTCACCTCCAGCTAAGAAAAATGCTAGGACATTTGAAATCATAAAACATTTTATATTAATTCCAATATTAATTTTAATGAATCTGCCTGTTAATTACTTTGAACATTGCCTGAATAAAAACATGACTGGCTTTTCAGCATTAGTACTTGGCTATAACAGTATTTTATGAGTCTGAATCTGTCAGTGCAACCTTAAGTACATGGTTATCGCTCCAATACTATAATGAATTTAGGTTTAGACAGTGATTGATTTTGATTATCCTTTGTCAAGTCCACCATGTGTTTTACTGAACTGAGGAAACAAGCTCTCAAGCAGTTCCACCTTGGAACTGAATAAAAAAGTTCTGTTATACTTTATGTTGGCAAGATTTTGTCCCTGTTCCAGTATGTTGACAGGAACATGTGATTATTTTTTTTTTTAAATACTATCACTTAAGTTATTATTTTATTCGCTTCAGCTGATTTTATGCTTTTTAAATCCATCAGCAACTTTAATTTGGAAGTATGCCTTTTCTTTAACAGTGAGTTCCTGGCATTATTCAGTGGCAGTACCACGCTTACTGCCACCTACGCAGGTTAACATTGCCACTTAGGGTCTTTACCTCATATTGCAAATCTAACCCAGGATCCTGAAGTAACCCTGAAGATCCCTTTCAAAAGTCCACAACATCTGAAACCTTGCAATTATATCCCTACATGCAAGAAACACTCGCATGCATAGTCAGCTCTTTATTCTTAAATATTACACTGACCTCCCTGATGCTGCCTAGGTTTAGCTGCCTCCAATAGGATCCTTCCTCTGCAATTAACACTACAAAAAGCAAGATGTATCCATCTGAGGTAGCACCACTGAGATAACCCATAACCTGAGTTTCCACATGGAGCATCCCATCCCAAGCTGCTCTCACTATTCCTGGTACTAGAGAGCTATTGTTAGTCACGGTCCTCTTGTAAAATTGACACGATCGGACAGTCTGAATTATTGCCCAGAGCTACTTATGCTGCCCTCATTTAAGAACTCTATGCAAGCTTTTCTAATTTCTGCAGCAAGCACAAGTGCTAATAGTGTTTGGCAGTATATTTATTTGGTAGCTGTTTGCAGCTACAGTAGTCATCACTGTAGAGAAATGACATTTACCCTGGCCCTGTATTTTACTTTTGAAGAAAAAAAAAAAAAAAAAAAAAAGACTTTGCGTATTTACAGTGCGGTAAATATTGACTTCCTATTAATGATCACTTTACGTAAACGGTATTTTCTGGCTGTGAGCTTCCTCGCTGATTGTTCTATCTCTTCATTAATTTGTGGTACAAAGACGACTGAGTAATGTGTAATTGCCGCTTGAATTTCAGGGAAATCTGGTGGAGCCCCACTGTCATTTTTTATTTAAATATACATTATCTTGTCAGTCAACCTGGCGTAGTGCAAGCTTGTTAATGTTATAGTCTACAGACACTGTGATGTATATTTTAAAGGTTTAAATTATAATTTTAGTCAATAGAGCAAAAAGAGATGCAATCTTTAATAGCGTACGACAACTGCCTTCTAAAAAGGCCCCGTATGAGTTACAGAATGACTCTCCTAATTTCCAGCAGCGCTTAGCACCGACTCCAGTGCAGCGTTAGGAGCCCACAGCAGCCACAGCCACTGCACCTGCAGGGTCCGTCTGCACAGAGCTGGGCTGTGCTGGCAGGGACATGGGCAAACGCACGGCTCCACCGTATGCCCTTCCTCTGCCTCTTCCATGAGCACAGGCATCAGAGCTTGGCAGAGGCATTTACCAGCTATGATGTTTGCAGCTCAGAACTGCGCTTCTGCGGTTCGTTTTTTTCTGCAACGTTCACTCAACTTGAATTTCTTTCTCTACATCTCTAACCATACTCCTCTAATGAATATGACTAAGTATGCCCCTCATGGCTTAATTTGGAGTGTACTGGTGGGCACTGGTCCCAGTACACGAGAACCTATTATTTGATTTGTCAGGCATGACAGATCTTCAGTGTACAGCCACTGTGACCCTCTAACACAACATAAGGTAAAGCTTTAATGCCCATTCTACAAAAATCATGATGCATAATGGTAAATTACAGGAAACTCAGCATGTGGGATAGTAGAGCACTCTGATGGTTTGAACTGCTTGTGGACAGTTAGCAAACACAAACATCAGTTCATAATAGTCTAAAAAACATTGTTGATGTTCATCGGTCAGGAAAATGAAAATATATTAGTTTTAGTTAGTATTTTACTTGCTGTTTTAAAGCAATGCTTACTAATTAGACATCACTTTGTCGAAATATTTATATAGTTAAAATCACAACTATACAAATTGCCTACACAAACTATACAAATAGAACACAAGGAATTGTTTAGAAAGCAAAATATTATTTGCATTATTTTTCTACTTTGAAAACATAGGGTTTACATACCTATTTCATGACACTAAATTACTTTAAGCTCATGAATAGTTCAATTAAAGACAGCAGGACTGCCAGCTCACTCAGCTGCTACAGGTGGGAGTGGGTACTTGGGCACGGTCACAGTGACAACATACATTTCCCATCAGTGAAGTCTTAAGGTTATCCCATCAGTTTTACTTGGTCAAAAGATGACTTTTCCAAAGAGGGAAACTTCTGCTGCTCTTAGTAGCTATGTTATGGGGTCCAAGCAGAGACCATACAGAAGCCCCAGGGGACTTCCAAAGCAGTAGAAATACTGCGTGTTGGGGGGACGTGTCCTGGAGTATGTCAGATGTTTCTGTGTTAAACATAATGAATTGAAAGTAAGTATGTATGAAACAGGCGGTGGGATTGTCCCACTCTAGACCCATTTTGCTGTGAGGGCGATGTGTCTTGAATGACACTCAGGATTAAAGGTCCAGAAAGTACAGGGAGAGCGTAGCTTAATCCTGTGATGCCACAGGCAGATACCGAGTATTGCACATCTCAGAAACAGTCCAGGAGTGCCAACCATCGGCGATAACACCTCCCTTCCTTGCATGAAAATTTCCTATCACAAACAAGAGCCAAGGGCTTTTACTTCCCACAGGCTCCTTAGCTCTGGCTCCCTGGCCACGAGATGGGGAGCTTGGGGATAACCCTTTAATCTTCATCGACACTTCTGGTGTGGAGAATACCTTCACGTGGGGTGAGGTTGCATATCTGAAAGGCAGCCACCATCCAGACCAGTGGGGCTACTTCTTTCTTTCTTTTATTCTGCCTTTGCAGTCTGGATCAGACCATGGATTATTTCCTCCAGTGCCCAGAACCGGTGAGGGTAAAGGGACCTACAGTCCAACAGCTTTCCACACCAGTCCTAGCGCTTCTGCCTGACAGACAGTAAATGGTTTCAGGCCAGAAAAAATTCAAGCCTGGTTAGTTTGGTCTGTATAAATGTTCCCATAAACATGTTGATCTTCGTAAGCATAAACAAAAGGGCCACACCTTGCACGCAGCCTTTATTAACCTTGGGAGTCCTTATTTTCCCAAAGTATCTACGGTGACTTCATTAAAAGCATCAAACTTGCATCAGAACCTAGAACTGGGGAACTTATCTATAACATATACACACATGCATGCCCCCATCTGTACACATACATATGTATATGCATACGTTGCTGTAATTCCTAAGGAAATTTTTTCGAGAGGTTTGAGAGGAAATTGCAAAATAGATAAACAGAAACAAAAGATTCATATTCTAAAATATCTAGTGTAAAAACAGAAGAAGAAACAAAAGTAAGCCTCTTGCATTTCCCTGCTCTGAAATTTACACATTCACTTTTCAAAATCCTGCAACACAGAAGTATTAAAGTGACATTACTCTCACAAATAAAGGTGCACCACTCAGGACACTAATTCAGCTGATCTCCAATACACAGAGAGGGATATTAGCCAGAAGAGTCATTGCCAAACTCATGGAAAAAGGTATCCAATTTGTCCAGATTAGATGGCTTTTCCACAATACTGTCCGTTCTCTTCACAGCAGTGGTTTAAGACATAAATTCCTCTAAAAATCTGAGGAAAACACAGAAATATTTGTCTGGAAGTTAACTTTTGAACCATCAGATGAAATCCCATGAAAATACATGCAACCACATGAGATAAAGCCAGCAGTGTGCCCAGGTGGCCAAGAAGGCCAACAGCATCCTGGCCTGTATCAGGAATAATGTGGTGAGCAGGACTAGGGAAGTGATCGTCCCCCCTGTACTCAGCACTGGTGAGGCCCCACCTCCAGTACTGTGTCCAGTTTTGGGACCCTCACCACAAAAAAGACATTGAGGTGCTGGAGCGGGTCCAGAGGAGGGCAATGAAGCTGGTGAGGGGTCTGGAGAACAAGTCTTATGAGAAGCGTCTGAGGGAGCTGGGGTTGTTCAGCCTGGAGAAAAGGAGGCTGAGGGGAGACCTTATCGCTCTCTACAACTACCTGAAAGGAGGCTGTAGAGAGGTGGGGCTGGTGTCTTCTTCCAAGTAAGAAGCGATAGGACAAGAGGAAACAGCCTCAAGTTGTACCAGGTGAGGTTTAGACTGGATATTAGGAAAATTTTTTACACTGAAAGGGTTAGTAAGCATTGGAACAAGCTGCCCAAGGAAGTTGTCAAGGCACCATCCCTGCAGGTATTTAAAAGACGGGCAGACATAGTGCTTTGAGATATGGTTTAGTGATGGCTTTTGTCAGAGTTAGGTTGATGGTTGGACTAGATGATCTGAAAGGTCCCTTCCAACCTAGGCTATTCTATGATTCTATAAGCCCTTCCATAAATTGGAAGAGACCTCACCAGAATTTATCCTTTCCTTAGTATTAGTCTCACTGGACTATAATAGCAATACTCAAGCAAATTCTTATTGAAACCAAACTATGCAAATTGAATAGAACAGCAAGAAAAAGAATGACTTATCTCTTCCATTATTTCCACAACTTCACAGACTTCAGAATACAGATTAGGGGCTAACTTTTATTCTTAATGAAAGCAATGACATTTTGGTAGACTACTTTTGATGGGAGGATTAGAATCGTATCTGCTGTGCTTCCAAATATGTGTAGCCTTGAGATTCCTCACATACCTGTGTAACCTGGGCATAACCACTTCCAAGGCAATCTGATTGACCAACCTGCTACCATTTTCAATGGAACAAAATAACTTTGGACTGTATTTGACTAGGAAGACTGCTTGTCTTCCAAGCACTTTTTCTTGGCTTCCTCAGGCATCTGAGGGACGTGCAAACTACAGACCAGATGTTTCCTCAGATTAGCTGGTCAACTGAAACTGACTGATGATTTCACGCTCTGTAAATAACTAGGTGTACCTTATTCTAAACATATATCACTCAATAGCAGTGAAAAAGCATTTCATTTTATGAAGTGATTTTTAATATTATTTGTTTTAAGAGACTTAAGGAAAAATTGTAACGTGGAAAATGATAAAACTCTGAAGCAATAAAACAGTAACATGGAAAGCCTTATGTTGGTGATCAAATGAATTACAAAGCCAGTATTTAGAGAAAGCAATTTGTGTTTGCTCTTAGAAAGAATCTTTGGGAAGTGAAACAATAAACACTGGAAACTTAAGCCAGAAAGGTTAACTGAACTGCCCCAAAGCTTTCAGTTCTGGGGTAAAGACAGGTTTAGAATAAAGATGAAAGTTCAAAAGAGCAGTGAGCACCATCCTTTAAACTATCATTCTCATCTCTTTAATTCAAAAGTTGAGAGGGATAAACTTTTGTCCACAGTAACCTGGGTTATAAAATGTTTTGCCATCTCTTTAGATGTCTTTGGAGCTCTGTCTTTGAATAGCATTGCTCCAAGGGCCAAAGACTCCTTGAGCAAACACATCATCACTATTCCCCCTGCCACACACCACTTCCAACAAGCGGCTCATCACAACTCTCCTTCCTCACCTATTCTTCTGGTAACCACCTAGTGAAAACCTGTGCACACACAGCTGGAAGTCTGCAGGAGTGGAAAATTCATCTCACCAGCCACTATACCCCAGGAAAAGATTGTGTCTGCACTGAGTGGTGATTATCTGCCTTTGCCCTAGTGCATGGCTGTGTTGTGGACGTTGGCAATGCAGATTTAAACGTCCACGTCAGCACTGCCAAACTGCAGCGATGTGCCATTATGACCTATGACAACTTCCCATAACTATTATCTTACTGGAATGACCACCTACGGATCGCAGTATCCCTGAGCTGAAATTTTATGCCATAATATCTTTTTTTCTCTCTTGCTGTGGAACTGATTGCAATTTCAAAACACAAGAAAGGTTAATTTGTAGTCTAAAGTAGGCAAAAAAGATTTTCGTCATATAAGCACTGTTACCCATTTTCACCAAATCACAAAAATGGAAGCAAAATATAAGGTCTGCTAGCATATGTTAGAGAAGAAGACATAAAACAGTTCATTTGTTTCACCATTAATTCTGAGGCGGCAGTGGGTGACAAAACCTAAAAGGAAAATGAATTTGCATTTCTATGTAAAATGTTCATTACCTTTAGCTGAACATGTCTGTTCATTTTTTAAGCATTTATCTATTCACCCATACTGTAATTTACATAGAAATATTTTTACACATCATATAGTCTGCTTTTTGACTGTAAAGCTAGGAAAAATAATTTCTTGCAGCTTTCTACATTTTTCTTGAAAAAGCATTAATTTCTTAATAAACAAGGAAAACATTAGCTACACAGGTCCAGCAGAGAAGTGGCATATATATATGTAAGCAGCACCTTAAATTGCATTTCTTTGT
Organism: Fratercula arctica; assembly: GCA_947846985.1. Taxonomy (NCBI): domain Eukaryota; kingdom Metazoa; phylum Chordata; class Aves; order Charadriiformes; family Alcidae; genus Fratercula; species Fratercula arctica. The sequence goes on along the minus strand of CANTUZ010000001.1, from coordinate 16,951,937 downwards.
TCTAATTCTGGTATGTACTATCAACTAATAATGCACATCCCTGTTCATTAGTGCTCTGCAGCAGGGTCACATTGGAAAGACCTCTTCATTACTCATGCACTGCTTGTCAGCACACAGGCTGGAGCAAGATTACTAACACATCTGTCTAATTTTACTAAGAATATTGATGTAATATCAGTCTAATCCACTGTCTGCACAACCAGAAGCCTGTCCGATTGGGAAAAAAAATCTTGTTTTTCTTTTGAAACAACCTAGGTGGTAATGAGGAACGGATGCAAGTGGGCTATTGTGTCTTATTTGTAGACTGCAATAGTTATCCAATACCTTTATTTCACAGATTACCACACGTAATGCTGAAAACTAAAATTCCACTGAGGGACATGTGCTAGCTTTGTAGAGGAAAAAAGAAAGGAAGAAAGGAGAAAAAACTGCACATCCTAAGAGATTTTCTTACAAGACTTATATGACTTGTAAAACTTAAGACAGAGCCCTGGCCTTCTATCAATTTACATTAGCAGAAGTTCTCTCCCCATTTTATAATCTGGTATGGCAGAAATTTTTAATTTTTTTTAATGGCTTTTACAAAATAAACGACTGTTAAACATTAATTATGTTGATATTTAGCATTGAATATGAACATTCATGGTCATTCTAGTTGTCTTCTGTTGCTTCAAAATAAACCAGCAAAAGGCCTCCAGTATCCAATTTTCTCACCTATCATGGGTATCTTCCTAATTAGGAAGATGGTGATAAAACACAGAATGGAACGAAATATAGGGAAAATAAAATCTAAATGATCTAATTACAGTGTCTGTCACCAGGTTTATTTCTTGTTTTCTATTAAGCAGAGTATAAGGTTGAGATTAAAGCAAGCCAAGGGATTTCTGCTCTTTCTCAAGGAAAGTAGAGCCTTAATAACTCTGGTAGAGAACAGCTACCTGTAACATTGCAGGGTTAGACTTCTACATCTCAGCATTTTGCTGCAGTCTTGCTTCACTGATGTAACATAAAATACTGTGCCGACTTATTAGATCATTTGCATTTTTTGGTTGTTCATACAGACATTGTAATATCCTTTAAAATTGTTCTGGGCTTATTTATCATAGAAGTACAGTTTCCAAAAGGAAGTCTTCAAACACTTCCTGTGTTTCAAAATTTTAGTGCAGTGGTTTCAGAAAAAGAAGTCACACATATTACAGACTATTTTACTTCATCATTTCAATCTTCTTTTTAATCAAATCCCACCTCTTCACAGGACTCTGACAAATCTAGAGTGTCTTCAAGTGCTAGTTGTTCATTTGGATTTTGATTGACCGAGCAGTCACAAAAATCATAAGGAGACAAAGAGCACTGTAGCAACTTCATAGCTGGGTAAAGAATATAATTTTTAACAGATAACTGTATATTTTGAGGAATTTAGGATGACCCGGTCTTGTGCTACTGCTTGGATTATTTCATGCCATGTACCAATGGCACACATATTTTGATTATTTGCAAGACTGGAGCACACCAATGAGTACTACAATATAACTGTTGTCATCTGAGACTTCTGAAATAAAATTACACTTTATGTGACTTTTCTGAAGATGCAGGAAGAAAACTGTCTGAATAACTTATTTTTCAGTTTGCTTGCAATTCTGAAAATAAAATCAACATCTGCTGTGGATGGAGATAAAATCCTTTTTTGTATTTGGACAATGAAATAGCTAGAAACATACCCGAAGGTAAAAACATCTCCTTCTGGGTTTGAGTCATTTTGGAATTTCAGAGTTTTACACTGAATTTAAACTAAATGTCAAAACAAAAATATCAAACACTAAATCTGCAAATTGGTATTTAAGTATATCTAAGTTGAATATAACGATTCCTATGGAGATGGGGAGAGACAGGAAGAGAGCAAGCTGCCAACTATACTCACAAAATCCAAATGGATTAACGAAATGTCTCAATATCAACAAATCTGTATGTTTGGTTAAATGATATTTTGGAGAAAACATTTTGTCTAGTTTAATCAGTCAGCTTGACGCAGCTTTCTGCATAAATTCTGGAACAGCAGCTACCAACAGTTGAAGATTTGCCTCTTTCCCATTCATTCCATAACTCAAAGAAGGAAAGACATAGTAGGTCATCAATATGATGTCCCCCCTGGCCCCTTCCCACCCAGGATGCTGTGGATTTCAGGAAGATACACAAACTCAGAAAGGGACTGTCAAATTCATGAAGGATAGATAAAGTGATGGAGTAATTTACCATGGAACAGCAAGTTGGTATATTGGCTCCAGAAATCTCTACACTATGCCAGAAATTGCACAGGCCACAAAGTAATGACCACCCTGTACTGGCCTTTTTTTCTATAAATACTCCCCAGTCACAATTGTTAGAGGCAGGATGGCGCTTAGATGGAGTTTGGTCCAGCTTACACAACTATTCTCACATTGCAGTACTCTGGAATTGCTTTTCCTGCCTTCCTGTTTGACTCATGGCAGTAAATCCTTTCCATCTGCTTTTTGCTCTCTTTTGTTATCTTGATTGAAAGAGACTACATTAACAACAGGTTTTTCATCCTCTCCTGCACCTGCTGGCCCTTTTAATTTAAGTCATTTTTTCATCTCCCCATTTTGCTTATCCCTCCTCAAAAATGGCTTTCCTGATTGAGAAGCCCTCTTTCATTTTGATTTTGACATATTTTTCTCTAAATGAAACTAAAATTTTACATGATTCTAGGTCCTCCTTCACAAGTCTTCAACTTTGGGTGTAAGACTACTTTCCAAAATGAAACACAAATTACTGAAAACGAAAACTTGCTATAAGAAAAGAGACAAGAGCCAATGAAAATTCAGATCAATGCCGATGACCTTGATCTAATTACATCCATGTAAAGCCATTTTCATTTAAAAAAAAAAAAAAAAATTAGTCTAAGAAAGAGGAGTTTAACATCAAAGATCAAAAGTGTTGCATCTTGCTTCTTTTGTTGTTGGGGCTTTTAAAGAAAAAAAAATAGCTGTTGCCTCCACCCTGCAATGCAGGCAGAATTTTAATGTTCCAGGACTGCAAGTGCAGTTCCGGTGGCAAATAATTTGAATTATGTTTCGGGGGTTGCAAGGCACCAAACACTCCTAAGAATTTTGTGTTACTGAAAAGTAATAAAAAAGAGAGGAAATTGGGCTGACACAATTCCGGAACTACAGAAACACAGATTCTTTCAATAAGGGCAGCTGACAGACCTACGCTCTTATCAGGCTTTGGCAGGTGCCTTTAGGTTTACTTGGGTTATTGCTCTCAGACCTATTAACCTCTGCAGGGCCCAGACTTTGCCTCTTACACTCAACATCATGCAAGGATGCTTGGGGCAAGTAAATAAAGAGAAACCTCCAGACAGTGCATAATTTCTCACATCTCTAATCTTCCTGCCACCCCCAAAAATCTCCTCACAGAATTTAAAAAAAAAAAAAAAAAAAGAAAAAAAAAGTGTTATCTCCTGAACATAAGGAAGCAGACCATGCATACCAGGACGGCAACAGAACTGTAGTACAGTAGAACTGTACAACTATTAGTTGTTTCCTCTACAGGCTGCTTCTTTATCAGGGCTCCCAACAACCCTGGTAGGTAACTGTGGACTGGGAAAGATCTGCACTAAGGGCAATTTTACTGTAAAAAGTAACAAGAGATAGCACTGTGGGGTTTAATATTTTTTGACCTCCTGACTTCCTGACCTCAAGAAGTGCAGTTTTCAGCTGCCAGCTGTGCAAATATCTCTTCCTGCATCATCACTATTATCAAAAATCTCAGAAGATGAAAAATAACTCTTCATCATATCTGTGCACCATTGGACTTCGGATGATATTCTTGAGTTGTGCCTCAGCATTGCCCATTGACTTCAATGGGACTGTTAGAGTAATGTACAGGAAGGTGGTAAAGAACTCCACAGATGCTGCACTATGATTCAGAAATGACATGCCAAGGCATTTTCTCTCCAAAGTTCTGACTACATAGGATGATAGGGTTTTGGCCAAGATTCAAAGCAGGGAAGTTTGTAAAAGAATTGAAAAGGACTTTTGGTACGCAGTCAAAGTCTCTAGTTACTACTAGTTTTGAGGCCGGCTTCCTCATTTTAATATTTAGTGCACATTTTTAATTTCTTGCATGGCACCCCAGAGTACAACGCAGTTGCTTTGGCCTCTAGGGAGAAAAGTACCTTGCCCTAAAGAAACTGAGGAAAACTATATGCAGGTTATTACCACATTGTCACTTTGAGAGGTTCATAGCGCATGTCCCAATGTGTCAGTTCTTTTCACTAATTCCTTGAATAGACGGCATATTGTCACTGCACCATCCAGCCACATGATATTCTTGCAGCAGTCCACCAATGCTAACAGACAATGCAAACCCATGGTCTCGCTTCACAACAGCGATCTGTGGGACTTAGTATTATCAGCCCAAGTTGACTGTGAAAACAAGACTCCACAACACAGCAAAATTAGAACTGTACCCTAAGATCTACAGTGGACTTAGTGGAGTACCGTGTCCTACCCTGCTTGTTATGGTGTCTCGCATATGTACTTTATTACCTATTGAGTGTAATGGGCTGTTAGCTGAGTAGAACAGTGCTACTAATGGGTTCTGTTACAATATAATGCTTCGTTAACGGAGCTCTCAAAGAAATCAACAACTTCAAAACTCCCATAATCAATCCAATTTAATCTGATATATGCTCTGTCAAATTGCATTTCAAAAGGCTTTTATAATACCAAAATTCAGTTATCTAGTAACAGCATTAGCAATGTTAATTTTCTAATCAGAACGCAAAATCATTAATTATCCATGCCTTCCTTAAGTAAAAGCTGCAGTTCCTAATCAGTAACCCTACAGATCCTTTGATGTTTATGAGTAAAAAGGGTGCATTCTCCTCTGGAAATACCTGTGAGGCTTTCGTTAGCGCTAGCGTGTGCACTGAACACATAATTGCTTCACTGGGTCTGAGCCTCTCCGGTCTTCGCATCCCGGGCCATCACCTACACGAGGCTGATGCTCAATACCATGAGCAGCACTCTCCGGGTGGTCCTCACTTCCATGAAACCACACTCGGGCGTCAGCCTCGCCAGTCCGAAGATGTTGGTTTGCCATCATGTCTAGCCTGTTCTTACGTTAGCACAGTATTACAAAAAGAGTCTATAATCCTAAAGGGATTGGAAACATTCTCCCAAATGAGAATGGTAGTTTTTCCTCAGGCAAAGGGTCCACCTATCTCCGGTAGTGGCCAGAAGTGAGTATTTCCACTGAATATTCTTCCAGCTCTCAACTATTTACAGCTCCTGGGTGTTTCCGAGTGGTTTGGCCTCGCAGTTCTCTTCCCTCAGTGCACAGCTGATCTGTACTTGAATCCATGCAAACTTTTTGCATCCCCAGTTTTCTTCAGAAAATACTCCCGTTGGTCTACCACTCATCATGCAAAGACCACATCAGTTTGTTTGTTTGTTCTGAATCTGTTGCATATAAACATTGTTGGGGAAATGCAGTAAAAATGTATGAAATAAATTACTTTAATTTACACCGTTATTTCTAAAACTCTGAAACTTCATCCCTCTCTCTGGAAACAATTGTTTCCATACTTCAATTGTTATTAAAATATCAGCATGTATATAAATTTATCTTAAAAACAGCCGAAAAATAAACAGAGGAATTATTTTCAATTTTTTTTTTTTTTTCAGGCAAAGATTAATGTGTGAGAGGTTTACACTACATATTTAATAAATTATTAAAACAAAAATTAAAAACAGAATAGTAAAACAATAGCTCAGCAGCTGTTCTTGCCCTTTACAGTCAGGAAATTAATTCTGCTGGGAAAAAGTGTACTCCATGCTCCAGGAATATACCGTCTTAAACTTGATGATAAACCAACAAGCAATTGTACACCACACGCTAAAATTAAATGACAGCTTTAATGGTACTAGGGAAAATGAAACATATTGCTAAGGCTATAAACTTGATCATGACAACACCGTAAGACAAAAACAAGAAAATACAGATAAATTACTATTTATTTTTATACTAGTAATAGATTGTCATGTAACAGTTTATTTGCTCTTTTAAAAAAATCCTGTTTTTCAGACTGAGCATTTCCAGACAATAAAGACAACCATAAAACACAACCATCATGAAGTTTCTTACACCTATATCTAAATATGTAAACGGATCTCAAATTGTGCTCCGGCTGTCAAGAAGCTAGTCAGGGAATTTCGTTCCTTCCAGTCCTGATGGCAACTGGTTCCTTGGCCTCAAGCAAATATTTCACTTTTCCTTACCTATTTGTAAAATATTTGTGCTTTGGCCTGAAAAACACTGAAATGCTTTGAACGTGTTGTTCAGCTAAGCATTTAGAAATACGCTTAACTTTACGCATACACGTAATTGTAATGACTTTGACTTAAACAGTTTTTTGTGAAAAAGCATGAAAACAAATTTTCTCTGAGATGGGCTTTGAAGAACAATACTATCTCTACCCTGATTTTAAAGCAGAATCACTAAATGTACATTGTATGGATCATATATATAATAATGATTATTTTCACTTGTAGCTCGGCTGTCCAATGCATTTACTTTTCATTGATAGAGGATAATTTCTTTCTGAAGTATAAAAGTGCCTCGTTATTGGCACTGAATAGTTTACACCATTGATTTCCTTTTCTTCAACTTTTTGCATATTTTCAGTTTTTAAAATAATAGATTGATGCTGATGAGAACATCTAGATAAAATGACATTTCTGTCTTTGGCACACAGACGATCAAACTGTCGGAAACTGGATCTAGAGTCATTTTGCCACACGTATGTACCTAGAAGATGCTATTGCATGTACAGCATATACAGCTGGGCATTGAATCTTTCTGAGATTTCCAACTGTCCTAGAAACTATACAAGAAGGGGGTTTGGGCTGATTCTATTCATTTTACAAACTGAAATGGAAACAAAAGTTGATGGTTAAAGTCACTTCACATAATTACTGATTCTGTAATCAGGCGATCTGATGTATGTGCTCCAGCAGAAACTCTTCTGCCTTTTTTTTTCCAGACAAAATAAACTGCCTTTGACAGACGGAGACTCAATCGGGAGAAAAATCGAGCCCTATGTTTTAGAAAAGTGAGCAACAACGTCACCCATTAGCTTTCTGGCTGCTGGAGCAGCGGGTGTCCTCAAGCACACCAGTGCTGGAAATCAGGCCCCACATGCCTGATGGGTAGAAAACAGCCCAGATCACTTCTGTTCTCTGCGGCAGCAGCGATGGGGAGCTCTCCTCATGGCCACTAGCCACTGAACTTTTCCTGGTGTTAAGAATTAGAGACCTTTCCTTTCACCCCCACCTGCACATACCGCCTGCGATGGAGGACACCAGCCTTGCTCTGGATGTCTGCTCTGCTCAGCTCTCCCGATCAGTTAACAGCACACAGAAAGCAAACGCATCTGAGCAGCAACTGAAGTAATCTTTTCATAATTCCACACAAAACGTGAAACATTCAGAAACTTAGTTAATGGATAATACAAACACTTCTAAAATCCCCACGTGAAAGACACTGAGGAAGCCAAAAAGCTTCCCCCCTCCCCTGCCCCGCACCTTTCACCTGAGGAAAAATACCAGCTGTGAAGAAAAGACAAAGACATGCTTCTGAACACCATTCTATGAGCAGTTGCTTTCACTGTGGGCAATGGGGTGTCTGGCTTCCACTGAGAACCAAGCACCTCATGCCCTTGACTTTTTTGGACTTTTGAAAATGACAAGAACTTTTTGCATTCAAAATGCCCCCTTCCCATCCATGAACTGTGTTCCCAACTACTGTGCATGACACAGAGTGAGTAAAATAAGTCAATGGGCCTGGGGGCTTTTTAAGTTACCCTACGGAGGTTCGTGCTCCCCAAGGCCCTCCCAATGCCCAGGCGCAGGGGCTGGTGGGGGCCAGGCTCCTGCCTCCTGGCCAAGCCTGGACCAGACAGTCAAAGAACCACCACATTTAGGAGCAGCCTAACACCCACCACTAAGCCTACACACAACTAATACATTGTATTAAACGTCATTTTTATCCTAAGTGGCCGAAGACACCCACAAGAAAAAAAGGGTGTTACGAACAAACTGAGAATTTTAGTTTTCTGTCTCACACTAGATCTTTCATTTAAAATGGTATTCCAAACTATGGACATATATATTGCACAGGTGCCATTTATTTACCTTTAGGTAAAAGGCATTCCCAGCTATAATAATTATTGCTAATGATATAAAATTAGGTACCCATCATTTTCTTACAGCTGATTACTCCTCTGAAGTCAGCCTCATGGTTAGGCAATAGTGTACTCTGGTATCAAGACACAAGTTCACAGAATCACAGAATCATCGAATGGTTTGGGTTGGAAGGGATTTTAAAGATCATCTAGTTCCAACCCCCCCTGCCATGGGCAGGGACACCTCCCACTAGACCAGGCTGCTCAAAGCCCCATCCAGCCTGGCCTTGAACACTTCCAGGGATGGGGCATCCACAGCTTCCCTGGGCAACCTGTTCCAGTGTCTCACCACCCCCACAGTAAAGAATTTCTTCCTGATGTCTAATCTAAATCTCCCCTCTTTCAGTTTGAAGCCGTTACCCCTCATCCTATCACTACACTCCCTGATAAAGGGTCCCTCCCCATCCTTCCTGTAGGCCCCCTTCAGGTACTGGAGTACAGCTGAGTATGTGATATATTGCATATACATTATCTTTCTCACATGCTACTTTTAATTTAGCCTGAAAAAGAATTGTTGAAGTAGATAATTATATATTTACAAGAGAGACTGTGAAAAGTTCATTATCTAAACATGGTTTCATGTCATTACATTAATGACATGTCATCTATCATACCACCCAAATTGGTAAGCAGTTCCTGGAATATTTATCACAAAGTAAATTGAACTTATCTATTCAAGAACAACTGGAAAGCACATGGTTAAGAAATATTTTATTCAATATATCCAAATGGGTGCTGTTAAATAACTAAAGAAGTATTTGCCACAGAACATAACAAAACATTACATCTACTCCTCTAGGTTTTGTGTTCAGCAGTTCACATTGTACTTAAAGCTCAGTTCCAGGATTCTCAAGATTTGTGATGGATGTACATTTCTCCTATTTCCAGCCCTTCTTCCTAGAACAACTTTGAGAGTTCAAGCAAAATAGCTGCAGCAAGGCAAAATGGAGGGAAGAAAAATTCCACACGTTCTACTCTAGCATCTATTATCTACACACCATCTTCCATTTATCTTTCTTGCACTGCAAAGCCAGCCCAGTCTATTTGTCTACCTCCTATTAATGAATTATAAATATACTGGATAATTAAATTTCGGTATTTACAATCCTGGCTATGCAGTGGCACTATGTGTGATGCAAAGCTGTCGCTCTGTGTTAAAAGCAAGGTATGCAGCTCTCCAGGTCTTCTGGCAGCATTTCAAGAAGCCTTGCTAGAAACACTTAGCAAACATGCTCTTACGACACAACCACAGTGTATTAACCCTAAAGAGCAAGAAAAAAAAATCCACATAATTTCAAGCCATACACACAAGCACTAGCTATTTTGCTCATTAGAAGATCTAAAAGTCTCCCTCTGAAAGCAACTATTTTTGAAGTCACTTATATTCACTTTAGGGGTTGCAATTGAGCTTTTAATGACAGTACTCGCTGCAGTAAGCCTGAGGCTGATAATCAGTGTTTATCAGCTCCTACCTCTATGGAAGAACAGCTGATGCCCTCTCCAGCCCCGCTGCCCGGCCCCCTGCCCTGCGAGGACGCAGGTGGGCAGACACCAGGCAGCCCCTTGTCTGGACCCCAGCCCCCGGCAGCCAGACACGGAGGTGGGCACTGCTCAGCACGGGCTGCAAGAGCTTAACGCAGGTTTGCTCCGATAGCCTCAAATAGCTGCAGCCCCCCCATGGCTTTAGTACAATCCTACCAGCTGAACCCCATCTCCATCCTAAAACCAGCCCTGCCTGCTACCCGAGTGCGTGCAAGTCCCTTCCTGACGCCAAGCTGGGCTGGGACAGCAGCAGCGAGGACACGGGCACCCCACAGCGAGGGGTGCCACAAGCCCTGTGCCGGACCACTGACACGTCTGGGGGTGATGGTGAGGCAGCAGCAGCTCTGCAGGTCGTTAATGACTTGTGAAACAGCATTAATCCAGCACAACACCCGCCCTGGTGTGTCTCGCTGAAATGGAAAGTACCAGCTTTGCCCATGTTCACCCACTCTGGAGTTCTAGGGGGCTTTTTTTTTAAAGATTTGTAAGATTTATACAGGAGATTCTTGGTTTTGAATGTCAAACAAAACAAACAACAAGAAGTACCCAACAACAAAGCAAAGGCCAAGTGTACCTGAAAACCATTCACCTTGCTCACACTTGATCACATCACTAACCCACTTCTTACAAAGACATGGATGTTAGAAGGACACTACTTTAAAGACATTTTCTGCCCCCACTACAGAAGGGCTTTCCTTCAGGTCACAGTTTATCCATTTGAACAAAGATTGCCTTAGTCACTAATTAAAACAACAACCATTGACTATGGCAGCCTTTCCCCTTATGAGAAAGTCCTTTGGTGTCATAGGTTTACACCAAAGTTAGTTTCCTAGTCCTTAAGATAAAAAAGCTTAACTTTCACATTGTTTCAGTGAAAACACGACCTCAGACTGAGGAAAGGCTCTTCCTTCTGTTGTCCCTGAGGACGAGTGCAGAAGAGACCTGGTTTTCATTTCCCACTTCTTCCCAGGAAATACTGTTTGCCCACTTGGGCTCCACATCCTTCTCCCCATTCCTGGGTACCCGAAGACATCACACTTCCAATAGATAATCATAGGAACATGGAAAACACAGATCACAGGGATCATCAAAAATGTATCTATCTAAATCATCCTTGATATCAGTTCTGATTAAACAGGGCTGTTAGGTTCCCTTCATAAAGCTTGGTGGATGACTCCACTCGCCTCCAGCTGCCCGTTCTCATTTTTCCAGGTCACCCTCATTACCGCCTAGACCCCTGAGATCTGCTGTAACCTCTGGAGACCCAGAGCATGCTCTGGGCAATACCGCGGATGACGACAGAGCAGCGAGAGGGACAGAACAAACTGCTGCAGATCACCGTCATCCTGTAAGGATGTGGAGTGGGACAGAGACAACTCACTAAATGCTTCTGCAGTGCATGTGCACATCCCCAAGTAGTGGAAAACGACAATTAAGTGGAAAGAGATAAGCAGAGCATCTAAAATACAGTTAAATATACTAGTTGCTGCTCTGGGACAAATTTCACTTTGGTTTTACATCTCTGCAAATTCTGAAAACCATCTAAAGTCTCTGAAGTGTCTCTGGCTTCCACGCCCTGTGAGGGACAGCAGAGCACTTGAGCCAAAGCTTCGCCCCGGGAATTTCCAGCTGCTCAGTTTTTTGTTCTCACACTCGGTGCTCTAAATATGCAATAGGATGAATATTACCACAGAGTTATTATTTCTGTCTTAAATTTTAAAAACTACCTACATGAATAACTGTAAGTCAAAGTCCTCCAGGGACTGCCATAAATCCAAAAGCTGTCTGAGTGCTAGATTTAGTATTTCGATCATTGAATTAGCTGAAAGAGGTATAAAAATGCACGTACAGAAGGACAGCTCTCTGTTGGGTATACGCATTTGCACAGACTTCGGGGCAACAGTTTCAACCAGAAATGAACAACTTGGTTCAAGTAAATCAACTCCCATCCATGCTTCCAATGGAGTACTAGCATTTGCCCTGCCAGGACGTGCAATACATCAAGTCTCTTAAAGTCTCTTCCTGGAAAGCATCTCCTAAATGTTTACAGTTGTGTAACATAAAGCCAAAATAGAGAGTTTTGAAGCTACTTAAGTGTTTGTAAAGCTTTCCCTACATACACATGGAAGAAACCAAATAAGACGTTTTCACATGTGTCTGCCTCTGCAGCTGCAGCTGAGACAAAACCCAAAATGCTGTAGCGTAGCCTCCGTGACCTGTCCCAATCATCCCAAGCCTCCTTTCTTGCTGACAAACACTGACAACCAAGTGCATAATTTGAGATGCAAGTAACCATCCTGAAACAACAAACAGCTTGAGCTACAGAAATTAAACTGTTGCTCAAATTCTCTTGCAAAATGTGCACGAAAGCCAGAGCGCAGACATAAGTCACATATATGTATGGGAGGCCCTGGAGGAGAAGAATGCAAGTCCCACCCTTGTTTTGCTCCCCACTTAGTTTTGCTCACTTGACAAAAGGGAGCAGAGATCAGTGCCCTTCCTGGGTAGGGGCTCTCCTGGGTGGGGTGTAGGTGCAGGAGAAAAAGGCCCCAGGAAGGCAAGGGTTACCAGCCATCATCTCTTTGCTCCTCATGTCCTCACCACAGCCGAACAGAGCTGAAATTACCAAGGTAGATGGCAGAGTGGCTGATATGTAAGATACCCCAGCAAACATCTGCTGCAATCCCTTGGGACCACTGTCAAGTGTTACCACTTTCAGGGGACTGGATCCAAACAGACATCAGGGATCAAAGTGTCTTCTCCGTGCTCAAGATGACCACAGTAACAGTGAGAAGTATTACAGTATAACCTCTAACGTTTGCTTCCTCGTACAATGAGGAATGGCTGGCTGCCGATAAAGGCATGGCACCCAGTGCGATACCGGGAATGGCCACATCCAGGCTGCCCTCCATGGAGGTCTGCTGTGGGTTGCAACTGGCTGTACAGGGAGCCAGAATTGTGGCGTATCCTGGATGTTAGGAAATGTGAGCCATTATTTGCTCTCTTGAAGTCAAGCATCAGGATAGACACATTAATTGAGGTGACAAACACAGCTTTTTTAGTCACCCATGCCACTGATGGGTGCTGCGAGATGGTCTGCTGCGTTTCTGTCTTCTGACAAGTGTTGGTTGCTTCCATCTCTGGACCTACTGAGAGAGGTGAGAAAAAGGGGCAGACTCCCACTAAAACTGGAGTTGTTCTGTATTCTTCCTATGGGAAGTTACAGGCTGCACCACCAAAAGAAGAATATCTAGGCTTTTAAATCACTTTTCTATTTTTGTCTTGGTGAAAAAACTACGGCACCGGCTTATTATGGTCACACATCCTTAAGGAACTTATCACGATCACAGCACTAACAATAGGTACAACGTTTTGGAAGACTGACGTCGAGCTTCATAATTTTAATTAAGTGTGGAGCACTTTTTTGGGGCCCAAGAAAAGGTCCCAAAGGATTTCAGTATCTAGAAACTGGCAATTTACTGTATCAATAATCCAGCTGTTTGCAGACAATACTTTCACAGTCAGGACCAGATAGAAGGAAGTGCATTATCTTAAGATAAGTGCACATCCTAAGAAAGCAACAGGCTTAAAGCTACACCTGAGTGTTACATTTTTGGTTGCACTCATTTAACTCACTAACACTCCTAAGATCTACATGATGTGCAGTCAAGAAAGGAAAATGCCTCATGTAAGCATGCTCCTTCTGAACTGGAGAGGCTTTACCCTTTCACATTCTCCTGTATTTTATAGCCACACACGGGATAAAACCTTCTTCATGCTGCTGATTCCCCGCTTTCTCTTTAATGACTTCATTTGTGCAGTCAATTGCTCACAGATGTGAATAAGAAGGTGGCAGTGCAGCCCTGCTTGACCATACCAAAGCTAAGGGAGCAAGAAGTTGAGGCGATGGAGAGCAGTTTCTCAAGACGATGCTGCTGGCGGGGGATATCCACACCTTTTCAAAGGGGTAATTTTATGCTGGATCTCATTTTAATCTCACAGACACTATGTAAGTGCAGGGAACTGCAATAATTATTATTATCCTATTACTGTAATTGCTCAAAGGATTTTCTGCTAGTCTCCCATTTAGCATAGTATGTGAAAGGCTGACAAAGAAAATGTGATTAAGGTGTGAAGCTCTGGTGCCTGCCAGCTGTACTGAAGTGCAAAAGATTCCCATCATAAACAGTAACTGAAAGAATGATGGGCTTTCTGGGGCTTTCATCAGGAAATAAAAATACAGGAGCCCTTCAACATCTGTCAGAGACCCAGAGAAGAATGGAGGAAAGCAATCCAATTCATCTGTATAAACTGTCTTTTGTGGTACAACACCACCACTCCCTCCTTTCATTCACTCCCCTAAAATATTAAAGTATTGACCACGATGGAGTCTAAGGCAGGCTGGGGGGACTAAGACAGAGATGGAAACAGGCCCATTTTTTCTGAGGTTGTATAAGGATAGAATTTCTTTTCTGTTTGTAACCAAGAAACAAATGTTTTATGCTCCGTCCCTTCCCTTCCTTTCCCTGCAGTAGTTAAGCTGATGGCTATTTGTAATCAATACGCTACAGAAGCTAATAATGCATGGGGAATGCAGCAGCCGCAGCGGCTCGTCCCTAGGTGTGGGGCAGGAGGGAGCCGGGTGACTCAGCCCTGGGGACATCGGCTGCTGCCTCCAGCGCAGCAGCACTTCTCCAGCACTGCAGAGCTCGGGAAGCACCGCGTCCACTGCTTCCACTGGTGGTGCTTCTTGCAGACTGTTCCCATTTCGTCATGAAAAGATGGGGCACGTAACAGTAAAAAGCAGAGAGGGAGGGGAGGATGGCTAATGGAAGAGAACAGACTTTTCCCTCTGTCTCGTTGAACAGCACATTTCAGTCTTATGCTCTTCCATGTCTATTAACTCTACTGTACTCCACTGGACAGACACATGGACTAGTCATTACTTCCCCCTCTGTAGTAAGTTCTAAGCTTTGCACAACAACACGTCTACCTTGAAGCCTTTCAAAGTCGTGTCAGCTCACCCCAGCTATAATCCCTAATTCACAAGCACCAGCCACACCTTCCTGCTCTGCCTTCAGAAGCAGAGAATTCCCCATGCAGCGAGCAGTGCTGCACGTCAGTCCTTCCCCCGCTCTCAGAAACCTCCTTCCCCAACATTGAATTATGGTGTTTCATAAATACATGGCTCCTGCTGTATCTTGAACCCCTTCTCCCACAAAACTCAGGGTAAACAGAGGGCGAAAAGAAACTTCAGGTGCAAGGTCTCAAACTCATTCAACTTCTGACTCGAGGCAATCTGTCGCTTCTGAGTCTGAGACGGTCCCCGAAGAACCGGGGCAGACCCACCTCCTGCCTGGGCTCCGAATCATTGCACACAACGCCTGGCTGAACCTTGCCAATTATACGCCACGCACACGCATTTGCATTAATTGTGCCTGTTCTTTTTCCGAGTTAGTTATCTAAAAACACCTTTTCATTTTCCAGCTGATTTTAATAATAACTGTATAATAAATCATTTAAGCAAACTGTTTAATGGACGGAACGGTAGTAAACAGGACGCTGCAAGTACAGCTATCAGTATACCATAATTAATTGCTGAAGTCTTGTGATACTATTTCTCTCTGTTTTAATGACTTACGGTATAAGGAAATAAAACGTTTGTCCTTTTTTTCCTCTTTCCATATTGCTATTCAGAATAGCGGAGCAGATCATCAAAGACAGCTATGGGAGCCCTTCTCATATTCCTTTATTCAGGCTTTTGCTTCCTGCAAATATCCTTGTGCATTAAATCTCATTCATCATCATGTTTGTGTTCAGGCCGCCATCTCTTCCGACACACAATGCAGATGAAACCAGGGACTTCCAAAGCTAAATCCGTAACTCTTGGTATCTTAAGCTAACAGCCCAAACCCTCCAGGTGAAAGCAGTAATAGATTCACATCCTCTGTGGCTCATAGAAAGTGAAATACGTGTAACATACATGACCTTTAAGTTTTATTTTTAGGCAGCGGAGCCTGTGAATACAAATAACGGGAATTAGCGTACATTTGTTAGCAAAAACATACTTAAGAGTCTTTGAACATATTTACCAAGCTTATATTACTATTGCTTCAAGCCATAGTCCCTGCTGCGGGGTTAGGAGATGTTCTTTCTTAGGAGAGGAAAAAACCCACACCATTTGTGTCCACTGGAAGTATTTTTCAAGGGAACTTGAAAGAGGCCCCAGTAAGTCCTCAGATGTCTTGCCCTGGCAGAAGCCTTGCTACTGCGGGTGTCCCACACGGTGCCTCTGCACAGGCAAGACACGGCACCGACCAGCCAGAACAAACCTCGGGGGGCTCTGGGAGCTGCACAAGTGTGACGACTGGATGCAAATCATGCTGACTATAGCATCTCTCTAAATTAAAGACCAACAACAAACCCAGTAGGGAAATTTCTTTTTCTGCTTGCCTCCTCTGTGTGACTCCTACATTCAACACAGAGAAAGACAGTGAGTGGTACATCCAAATGATGTCTCGATGACGTGACAATTTACCTGTGATTCTTTCACTCTTTAATTCAACGCTGGGTTCATTTGAAAAAAGTAGGTCAACCAGAAAAGAATTATGGGTTCAATAAAGAAATTAATTGAGGCTGGCGCATGAGCATGTCGTTGGTCAGACTGGATGACCAAAATGCTTCCACCTAGCCTTAACCACAATAATCTGTGAACTCTATTACATGCTATCCACTCTCCCATTTGTTTTGATGACCTTCTTTACTTTTTCTTCTTTAAAGCACTGATGCTCATATTCATCAGACAGCATTTCATCCCCCCAACTGCTTTCACATCTTTTCTGTATCATCCGTAAGGACTTTTAACTTGGATCACTTCCACGTGTCACTCGTGACCTGCCAGCCACACGCTTTCATGGGACATATGTAATCCTGCAACAGATGCAGATGTATGTTCTCCCAATATACCAACGTCCTCTTACGCTCTTTTCCTTGCACGTTTGCTTGTGCCTCCAGACAGCAACTCCAATTCTTATCAATATAATAATGTACTACTTGAAGTATTACCCTGTTGCTTTTACCACTCAAGAGCAGCACTGAACAAGGACACTGATTTAAAAAAAAAAAAAAAAAGGACCTGAGAAAGAAACCCCCCTGACCAGCTCTGAACTGGAAGCCACGCAAATGGCTAGATACAGAGAGAGCATTAACGGGGTGAGCAAACAGCCCCAAGAGCCAACTTCCTACCTGCCTGGTGCTGTCTACTTCGAGTAGAAGTGAGAAAAACTCCTGAGTCAGCCAAGAGCACGGGACTATTGATTTTCGAAGGAAATTATGCTCCCAGTTGCAGTGTTTTTTAAAAGTCCATTCTTAAACACTCTTCTCAATTTAAACAGATGGAAATGACCAAGGCTGGAGGCCATTATTAGCAACCCTCTCCTGGACACATACACACAGAAAACCTGGAGGAAATCACTAATACAAGGTCCTACACAACTCTGCTGAGACTGTGGATCTGTAAAATCTCGTTCCTTTTTCCCACCATCAGCTTAGGTGAGGAAACAAAGGGCTAAGTGTACTGATGTGCGTGCACTTTTCTTTTAATATTACAGCTTTTTACTCCTGAATTTTACATGAATGTATCTGTGCTTGATAAAGTGTTTTTCACTTATATTCAATAATGTTTTCCAGACCTGAACACAGCACCATCCAGACCCATATCTCACATTAACTAGTAGCATGAAATACTGCTACTGTACACCAGGAATATTAAAGCAGAACAGGACAAATAATATGCTACACTTTGTACTCTCTTTGCTCTACAAGATTTTCCTCTCTTTCCTCTGCCTCTACCTTGAATATGTATTACACGAATCATTTTACCCACTGAAGGAACAGATCTGGCCCTGACATTGAAAAAAAAAGCCACGTGATATCAGTTAAGTCTTTAACAAAAGGAAATGAAGCATAACACATAACTGTGAAAGAAATTAACAAAACCAGAATATTTTGTACAATAATTCCTAATTATTTTGTATAGTAATTTCTAATACTAACATATGCATTGCCTTTTGCCCCCCAATGTGAAAATGTAAATTCCATATCCATTTATAAATGGATTTGAGAACTGAGGCAAACAAAGCGTAAAAGTCTCAATTCTTTTCAGCAATTAACTCTCACTACCTGTGAACTTTCCTAAAACACCTGTTTGATGGATATTCATTGGGCAGACCTGAATTGTACGAAAAGGTGACGTGCAAATAAAACTGAAGTTCAAATTTTATGGGTTTAAGAGAGCACTATGCAAATGCACCATAAAAGCAATCGGAAGAGCGTGCATGCAGAAATGGACAGAATCTACTCTACAGAGGGTCTCTGCAAGGGAGAAACAGAGGAATTGCTATGAATAGTTAAAAGCTGATATATTTTAATATCAGTCTTCAAAATGCGTATAAAGCCTTTCCCTGCCAAGAGTCTAATAAATAGGCTGGTGAAAAGTTTAAGTGCTTTTTGTTTCTCTTGTGCCCTATTTGTATTTACAGGAGAAAAACCAACCCTGCAGTCACGCTCACGTTGTCCGTGACTTTAGAATATAGAAAGCTACTGCACAAGATTGCATTTTGCAGGAGCAATGGTTGCATATAAATACAACACTGAAATAGCCTGTGGAATACAAAAAACAGTAGCCCAAATGACATTCTTTTAAAATAGGCAATTATGTACCAGGGGTCCAATTTCTAAGCATGTATTTTTTTAAAAAATAACAGGAGTTAAGCAATTTAATACTTCTAAACAAATCGAGCTGTGAGACGAAAGAATGAGAACCTGTTACCTTTCAAAAAAGCTGATTCCTACTATTCCTTCATTATAATGGGTTCCAGCCTGCAATCCCTGCTCAGGTAGAGCCCCTATTTAAAGCACCAACAGCTCTGCCTGGAGAAAGGACTGCAGGACAAGGGCAAATATTTGAACTGGAATTTGTTAATGTTAGCATAGCTGGCCAAAACCCAGCAAGAATAGTGGCTTGTTAATAAGTATCCGGGTATTCCCCCTTGAGCCCAACATAAAGCTCATCTACTGTCAGCTTCTGAGGAACCTGGTGAAGAGGAAGGATGGGCTGGGTCTTTACAGTGCATTGCCAAGGCAAAGGTGACATGTATGTGACCCTCTGCTTCCATCTTCTTTCCATAAGGAACCAGGAACCCAACAAATAACTGTAATTACTTGACCAAGGCAGGCAGACACTTCATCAGGATTACGGGAAAAAGAACAGGGAAGAAACAGAGTCCTCACAAGGAAGAAACGCTGTTGAGAGCAGACAGATGACCCATGCATTATCACACACCTAAGGACAAATTTTCTGAAGTGCTCAGCAGTAAGCAGTTCCCATTGGGAAGGCAGGTGCTGCTGAGTAGCCTGGAAAATACTAGAACGTCTCTGAGTTCCAAAATGTAAGAGCGCCTCTCTATTTCAACTTGGGTGCCTCAAAACAGACATCGCTGATATAGAATTTTTAAGAATACTCAACCCATAATTGCATTGGCAAACAACTGAATACATATCAGCGTTGTTAAAAGCAGTAAGATCTTTAAAATTAAAAAAAAAAAAAAAAAATTATGTAAGAACCCAAACTAGATAGAGCAAGATAATAAAACTTCTGGGAAAATGGTTAAAAGTAAACCAACGCCGAAATTTCCAAACAAGATGCTGTGATCAGGTAGTCTTTATTTTCCCAAGTTCAGAAGAACAATTCTTGATTTACACAGGAATAAACTCTCTAGTTCGACTTTGTGTGTGTCCTGACACATAACTTCGGTATACGTGTGCCTACCGAAGTTGCAGAAGCAGAGCTGGTGCTGTACTAGTCCAAAATCTTTGCCTCAAGCCAACTACCCAGAGGAATGGAAATCCAGAGAGGAGCCAATTTTTCCCTTTAATTACACTGGTGCAATTACACTAGTTCTTAACTTTCGCACTAAATTTCACCTCCTTTAAATCAGTCACATATTAAAGAATAAGAACTATGACAAAAGGTTATTTGGTCCAACATGTTTAAATCCAAAGAACTTCACCTGCTCACAATCTGAATTTGCACAATTCATAGTAGGATCTAAAACCGTTAAGAAATCAAAGCAGACGGCTTCCTCTCTCGTGAACAAGCAAGTCTCAAAACAATCAAGACCTAGAAATGAAATGCATGAGCTATTTTGACGAGCATACAAACTTAGATTACAATGATAAAGCTGAAGTTAATCAATTTAATTTACTTGTTAAAGTGCTTTGTCCTACACAAGAAGTACTGCACTGCGTTGGCTTCTGCAGGAGGAATGAAGGAACACAATCTTTGTTATTAATCCTCTGAAATGAAGATTAAATTATTTCTGTAGCCTATAATAAAGCTTTTGCGTTTACAGTTTTAGCCAGTCCAGTAACATGCTAGGACAAAAGTCTTATTTCATGCCAGGGAAATGCATGTTCTGCATTTTCACTGGAGAAATCTGACTATATTTCAGCAAAGGCCCATCATTTATTTTCCCAACAATAACCTTGGAAATTAAATCCAGACTCTGATGGATTGGAGCTATTGATGGTTGATTTTCTCTCTGCTGTACAGCTATTTAAAAGTATCACATTTAGAGCTATGAAACTCTTTAAATATGGATCTTCTTATATCTTAAAAATATACAGAATCCTTCTTATGGCAAATGACACCCAAGTACACGTGTATTCTTTGATTCCATCAGCAAGTGCTAATAATAGAAATTTTAAGAGAAATTGTTTTCAATAATTGGAGTCCAGTTTGAGATAAACTCCATGTATTAAAGCAAAACACTCACTTCAAATGGGTTTTTGTAATCGATCCTATTTTAGAAGGGTACAATTTAATCCAGTTCCATTTTTCTAGCCAACTGGCACACTATTTGCTTTTGCAGTTCAAACCTGACCGTATGGTGCGCCGTTATGGTAACTCTCAATATACTCCAAACTGCATCCTTGGGAATACTGTGCTGCTCTTGATAGCAAAACACCATTCAGCTGTATGAAACCTCACTTTCTAAATAAAGAACACCATGGTTTTAAATGATACTGATTATTAAACTAAGGTTGCACTCCTATTGCTAAATTGAGTTGTAATTATAAAGCAGAATTAATAACCAAATTTAATGAAAATCCCATTATGATGCAGCTTAGCAAATCAAAGCTGAAACTGCTGTAAGTAAAATGACAGATAGTCACAATATAAAGGCAATACTACATTTGAGTCTATTTCCTCAGCTTTCGGGATGTCTCAGCAGAAGAGTTAACTCCAAAATGACATTGCCTCTCCCCTCACAAGCCCAGAGACAGACCCGCAGAGAGGGCAGGGTGACGAGGGAGGTTCCTGCCTGTCCTCAGGGCTGCCTCCAACCTCACTGGGTCTCACCCAGAAACTGGATTCATGCTGGTGAGGCAGAATCAGACCCTCCAATTTCAGGTCATCAACCCCGCATTAGTCCGGAGGGCATAAGCATCAAAGAGACTAACTCTTGGAAAAAGAGGAAAGTTATTCCAAGATATGAAATTTTTAATTCCAGTGGGCTTTTCTTCTTCTGATCGATGTGGCACATATAAAAAAACAAAGTTGCATTTTTGGAGGTTTGTATCTGCTGGGATTAAAATCTGGTAAGAACTGAATTGTGCAAAAGATGAAATCAGAGGAGTGTCTGATTTACCCCAAACCATGACAACTTATTAGGAACATACTCATCTCAGAATACACATGAAGTCAAACAGACTCAAAGAGAAAAGCTTTACTTCTAGTATGAAACACTAATGAAAGACTTAAAATCGATCTCTTTTCTTCCCATTTTAGCCTAATCCTGCACAAGAACTGCAAGACTGGTTATACATTAAGGATTTTTGAAACTTCAACAGAAAAAATCACAAGACAAGAGCTGGAAGGCAAATGGTTCTTTGTAAAATTATAGAGCTACCTCTCAAAAGTATGCAAGCAGGTTTAATGTTGACTGCATTGCCGAGATATACTGACGTAATACAGATGGTGCATAGAGTGGAGAAAATTATTTTGCAATCAGATAAAGAATAAATATATACAATCCTCTCCAAAAGCCAATGCATTGCTCCATCATCTGAAATCAAGCTGAAGGTAGATTTCCAGTCACGAGCAAGATTTCCTGCTTATAATGTGCAAACCAATGTATGCCAATAGTCAAATGTTTCAGCTCTGGTGTATTGTGTTCTGATGAGTAAGAATCTTGTAGTATTCATGTTTTGCAATAATTTCAGCTCTCTCTGTCAGTAAGAGAGATTCTCTGAATAATGTATGCAGTGCAAAAGAAATGAACAGAGTTTAAATAAAACACGCAAATGGGAACGGGAAAGAAAGAGGACTATCTCCAAACTGATTTTGCAAACTTAACAACAGAGTCTATCTGCTTAAGCAACCTGTTTCATGAGCATTCATGGTTTAGAACAAAAATACTAACATTCTGGGCTTGCTTAAAGAAAACAAAATTGTGTAAGATAACCATTAGAAAATAGAAATTAACCTGAATATACAAAAATTATTTCAGTTCCAAAAGTACTCCTGGGTGGATATTTGGCTATACGTTCTTATCTAGCGAAAAGAAAAACAAAAATTCAAGTTTTGCCAACATTGCAGTGCGTGACCTGCTAAGGTGCCATCCATAATCCTTTGAAATAGTCTGTTTACTGTCCCTAACACACGCAAGGGGCCAGGCCCCGAATCCTCACAAGTAACCGCCGCAGCAAACGGGAACAGAAATAGAGGCAACTGGTCGCGTCTCAGAGCTTTACGCTTGAACTCACATGAATATTCATTTCAGTCCAGCAGCTCGAAGGCTTTTGTACTGTATATTTGGGGACGTGTGCGCTGAGTAATTTCTACACAAATAGCAAGATCCAAAGTCGCTGCTTCACAGTGGTTCAGCGAAGAGTTATCATTTCATATTGCCATGAAATCACTTAATTCAGAGCTGATGGTGGGGGTTCTTTAATTAGGTTAGAAAATCTCACACATCTGCGCTTTTGAAGCCTCTGTCAAGCCAGCAAATTCAATCACATGGAAGCCAGTGTCCTCCAGCTATCAGACAATTGATTTTTTCAGGATTCTGCTCATATTTAGCTTAAGGGACATGCGATATGTTCATTCGGTTGTCAGTCAGTTTGCCCACGTTCCATTAGGAGATTTGTTGTTTAAAAAACATTCTTCAGTATTAAAATGTTTATAAAAAAGCAGAAGACGTTGGATTATGGGCACGAGACTGCAAAATGTGAGATAAATACAAACTTGGACTAATGCAAAAATACATGTTGGTTAAAGTGGGAAGTACAGACCTAAATTAGGCCTGTAGGATTACGCCTATTTAATACAGACATGTACAGAATTATATGAGCATACACACACATAAACATACACATTCACCTTCCCACTCTTTCTCTGCCTCCCTCCATACTGTAAAGATTCATCATCTCCAAGTCATTAAACTCTCTGGAAATTAAACTGGGTTCAGTTAAAAAAAAAATAAAAAAAGAACCCAGTTATGAATCACTATTTCTATAAATGACAGCAAACATAAAGGGACAGTTCTTCCTCAGTTAAAACAACGCAAGGTAAACATAACCTAAGGTGTTTGGAATGAGAGAGAAGAATCTGCTGTGAATAGTCTAAATGAGGAAAGTTTGGGGCAAACCCTTTTTGAATCTATGGTGTTAGTCTTACACAGAGGAGTGGTTCGATTTTAGACAATTTAAAATGTATGCAAATCAGAATTAATTCACTAAGGCTCACATGGAAATACTGTGCGATACCCTTAATCCAAAAACTAACAATAGCCTCGGAAATTATTTGGTAGAACTGGATACGTAGGCAGAATCTAAAATAATTGACTTCACCTAAAATTACTGATTTCAATATACAAAAATTTTAGTCCCCTCCTCTTTCACTAAAAACGAAAGTTTAAAAAAGCTACTGTGTCATTTGTCTTCATGGAATATATAATCAGTGCCTGCAAAAGTTGACATGCATTGTCATATTTTCTCAATGAACTACACCTGCACAGATCTGATTCCTTCCAGTTTCAAAGCACCTCTTGAAATGTTTTCTCCTTATGGAATTTGATATTGATTTTCACGCTAAACACAACTAATACATTGCTTAATATGGAATTCACACTTAATGGGACATCAGTCTTCCCTGCATAAAATGAATGGAGCCATTTTGGCAGCTCAGAAGCTTTTCCTGTTAAATAAGGTGGCAAGGTCAACTGAAACTTGGGAGTACCAAAGACTCATATAAATAAATTTAGCAATCATTCAATAAATTATACATGAGAACTGCATGGTAAATTGTAGGTTTACATATTAAAAAGCGCCACAGAGATAGCTGTGAGAAAGTGGAGAGAAACAGTATGCATTTTAAAGGCAGGATGAATACTAAGACCTTCTCCAGTATGTTTCTATTTTAAACTCGCTCAGCAATATTGCTCAGGGCATCTACTTCCAGAGGCGATTCACTCCTGAATGAAGAGGAGGGATTCGAAAACTTAAAGGCCACAGAGGAAAACCTATGGAGTCCTGAAATGCAAACATCACAGTAGTAATGCTACTACAGTCTTCAGCTTTGCCACACTATATCCCACTGTCTTACATAATAACATGAATTCCTTTTTATAAGCCAGTCATACATGAAGATAAATAGAAATAAAGCTTTGCCACTCTCAGAGACAAAGCAGTATCCAGCACATGTTTTAACCACCGCTAAAGACCCTGAGGTGATTTAAATGTAGGAAGTTCAGCTAATTCTACTTTCCTTTTAAAAAAAAAAAAAAAAAAGTAAAATTTACCTCATTTGGTAAGTGCATTTTTTTTTCTGTTTTCCTCCCATGGTGTATGTGCATCTGTGTGTGTGCGGGGGGGGGTGTGTGTATAAAATATATAGTAGGAAGAGGATATTTGTTCCAGTTGAGGTGGTCTGTGAAATCAAGTAGATCAGATACTAACTTGATTTGGCACCAATGTATGGATGCATAGAGACATATCCACAGGATGTATGCATTACGAGATGATAAGAGACATTTACAACCTAGAATATAAGAGCAGGGCTGCCTCAAGTGACATCACCAGATCAACTGCAGCGTCAACCAACTGAGATATATTATCCTGCACACCACTGCTTCCTTCTCTCCTTCCCAGCCATTAGAAAAGCATTTGTGAGCACAAATATTATCGTATATTTTCAAACACACGCAAGGCACGCCATACCCAAAAGCGAACAAGAGTAACTGTGGGGTTTACGGACCAATCAAGGCATTTCATAATTTTTCTTTACAACAACAAAATTCATCTCCATAGAAACCCAGAAGCAAGAAACTACAGCAATAACACTAAAGTAAATGTCACATCAGGTTAGTCAGCAGAAGGCAGGAGAAGGGATTTTGCTCCGCTTAGGAACTAACAAGGATTGCTGCCCCTTTTGCTCTTCTGCAAAGGGTATCTACACTGAAGACAGACTTACTGATGTATTTGCAACGTGAGATAATGATGTGGTTTCCTGTTATTTCCACTGCAATTTACCCGTAAGGTGGGCAGATCAATGGCATGTTTACTTACAGGCATTTGTTACAGCGAAGCTGTTAGCTGTTTCAATGTTGTCTACATGAGGAACCAAATTAAAAGGTGCTTCGGATGCATTGGGGCTGGTGTTATGAAGAAAAATTGCTAATCGAAAAGCAGTATATTCCTGATCTGTGTTCCTGATGAAGAGACCACCTACAAAAAACAGAAAAAAAGCAAAAAGCAAAGGAAGCAGGGTGAATTATTTGCAAGCTACTTCCTATCTCATAACACCAAGCAACTGTCTCTCACAAAGCTGCACAGTAAGGCAAGTCCTGAGACTTTAATGGATAAGGACCTAATCATATTCCTAATCACAACCACTGCCTTTAAATCACTGCCCTCAATCGATTTTAACCTCCCTGATGCATTCATGCTTCTTTTCTGACTTCTCAGTTTCCAGCCTTTCATACATAGCTACCCAGATTTGTCATGATTACAGTGACCTTTGAAAGTGTTTAGCCTCCATCTCCGTGATACCGAACACAGTGGTAAATCAGCTACTCAACAGCCTCTTACATTAAGTGGCGGGCTGATTAAGGGGAACGATGCTTTCTGGATTTAAAAAAAAAAAAGATACCAACTCAGTGTAGGATAATCTGCACTGAACAGGAATATAATGAACTTTGCTTCTCTGCAGCCATGTGCAGGCAGGGAGCAGCTCAGCCTTATTAGCAGCATCTTTACAAGTCCACGAGAAATGATGCAGTGATGGAGCTGAGCTGGAAAGAATTCAGATAGCTGCGTCCCATCCGAAACACGTCCGAAAGGAGGGAAGCAGGAGGCGATGGGAAAGGGGTGAGGAAGGGGCACAGGACTACGCAGAGAGACCTACAAAATCCTAAACTTTCCAACTATGGGAAGGGAAAGACGGGCAGCGTTGCCTTTTACCCCCCACCCCTGTCGGCTACCGCAACCTCCGGTGCACGTTAACTCGCCATCCCTCCCGGAGCCAGGCAAAAGCGGGGGGGGGGGATGCCGGAGGGGGCTGAAGCAGCCCCAGGGGTATCATCCCCGAGCCCCTTCCTCCTCTTACCGATCCTCCACAGCCCGCAGCTGGAACGAGTTCTGCAAAAAGGCGAGCATCCTCCCTACCGCCCGCGAACGCACACGCGTATGTATGTATGTACACACACACACACACACACACACACACACCCCGACGGAGGCAAACATACACAAATACACGCGGATTTTCCAGGAAGGCAGGGAAATGGGATGCTCGGTGGAGGAGAAAACCCCCAAACTGCCTTCCGAGCCTCCTTCCCAAACTCACTTTGGAAAGGATTAAAGCCCTGGACGCACGCACACAGCCCAATGCAGCGCTTACCTATTTGCACACTGCTAGGAAAAGCTCCCATTGCTAGTCCCCAAAAGCCAGAAAACAACAAGACAAGCTGTCTGCAAATTATCCTCATCTTCTCTTTTGCCTCTCTGTCTCGCCTTCTCTCGCTCGCTCGCTAGATGCTGCTCAGAGAGGCATTGAGGACGAGGCGGCTACAAACAAAATCAAGAATTAAAAAAAAAAAAAAAAGAGGGAAAGGGGAGAAAAAGAGAGGTTTCCTCCTTTCTTTTTCTTTCTTTTTTCTTTTTTTTTTTTTTTTTTTGTGTTTTGTTTTATTTGTTTGCTATTCGCTCGCGCTCTGCCTCTCGCTCTCCGGTTGCCGTTTCAGCAAGCCATCCCGCCGCGCCGGATTTTTCCCGCAGTCTCCATCGCCGGGGAGCGGTTTCTGTCCGGCTGCGAATGTTGCACATGCAGAAGATGGTGGTGAGTTTGGCGGCGGCGGCGGGGAGCGGGGGGGGGAGGTTGAGGTTGGGGGGGGGGGGGGGGGTGGGGTGGGGGGACACGACACAGCGTCTAGTGGCGGCGCGGCGCGGTGCGGGCGGACATGCGCCGTGCGGGCCCCCCCCCCCCCCGCCACCGCCGCCGCCGCCTCCCGCACCCCCCGCACCGCCGCGGGCGGGGAGCGGCTCCGCGCCCGCCGTCCTTTCCGTTCCGCGCCGCTCCGCTCCGCTCCGCACCGCACCGCACCGCACCGCGGAGCCGCCCGACGCTTCTGGGGCGCCCTGCAGCGCCGGCGGTCGCAGCCACCGCGAAAGCGACGTTTGGGGGTTTTTGGTGGGTTTTTTTGGTTGGGTTTTTTTTTTGGGTTTTTTTTTTTTTTTTTTTCTTTTTGCCCCCCTTTCTGCCGCGCGCACATCCGCGGGCGCGGAAGTTTGTGCCGAGGGCCAGGCAAGGTCGCGGCCCCGGGCTTTGCGCGGGGCGGGGGAGGCACGGCCGCTGCAGCCCATCATCCGCCCGGCTCGGGGCTGGTGGTATTAAGTACCAATTATTATTAATGAAGGTGGCAGGGTGTATCTGCGTGCGCTGAGCGGCTGCGGAGCCGGGGCGGGAGGGGGGGGGGGGGGGGGACGGGGACGCGGGCGGGCAGGGCGGGGGGCTCCGCACGGGAGGAGCGGGACCCCCTCCGCGCTGTCGGGGTTTGCGGCAGAGGATGGAGCTGGGAAGCGCTGGGCGCTTGTGGACACTCATGGCAAAAGGAGAGGGAGCAAATGAAAGGAAAACTTCCCTGCTCCTGTGCCGCCGCCTCTCCTCTTTTTTTTTTTTCTTTCTTTTTTTTTTTGGTTTTTTTTTTTTTAGGTGGGAAAAAATAATGGAGCTTTTTTTGTGTCTAGACCTTTCTTTTTTGGTGCCTTTGGATTTTTCTTTCCAAGCCTTGGAAGTTCCCCAGAGCGGCTTGCCAGAGGTCTGGGGATATTGCAGTTAATAATTAAAAGATATAGATAATAAATGATAGGTAATGAAATCATCCAACAATAGCTGTATGACAGAGATGGGAGCTTCTAGTTTTACATGTGGCTTTGCAGAGAGATTTCTGTCAGTCACAGGGAATGATTGATCCAACAAATTAATTTTAAAATGTTAATTGGTAATACGAAAGAATATTGATTTTTAAGGTGAACTTTGTGGCTCTGTGTTCAAACACATTTGCTCTAAGACCAGAGTTTTACCTGCTTTCACTCAGGTTTGCTTTCTTAGTTTAATACTATAGCCCACGTCCCCAAGCTCTCCAGTTTTGGGGTGAGAGACACCCCCTTTAATTGCTGCAGAGGGTGACAGTGAGTTCTGAAGCATGACTGCGAGTTCCTTAGCGTCACCCACATACCCTGAAGAGCAAGCAAAGAACATTGAAAACATATATATATATCTATATGTGTGTGTGTGTGTATATATATATGTGTGTATATATAAAGTTATCTGCATGGGCATGTGTGACTGCGTGCGTGACTGTGCCTGTGTGTGTGTTTGGGAGAGTGTGGAGTTCCTGCAAATAAATTACTCTTTGAGAGATTTCTTTGCAGATCAATGGCAAACAGACTTCACCTGCATTTCAGAATGCGCATTCTTTTATTTTTCAGTAAGTCTTCTACTTCCCTTTACTTTCCCTCCATGTATTCCCATCCTTCCTCTGAATCTGCAGGCTTGTGCTTCACATTATTTACCCATGGCTTTTTGTGACCTCTGCTTTTGCTCTTGCTTGTCTTTCTTTTCTGCCTCTTTCTGTTGCCCCCTGTGTCTCCCTAAATTCTCCCCAAAATTTGGTTCCTCCTTTCTTCTATCCTTTGGCATTGAATTTTTTGACTTTGTAAATCCAATTACAAAGTAATGAAAAAGGAATATTTCCATTCCTTAATGGTTGGATGGTTCTTCACCAGTAGCAGCAACTGAACTTGGAAAGAAGTAAAAAAATCAGTTAACTTGGTGACACATACTCATGTGAATTCATGCCAAATATGTATAAAAGAATAGGATTTTTATACATATAGTATAGTCCATTGTAGTGCCACAGCAAGTTACTGCCTACCAACTGAGCTAAGGAATATGCTTTGGTCTTTTTCAAATACAATGCTAGCCTGTTAACTGAAATTTAATCTTAGAGTCCGCAAGGAACCATTTCATACACTGGTCTAATTTGATTTGACCAAGAGTCTCACCCAGCACTTCCTACATCAAGTCTGTAGTTTCTGTTGGAGTTGGAACATATATTTTAGTGGAACATCCAATCTTGATTTAAAGACTTCAAGAGACAGGAAATCCATCACTTTCCTGGGTAAGTTGTTCCAGTTTGTACCTACTCTCATTTGTTAAAACCTGCTTTTTGTCAAGCTTTGGTTTCTAATGTTGACTATCAGAGATGAACCCAGTATTCCTGTAATGGTATTCCTCGGTACTATTCCTGGAAATAATCCCATCCTCTACTTGACACATCCCTGCTTAGACATCTCGGGGTCATTTTTGCAGCTATGGAAAGCAGACGAAGGAAGGGAAGAGGTCACCATAGTGATTTTAAAGACACAAGGAAAAAAAAAAAGAAAATTGCAGCATCAAAGGGGAAAAATGCTATTTCACTAAGTTTTGAGAAGTGAATGGCAGATGATCAAGTAATTGATCACAACATTTATCTTACAGAAAACCTGGAACAGGTTACAGGGATGTAATCCAAGATTAAGACTGGAAGGGAAGAAAGGTGAAATAAGTTTTTAGACTGACTCCTGCTCTGGCGGGTTAATCTTGGCTGACTACCGAGCGCCCACCAAGCTGCTCTCTCACTCCCACCAGGACAAGGAGAAAATAAGATGAAAAAGCTCCTGGGTCATGATAAAAGACAGGGAGACCACTCACCAATTACTATCACAGGCAAAACAGGCTCAACTTAAGGAAAAATAACTTATTGCCAATTAAGAATAGAGTAGGATGGTGAGAAACAAAGACAAAACTGTAACACCCCGCACGCACACACCTCTTCCCAGGCTCAACTTCACTCCTTCTTTCACGACTTTTGTCCCTCCTCCCCCTGAGCAGCGCAGGGGGATGAGGCATGGGGATTCTGGTCAGTCCATAACACTTCATCTCTGCTGCTCCTTTCTCCTTGCATGCTCCTCATGCTTTTCCCCTGCTCCAGTGTGGGTCCTTCCCACGGGGTGCAGTCCTTCAGGAGCAGACTGCCCCAGTGTAGGCTCTCCATGGGCCACAGTGCCTTCCAGAAAACCTGCTCTTGCGTGGGCTCCTCTCCACAGGCCACAGCTCCTGCCAGGAGCCTCTTCTGGCGTGGGCTTTCCATGGGCTGCTGCTCCTTCAGCCTTCTCCACCTGCTGTAGCATGGGGTCGTCCACAGGCTGCAGTGTTGCCATCTGTTCCACCATGGTCTTCTCCATGGGCTGCAGGGGAATCTGCTCCAGCAGCTGGAGTACCCCCTCCCCCTCCTTCTTCACTGACCTTGATGACTGCAGGGCTCTTTCTTTCCCATTTTTCTCACTCCTCTCTCATGCAGCTGCTGTGCAGCATTTTTTTACTCTTTCTTAAATATGTTACCACAGAGGTGCCACCAGCATCACTGATGGACTCAGCTTTGGGCAGTGGTGGGTCTGTTTTTGAGCTGGCTCTGTCTGACATGGTGGCAGCTTCTGGTGTCTTCTCACAGAGGGCACCCCTGCCACATCTGTATCCCACCCTTCCCCCCCAAACTTGCCTCATAAACCCAATGCAGCTGTACACTGCCAAGCAAGAGACCAGAAGGGAGAGTTTGTATGTTTTCCTGGTGGCTGCTGGAGAGCTGCTGCATGAAGCCACTTCTGAACTGGGGTCCCTGGCTGCCCCTAGTCCCCTTCAGGCAGCCTGTGAAGGTTGTGGTAGGTGATTAAGGGAAAGAGGGACAGATGTCCGAGTTACACAACAAAACATTGGAGAAATTAAGAAATTATTGTAAAATGCTTTATGGAATATATAAAGAGTATGGAGGGGATAGACTAGAAGGGGTCTGGAGAGGAGCTGCTGGTTCTTGGTGGCGAATGCTTGCTTTGCCTTAGGTCACGTTAACAGCTCACGTTGGCCTTGCCTGGGGGTCACCACTGGAGAAGACTCATTCAGAGCATCAGCTGAGAGGTTGACTGTCTGCTGCAGCACCTGAATGAATCCCACTGCAGAAGATGCATGAATATGATGCTGGTAAAGATCAGAAAACTTTGGCTGTTTTCTTGGTCAGATAGTCTTGTGCTTGGACTAAATACCTTTATGAAAAGACCCTGGAGGAACAGAAGAATATGAGAAGATCTGTGCTAAAGAAGAAATGAAGGCTATGTGTTAGCCAGGAGGAATAAAACTGCAGTGAAGATAGCAGAGGCATGCACCTTACGGGAATCCCAGAGGAAAAGCAGGATATGAAGGAGACAGACACTTTGCAGTACGGACAGAGTTTGTGACGCTTATGTACTGATAAATACCCTCATGCTGAAGCAGCAGCTTTGATTCATATTTATGTGTTCTTGCAACCAAAATGCAAATCCCAGCTATTACAGTCTGTTAAAGAGGCATGTCGTTATGTGCCTGGAGACATGTAACTTTCTGAGGACTTGACTGAGGAAGAGGGAGAGTGAAGCTGTGCTAATTATCAAGGCTGGGATATTAGGAGTACAGAGAGGAGGAAAGGAGAAGAGCGATTTCACTAGCAAGAGACAGAAATAAAGACCCACCTCCCTCCCTCCCCAGCAGTTTCCAGGTGCACCGGAGGCAGCAACAGCGGGAAAACAAACACTGTGACCATGGCCTGTGTGCCCGTGCTGCTACGCAAGCTCCTCCAGAGCAGGCAAACGTCTGCACTACAAAGGCTCCCTCCCCATGGCACAACCATCTGGGCACCGAGTTCCATCCCGAAACTGGATTCGGTCGTTTAGATCAGTCTTGCCTCAAATGCAATTCTCATTGCAGCTTTGGCTGTGTGGTCACTGGGAAGGCTTCAGCAATAAATGAATGATGGAGAAAACAATTGACTCAACACCCTGTCCTTTCTTAGTTCTTTCTTGCCTTATGAAATGTTGTAGCTCACATATCTGTCAAATAGATCCATTAGACTGTAAACTCTGGGACAAGGCTATGTCTTTTGTGAAGTGCTTAGCACTTCTGGGCAATAAAACGTAAATAAAATACAGATCATCTATGTAGAATTTTTTACACTCCACCCTTTGGCATAGTCTCGCATCACCTTTTGAAGCGATACCAGCGGTACCGAATAGATTGGCAGGGCACCAGAACAAGATACGGTTTCCTTCCAGTAGCAGAACTGATTTTCAGGAAATTGCTTTACAGTGTTTTCTAGCATTTTCTTTCTTATTGACTTATTTTTCATTCTAGGGTAGACAAAACAGGTAATTATTTTTAATAGTGCTTCTCATCAAGAGTGTTATGTTGATACTGAAACAAGTGTAGTACAATGCGTTTGGCTTTGAATAAATTAATCCACTGGTCCCACTCGTTTCCACCACACCATATGTTAACATCATTCCTTGCAAACTTACTGGCCTTCAGAAATTAAAGTGGTATGGTAAGAGACCTTGACCGTGAAAGGAGAGGTTATTGTGGTCATCCTGTGGAAAGCAAGAATTCCTGATTATGCTTTAAATCATGCTGATATCAGTCAGGATTATTTCAGCTTGAGAAAAATGTGGTAACGCTGGTATAATTGAGAACTGCCATATTAAGTTAGACTCAATGTCCGTTTAGAACAGTATCCTATGTCTAATATCAGCTGATGGTGGTTTATTAGGGAAGAGTATGAGAAGCTGAGCAATCTTTCATTTAAACTTGAAGGGACTTTGTCGAGGTTCTTCCTTGCTGACTGCTCTCACCTCCTGACAGCCAGGGCTTTAAGGTTTCTAAGGGAAGATTTCATTGAGATTCTCGTGTTGAAGAGTTGCCTACGGTTGTTTTTTCCTTATATTTACTGCCAGTGTCCACAGCGTCCTATGCAAATGGGCTCTATAATCCCATTCTAAGAAAGTATTTTATTTAGTTTGTTTTAAACCTCATTTTATAGTGACCATCCCCTGTCACTTCTCTAAGAAAAAAGAGGTAAAAATCATTTACCATGCCATATACAGTTTTGTACAGTTTTTAATATCACCCTTCAGTCACCTCTTCAAATGTGAAGAATTCTACTCTATTTATTCTGCCATCCTGTATCCTATAGTCTATACTATATATCAGTCATCCTTGCCACTATTCTCTCTGCTTCTTATGGCTTTCTGAAAAATAGGACGCACAGAATAGGACACAGTTTTTCAGGTATAAAACTGGTTTCTGTTTTACTCATTTCCTTTCCTAATCGTTCCTAAAATGCCATTTCCCTCTGAGCAGGCAGACAATATTTTCGGGAAACTAGCCACGAAAACTTCAATATCTCTTTCCTGAGTGGTAATAGCTAATTTAGAGCCTATCGTTGTGTATGTATAGTTAAGGTTATTTTTCCCACGTGCACTGCTTTTCTTTTTTTTTTTTTTTATATGGAATTTCATCTGCCATTTTATTGCTCAATCAATTAGTATTGTGAGATTCTTCTGCAATACTTCCCAGACAGCTTAAGTCCCTCAGAATTTGATACAAGAGCAAAATTGGAATCTACGCCCTTTAAATTTGATCTCATCTTCGTTACATTTTTAATGGTGTAATAGGTTTTTTCTGGCCCAGATTTATAACCTGGGCTGCATCACAGGATGTACCTGAGAAAGTATGAAAATTTGAAGCAATGTTTCTTTCCTAAGTACATCTTATTGCAGTAGTAAATGCCAGGCGATTCTGAAGGATGGGGCAATTTCCTCATCAATTAGAGGTGTGCGTGTGGGGAAAATGCACCAACTGAAATGCATTCCACCTGAGCCCATCTGGCCTTGTTTATACAGTGAAAAAAAGATAACTTGCTAATGCTGGTTTCTGCCCATTGTTTATAATAATTCCTGAATTTGAAGTGAGTTATTGTTAGTCTTCTAGGTACTGCATGAGTTAGACCAACTGTCAGTAAGTTTACATGAAATAGTGTTTAAATAAGCATATTTCATTCCTGTTTTTTGACTTACTCATTTGAGTACTTTTCTAAAGTAGCAAAGTGAGGGTTCCCCTGGGTATATTTGAGGTGTCTGGCTGGTAATCACCCAAACTACAAAGTCCGGCCAACCTGGCCGTTCCCCGAAAGGGAAGGTACAGGTTAAGAAAGGCTATTCACCCATATGTCCCTCTGCTATGCATTGGAGGCATATGGCCTTTCTGAATCATACAGTACTTAAATATTATATTTAAATATTACCTTTTTTAACTGGGAGTAGGATGTTGATTCTACATCTGCTAAGTGAGCAAGAGCCACAGTAACAACTCCCCCCCCACACACCCCCCGCAGTTGAAAACTGCAGTGAAACTGAATTCAGTGTGGAATAAGATGGGAAGAAACCAGAAGAAAATCATCAGGAAACAGAAACTTGACTTAGATAATTACAGGTGTTTGGAATGTGACTTACTACATATAAAAATTGTTTTTCCCTAAATGAAAAAGACAGTTTCTTTGGATTCTATTGAGGAAAAAAGCAAAAACATGTCAAAACATCACGCTATTTCCATGAATAAAAAATAAAATTTCCCCCAAAACCCTTTTTTTCCCCTTTTTTTGCCAGCAGTTGATGAAAAATATTTTTAATTTTCCTACCAGTTATCATTAAAATGTTTTGCTGTAACCTCTGTGACATAATCTAAGCAGCAGAGTGAGGAAGATGTCAGAACAGAATAAAGAATGGCATCTGTTCACTCCCCAGAGCAGCTTGCTGTATTGACCTAATTGTCATTTCCTGCAAAAAAAACCCCAAAGTTCACCTTTGTTTGAAGGTGGGAGTTTTTTAGCTCATTTCTCGTGCCCACCTCCCTGGTGCTGCCGCACGTGTGGAAGGGTGAGCTGGCTTCTGCGTGGCTTGTGCGGGCGACCATATCAGCTCCAGCTGCAGAAGCCTCAGTATCATGATGTTGGATGAGCAAAAAGGACAATTCTGAATTCCAGATCTAGGGGGAGAAAGGGGATGGTGAAATTCCTGAGAAGAAGCCTCCGCCCTGTCTTTTTAACTCATGAAGTGAAGCAAATTTGATAAAAAGTCTTTCAAGCATAATAACCAGGAAGCCTTCAATGCTGTTTCTACAAAATTATACTTATAGAATGTAACTGCAGTTTGACACAGTAAATTGCTCGTAAAAATTCATTTTAGTGAGGTTTATTGCCAATAACAATGATACTTTTCACCTGTGTCCTGTGATCTAGTCTTACCTTTCCCAGTTTCTAACAGACCGTGTCTGCATGTTTGAGAGAGAAATATGCTGCCATCACACCATACTCTTATATCAAAGCATTAGTTACATGAAACTACTTCTCAGCTCTGGGAAAAAAAATGATCAAGCGATCTAATGCTTTTCTACACACACACACACACACACACACACACACACTCTCTCTCTCTCTCTCTCTCTCTCTCTCTCTCTCTCTTTTCTGCTTAATTTTCACATTAGTTAGAGCTCATACAATATTGCCTGCATTAGAAGACGCATTTTCAGCCCACAGTTTTGGCTTGTCTGTATTCAAACTTTTATTATTCTCTCTATGATAGGGTTAAAATTGATGTAAAATAAATCTGTCTGTTTGCCTCAGCTCTAGCAAAGCTTCCAGCACCCGTCCCCCACACCGCAAAAGCTGCAGATTGGATAATTGCTGCCATTCAGCTCTAGCCACGTGCTATGTGTTTGTAGAACCAGAATCTGTTTTCCTAGAAAATCAGAACAGTCTTTGATGCCTTAAGTGCTGTAAGCATACCTGGTATTTATTCAAAAGTGTATGTTCCTACAAGTATTCTGATAGTCAAGACATGTCTGGTTTTATACCGTTACTTTTTTCTTTAAAAAATGTATAATGAGGATGAGTTATCCTAACCAAAATCAAGGTGGGATTGTCTGTTACATAACTAGGTGAAGTTATATGAAGCAAATCAGTGCTGTAATGGTCTCATCTATCACTAAAATACCTTAAAAGCAATTAATTTTAAAGCTGTTGATTTATTTAATGCTTAGTACACAGTGATTCATACTCTGTGAAGCTAGGGATTATTCATAGAACATTTATTCATGGAGCATCTTTTAAAACAGGTCAAATTTTGTCCTAATCATTTATGTAGACTTATTTATAAAAATTATCAAAATACATTTTATGGCAGCTTCCTCTGTCTTTAGCTGTCCTGAATAGCACTGTAATCTGTAAGGAAGTGCAAGGGAATCAGGGGGGCCTTTTGGGGAAGAAAATACTGCTCTGCGAAAGGGTGAAATTATCTAACCTTAAGTTGCTTAGAGCACTCTCTTAAAAAATCCATAAATGGTCCTTGCTGAAGCACATCATGTGGTCATTGAATTAGAAATGCAGGGATGGAATAGATTTCCAAAGGTTACATAGTCCAGTCCCCTGGCGCTGGGGAAGGATCAAATATGCTAGAGCTTCCCACAGAGATTTTTATCTGGTACTTTTTTTTCAGAATTTCTGCCAAAAGACTTTCCAAGGGTGTCCTGTTCAAGCTTTTTCTCCTCTCAGTTCTTTTCCTAATATATGACCTATATAGTCTTTACTGCAAGTTAAACTGGGTTCTTTTTCCTTCTCGTGAACAATTGGTAACAATCGATCACTGTCTTTCCTGTTAAGAATCTTCCATATCCTGGAAGATTTATCAAATCTTTACCTGCCTGGACTAAAAGAAACCCTTTTTCTGCAGTATTCCCTCATGGCTAATGCGTTCTCAGCCCTCTTCTCTTTCTTGATGATTTTTGCTGTATTCTTTCCAGAGTGACTACATGTGTTTTGGAGTATAGCACCGAGGACTGCTCGCGCTGCTTCAGCTGCATTCTCCCTGGAAACGAGTGGAAGAAAATGATCCTCATCCGTATTTTACCTGCAAAATTCTTGACAACACGAGATTTTCCCTTTCCTTCCTTTGCAGTAATACTGCACTGTTGACTCACAGACCATTTCTAATATGCTTAAACTTGCAGATCCTTTTTCCCCATTTGGCATTTTAGGTATTCATTTCTCCTTACTAGTTATTGTGCTCTGAGCCTTCTTTATTTTATTTAATTTCTGGGGTATGCCTTTATTATGACAGTTTTGAATTCTGAAGTTCTTCTCCAGACTTCTGTAACCCTAACACATCCTGGTTTCATTTACAAATTTTATCCATTTACTTTGTAATGCATATTTTTAATGAAAATATTGGACAGAGTTGGGCCTGGAATCTCTGAGGGAACCAGATTGAAAGAAAATCCCCATTTGATACTGATAACTATTCTTTGAGAAGAGCTTTTCTAGCAGTCACACACTGTCTTTATGTCTTTTGTTTGTTTTTTTTTTTTTTTTTCACGTAGATGACATTTCCCTCATTTTCCTGTGAGAATTTAGTATGGAAAAATATTAAAAGTCTTACTGTACTCAAGATACAGCAAATTTATTCTTCTTCTTAACCAGTATTGCAGTTATCCTGTCCAAGAAGGAGATTAGCTTGGCTTGACATAGTTTGTTCTTGAAAAATCCATATTGGCTGTTTTTTTTATTCTGCAGGTGCTTGTAAATTCACCATTTACACATCTATTCCATTCTTCTGTAGTCCATATTTAGTTGAAGTGTTCTGTTTTCTTTGGATTCCCCATTATCCCCCTTTGAAAGATCCATGGTTTCTTGTTTTCTGAGACTATCCCCATCTTATATGACTTCTCCTATGTAATCATTGATGCTTCAAATACACTGGTTTTTATTTCGTTATGCACTTGGAGGTAAATTTAATCAGGTTTTGGACACTCTAATATATAAAACTCATTTAGAAATATTAGATATTGTGACTTAACTACTAAAATTCAGATGTTGTCCTTCAAATACTTTAGAAGGTTTAAAAGCAGCTTGAAAGAATCACCATCATGAAACTATGCTGCAAACTATGCTAGTGGTCTTTGAAATAACAAAGGCCTGTTTTACACAGGTAGGCAGGACACTTAGATCTAGTTTATTGCCATTCTTTGGAAGTATTTCACTTTTTGTTCATTGAAATGTTTTCTTATTGCATTATCTTGTAAGCTAAGGAGCTAAAGGAATAGTTTAATAATGCAGTATTTCAGGAAGAATCTTGAGTGGCAGGAAGACAACAGTGTAATGCCCCAGGTGAACAGATAATTTCTTTAGAGGTATTTCAAACATGTTCATGTTGTACATGCACCTGATGCCCCTAGCATGTGTAAACTTTACTGAGAGTTTTTACATTCAGATCAGGTAAACTTCCAGCCAAATACACTTATGAATACTGAAGTAATTACTGAGCTCTAAGGACACGTTGCAATGACATTATCGTTTGTCAGCAGGATACCAGTGACTGCTGTCATGGAAAATTTACATTAGCATCATTGTTAAATAGTCTGTTTACTAGTTTCTTAATGACCTGCAGCAAACAATGATTTGAACTACTTTATGAAGTTCAGCGTGGCAGGCTGCCGTCATGTTGAATATATTTTCATAGGTTAATGATATTAATATAGAATCAACAGCAGCTGTCATGTCATCTGCAACCGAATAATCTTTGAGTAGGTCTAGGTGGCAGTTATTACGGTGACACTGGTGTAGGTTAGAGATACTAAGTTAGTTTTAAAATACCTACTTGAAATGCAAGTAGCTGGATACCTGTGCTAGCATGAAGCACAGGGAGGCCTCTGAAAATCCTCTCATGGGTTAGGAAAAGCAGGACTTATAAGCCAAAGCTGCCAAGAATAGTTTGCTATAGCATCCAGCCCGGATCAGAAGTTTCTGGGATACCAGTGTAGACAAATCAAGACATACGTGGTTTTCTTTGTAATTACATCTTAAAAGATACTCGAGAAACGCTGAAAAGTGCTAAGAAGTTTAAAAAACAATTTCCTTAGATTTCACTGGCAACTATCTGCTACTCAAATTTGGTACTTTCTTTTCAACTTTCACAAATTATGATTTGATCTGTAATCAGATGTTTCTGGAAAGATTTAATTAAAAATTGTTAATTGAATAATATATATGACTTCTGATAATGGATGAAAAATATTACATGTATTAAGTATTTGTGAGAATTCTTTACCTGAGATGTCTAACAGGTTTCATAGAGGAAAAATTAGACTTAAGACTGTTATTGAGTACACCCGATGAAAAGGAAATCATAGAATCATAGAGTCATCGAATGGTTTGGGTTGGAAGGGACCTTAAAGATCACCTAGTTCCAACCCCCTGCCATGGGCAGGGACACCTCCCACCAGACCAGGCTGCTCAAAGCCCCATCCAGCCTGGCCTTGAACACCTCCAGTTGTGCAACCTGTTCCACCCTCAAAGTAAAGAATATCATGAAGCAGATGGGATGGAATATCCCGTTGGTCAGTTTGGGGTCACCTGTCCTGTCCGCTCCTCCCCACAGGTGTGACCCCTCTACGCTTTTCCACTTACAACCCTCTAAAGGAGCAAATAACAAAGTGAGGTGGCCTTGGTTGTTACAGCAATTAGTACAAGCAAGAGCCCCTCTGCATACCATTCCTTGGCATAAATTATAAGTAATCAGGTGTTATCAGTCTCTGGAAGTGGACTACAGTCTTAAAAATACGCTGTTAATTTCAGTGAGTTCAGTTAGTTAGAAGAGACTTAGTTGCAAAGTAAAATTACTGAACAGAAAATTGGTCGTTTTACCTCAAACTAGGACAACTCCTTTTATTTTTAAATTAAGGGTTTGTGTGTGTGTGTATGTATGTATGTTGTGCTAACTCTCTGGCCAGTAAAATACCTGAATCCCTCTTCATATCTTCATCATTACATTCAGTAGGCTTTCTACCCTTTTTTAATTCTTTCATAGATTTTATTAGATTATACAGAACAAATTGTTTCTGAAGGAAACTGATCCTGAAGGAAAATGTCTTTGCATTTATTATGCATTTATTACGCTCTTCTGTGTGCACCAGATGAAATGTCTCCTTCATTTCCATCCATTATAGGCTACCTCGCAGTACTGAGGGCTACCAGGAGAACCGAGCAGTACGGACTTCCACATTCAACATTTTTTGACATTTTTTGGAATTTGGGCTACAGTACAGTCCCAGAAGGAGAAACAGCAGCCCTAGAGAAAGGATGCTTGATCAGTCATATAAATAAGCGCTATATATATTCAAGGGAACTTGATGTGGGATAATATTTAAAATTTGGTGTTTCCTAATGTTGTTGGCCAATGCATTGTTGTATTATATTCCTCAGATCTCTCAACTTCGTAAAGGTTCTTGTAGGAAAAGATAGGTTGAAGTTTTCCACTAAATATTTATTCACTTGAGTAATGACTACAGACTGAGTCAGAATTACGTGGAAAATGTTCAAATTAATTGTGTAATGATAGTTTATGATAAATAATGTATGTCTAAAAAGGAACAAATTTGAAATCACAAATGCAGATCCAATTCCTTGATTTTCATAGTTCGAAGAGCTCGATTTCACTATTTTAGCTGCATATGTCACAGGGCTTTTCTTCTTGTGTAGCATAACACAAGGAAGTAAAAGCAGCTGCTCCAACAGGGTAACTGCTGACTGTCAAACTGAGAAAAAGATATTTCTCAAGACTCATTCTTGCTTACTTCAAAATTGTTAAAAAACTACTAGTCTTTTTGAACCCACATCTACCTATATGGAAAAATGGATCTTTCACTGTTATCGAAAACCAGTAGCATGATTAAAGATGAACTAAAAAAGAAAGAAAAAAGAACAAAGTATTTCTTGAGCTCTAAAGGAGTCAGGAAACTTTGAAACTTCTGAAACTTCTGAAAATGATAAGCAGGTTTATCTTTAAGAATGAGAGCTGACGTAAGAAATGCGTGTTTCTTTTTTCATCATGAACAAGCGTATTTCTACAGAAAGTCCCTTGAAAACACACAACGTCTAGTAGGAGCACAATCACAAATTAATAGGTTCTCACACAAAAAATTTTGGAAGCTTTTTACTGAAGATGAAATTTACTTTGCTAACAGCAACTTATGCAAAGACTCAGAAATGCCATTTTTATAGGACAGGGTTTGTCCTGGTTAGACTAAAGAATAATATTTTTCAGGATGAAGCCTGAATAAGGAAACAGTGTTGTTTACTGGAAGAAATGAAGGGATTTGCTATAGAGCAATCAGAACACCTGAAAATTTGTAATACCTAGTTAGTTTATCCAGATTTTAAAAAATAATATTCCAACAAAATACAGAATATTTTTATAAAGAACACTTTATTAATTGAAGTTAAGATTTACGAAATAGGGAAACATTAAGTATATTTAGGTTTTTTAGTAAAATATTTGTTATCTGTAATTCAAGACCTGATATTGGCACTAACTGAAGATGTCATTGAATGGGAACTGAGAGTCGGGGATCTTGACCTAAGGGAACAAATATGTCCTTAATTTTAAAGAGCTTAAAACAAGATCAGTTTGAGCACTATATATTGTTCAATAAGGGACAAATCATTTTAGAAGGCAGATTGATGCATTATTTTAATCCTTTTTCTTCCTAAACTTTTACTTCATCCATATTGTCTGGCTTACTGCTGTGGGGAAGTAATTCTAATTACGTGATTAATTTTCAAGCTTTTGGTTCTTAATATGACTTGTCACACCATATCTGGATACCTGCACACCTGACTTGAGTGTCCAGTTTAGAATGTGTGATTTCAAAGTTGAAGACAACCTAGCTTTTCCAGAAGTCCTGCATCGAGCAACTTTCTGCCTAATTATTCTCCCCTTAGCAGGTAGTCAACACATACCTTTGGAAAATCGACTTAATGACTTATTGATAAAAGTGCCATTAAGCTTGGAAAAAAAAAGAAAAAAAAAATCAAAAACTTGCAAAATAAACCCAACCTGATATGTTTCATCTGCTGAGGTAAACAAATCTGTGGAATAACTTCTTTATAATAGTCCTCTAGAAATAGCACGCTGTTATAATAGTGTACAACATCTGGATGTACATACCTGCTGTTGTTTCTTGCTTTGCCAGCTTGCTTCTGCTTGGAAATCAGCAAAAAACAGAACCACCTGTTCTGTTCATCATAAATTAGAAAATTGTAAGTTTGTTGTATCCCAAATGGAGAAGAGATAGAGAAACTGAATGCTGGTTTTGGTGTTTTCCCTGGGATTGGTACATCTTGCTCTGGAGGAGATCAAAGTGACATCAGGAAAGCTAACCTCACAGTTTGAGAGCACTTGGTCCATGCAAGGGAAAATACTGACATACATTGTGTCTACAATGAGGGAACAAATATATTGAGCTACTTCTGAACCTAAAAACATGGTCAAATCGCAAAATAAATGTCTTGCAATGTGTCAAACTTACCAAAAAAGAAACCCCAACAGAAAATGGTCTGGAAGGGTATCTTTAGCTGTTTTGCCTGAAAGCAAAATTGCTGTATTTCTCCCTTGGTATCTTTAGAAATGTTCAGCAATGACAGAGAGGGAGAAAATGTTAATGTATAAGCATCTTCATATATGCAAAACTACTGAAAACTATAGCAAATTGGAAAACAGACTGCTATTCAGATAAAATTTCAAGGAAATTGGTGGTGGCTTTTTCTCTTAAAAAGTGTCAGTTTTCATAGCAGTTCTTTGGCTCTTAAACTTACACAGAGTTGGTTGAACTTTTTAGCAAAAATTTTTCTCAAGAGTTTAGACCTATTTCCTCAGGCAGAGGTAGAAAGAAATCTTGTGGAAATTCAATGGTCTGAATTCTAAGATATTTTAAGTTGCTCTTGTTACTCACGTTAAAGAGTTCTGAGATTCCTTCAGGTACTGTACACAGGACGCTGTATGTGAAGGAAACAAAGTTTACTGCTTTGGGTGGTCCACTGAAAAAAATTATAATAGGAAACAAACCCCAGCCAAATAGAGAAGTGGGAGCTGGTGGAGAAAGATGACAGGTAATAGTAAAAACAGTGATAACTGAGATAGATTTAGACATGCTTGAAGGCTTTCCAAATCATCAAGGCTTACTGCAGTTGCTTTAGTATTTTCTTCTTGACGCAAGATGATTCCCAAAGTGTCAGCACATCAAAGCAATGTATCAATTACTTAAAAGGAGTTTAAGAAATGATAATATGTAAGTTTGAAAAGCTTGGCTATTTGTGTATTATGTTCTCAAATGTAGGACCAAGTTCAACCATGCAATTTAAGTATACCTTACACATAGTGCATGTCCCAAATACTTACACAATAAGGTCTTGATCCTGTAAAATTATTCATGCATACAAATAATTTTACTATCTCTGAAGAACTCCTCAAAGTTAATATAATGAAGAATGGTTCGTCATGTTTCAAGAATGAGATACTAAGATGACATGTGAAGTACAAAGCTGAAGTATGAAGAAGGACCACTGTGATACTCCATAACTTACAGCAGCAAATGTTTTAAATCCTACATCTGTGTGTTCGAAGAGAAATCTGTGAAAATCGATGGAAACAGTTGCTTGACTGATTGACTGACTGATACTATATACTTTGACCTTTACTCTAAGTCTCAGTGAACATTTACACACATTCATTGTGTGGTTCATCGTTCATGCTTTTTGAGCACAGCTGTAGAACTAGGCTTTAAAAGAAGACTACATTTGTATTTATTGTGTATTATTTAAAGGCCTCTTTTCATGGAGCCCAGTACTGTCATCTCTAAGTTCTGCCTTGTGGACTGGGGTCTTGTCTCAGTTCAGGTTCATAAATTACATTTGTAGTGATGGAATACCAGCTTCCTGCTCAAAAATTGTTGTGTTCAGGAAGTTAATAAGTTTGAAATGAAAATAAATTCTCCACTGAACTTTTGCTGCCATGTCACCAGTTTTTCAGAAGCTTCAGCATTCAGATTCTTTGACAGTAGGGAAGATCCTCAAAAAGTAATTGGACTTTTTAAGAAAGAGACATATTTGCAAAATCACTGTCTTTTCTTCTTCTTGTGCTGCTGTGTAAAATATCCATGAGTAATTTGAGGTATTTCAGGTATAAATATTTTACCAATAGAAGTCTTGTTAAAATTACTATTAAGCATATCAGAAGTGTAGACAAAAGGTGCCATATAGAGGAGGTATAAAATTTAACATTCAGATTTCTGATCTGCACATAGATATTCCCAGGAAAATATTGATATGTTACAATAATTTATAAACGTAGGCTTGTCACATGCGGTAGATTTAATGTTGATGGCATTGTTCCTCTGAAGTGG
Organism: Fratercula arctica; assembly: GCA_947846985.1. Taxonomy (NCBI): domain Eukaryota; kingdom Metazoa; phylum Chordata; class Aves; order Charadriiformes; family Alcidae; genus Fratercula; species Fratercula arctica. The sequence continues at coordinate 16,907,376 of CANTUZ010000001.1, read as the reverse complement.
TGTTACGCTTGATAACACAACGAAATTGAAATTGGAGCAGAAGGAAGCTAATATTTGGGTCGCCAATTGAAATGAAAGTGTCATGTAATCTGGCGTGTCCTTTTCATTGCTCTTTTCTTTTTTTTCCTGTGCTACTGAACTTTTTTGCTAGCCTAAGAGCAAACTAATCTGTTCATATAAATAGTTTCAAAGTCAAAGGATTTTAGGTAGAAACCATGTTACTTAGCAGGGTTACTAAAATGTCAGAAATGTTGTCAGTTAGGGTTTTTTTTTAGTCATTAACACATATTTTATTGTTGGGTCAGAAGAAGACTGTGAGGCACTGAGCTACCATTATTTGGAAAATCTCTAAGGAAGAGAGGCGTATGAAATTAAGCAACGGAAAATCACCGTCACTGTGAGAAAAAAAATAAGCTGGTTTCTAGAGTGGTACTGGAAAATGACTGTTGAATGGTACTTCTTAAAAAGTTAATTGTTACCCATATGTTAGTCTGTCTTAAGGGCTGAAAATAATGCTGTCTGGCTGTTCATTTATATGTGATAGGATTTACAGGTGTCATTGATTCAAGAACATAGTAAAGACATGCAGTAATTCTGGGTAGAAGTTTAGGTTAGTAGACTTTTTTTTTGTTCAAACCAGTTGCAGAAGTTCTTCTCTATAGTTCCTATTGGCTTAATGCCGGAGAAGCTTTTTTTTTTTCTCTCTTGTAAACACTGCACAGGAATGATGAAGCAACTATATGAAGTTAATGTCAAATGCTACTATAAATTAGCTGTTAGGGTACAAAGTCAGTGTATTGATTTTTTCCATCTAGTACATATTCTTTTTATAAACAAACTTGATCATGTGTCTATTGATGTATTGCAGATGTAAATTTTATTAGAAAATATAGGAAGAAAGCAATAAAAGCTATGAACAGGCAATCACTATCAGCAAATTCCATTAGTAAACAGATAAAATTTCCAGCAAGCTTATTGTTTTTTAAAGAGGTTTTGATTATTCCAGGAGACCAAAACTGACTGATGTAAGATGTTCCCCAATCATTTGAAAAAAGAAAGAAAAACCCCACTGTCTGGTAGACAATGGAAATTTTTCCATACATGTGGATTTTATATATATTCTGATGCATAGGCAAAACAACCAGCACAAGACATGATAAGCTATAAGAAACCCAGGCACATCTTGGTGTCAAGCGTCAGTCTTCTCCTGGAGCTGGATCATGCATTCACCCTCAACAACGCTGTTTTAAAATGTCACACTGCAATGATGCCTTCAAATGCTGGTGGAATGCCAGAATGCCAGAATTCTTAGTCTTTTTAGGAAAACAAATTTATTGAGCGCTGCTGTAGGAAAATGAGATAACTGGGTACTGAAAGCAGACAAAACCAGTGAGTCAAGCAGGAAAGGAGGTAGATGCTGATGTAAATTCCCAGTACAGACTGGGCGAATGAGAATTATAAATCAGAGAGAGTGTCACTGTCTCACCTGTGCTACCACTGCAGCTAGCAGTAGTTAATGAGGTAATTTCACATATTCTGGAAATGCAAAACAGGATAGAAGCATTATTGTTGAATTTTCCTTAAGGCTCAGGCACCTGCTCCTGCTCTATGTTTTCTGCACGGTGCTACCAACAGCTCATATTATAGAAGCACCATTGTTTTGATGAATTGCTTATTGTCCTAATAAGGGTGCATACAACCTCTGTTTTGTGAGAGTACTATAAAAAGAGCAGTTTTTTAAATCCAACACATTTCTGTTTTAAAAGCTTTTGTAAATCCATTCAGCTATGTCACAGAGTTTCATTGGGAAATGTGAAAACAACTCTTTTACAGTGAGCTAAGCCTGCAAAGGGCAACATGCTATTATTTTACAGCCCAGTACTTTCCATTTTCCATTTCTGAGATTTGCACTTTGGTTTGAATGACAAATATTTTTGCACATGATTATTAGGTGCAGAAGAATTCAGCTTACATACAGATGTAGGGGTCTTAGGGCACAAATAGTCCTTGATGACTCTGCCCAGCCTCACCTGGCACCTCCCCACACCTCCTGACTGAGGACCACCAGTCCTGGGCTACCAGTCCCTGTCTGAGCCCTGTTGTAGGGGTGTCTGTATACTCTTTTTCCTGGATTATTGCTTGGATTTCCTGGCTGGACCTTGGTGCTGCCTTGCCATTGCCCAGTGACCACTGGGCTGTTGACAGGACCCTGCGCTGTCACCACCCTGCCCTGCTTGCCTGCCTCTGGGATGGCGGCAACGCGCCTGTAGGTGTAGGCACAGCCCAGCAGGGACTCGGGCATCTCACCCAGGGTGTACCCCTGCTCTCGTTGCACCCTCGCAACAAGCTGTATTCACACCATCCTATTAAATAAATGTATTGTGTTGCCAGAGTACCACCAAATCTTAGCTTTTGGAGCAGCTCTGTTTCTGTACTGAAAGGCTATGCAGAGCTTTCTGGGGGCTGGAAAGTTGTAGCTCCAATCTGCCTGCTTCAAATAGACACTGCTATTGCTCAAACCCTTTACATTTGGCATTAGCAATCTGTGGCTTACGACAAGCAGCCAAGAAGTTCTCACTCTATGCAGTATTTTGGAAACCTGTCTAAGAGAGCTTCCTGCATGAGGTTCTCTGCAAGCACATGGATTTTGCATGTTTTCAAATCCTACTGCTTATAGTAGCACAGAAAATGTATTGCTAGCCAGGCATTTGTGGTTATCCTAGTCTCCCTTTAATGGACACCTGGTAATCTGCACTAGTCATGTTGCTAAATCATAGAGAGATTTGGGGGCAGAGGAAAGGACCTGAAGCTTCAGAAGCACTATTGAACTCACTAAATAGTTTCTTTTTGGAAGAAAAGAGTGGAGTACTCGCGATGCTTAAAGCCTGTGTTGATGATTACAAAGTCCTGCCCCTTTCTTCACAGTGTGGGCAATGGGCAGAATCCCTTCTGTAAGCTGAAGAGATTTGTTTCTGTATCTTACACAACATAGAAGAATGCCCTAATACATATTGGGTACTTTCATGTGGGAGATTGATGTCTCCTGATGGCAGTGCTCCATTGTATAAATAATTGATTATTTAGTAGGTCAAAGACAGGAATCCAGTTGAGTTATTTCCTAGCATGACAATTCAAATAATGATCTGGAAGATTCAATCATGCTAATCAAGAGCTGTTTGGGGCCTGTTAGCAAAATTCCCAGAAGTAATGATAAAAAACCACCGTCCTTTGTGCTGCAGACTTCCATCCTGTTCTCCATTCCCTTCATGTTCATCTAGAGAAGAGAGGACCTAAGGGAGAAGGGAAACTTGCTAGGTTATTTTTATTTTCATGACCTGAGGAAATGGCCTTTGTTACTTTCTATAGTCCCCATGGAAGGCCAGCTACACTCTAGCACATTCCCTATAGAATGCATTTTTTTATTACTTATGAGCAGCAGTATCAAGCTAGGCTGTGGAAGACCCCTCCAGTTAGTTTTATCTCTGGTACTGCAGACAGTGTCTTCCTATTCCAGAGCAGCCTGGGACTGACCTAGGTGTTTTGCCTGTTTTTATTCTATTTCAGACTCTAAATCTAATTTCTCATGCTCTAAATTCTGGAATATCTTCCTTCTTTCTATATATTAGTCAATGACAATTCATATTATGTCTTTCCTGATGTATTAACTAACATTTTCACCAATTTGATTCTCATTTTATTTTCCTTCCATGCTTCTGCTTACGTCTGCGTTACTGGCTAGAAGTTTGCAGGTGTTGACAGACTCATCGCATCACTGAGTGGCTGACATTGGAAGAGACCTCTGGAGATCATGTCATCCAACCTCCCTGCCCAGGAAGGGCCACCTAGACCACAGGACAGGACTATGTCCAGATGGCTTTTGAATATCTCCAAGGATGGTGACTCCACAACCTATCTGAGCAGCCTGTCCAGTTTGATGTCCTTGTCCACTGTAGAGGCAAATTAAAACTGCACATTCACGTTTCTTCCTGTACAACACTAGTGAAAATAAGACATGGCCATGAACTGGTTCTCTCAGTGGCTCAGATTTGCCCTGTTGTTCCTTGTGAGATAGTCTTCCAGTCCATTTTCAGGCTGCATCAGGCTGTTCTGACCTCAGCACATGTACGTTAAACTATCATTGCAGGTACTCTAAGACAAAGAATTGTATTTGTTCCCACTGCCCGAATACATTTCATGTTCAGGCAGTGCTGCATGAATGGACAGACTACTTCTGCATTTGTTATTCATATTTTCTCTGTACTACATTGGTGCGTTTAGCAAACATGATGTGTCTTTTTTTTTTTTTTTTAACATACTATACCTAAACACATTCATTTTTCTTCTAGATTGGACAAGTTGCTGGAACAGCACTCTGAGGAATGGTAAACATGCACTTTTCTTTTAAGCAGGTATTGTTACAAACACTTGCTCTTAAAAACTTTTGCCTTTGTGAACTAGCCAGTCTTATTGTTACATCTGCAATAGATAAGGTTACTGCTGAGTGTGCAGTATTTCCTAATTTCCAGGCTTTAAAAAGAGGACTGGGTTGTTGCTGCTTTGATATGCATATCTGTCAAGATCTCCTTAGCATCCTTCACATTTCTCTTTGCGTAATTAATCAGATACCCAGAAAAGTTCTAATATCTCTAGAATTCTTAAGTTTAAATGCAGGTCACCAACATTTCTGAGGTAAAAAGCTGAAATCTTTAAGAGAACACTGCTTTGGATGCACAAGAACAACCCACTTCTTTTTTTTGAAAGTGTTTCAGTGTTTGTTGAAGTCTGAAATTACTACTGGCCTCAGGATTAAATTCTTCTGTTCTTAGGAATGCTATTCACTTTGCTGTCTTCCAAGTAGCCTGTAAGAGCAGGAGAATTCCCTTCAGCTAGGGGCGAGCAACTAATCAATCTGATGACCTAGTAATAGCTGTGTTGTTATTAACACTATAAAGTTTAGCTGAAGACATGCACTAAAACTTTATTTCGCAAAACACCTACTAAAGAGAAAACCAAAACATACAATGGTACTGTTTCTCATGGCATGTGGACATAAGATTAAATCATGGAGATAATAACATTACAAAGAACCCATTCTGCTGACCGCCTTTCAGCCTCAGCCATTCTGTGGTTCTGTGAATAAATACTTTCTAATTTTAAGAGATCAGTCTTATTTTTTTTAAAGAAAATAAAGTATTTGAACAAGTCTATTTTTTTTTTTCTCACACAGTTATGTAGCCTCCAGCAGAAGCAAAAGACTGACATATTTGTGTCAGGTTATGTTTATATCGTTACGGAGATGCACGTTTTGGTCAGTGTACCGTAATGGCTTAAAAATAATGTATTCTATGGGCATAACCTATCTATATATCTCTGATACATTAGAAAGTACACAGAGAGCAACACTGTGGCCAACGACTCAAAATGTCTTACAAACCAGTATCAGGAAGACTGAGAAATTCTGCTGGAAGAAGGGAAGAGTCAGCCAATCCAGCGATAGATGGTCTGATGGACGTAGTCACATCTGAATGCGTTTCCTGCATTTTCAGGGCATTGTGGTTGTAACAGTGCATTTGAAATTAACCTCCCTATTGGTCTTCTTTGCTGCAAGGATGCATTGCTAGCTCCTGGTCAACTTGGTGTCCACCAGGAACCCCAGGTCCTTTTCTGCAAAGCTCCTTTCCAGACAGTTGGCTTCCAGCATGTCCTGGTGGCTAGGGTTATTCCTCAACAGGTTCAGGACTTTGCAGTTCTCATTGTTGAACTTTATAAGGTTCCTGTCAGCCCATTTGTCCAGCGTGTCCAAGTCCCTCTGGATGGCAGCATGACCCTCTGGCATATCAGCCACTCCTCCCAGCTTTGTGTCACCAGAAAACTTGCTGAGAGTACACTCTGCCTCACCGTCCAGATTATTAATGAAGATGTTAAGCAGAATCTGACCCAGTATTGACCCCTGGGGTACACTGCTAGTTACTGGCCTCCAACCAGACTTTGTGCCATAGATCAGCACCCCCCAGGCCTGGCATCCAGTCAGTTTTCAATCCACCTCACTGTCTGCTCATCCAGCCTATGCATCATCGGCTTTTTTTTTTTGTGAGGCTGTTATGGGAGAGGGAGACAGTGTCAAAAGCCTAACTGAAGTCAGGGTAGACAACATCCACAGCTGTCCCCTCACCTACCAAATTTAAGTTCACCCTAGGTGGCTACTCTTATTAACTAGAGGCTAGCTGTTACTCTTGTAATTCACTGAGTTGGGATATAAGATTAGGATTGCAAGACCTTGTGGTTCATGCTTATGAAATGCATGGCTGTCTGTTGGAAGAACTACTGAATATGTTTTGTACAGCATAAGGTCTCCAGTTTACATTGATAACCAGCCATATGCAGTACCTATAGCAACAGAAATACACCCCATGAGTATGTCTAACCTATCTGTATCTCTCCTTGTATTTTAAGCTTTCATGGCATCCTGCAGTCATGAATTCCACAGTTACATTTAATTTTATTTCATTTCAGTTTCATTTTGTGTTTGATCTGCACTTACTGCCTGATAATTTCCTAGTACGTTCCCTAGTTATCTTGTTATGACATAAAAAGAATAATCTTCCTCTTTCTTCATTTTCTATGTCGACAGTGATTTTACAGGTCTTTTTCTTTAAAAGCATCATATTCTTTTTCCCAACTGAAGTCTATGTAAGTTTCCTGTCATGTGTAAAGCCTTCTATAGTTCTGTTCATCTTTGAGTGTACTTCTTTTTTGCAATCATTTGACCAGACCCTTATGAAATATTCCAATATGGAAAACGTGTGGGTTCAAAAGGTGACATAATTGTTTCTTATAGGTTGTTCTTAATTCTTTCTGGAATGACCCCCAACATCCAGTTACTACCTGAACTGCTAGTTGAGTATTCCCTTGACATATTCAGAGGACTCTCCACCATAGTTCTCATAGTTTTTTCTTAGGGATAATGGCTGACCTGGAATCCTCAGCATCCATCAATAATGATATCTTTTCCTGCTTGCATTACTTCTCACATTGTTATTGAATTTCAGCTGTCATTTTATCACTTGGTCACTGGGTTCTGCTAAACAGAAGATAGCAACAACAACTAAAAAAATTATTTACTGCAGCTGAAAAAAAAATAGCCAACAAATGATGACTTTTCAAATGATTCCTACCTTGCAGTGACACTTTTGTGCTTAAGCCGCTGTCAGTAACTGTCACTAGGTCAGCAGCTGTCACAGGACAGAGCAAGTTTTGGAAAAGAAGTGTTTTGAGGTGTCCTTGTCAGGAATAACTACACTGGTACAAAAATATCCACAGACTTCCACAGGATCCCTGTCTTGGAAAAGAAGACACTAAGACTTTTTCACAGCAATTTTCACAGGAAGATCCTTGAATTCCCCTGTAATCTTGTCTCTTTGCACAAATCTATGGGCCCTGACTTATCAGTGCTGTAAGGGACAATTACAAAGTCTGATTGTTTGCTTTAAATAGCAAGGGTTTATATTTGAATCTGACCACTGCATTTGTCTACAGACAGATTAACTAACTGAAACAACAAGGAAGGAATAAAGGAGAAGGTTTAATTCATGCTCTTGTTCTGTCAGATTTTCTTCCCTTCATTATTAACCCCCCCTAAAAAAAAAAAAAAAAAAACAACTGTAAAAATATTTTCACAAAGGTTTAACCTTGATAGAATTCCCTTCTGTACTGAAAGCTGTTTCCATTTAAATATTTCTGGCCATTTGAAGCATTCAGGATGCGGTACAACTGAATGAGCTCCCCAGTTTAAAAAAGTAGGTCTGTAGCAAGCGGTTACAAATAATTGACATTTTCAGAGTTTCCAGTGAAGAATACTAAAATATCTAAATTGCTTGTTTAAAACTTTAAAAAAAATAATAATTGGGTCAAATGGAATGTTCCGTAACAAAATAGGCACATTTTTTGAGTAATAGCTGCATTAATCAGAACAAGAAGGTAATTTGTCTTTTGCCCAATAACTTAATAGCTAGAGGATACTCCTAAGAAGCCTAGAAAAGTGGACTTTGGGGATAGAAAATGCAATTGAATAAAATAATTGGTGCTTTTTGTGGAGATCTCTCTGGCTCTGTGTACTGGTTTTGGCTGGCATAGAGTTAATTTTCATAGTAGCTTGTATGGGGCTATATTTTGGATTTGTGATGAGAACAGTGTTGATAGAAGAGTGATGTTTTGGTTACTGCTGAGCAGTGCTTACATGGCATCAAGGCCTTTTCTGCTTCTCACACCACCCCAACAGCGAGGAGGTTGGGGGTGCACAAGGAGTTGGGAGGGGACACAGCTGGGACAGTTGACCCCAACTGACCAAAGGGTTGTCCCATACCATATGATGTCACACTCAGCAGTAAAAGCTGGAGGAAGAAGAAGGAAGGGAGGGGATGTTCAGAGTTATGGTTTTTTTTTTTTCTTTCCAAGTAACCACTATGCGTGATGGTGCCCTGCTTTCCTGGAGATGGCTGAACACCTGTTTGCCATGGGAAGTAGGGGATTAATTCCTTATTATGCTTTGCTTGCGTGCACAGATTTTGCTTTACTCATTAAACTGTCTTTATCTCAACCCACAAGTTTTCTCACTTTTACACTTCCAGTTCTCTTCCCTATCCCACTGTGGGGGCGTGAGCGAGTGGCTGTGTGGGGCTTAGCTGCCTACTAGGGTTAAACCATGACGGACCTTTTCTCTAGGTGAGTCAGAAACCAAGGATATTTATACTATAGGACATTTATACTATATGATCAGGGTGACCCTCCAGTTGTTTTAAGGACAATTTCTCCTGTTTTCCCAGTACTTAGTCTCTTCTGTCAATGCAAATAGTTGAATAGGAAGCTTATCTGTTCTTTGAGGGAAAATGCAAGATTAATTTTACAGCACTCTGAACAGGTTGCTTACATGATAAGAGGGAGATATTTACTCATATTTGATCTTCCTGCCTGGAACAAAGGTCTCTTGCTCTTTACTTGGTCAGGACCTTATGCATGAGGTTAGAAAGATGCTTCATCCACTTTTGTCTGTATTTAGTATGCTATCATAGAATCATAGAATGGTTTGGGTTGGAAGGGACCTTAGAAGATCATCTAGTTCCAACCCCCCCTGCCATGGGCAGGGACACCTCCCACTAGACCAGGCTGCTCAAAGCCCCATCCTGCCTGGCCTTGAAACAGTGCTAACTTATTAGAGTGAAGGGAGGCACTCATAAAAAGATAGATTTTTTTTTGAAGCTGTTGTGTAAAAATGTAGCTTTTAAATAATGAGTGCTACTAAATGCCCTGTATGCCTGAAAATAAAAACCCATCAGGCTTCCATAGCAGACTGCTTGGTGGATGCATGGGGATGCCCCAGACCCAGACATGCCACCTGGCTTTCTCCATGCTTACAAGGCAGGCAGTTCGCTGCGGCTGCTGGAGAAATTGATGTATCCACAGGATGGCTTAAAATGCTTTTATTTTTTAAAATATTTCTTTAAGAATATGTCTTCTGATCAGATCAGCAAAGTGCCCACACTTCGCTTGTAGCATTTCTGTAACTAGTATGCTGCGTTCCCTGATTACACTCATCTTGTCTTTGCATACTGAAAAGCTTGGGAAAAGGATAAGGAAGGATACACCATTCTGTTGGACTGGGGATACTTTTAATATCCTGCTCTTAATTTTGTCTCCCCTTTTCATCTCTCACTGATGCTCTGTAGCACACTGTTGAGATTTATTTTATGATGAATTACAAGATTGCATTATAAATCACCTCTCTGAAAATTCTGATGTACTGTAAATAGCCAATTGCATTGTTTCCTTTTCTCTAAAGACATTTACTGTATGTATCAGTGAAGTTCTGAAGTAGAAGTTTGGAACAGATTCTACTGTTCTTACAGCAGTTAAAGATATTTTTCCCTCTCAATTCCTAAATTTCCTTTTGCAACCATTTTATTCTTTTTAAACTTGTGTAACTTTTTGTCATTCATCAATGCAGCAGTCATCTTCCCAATTTTTCAGTTATGTCTTTATATACTATCCAGAACTTAACTTCTTACTTAACTTCTGTAATCTTAGGTTGCTATTACTTTAAGAGTGGAAGAGGGAAACTTGGTGCACGAGTAAGACAGGTAGTAGTTAATGATTTTTCCAGTTTTAGCCATCACATTGGGCCAGACTTTGCAACTCCTATGCAAACCATGCAGTAGTCTCTGGATTACTGTATTCGATAAAAAAGTATGTCTTGGAGACAAAAAATAGTTTGCATTTACAAAAAGACATAGCAGTCTAATGCCTCTGACATGGTGCCCACAACATACTTCTCTCTAAATTGGAGACATGGATTTTATGGGTGGACTGTTCGGTGGATTGGTTGGATGGTTACATCCAGAGAGTAGTGGTCAATGGCTCAATGTCCAGATGGAGATCAGTGACAAGTGGTGTCCCTCAGGGGTCCGTACTGGGACCAGTACCATTTAATATCTTCATCAGTGACCTAGACAATGGGATCGAGTGCACCCTCATCAAGTTTGCAGATGACACCAAGCTCAATGGTGTGACTGACATGCCTGAGGGACAGGATGCTATCCAGAGGGACCTCGAAAAGCTCAAGAAGTGGGCCCATGTGAACCTCATGAGGTTCAACAAGGCCAAGTTCAGGGTCCTCCATCTGGGTCGGGGCAACCCCTGGTATCAATACAGGCTGGAGGATGAAGTGACTGAGAGCAGCCCTGCTGAGAAGGACTTAAGGGCACTGGTGGATGAAAAGCAGGACATGAGCTGGCAATGTGTGCTCACAGCCCAGAAAGCCAACTGTATCCTGGGCTGCATCAAAAGAAGCGTGGCCAGCAGGTCAAGAGAGATGATTCTGCCCCTTTGCTCTGGTGAGACCCCACCTGCAGTACTGCATCCATCTCTGGGATGCTCAGTAGAAGAAAGACATGGACCTCTTGGAGCGGGTCCAGAGAAGGGCCACAAAAATGATCAAAGGAATGGAACACCTCTCCTATGAGTGTTGTTCAGCCTGGAGAAGAGGAGGCTCCAGGGAGACCTTACTGAGGTCTTTCAGTATTTAAAGGGGGCTTCTAAGAAAGATGGGGACAAACTTTTTAGCAGGGCCTGTTGTGACAGGACAAGGGGTAATGGTTTTAAACTAAAAGAGTGTAGATTTAGACTAGATAAAAGGAAGACTTTTTTTACAATGAGGTTGGTGAAACACTGTCACAGGTTGACAGAGAGGTGGTAGATGCCCCATCCCTGGAAACATTCAAAGTCAGCGTAGACAGGGCTCTGAGCAACCTGATCTAGTTGAAGATGTCCCTGCTCATTGCAGGGGGGATTGGACTAGATGACCTTTGAAGGTCCCTTCCAACCAAAACTATTCCATGATTCTATGAAAAAATACAAATGGCATGCAGACACAGGCTATTTGTGGAATAAAGTACTACTCTGCCAGAGAAAGAATGGAAGAAAGTTATCTAAGAATACTGCTTGTACTTTTCTTAGAAGGTTTTAATAGATCTATTATATCTATATACCTATAAATAGATCTATAAATCTATCTAAATCTTAAAATAGAGGTTTTCATAACACTCCTGTAGCTGACTGTTCAATAAAATATTTGTTGAATTAGACCAGACATTTACTGAAAAAAAGACTTGCATGAATAACTCTCTGTAGCAGAGATGCGAATTAATCCCTTTCCTGGGGAAATGTGTGAAAAATAATTCAGAGACTGGCACATTTTTATTCTGATATTTTTTTCCTGGCCTAAACTTATGGGGATTCCTTAGAAACTTCCAGGAAATTAATGCTTGTTCTAGGTCTTGTGAAGAAAGATTGTCCCATTTACAAAAGTCTATACATCTGAATAATATGATATGGCCTTTTGAGGGATCATGGTATATATTTCAAATTATTTCTGCCTATTCCTTGCTATCTGCAAAGCCTTGGCATCATCAAGACCTCCAAGGGAAGGAAATAAATAATTTCACAAGATCAACGAATTTTCTCTTAGCACGGAAGGCGGTGCATGCGCAGGTGATTACTGTCCCTGGTCTTACATTCAGCCATATTGCTCCAGTGTTACCTGGTGTCTGTTCATGCCTGCAGTGCCATGAGATGTTGCAGCACTCAAGAAGAAGGAGGTTGCACCATACGTCTTTGTGTTGTGCAATGCAAGTCTCTCCCTATGAACAGATCTGTACACATAGCTCTCAGACCTACTACACGTGCTGCTTTAGCTTTTTTCCCAGCTTATTCTGAGTCATCCTGCAGCTATTAACAGAACAAAATCTAGCTGATGACCTTTTCTTCAAGATTAAGGAACACAACTAACATATTTAGGATAGCTGATGAGATTATTTTCTTCAGTTTAGATTTATCTTCCACAGCTTTTGCTTTGTACTGGGAACAGGTTTTGACCTTAGACTATTTTCCCTCAGCAATAGCAAGAAGCTGCTGCCTGTATTTTCTTCTGAGCTTGTATTTAACATTTTGGTAGATGTTCTGGAATATACAGTTGAGGGTCTTGTCTGGCCCAACTTTTTTAATTCCAGGAACAGAGAGAGTGTGGAAGATATAAGTCACTGGTACGTTACCAGCTATATTATTGTAATGTTATTTTTTTTTCTAGCTGAGAATTTTTAGACAGTAAAAATCAACATAAAGGTATCGACACTTTTCTGGAAATCCATTATAAGAGTGTTCCTAATCAAGCCAAATGTTGAAGTGTCCCAATATAGAAAGTGTTTGGATACCATGGTGATTGTCTCTATAAAAATCTATACCCTGTCAAATTTCAGAGATTAAGAGCAAACACTCTGCAATAGATTTTATGAAAATAAATTAGTAGAAAAAAAATACAGCACATGAGTACTGTGATTTTCTTCATGTGTCTGAACTCACTCTACTGTGTCAGCTGTTTTGAATGTCACTGGAATTTGAATGTAGAGATCAAGAGCTGCATAGGAGCTCCAACAAGCCTATACTAATTTCTGAAAGGTTTACAGTGTGGTGCTGGGGATTAACGACCGCTTTTTCCCATGTGTCTGATCTGTTCTTTCATCAGCGTTCATTGCTATGAAACTCAGTGTTAACTTCTTGAATCAGTATGAGTGCGACAGCTGGAAGAAAGCCCTGCAATTCATCTTGATCAGGGCCATCTAAAACTAGACATATGGATTCCTCTATCTCCACCATGCCAGCCAGGCGCTTGTTCCAGAACCCCACTACTCTCATATCAGAATCCTTCCTCTCATTTTCAACCTGAATTTGTTTCTGTCCAGTTTATGCCAATTTTTTCTTGTGTTAGTCTATCTTGCAGTTTATGTAGTTCTACCTCCCCGCTGATTCTCTTTTATTCTGACACCATCCTACCTCATCTTCCTACACCATCCCTTCGTTATGTAAAAAAATCAGTCATAATTCCTCTCCACATCCCGGCCTTCATTTTGGTAAAGTGAGCAAGTCATGCTTTTTGAGTACTCTATAGAGTCACCCTTTCCCAGTTCATGCTGAGAAACTTTCTCTGCTGCTTTTGCAATTTTAACTCCTCTGTTTTTCAGTGAGGCTAGCTAGAAGTTTATAGAGTTTCCAGGTGAAATCTCATGAGTACATTATACAATGGCATTAATATTTCCTGAGCCTCTGCAAATACTTTTTCTGATACACTCTACTGCTGTACAATTTTTTTTTATTTAATGTTATATCTCTTGGGTGAGAGAAATTGTAACATCTGTCTTTTACCTCCATTTGTGTTATGTCCAGTTCAGTAAGTGCTAGCAACTTAGGCCCTATTGTAAAGTTTAATAGTAAGTTTTATTTGTAGTCTTGATGCAATGTATCTCTCATTATTTGAGGATGTTGGAGATATGTTTTATTAATCCTTGGTTACCTAATTTCTCCCCATATTTTCAGTTCATTTACTTCTCATTCATACTAAGGTTGCATACGTTCATTTTAGCAGTTGTACTTCTGTGCTGTGGCTACCCTTTAGGAAATGCAGAACAGTTTACAAATCTTAGTGTTGCATATTCAGATGTTGGTGCAATATAATTGTGAGGTTACACATAATAAAGTGTACAGATTTTTTACTGGAACTACATAAACAGTGGTCAGCATTACAGTAAATTCTAAATAGTAAAAGTAATGTTTATAATGAACTCTAATGAAGCTGCTATTTAGATGACAACATATTTAGTAGACCCAATGTAATTTCATTTTCTCAGTAACTCAAAATGAAAAATGTGTGTGTATATATATTGTTGCGAACTATATAGACTGCAGCATTATACAAAGAGGAAAACAGCAAGAGAGAAGGAAACAAGTCAAAATCTTACTATACTTTCTGATACAATAAAGTAGACTTTTACTGAATATAAAATACGGTCTTTAAATTCAAGATGTTGCAAGACTGAGACATATAACTACATAAATTTCATTTTATGCAGCTGTAGCAGTATCATTTAATGTCTGTAGGATGTATACTGTATTTTGTGGCTTACTTAATGTGTGTTATGTACAAAGATTACATTTACCCAACTTGAACAGAAATAAATCTGAAAATCTAATGCTAAATTTAACATTTGAATCACCATCGTTTCTGCAGCCCTGCACTATCCTAACTCTAGCAGACCAGGGACCTCATTTTAAGGGAACTGGGTGCAGGAACGATCAAGACTGGATGGTCTGCCCAATACTGATGCTGTTCTTGCCATTGCAAGGCTATAGAACTGAGCATTGCAGGGTGCATGGTGTTCCTCAGAGAAGGTCACTGCACCTGCTTTTTGATGCCTTTCATTAATGAAACCCTTATGCAGTAACCCTGAACCCTTGAGGAAGTAATATAAAATTATCAAATTGTTTAAAAAAATGGCTAGTGAGGCTTTTAGGTGGATGAGTGCAAATATTGGTCAGTTAAATCTTCCAGATATAAGTTTCTTCTTGGAAAAAATGTGATTCTCTTTACTGACATTAGTAAAACACTTAAGAATAAAAAAAGAAATCTTATGGTCAAAGATAAATTATTACTGTACTAACAATTTTGAATGTAACTGCTGATACATTTATTATTCATGGGTTGCTTTTTCATCTTAGAAGCAGATTAAAAGCAGTCTCAGGGGAACTACCTTTTTATTTGGTTTTGTATAATGCATAGCACAGAAGGATCTCTAAAGGACTATGTAAATAGTCTAGATTGCTGTCTGGAATAGGGATAAATTGGCAGAAAACAGTATTTTCTATTCATCTTTTGCCCTTTGTCAGCCAGCATAGTGTTGCCTTTAAAAACATATGTTTTTGAAGAATATGTTGTATGTCTTTAAAGAACTGTTGGAGGAGAAAGAGGAAGAGAAATTAACAGTTTAGTTACTGAATAACTGAAAATGAAGATCCACATCCAACAGAGAGATATACTTTGGCACTTTGGCATAAATGTGATAGTTTGTGCATTCATTGCTGCAATGATCTGGGGTTGTAATCCTGATGTTTTATTTAGGTGTCCACCTATGAAATTTAAAGCTGTAATTAAATAACATTCCCCTGCATGTCAGACTGACCTTGAAAGAGGAATATACACAAATAAATAATTCCATATATTAGCTGAACAAGAACTATCAAAACATAAACCAAATCAAAATCTTCTTCTGGAATATGTCACTTGAATGCATCTGGTTGTTTAGAGAAATAGTGGCCTTGGCTGCTATATATCCTGACTGGAATCTTACTGGAGAAATCTGGAAGCATATTTGGTCGGATTTTTTTTGGAGTTGTCAGAATATAAAGAGATTTTTGCAGATCATTCCAATTCAGGGAAATTCTACCTGAGTCTGCCTGGGTTCATGCCAGGCCCTTGCTGTACTGTGTGGTATCTCCTGAACTTCGTAGCAGAACCCACCTCAGAGAATGTGAACACTGGGGCACACTGCTCTGGATCTGTGCTATTATTGCATTTCATTTAACACAGGTATTCTTGAATTTGTACCTAGCAAGAACAAAATCAAAACGAAAAATATCTCAGTATGCACTGAAGTGGGATTCTTTCTCTGTTCTGATCTTTGCAAATTCTCTGGTAAAACAACGTAAACTCATATAGAGAGAGGGAAGGCAAAGTTTTCTAGCACTCTCAAAAAGGCATGAATTGAGTTGGCTGTCAGGTCAATTGGATTTGAGAAGAAATCACAATGTGATCGACCCATCATATGTGAAGGAAGCTTCAATTTCTTCACAAACACAGTATCAACGGGACGCATATGGCCTTGTATCAGCTTGGGGGCCTTACTTATTCTAGGTCTAACTAGAATATTGCATATACAGTTAGGTGGTAAATATGCATTCAATTTTTATGTGCCCTGTGTAGAAGAGGAACAAGAAGATTCTGTGGCAGGAGATATTCCATTTTCTGGCACTACAGTAAATTTCTCTGCAAGCTATTTCTTCATCATTGTACCTCAGTTCATTTATAGAAAATGGGGGTAATGTTTTTGCGTGTTGCTAAATTATGCTGATAAGTCTCTGATTTATGTTGATAGCAAATTCATAAGTCTTTCAACATATTGTTTTGCAAGTAAAATGTTTGTAAAACTTCTGAAAGCTAGTAGATATTCTGCATATAATTTCAGCATGTAAACTATCTTTAGTGGCTTCAAAAGCTGACCACCGTCATATGCATTCTTGAAGTCAATTACAGAAAACTGGTATCTCTGAACGTGCATTAAATCAGGTAACAATTCAGAGAATGACAATTACATGACCTGCTGCCAAGAAAGCCTCTAACATATGTACTGTCAGACATTACTAACTGATGTAATATTTTGTAATAAGGATTTTGACTGAAAATATTAAAAATGGGGAAACTATTTCTGAGAGGAGGAGAAATATTTAACTTTTCAAGCGAGTGATACATGAAAAACTAGTGGTAATAGCAGAAAAGAACCTTTTTCTTTTTTTTCACAGTGCACATTAGCTGAATCTTAACAGAATTCAGCTCAGACAGCCAAAAGAAGAACTGGACAGAAGCAGAGGTTAGACAACATAGCTGGCCAAAATGTTTGGATGTAACAAACACAAGGCTTTGTACAAAGCCCTGTACAGCATGAACATAGCTGTAAGATGAAAAGCAATGAGAAAGTTGAATGTGTAATGTCTATCAATACAGCTTTCAAAACTCTGAAGATTCTAAACGGGATGAAGAGTACACTTTGCTAATGCAATTCATGCAATGTGTTAAGGGAAAATTTAACTAGCAAAGAAGGTTAAAACTGATTGATAACGTTTTCATTGTATTTGAGCACTTCCATAGGTAAGAATTAATGGCCAGAGACATAGTAAACTATGCAGCCAGAGATATAGTCTTGAAAACACAACTGTCTTCAGTTCTTCATGACACTGACACTGGAACTTTGGTGCTATTGAAATGACAGAAAATTATCTGGCTGAAAAAACTCACAGTAATTTTTCTGTAATAGTTGTCAACAGTTTTTCTAAATTATTAAATGTCTATATTATAATATATAATAAATATAACATATGTTATGGTATATGATATGATATGATATGATATGATATGATATGATATGATATGATATGATACAATATTCTGACCTTGGTACAGCTTGCATATAGGTGAAGCTTCATCCAAGCAAGCACTATGTAAAGAACGGGTTTTATCTTCAATGTGATGTCATTTGGCTTTTTGAATAAAAAGTTGAATGGAAGTAATAACCATTTAATGGGTATGTCACCAAGGAATGAAAGAAATGTCAAAAAAACAAGCCTACAATACTGGCATCTGAAGTAACAATTATTATGCACAGTATCTGGTAAACTCTGAGCAGTCAACTCAGGGAATAATCACAGGACAGACCGGCTGTCAGTGAAAGGATCAGGTACTGGCTGTTTCCTTCAGGGGGATTAATAGTGTCAAGCGTAGGTTATCAATCACCATAAAATACGTGATTCAGAAGATTTCCAAATGGACAGCAATGAGACAAAAGTATAACACTTTGAACAACTAAGTTATAAACTAAAATTATTTCATATATTAAGGATATAATGTTAAAGTCAAGGATCAATGTTTCTTAACAGCAATAAATCATCTTAGTTTCATTTCATGACCACTCCAATATCAGTCAGTAATTCTCCACACAGGACCTCAGGCCTTGGCATATGATCATCAAAGTCTATGATAATGGAACAGGAGGAAGAAAGAGCATACAAAAAGGCAGATGGGTTAACACACAGCAATAGCTGAAAAGGAATGGAGGAAAAAAAATCTACTCTTTTAGTGAAAAATGTAAGTACATTACAGGAAAAACCATCATCACTGTCTGTAATTAGACATATATTTAGCTAGGTTACCAGACACTTCCCATTATCGTCTGTCATTTGTGTTGAAACTTTAATCATTTGGGCTGGAATTTTCTACACGATAGTAGCTTTAGGCCATATAGATTTGTATCTTCTTTAAATCTCAGGTAACACCACTAAGTAGTTTCTTTAAATAAAAACAAGTAGGAGAAATTTTTTTGTTATGTTTAAAAAATCCTAACTACTATTTTTAAGAATTGCTAGGGTTTTGGACTTAAGACTTGAAATCTGTTACATTACATGGGGCCTTACTTGGTTTATGGTTATTGCTGGCATTTTACCAGCATAAGAAATATTTAAGTCTAAAAATACTAATGTTCTCTCAGAAGTTCCTTCAGAGATGGATGGGAACAGAGGTTTCTCTAACTATTGCAAGAGTTCCCTAAACACTATTTTACACTCGGTAGGAATTTCTTCCTTCTACCAGGAATTGTGTACCTGTAGGGTTTTCTGCAGAAGTGAAAAACCCTTGGAGCCATGGAGAGTGAAGTATGAAAGAGTACACAACTCTGGTTCATATGACATTCACAACTATGCCACAAAATGTAAAACAAAACATATACCAGCACGCTCAGTTCTTTGGTAAAGGTGTTTTATCATCAGGAGAGGACAGAGGCTCCATTTTTTAGGATTTTCCGATGCAGTTACACTCTGGAGAACGTAAGGCTCTCAAACTCCAACATTTGACAGATCAGCGAGGATAAGGTGACTCCCTGTAGGTTTATTAAGTGGTTCTTGGAGGTGCTTCTCTCATCCTACTGACTGCCTAGAGATGGAGGCACCCTGCTCAGTATTCTGGGTGCAGCTCAAGGAAAGAAGGAAATACCTGAGATCGCAAAATGAGCATTCACAATGAGAGAGCACTTGGAAATTTTAGCCTAAATCTTTCTGGTGCTTTGCTCTCCAACTGTCAATTGAAGTTAGCCCTGGAGTCTAAGCATCCAGATGACCCTGTGTAACCACAACTCCTTCTCATTTAGCATGTCCAAAAATGCGTGTCTGAAGAAGGGAGGGGAAGGGACCAGAGAAAAGGAAGTCTTCAGAGGCTTCTCTAGATAAAGTTTTATTTCTACATCTGAAACTGTTTTTTATAAGAAACAGAGAATATATTGGAGGCTTCAGATTTAAATGGGCTGATGTACAAGTCTTTTCATGTACTTTTCATGATATATGGCACCTTAAAAGATTTTAAGGTTGTATATTGATCATAACAGAGAAGAGAAAACTGAAACTGAAATAGCAATATTTCCTTTCCGGACAGGGACAGTAGGAGAAACTTGTAAAGGATTCTGAATAGCAGAGATATTAATTTCACAGAAAAGTTATCCAAGTTGCCTTTACATTGAATTAAAGCAGGAGCTCCATCTATACCTGGGTTGGGAGGAAACAGAATAAAGGAAGAATTCCTGCACTGATGCAGCGTCCAAGGTGTGGATGCCGTGTGAATATGTGGTCAGAAGCTTTCTGGCTGAACAGTACCCTAAGTAGTACATTTTGCATAAGATGTCCTTGAATATATTTAAATTACATGTTTCAATTTTACTTGTAACCTCTTTATTTCCAAAACTCATAATCATTCCTTTCCAAATCTTTGTCTAAAACCGTCATAAATATACCAGGACTTTGTTGTGCTGAATATCCTAGTACTATAGGACCAGATTGATGAGGATGAAACCAGAGAACTGAAGATAAAGTGTTGCAAGGAAACAGCAGATGAATCTATAGAAAGAAATACTGTCGTTCTGGAGATAACACCACTTCAAAGATGTGCTTATAGAGCTCAGAGTCTGGGAAAGTAGATGTTGACTGAAATATTCTGAGCCATAGTCTGCAGAGCTGAGTTTGGAGGCTTATGTCACTAGCAGATGGAGTTCAGGAAGGAAGAGACTACACATTGTGTGATCTCTTTTGAAGCTGATCAGAGACATCTTGGTCTGAATTCCATGGGTGCAGTTTCTTCTATTTAAATAAGTGAATTGGTCAAGTAATTGAAAAAGAGGATCCCCAAGACCTGCTTTCAAAAGCAAAGCATTCAAAATGTGTGAAAACTGTCATTTTAGCATAGGCTTTTGACAGTTTTGTTCTGCAGCTATAAAATGAAGTTGACCCTACAATCTAAGCTCACAGGTATTCTGTGAAACAGAATTTATGTTAATGCCTTTGAAATACTTACATGGTGAAAGGAACAGGAAGAAAATAATTGTCTGTAATACAAATTCTGAAAAGTACTTAGTTAAACGGGCATATGAACACACATTGGATTGGAAGATCAAAGCAGCTATTGAGAAGATATTAATGAAGAAGGAAACTGAGAAAAACAAATGAAAAAAATCTGTCAGGACTGTAGCAAAAGTAAGAACAAGAAGGAGGTGAATTAAGACTATATATGTTGTGTATATAGTTATAGTTACATTCTCCATTCTGTAGAATATAAAGTACGTATAAGTGCACACATACTTTTTTTTTTTGAAAGATATTATTTGTGAAATCAAATGATTATATGGTAACAAATGCCAGAATTGCAGATATTCATTAAAATTGAATGAGAATCTGCTCCCTAAAATACAGTCCAGAGAAACAGAAAAGATTTGAATTCAACCAGAATATAAATCATATACAGACATTTCCTGTAAGATTTCTCACAATACTAGGCAACAGATGTTGAGAGAAAAACTTCCTTATTGATATGCTTGCAATGGCTGCAGCCTAAAAGTTGGAAGCTGGATGGGGCTCAAGGGCATTCCTGTAGCCTCCTTACCAGCTGAAGATGATTTTGCAAGCCTGCCCAGTCTAGCAGTTAAGGGGCTCTAGCCCCTTCAGTACAGAGTTAGCTGCACTGATTGAATATGCTTCTAACCCTTCATATTTCTCCTGTCATCATCTGTGGGGTTTTGTTGTTGTTGTTGTTGTTGTTGTTGTTGTTGTTGTTGTTGTTTTTCTCATGTGGACATTGTCTATTTTTCTATATTTTAGTCCTGGATCCATTTCACAAAAGGAGTCAGAAACCAGACAAATTGATTTGAATTTATGAAAAGGAGGGCTGGCTCAAGAACCCTGATTAACTTTGAGTAAATGACCATAAGAGATGACAAGAATTGGGAAAGATATGTAATCTATGTGGACATCAAGAAGTCCTTTCATACTGTGCTGTGTGAAAGGATCATATATGGGGTTACTAAATACATTACCAGTGGTGAAATTTTTCGTAAATATTTAAGTTAGCTACCAAGTTTATAGCAGTAAGTGAATACAGACTGAAAAGAAGAAGAGGTGGATTGTGCAGTTCTGAGGGACAATGCTTTTTTATTGTAAATTTCTTTTTTCTTAAGCTTTCAGTCACTCATTATTTGCCACAGACCTTTATTTGGCAGGAGAAGCCCCCTGGGATTTCAGAAGCAGCTTTTATTTGTCTTGTGACTTTATGTTCTGATTTAGATAGTGGAATTTTAGTAGTCTATCCAAATTAATTGAGATTGTGAGGACAAACTCATACCACATATACATCTCTGCCATATAGCAAAGAATAGCTGAAGTGAAAGATGCCAGGATGTAGAGAAAGGGTGTGAGCTTTCCCCAGGAGCACAAGGATTTGCCAAATGATGCATTTCTGTCTCCTCTGGAAGGGATTCACAAAATCCTGCCTGGGAAAGGATAGGTCCAGGAGGCACATTACTGCTTCACTGCAATTTCTCATCTCAGAACTTCACACAAACAGCTAAAAATCTCTCTGAAAGTGAACACAGAAATTGAGACTGGTTAGAAAGAGCTGTAGTGGAACGCAGGACTTCTCCTACTAGTCCTTCAACTAGTAGCATTACATCTTTGGGTCATATGCCTGATATTTCCTCATCTCTGGTGTTGCCTAAGTTCACAACTTAATGCTCCTTTAATGAAAGCCTTGTGAGCATTTGTGATATATATGAGTATGTTTCAAAACAAAAGCAGAGGAAGGATGTTGTACACAGTGCTGGTCACCATATTGCAGGAAATAATGAAGAATCAGAAGTGACACAGAAGATGTCAGGTAAAATAATAGAGAGTTTATGGGCTATACTGCTGTGGAAGCTATTAAAATCTAGTATTTATTTTGAAAGGAGCAATTAAGAAAGGGTATGTTGTAGACATATATAATTCTAAGAGGGTTAGAGGAAGTAGATACATAAAGTGCATTGAAAGGTGAAAACTTCAGGAAGAAGAAAGCATGAATTACAGTAAAAGAGGACCAGATATTTCATTGCAGGTAATTATTATGTGAAAGAGGTAAAAACTGAGTGATTTGGGTTGTTGTGGGTTTGGAATACTTCAAGTAGAAAATGGATCCAGCTCAGGGAGCGGCATTTGGTTTACCTGGCAAGGTTTGGGCGATGGAGAGCTGCAGGGGCAGTCTCTGTGAGAAGACTACGGGAGCTGACCACGTGTGACACAGCCAGTTCCAGCCAGCTGAAGTGGACCCACCACTGGCCAAAGATAAGCCCTTCAGTGATGCTGGTGGTGCCTCTGTGATAACATATTTAAGAAAGGGCAAAAAACGTGCAGCAGCGATCAGAGAGAGGAATTAGAAAAATGGGAAAGAAACAGTTATGCAGACATGAAGTCAGTGAAGAAGGAGAGGGAGGAGGTGGTCCAGGTTCTGGAGCAGCTAAATTCCTCTGCATCCCACAGTGAAGACCATGGTGAAGCAGGTTGTCCCCTTGCAGCCCTTGGAGGACCATGGTGGAGCAGAGATCCACCTGCAGCCCGTGGAGGATCCCACACCGAAGCAGGTAGAGATGCCTGAAGGAAGTTGCAGCCTGTGGAGAGCCCATGCTGCAACAGGCTCCTGGCAGGAGTTGTGCCCCATGGGGAGGATCCCATGCTGGAGCAGGTTTTCTGGCAGGAACTGCGGCCCTTGGAGAGCCTACGCTGGAGCAGCCTGTTCCTGAAGGACTGTACTGTGTGGAAAGGACTCATGCTGGAGCGGTTCATGAAGGACTATATCCCATGGGAGGGACCCTATGCTGGATCAGGGGAACAGTGTGAGGAGGAAGGAGCAGCAGAGACAAAGTGTTATGAGCTGACCAGAGCCCCCATTCCCCATTTGCCTGCACCGCTGGGGTGGGGAGGAGGTAGAACTGTCAGAAATGAAGGAGTGAAGTTGAGCTTGGGAAGAAGAGGGGGTGGGGGTAATGTGCTTTTAGTTTTTGGGTTTGGGGGTTTTGTTTGTTTGCTTTTAACTGTCATGCTCTATTTTTAATTGGCAAAAATTTAAATTTATCTTCCCCAAGTTGAGTCTGTTTTGCCTGTGATAGTAATTGGTGAGTGATCTCCCTGTCCTTATCTCAGCCTATGAGCTTTTTCCATCTTATTTTCTCCCCCTGTCCTGTTGAGGAAGGGGAGCAAGAGAGTGGCGTGGTGGGCACCTGTCAGCAAGCCAACGTTAACCCACCACAAGAGCTTTGAGCCTTTCCTCTGAAAGCAAGGGATGATTTTGCCTAATACAACATTGGAAAAATATGGTGTGCATTGCAGAAACCAAATATTTTCACTTGAAATGTCAAAAATGCTGAAACATCTGCTGTGTAATTATATCTATTTAGATCAGAAATGTGGATCTATAGTGGATCTGGAAAGCTTTAGAAAGTGAACGTATACAGATATGCTGTTTCTTGAAAGCATGCAAGTTCCAAATGAATGCATATACTACTATTAAGTAACACTGAAAATAACCATGGCTTAAGGAAGAGACAGGTTAGGAGGAAGACATATTACCTTTCCACATTATTCCACAACAGCTGGAAAGTCTTTATCTGTTTGCCAGAGAAAAGCGATTAGCTCTGTCCATTTGCCTGTGAATGAAAAATCCTTGGTGAAAATTCAGAACCAAGTGTGAGAACTGTTTACAATAAATAAAATAATTTGGTTGTCACATTTATGAAAGGATACCAGGGTATGCGAATGCATCATCACAAAGACTACTTTAGCATTTTATTCAGACATACAGTATTTGCAAAGTTTGCAGAAACAGGAGTAGAACAAAGCACTGTAAAAAGTTTCCTATAACCTCTAGAGGGATGGACCGGTGTTATTAGCATATTAGAGAAAACATCTCAGAATCACTCTGGTATGGTGGATGAAATGTTACAAAAGAAAGATGGAAAAAAACCTCTCTCTAAGACCACCACCACCAATAATAATGGATTATTAGTAACAATGAAGATAAAGTTTTTAAAGATGAATGCATTCATGCTTCTTTTCTGATAGAAGCTTTTAGATGGAACTTTTTGTAGCTTTCTGATCCAGGGAACAGTAGTTACAGGTGTATAGGTGCACACCCAGTCTGTGTTTGTTACATTGCAGGCACAATGTCAAAAATCACTCCAAGAGGGAGAAACTGTGTTTTAACACATTGTGAGAAATACGTTTAGTCCTGAAATTTGATATGAGTTTTCTAGCTTTTGAGTGTTGATCATAGAAAATGACATTTGAGAGTGCAGAGCAGTCAGTCAGTCAGTCAGGAATAAAGATCAGAGATGTCTGAAGGGAAAAATTCTCAATTGATGGCAAATTCTGTCATCGTTAGCGCTGTCTCACTTCTAAATACTCTCTGCAGGAGGAAAAACTAGTCTTTGAAAATATTATTTCCTACTATGCTTTGCATTTAATTCCTCTGAGTGGGGTTAGTGAAGTTTACCATAAAAAAAAGCAAGATATGAGCCTATCCCAGAGTTTTTTGTTGTTGTTGGTTGTTTTTTCTTTTCACTTAAAGGATATGGAAAGCCTGCAGAAAAGTACTAATGGACATTGAAATATGCATTTCCTTTTGCAGGTGCAGGGGACCAGAAAATATGCCTGCCCTGTCCTCTGAACTGTGTATTACAAGAAGTGTCGGTTTCTATATATAGTCATATATCATCTTTGGTGATAGAAGACCTAAAAAATGGTTGCATATGTTCTTATAAAACTATAGGTTCCATTTTGTTTTGCAAGCAACAATTTTCTTGCTGGGTTATCTTCAGCCTTTCCAATTTCCTTTTGACTCCAGCTTGGACAGAAAGGTACTGACAAATAGTGAAGAATCCATTGGTAGGAACAGTCCCAGACCTGGAGGCTCTCCTGCTCAGTACAGGTGTTGGACAGATGAGTGTGGAGTCTTTCATTCCGTTTGAGCAACTCAACATGACTGAAAGACTGTACCTCGCCTAAGAAAGGAAACAGCAATTTTAGATAGAGAGGTTTTTCCAGCACCCTTCCTGAAGCTGAGAGGCACAAGGATGAGAAGGTGGAGGAAGTAAAGACACGGTAGAATAAGGATGGCAGAGGGTGGGATTTTCCTGCAAGTAGTTCCATTTATAGACATTTGTATTTATCTTATACTTTCCCCTTGCAACGCTTCCCTTTGTGACAGGGTAAGTGATAAATTTGAAGTTTTTAGATTTCCATGATACACACGGGAACAACTTTCAAGGAGGGCTGAGGAAGCTGACAATTCTTTTAGGCTCTAGAAAACTTTATTGTGACATCCCAAGGATGGAGAAAGCATTAGCCATAGAGTATAAACCTGGAAATTTTCATGGATGTCCATAGTGAATGACATTGCATAGTTATTCTGGTCCCAGTGAGCACGGGAATGTAGGTCTGCAAACTTGGGTTCATTAGAGCAGAGTGGTGAATACCTAGCAGAAGTGAGCACATCCACCATGTAGTAGCAGTAGTGTAAAACTACATGAAAGACATGGAAAGAAGCAGGTAAACATATATGTCCGGCTGTTTTCCTCCCTAAAAGCATTATTAGTTTATTATTCTACGATAGCAAATACATTGAAAATTTGTGCCAATTGGTGATGAAACTGAAACATGGCTGAATTTTGAATAGCTTTTTCATGTCCAAATTAGCATAGTCCCGCTTATACATATATTCAATATCCAAAATAAAATAGAAGGACAAGCAAAGCAAGGGTTTGAGAAGCAGAATTCAACAGAAAATAGGCATCAAAGAAACCATAAATCATATGCTCAATACAGAAATTGGAGATTCATAGATTTTTTTCAGTACTATGACTTTGACAGGGTAGTAAATATTCTAGCAAGACAAAAATATTCTGCATCAAATTTTGTAGGACACTTCTCTTATGACCTTAACACCTCACCAAGGAGACCAGCTCCAGCGCAGGTAAGTCTTTACTGGGGAAGGGAATCGCTGCAAAAAAGGCCAGCAAGGGGCTCGTTTTTGGGGCTTTTCGAAGCCTGGAAAAGCAGCCAGCCTGGGCTGGTACCCAGCACTACCCAGAACTTGTTGGGGGTGGTGACAGCTGAGGAGGCGTGGGGCAGAGTGGCAGATTTAAACGAGGCGTAAATTCCCCTCCCCACCCCCGACAAAAGAAGCCTTTCAGGAGCACTTGAGTAAAGGAGCGGTGAGCGGGCGTCGCCCAGGGCATTGCCAGAGAGCACCACCACATAGGCAGTCATCCCACTCTCTAAGGGGCTAACGAGCTTAGGTATGGCTTCCACCCGCAAGAAGGTGGTGCCCTCAGCCTCAGCCAGAAAGGATGTGGGAACTCAGACGGAGCTCCCACAGAGACACGCAGCCGTCCAGATCATCGGCTGCAGAGAGTGCTGGAGCCTTTCACTGGCAATGGGAGGCAGCTATGAGAACTGCTGCATACATTGCGAACAGGTAAATGATCTGCTCAGTCTGGTGGCAGAGCTGAGAGAGGAAGTTGAAAGGTTAAGAAGCATTAGAGAGGCTGAGGAAGAAATAGACTGGTGGAGCCAGGCTCTGCCCTCCTTGAAACAGAAACAGGAGCACCCATCAGAAAGCAACCGGGATCAAGAGGCCCCTATACCCTGCTCCTGCCAAGATGGCCTACACGGCACCGGGCTTATTGACATCTGATGGGAAACACCTTTCTCAAAGGTGGAAGAGGGTCTTTGCCCAAGAAATTGCAGTTCTGATTGACAGGGCTTTAAACTAGATGTGAAGGGGGAGGGGGATGATAATATTAGGCTTGTCTGTGACAAGCTGTGGGATGCATCACATCAGGGTTAGAGGGATGGGGTGCTAGGAAGGGCCTTTGACCTGTTGACCCAAGGTATGCGGGGGATGCTACTTCACAGCCAAAGTCTTACGGAGATGAGCCAGGGGCTCCTGAGGTAGTCCAAGTCAGCAGGGAAACACCCGAGAAACACCCACGCTCCTCTAAGAAGGCATCACAGCCGACAGCCTGGCTGAAGTGCCTCTACACAAATGCACGCAGCATGGGCAACAATCAGGAGGAGTTGGAAGCTACTGTGCTGCTGGAAAGCTATGACATAGTGGCCATTACTGAAACCTGGTGGGATGAATCCTATGACTGGAATGTGGCTACTGATGGCTACAGGCTGTTCAGAAGGGACAGGCGAGGAAGGAGGGGCAGAGGTGTTGCCCTCTATGTTAAGCAAGGGATAGAGTGTGAAGAGATGTCCCTAAAGAACAGCCAAGAGGAATTTGAAAGCTTATGGGTAGGAATTAGAGGCTGAGGCAACATGGGGAACCTTGTGGTTGGTGTCTACTACAGGCTGCCTGATCAAGGGGAACCTACTGATGAAGCCTTCTTCCTCCAGCTACAGGAGGCATCACACTCGAAGGCTCTCATCCTGACGGTGGATTTCAACCACCCTGACATCTGCTGGAAAAGTAACACGGTGAGCTGTAGACAGTGGGATCAAGTGCACCTTCAGCAAGTTTGCTGACAACACTGAGCTGAGTGATGCAGTCAACAGGCCAGAGGGACAGGACGTCATCCAGAGGGAACTGGACAAACTAGAGAGGTGGGCCCGAGCAAACCTTATGAAGTTCAGCAAGGCCAAGTGCAAGGTTCTACGCTTGGGTCGGGACAGCCCTTGTTATCAATACAGGCTGGGGGACGATGTGATAGAGAGCAGTCCTGCGGAAAAGGACTTGGGGGTACTGGTGGATGAAAAGCTGGATATGAGCCAATAATGTGTGCTTGCAGCCCAGAAGGCCAATAGCATCCTGGACTGCATGAAAAGAACCATGGCCAGCAGATCCAGAGAGGTGATTCTCCCCCTCTACTCTGCTCTCGTGAAACCCCATCTGGAGTACTGTGTCCATCTGTGGAGCCCCCAGCACAAGAAGGACATGGACCTGTTGGAGCGGGTCCAGAGGAGGGCCACGAAGATGATGAGAGGGCTGGAGCACCTCTCCTACGAGGGCAGGCTGAGAGAGTTGGGGTTGTTCAGCCTGGAGAAGAGGAGGCTCCAGGGAAACCTTCCAATACCTGAAGAGGGCCTACAGGAAAGCTGCGGAGGGGCTGTTTGCAAGGGTATGTAGCGATAGGACAAGGGGCAATGGTTTTAAACTAGAGCAGGGTAGGTTTAGATTAGACATTAGGAAGAAGTTCTTTACAATGAAGGTGGTGAGACACTGGAACAGGTTGCCCAGAGAGGTGGGGGAGGCCCCATCCCTGGAGACATTCAAGGCCAGGCTTGATGAGACTATGAGCAACCTGATCTAGTTGAAGATGTCCCTGCTTACTGCAGGGGGGTTGGACTAGATGACCTTTAAAGGTCCCTTCCAACCCAACACATTCTATGATTCTATGATTTCCTGCCTATTTGGGATTTTGGATTTTGCTGGAAAGGGTTTTCAGATCCAGCACATAAAGCAGGTACATTTGGACTTTCTTTTGACACATGGAAGACATGCAAAATTTCCTTTTACTAGGTGTGTTACTGTTATGCTAATCTAACAATGCAGTCTTTGTGCCGTGATTGACCTTATCAGTCCCCTATCAATTTAAGTCACCGTAAAGATTTTTAATTTACTGTGTTTCTGAATTTTTTCTTTTTGTTTTTGTTTTTGCTTTTGCTTTTTGTTTCTAAACAATGATTTAGGAATATGAGCCAGTAAGATAAAAAATCTAGATAATATGAAAATGCAGTGAATGTTTAGCATATAATTTTAAAACTCTTGTTGTCCTTTGAAGGCCGTATCAGTAATACCTGTTAGGCAAGCATTAGTATCAGAGTGCTTTGTTTCCAAAGTACTAAATTTTTAAAGTAACCGTTTATTTGTTTATTTTTCCTCAAGTACTTGACTCCCCAAATTACAGCTGACTTCTGGAGTGCTGAATTCACTCAGTCCCCATTAAATGTTAGAGTATGGCTTGGACAGTTCCTCTTGCTCTAGTCCTCTCCCAGGTCTGCACATTTAGCACTGCTGGCCCATGGCAAGTAGATTTTTTAACCTGTTCCTGTGAGCCCGGTGGTGAACGGCGTTCAGACCAGACTGCGTTGCTGGCCGTGGTGCTGAAATGTTGATGAGTTCAAATATACAGAGTAATTGGTGTTTTAAAAAAACGTATTGCTGTAGCAGACAAGATTTGGTGAGTATTTGGGGAGCTTTTCACTTGAATTCGTTCACTTCCTTCCTTCAGTATATTTATCTATTGTTGCTCCGTGGATGTCATTCACTCAAACAGTACATTATCTTCTCCACTAAAGCGTTTTGAGGTGAAAGGAAAGTTCTGAATGTTCATTCTGAAGCGGGAAGATCCAAAATACATCTACCACCAAGTAGTGGTATGCTGAGACCGCTAGCTTGTGTTCTGCTGCAAGGTTTGGGTTTTTTTGCTTGCTCACCTCTAACTTTTCATGTTACTTTCACTTATATGCTTCAGTAATAGTCTTAAAAGATACTTAGATTCAGACAGCAGAATATTCTCAGGCAAGGATTACCTTCCAAGCTCTTAAACCAACACTTCCTATCAAAAATCTCTAAATACAGGGTTTCCAGCATTTAGTGTTGAAAAGAAATCTTAAGTATAATGATTGGGGCCTATACTTTTTTGATTTTGGTACTTTTTCTGATAGTGCTATGATTACCTTAAGATACCTCCTGTGCATACAGAATAGGCATGACCATGACTGACTAAATGAAGAAAGTATAGATTTTTTTATTTTTTTAAGAATGGGAGGAAAGGAATTCCTGGCTAGTGGAGCATGCTAGATATTAAAGGAAAATGTATGTCATCAGAAAAATTACTAAGCAGGTTGTTCCTCAGGGAATTGTCCCTGTATTTAGCCCAGATAGTAGTAGCTGTCATATTTTAGACTACTCAACACGAATGATCACAGAGCAAATGCCTATTCTGTACTCTAAACAATTTTTATTTGTTAACTGTATGTGCCTCAGACATTAATAGCTAAAGGCACAATGCTATTTTTTTCCTGTAGTTAGCTTTCACATTAAAAATGACTGGTTTGCACCAGGTAGTACTGGTTCATCTGGATCCCAATAAGAAAGGTACGTATACTTGCCAGACAGATAGCTACTTACTAAAAACCTAGAAAATGTAACAGCAAGTTATAAAATCTCACATCACTTTCAGATGCTGGGAACCCTGAAATGATACATCATTGGATGGACCTCTGATCAAGGCATAGCGTGCTCCACAGATCCCATCCACGGTGAGGTTCACCATTTTTAAGTTTACTATTGTCCTTATAGAGTCTTGCTTACAGTGCAGCTTTATCAGTCACTGGGAGCAATCAAACCTGATATGCTGATTTAGCTTTAGAGAGTCTCTTGAACACTATGGTGTAATAGTCTTATCTCATTAATAAAACTACAGTTCTTGAAGAGGTGCATCTAATATTTCAAGTGGGCAAGACAATATATGCATACTTTTGATTAAGTACACATTGACTACGTGTACATTGAATAATTTTGCATTGACTGTGTATTCATTGATTAATTATACTATTGATCAGCTATGCCTTGATTAAGTAGCAGTCATGTGGCATCCATGATACAGAAGCATACACTGAGATGAGTCATTATGTGGATCACTAGCTCCTCATACAGTAGTCTTCCAGGCTGACCACTGCACTGTCAGATTTCATAGGCAGTCGCATGCAAAAATTGCAGTGTTCAAACCTTAAGGGTAAGCCAAGCCCAGCCAAATGAAACCTCACTGTACCAACACAGTATATTTTGTAACAGAAAGGTCAATGAAAGGTATATGCTTCTTCTCAGACCCCAGATAAAATATCATGTTATAATATCATGTTGCTAAACTTTCTAGAAGGAATTGTCAAATGAGCCCAGTCATGGAAAAGTTTAGCTCAAAGAGACTAAGCAACTACGAAGTGATCAAAACAGTACTCATGAAATCCTGCAGTTGTCTTCCCAACAATTTCTTGTTTACTTATTTCATCACAATAGTAGTTGTCTGCCATGTACAACATCACATAGGTGAAGGTACTGATCTTGGTGCTCCAGGCTAAATAAACAGAAGCATAGAGCAGAATGTCACCAGCAGAACAGAGATAATTCAGCTCTCTTTCAACATAGAATGAAGTCTCAGGACACTACAGATAAAGGAACAATTGAAAAATAAAAAGGACATATTCTGGGACAGAACAGGCAGGAAATACTTTTCCTTTTCCTCTGCAGAAAAAAAAATATAAAAAAAAATCAAGTTTCAGAAATATCCCAGTGCAACAGAGGGACGAACCCATGATCTCTTATGAATAATAATAGCAGCAACATAGGCCAGACACACAAGAAGAATTTGGAGGGTATAATTGCCTTTAGAATTTGGAAGGTTTATTTGCCTTCAGTGTCAGAAAACCAAAGAGATCCTGTGATTCTTTTACTTTCTTAGTTGAAAACCTTCATCATGGCACTATTGGCCACTTTGGGGTGATGCTCTCAGGCTCTCTTTGAGCTGCACAAATGTTCACTGCAACAGAGGTTTGTTCGGTTACTGCACATTTGTGGTTTGGACCAATCCTGCTGCTAACCCTGTCCCCGAAGAGGGAGATTTAAATAACTGTGAAATTTGCATAAATTATTTTTTAAGCAGAAACAGAACAAATGTTGCCTTTTAGTAGCTGATATTGTCCCTCTGAAAGTGAATGTTCAGTCTTTCAGCCAGCATGAAAACCAATATTTCAAGGGACTATGACAGCCACTACAGACAAGAATTTTAGCTGTAGGTTTCTATGGCTGGACCTCATATAGGAGCAGAAAGCAGTGCACAAAATTAGTCACAAAAATACTGTCTTTATGACATGCCTCATAATTTTGCTAGTCTATACCCAGACGTCTCAAATTTTTATTGTTAGTCAAACTGTTTATAAGCCCAAAATGGTAGAATCTGAGACAAACAAAAAGTATACAAATCGAGGAAAGAGAGAAGAAAAAAATTTCCACATAATATTGTCTTAATTCTGTTTTTGCTAATGCCAGAGTTAATTTTACCACTCAATTCAAAGGAATCAGGATTAGGAACAGTTTCAGAGTCCTTGTATATCCCAGGTTATGGACACAATAATTGATTTCTAGCCAGATCGATAAATACTTGGGTTTTTTGAGGGAATATACACAACAGCAGGAAGCAAGCAAACAAAAAGGCCTAATATCTACTGAAGTCTGTAACATTCCTCAAAGATGGAATTTAGGAGCGAAAAATAAACATTATCTACACAAAGAATTACATTTTATTAGAGTGCATAAATATCTTCTGCTTACTACAGTTTAAAATTTTGGGAAAATGCAGTGAATCAACACCAGACATACTGCTTTGCAAGGAAAGTGTTTTTGCCCTCATAGCAGGCTTTCCTTCTCTTTAGCAGCCTATTTTTGCTGGATATTGTATTTTGCTTTATTTTTTTCTCATCTTTTTAATTCTCTGTGTTGGAATAAAATGAAGCCACTCTGTGCTGTATGTATTTCCACACAGAGCTCCATGGGCTGTTCCAGCAGTCTATCTTTGGTGCCGTATTTGCATACTATTGCCACCCATTACTCTCACTGTTTGACCCCGGTGCATCCATTTCATGTTTAGCAATTTCAGATGTTATTCCCCATTCATAACATTTCAATTGAGTTCAATTAATTTGTAACACTGAGGACTCAGTGTATTTTCTATGCACTTAAGATGCTTTTGTATATTATGTTTGATGTATTCTTAGGGATTATTTATATAGTTTTCAGACTATTGTCATTGTGATAAGGCAAGTCATACACAGAGGTGATTGGAATGGATCCTTGCAGGTCAAACTAATAGTAGATCAAGAGCTCATGTCTGACATACGACATGACGTAATATGATGGCTATGTTTCAAAAGCAAGCTGTCAATAACTGATTCCTCATAGGATAAAACAGAAACCAGAGCTGTACAGGCACAGAAGAACTGTGAGGAACATTGGAAACCAAATATTATTTGTAGCCTGGTAAATCCAATGCAGATTATGTTAAACAAAGTTGCTCAAATGGAGTTTTTCACAGATTTTCACATCAAGAACAACTCATCTGTCCTCCCTGGAAGGTTTAATTTCATTTTCGATAGGAGCCACTGCAAGCTGTAGTTATAGCTAAGGACTTTCCCCAGGAAAGTAGAGTGATTGTAACAGCTGTTAAAGTCAGTTTCATACTTTGGGAAAATAGGTGCTGTGGCATCCGATAGAGAATACATCAGAGACATTTTCAGTAACACTTCCTCCATGAAGATAATGGTAGTACAGCACTTCCTAGTCTAATTGCATTTATTATATCTATATATCTATATATCTATAAACCCAGCATGTATTTATAGATCTTACACAATGGTATTCCACTCTCTCTCTT
The DNA here is from genome assembly GCA_947846985.1 of Fratercula arctica. NCBI lineage: Eukaryota > Metazoa > Chordata > Aves > Charadriiformes > Alcidae > Fratercula > Fratercula arctica. The sequence goes on along the minus strand of CANTUZ010000001.1, from coordinate 16,873,393 downwards.
GATGTTTTTTTGTTAACCAATGCAGTCTTCTCTGCAGCAAAATTGCCCAGAAAAAAATATATATAAAAAAAAAATCTAGGTTTTCAGTTATGAACTAAACAAAGAAAATCAACTTCCCCACCTGCTGTGGCTGGCTGAATACAGAGAGAAAAGCAGTGTTAATTCAAAATGAATTCACTCAGTGAGGATCCATTCGCAGCTATTCTTCTGTTCTGCTCGCTTTGTATAAGACAGTAAAAACATCTGTCTGAAGCAACTTTTCTTTCCAAGGGGTACCTTTGTAAAGATGTTTTTATTGGGAACACACCTGCCATGCAATGAACAAATATATGGGTCTTAGCTTCCATCATGGCTTCCAAAATATCTGGGGTGCATCTCTACTCTGCATGTTAGTAAATCCTCACTAGTGCATGTGAGATGTACTAATTAATCCTTTTTAAATGGGAGAATTCTCTGCTTGCTAACATGAAACTAGGACTATCCCATATAAAGAGGCTGATTTTCCTCAATTTCTTATCGATTTCCAAATAACTGCATTACCTCACATTTCCATGTGAGGCAAGAGCTCACGGATGCTGATTTATAAACACTGTGACATTCAGAATGAAAGGTAAGAATACTGCTACTGACTTAAATGACAATATTTCTGATTTCTGTGAGATCCAGTGCAATTATTTTCAGAATCAATGGCCCCATTAGCACTAGAGAGAAAGTGCCGTTGGGCATTATGGTTGTTTTTAACTCCCTGGATTATCCATAATAAGTGTGACGAAACATGAGGCATCTTTGACCTTTCACATGATCCTCCAAAGCATTCTTCATGTTTCTTAAAAGTGAAATACTTCTTACTTATACTTGAAATAAATAACTTTTTTACACATATATCTTCCAAATATCAGCTTTGCCCTTGAAATTAAAGAATTATGAAAGAGTGTGTCTTTGTGGAAATAATGCAATTAAGATCACAGTTTTATCCCAGAAGATTTTGTTCCTGCTTTTTAAAAATCTTGAATAAAGCTTTGCTTATTGTCTGTAAGGATGAGGTTTCCCCTTATATCTATGTTGTAAATGACAACAAAAGGTTTTCTAGTATCTTTTTAGTGAAATGTCCAGATGTATATATATCCTTTTCCCACACCTTCCAGAAAGAGTGGTTATTGATTGATAGACTGCTGTTACCTCACACTGTAGCTTAATGTTCTTTCTGAATGTGGACACAGCCCCCATTTTCATGTGCAGTTCTATTGATACACTTACAAACTTTTCCATTTTTGCATTTTATATGCCAAATCCATTTTTCTAGTGTCATACCTTAAGATCCTTCATATGTAGGTAACATAGTAGCACCCAAACACCTCAGATCTTCAAAGTGAAGATCTTAGTTTCACAATGCTCCAGTGATAAACTGAAGAATTTATAGTCCTTTTGGCAGTAAGGGGAATAAGAAATACAAAGTCTAAGTTGTCCCAGATAATATCAAAAAACCTGTAACTAAGCAAGAGCAAGAACTCAGTTCTTAATTATGTGTGTTTATCATCATGATTGCAGGACTGTCACTGAGGCTGCAGGTGAACCACTGCTGAAGATTTTTGGTCCTAGTTACTGCCTAAATGAGCTCACTTACAAGATAACTTTACCATCAAAGCTCTGTTAAACTGTAATAGAAAGCATTTTTCAGGCAGTTCCACATCGCTTTGGTGTTTGTGTCTACGTTATCCCAAGCTGATCATACCACATTCCACTCAAGATATTGTGCTTTTCAGCAACGGGAAACTGTCTCCAGTTTCCTCAGACACCAGTCCCCAGCCAGTAAGACACTAATAAAAGCAATGGAAGAACCAAACTGCATCTAGGTGCACTGCTGGTCCCAATACTTCAGACTGTATCAGGCTGATGCTTATCTGAGAAGGCAAAAGCAGAAACCCAAAAGGGACCTCTGCCGCTCCCCCTTGCAGTATTGCCACTGGCTTTGCACGGCATTTGGATGAGGGTGATACTTCAAAGGATCCAAGTCGGAGGGGTGAGATAGTGAAAGGAAAAAATCAGCAGGAGAAACAAGAAGATAAGAAAGATGGAGGGATAGTCTCCAACACTCCTTTTTTCTTCTTCTTTTTTTTTTTAAAGTGAAAATGGTAGCAGGCACAGCAATCTTTCTGAAAATATCCTGGTTTCTGTCATCCTGGTGCACATTCAGCACATGATGGCTGTGTTTGCCTAGAAATCTATCAGCGAATGCTAATACAAAATTAAGTATTTCTGCTGAAAAAAAGAGGGGTTCATAACACATATAGGACTGGTTTACACCTTGATCTGACCTACCTAGGACTCATCAAATTGTGACATCCAAAACTCAATTGTTTGTACAGCAAATGCACTAAATGCAGCGAAATATTTTCTTATTCTTGACTTTTCCTCTCCTTCTCCTGTAGCATTCCACATGTCTATGCAACAGCTCTTCCTATACACACATATATGTACCTCAGAGCTGTTTTTACCATGTCCTACCTACAGATAACACTCAAAATATACACCAACTTTAAGATCCATAGAGTAACAGAATAGAAGAAAAAGAAAGGCACCATTTGACCTACTGACCGAGAAAGAAGACCCCTTTCTGGTTGGTTTCAGTATGCCAAATTTAAAGGGATAAAGGCCTCTGAATGCAAGCTGGGAAAATGGAAAAGTGTAGCCCCAGGCCAGAAGGAGATAAAGGAGACTGTGAAATGTTAGACAAGAAAGAAATAAATTTTAGTTAGGAATAGGTCACTCTTCTTTCATAGGGAAATGGCTATTATTAATTTTCAGTGGCTTACAGTTCCTTCCCTCTCTGCAGAGTATTTATCTCTCCAGGTTGCTGTTGTATAACAGTAAATTCTTAAGGTTTGCTTTTCTGTTAGGTCACACAGTGCCAGATAACTTTACAGCATGTCCGAATAATTCAACATCTCACTAAAAAAAGAAAAAAAAAATAAGGTCGTAGCAGCTATTTATATATATGTGGCCCTCAAGGCTAACATAGGAAAACTTGAGCCTTTATTAATTTTTTCATTCATTTCTCAAATGTGGGTTTGCTGAGGTGTGAGCAGTGGATGGTGTAAATTTTTAAACAGTGTCACTCTCAGCAGTTATGCAGACCTGTAAATACAGCTTGTCTCAGAGGACTGCAATATTTGAACAGTATTCTCCATTTGAACTGCGCAAGCGAATTTTCTGTTAATTTGTTGTGCTTAGAAGTGTTCAGTACCTGTTCATACCTTCTGTAAGAAACCAAGACGCAAGCCTAGCATCAACCATCTATCACACTGTGGATGATCCCTGGAGATGGAGTTATCTCTGAAATGAAAAAAATCGTATCTAGGCAGTATAACGCTTTGGCTTCTCCTCCCTGCTCCTCCCCTCACCCCCCAAGTCTATGAAGGAAAGAGTTAAAAAGTGTAAGAAGCTGAGCAAGACTGAGTGAATTGAAATCACAGAATCACAGCCAGCTACCTAAAGACTATTAGAGGATGGAAAACAACAAATATTTTTAGTACTTCAGTGCTTTAGGGATTCCAAGTCCTGTTGAATACACTCCTGAGCTGATCCCCTGCTACTTGAGGTAGGGAGTGGGGCACAAGTTGGTCTGAAAAACTCATATGTGAAAATCGCCTTGAAAATACGGTATGCATTACACTTTTCAGCGAGTACAAAAGTATATGATACTAGCATTCTCCACATCTTAGAGATGACATGAGTTTAATTTATGGGCAATACCTCTGATGTACACTCTGAGTGCTCAGTTTATCCCTGGCACTCTGATTCAGCAGCAAGCAGTGGAAAATTCATGCAGATGATAGATAGACAAGTTTCTTTTGGCTGCAAATCCAAAGAAGCACTGTTTGTTCCACCATGTGCTGTTGCAGTTGTTCCTGGTCTTATTATAGCAAAATATATATACTAAAAGCTGTAATGATTTTCAAAAGAAGAAAAAAAAAATAAAGAGGAGAAGAATGAAGGCAGAAAAAGTAAGGCTGTGATGTGATAAGGACAGGGAATGGATACAGTAAATCTAACAAGGCTCAGTACTAAGTGAATGGCTGGTTGCAATTTTTAATTGCAATAGTGATGCTGCCTACATGCTGTGGGAAATGAGGCAAGGCAGTTGAAATGGAAATCATTGTAACTGAGGTTGGCACTGAATTGAACAAGATAAATAAAGCTGTCTTGGGGATGGATAATTCTGAGAAAAATGACACTTTAAGTCATGGATCTGGTGGTAAGGATTTGGGAGATTAGTACAACTACAAAGATAAAGGTAGAGGTAGAGTTGGAGGGGGCAGGACAAAAATACTGTACTGGCAGTAAGTGGATACCTATTAGGATTGCTGAATAGGTGACTTGGACTGATTTTCAGCAACTGGAAGCTTTGAAGAAAGAAATGCAAAAAACATGAATTTGGATAATAAGGAATAGGTTTACAAAAAGTAGATTAGGCTAGACTGAAATGACATCTTTCTTTCATAAGATAATTGGGTTTTGGAACAGAGAGGTCTTAGAAGAGATCTAATCGATCTGGATCATTACATAACTCACCTTTTAATAAAGCACACAATAATTCCACATGGAGATTTGCTAGGAGAAACTGAGATAAAGGTAAAAAGGTTAAAGCGAGTACAGCTAACAGGAAGAACAGAAATAGATAATGTTGAACCAAGAAGTCTTAAGCTAACCATTTGGAGTGAAAGCATTAAAGTGTCATTTTCAAGATGCAAGTCAATTGATGCTATGATTAATAAAATAGGAATGTTCTAATGAAATGTGTTAATTATTTGAAAATGGCAGTACTGTTAACATGGTTAGTAAAAGGACGTTAGTTAGTTGGCATTAGGATGTAAATAGAATAGCATATAAAGTTATAAATTACAAAGCACTTTAATTATTAGGGACTAATAACTGAAATCAAACAAAGCCCTTGTAGTAAACTTAGAGCTTATCAATGGAGTGCCGATGGGAAGGAAGTGTATCTCAGTGCATTCATCAATCACAGGATAATTTGTGTGCTACCATTGTAATGTGACAGTGAAAAAAGCTGGTAAAAGACTGGGATGTGTCAGGGGAGACATTTCCAGTGGAAGGAGGGAGAATATTAATGCCACTGTAGCAGGCTTGGATGAGACCTCATCTGGAATATTGTGTTAAATTCCTCATTCATAGTCAGGAGAGATGAATTTGAAAAAGTGCAAGAGACGGGCTCTTACGATTCTCAGGGGAAGGAAGACTCTATTTCATGAAAGGATGCTGAAAGAGCTTAAGAATTTTAGCAGAACAAAAGCAGAGAAGGGATAAGGTTGCTGTCTTTAAATACATCAGGATGGTAAAGCCAGAGACAGGAAGGAACTGTTTAAGCTGAAGAATACTGTTGGCTCAGGAACAAGTGGGAACAAACTGTCCAGGAATAAATTTAGGCTGGAAAGGAAATGAGGGTAAAATACTCTGGTTTTCAGGAAAGTGATTTTAGGAAATTGATTATATTATATTATCTTGTATTATAGCATATTATATGATATGGTTACCTACTATGAAGATGTTGTAGTAATTCTGTTCCAGTTCTCTGTTCATCTGTTATTTTCTGTGAATTTGTAAATGCCTGCATGTCTAAATATTTAATTTGCAGTAAAACTGTAGCTCATTTGGGATTATTTAAACACAGATGCAAAAGGCAGGCCAACTCTACATATTTACACAATTGTTAGGGTCCAGGATTTTGATGAGTAAATATATCTACCTCCCTGAAATGAGGTAAATTGTGCTTTAGGAAAAATATGTCTATGCATCATACTTATACTATTTAGATAAAGTTGTGGGTGGAGCTGTTACATTCTGTTCCCATCCTCAAACCAATGCAGCCAAAGCATATAAAAAGAGATTACAACTGACAAAAACTGAGGCTAGAAATACACCTCTGTAGTTCCATAATTTGTTTTTTGTTCTACGAAGGAAAGAAGAAAACTCTCTGTCTCTGACCTGTTTGTTTTGTTGTTGGGTTTTTTTTTTTTCTTTTTCTCCATAGGAAACACTTTTTATGAGAAAATGGATTTTAGTGGGAAGATGGTAGAGGAGTCTGTTATTCCAGACTAGAAATGATACAATCTACACAGAAGATAGTGTGGGAGAGCACATGGTCAGTTTCGGGGAGAAATGGCTGAAACAATTGTGCGATGGTATTGAGCGCTCTCAAAAGAATACACAGAGTATGGCATTGAAATAGGAAGAGTGTGAGTTATAGGGACCTTAATGACAAAGGGGAAAGCTCAGGAGTTGGTCTTGTGTGTGCTGTTTGGGAAGGACTGAGGTGTCGGTGAAGTGTTGAGGGAAGTTTTTCATGTTTCCAGTGAAAAAGCAGTGAAGTTCACAGAAATATCTGTTCACAGGTGGGTCAGCTCTTGGTGTTCTGTGAAATGGCAGGGGTTGGATTTTTGAGAAAATGTTCCAGAAAGGTTGTCTGAGTTTGTCATACCCTTTAAGATGAAAGTTTTCTGTGGTGCTGTAGCTGCTTAGACACTGTACTGTTCCTTGGACATGTGTGTTACATAGAAAGAGCATCCTCAGGAGGGTTCAGCATCAAACAGTTGCACAGTCTACCACCTGGTGAGCTGACCTGCTTTTTCTGAGTGCTGTTGCTCAGAGACAAAACAGAAATGCAGATCAGTGTTTGTGTTCTTCTTCCTCTGCCCTTGAATTACCTTCTGGTCTCCTGTTGTTTATTCATGTCTCCTTTCCTCACTGTTTTGCTATAGTCAAACATTATATTAATTTGTCCTTTCAAAATGATCAAACCTCAATTTACAATATATTTTTAATGAGAACAGTTTACTTTGCCACTAGTTTTCAATATCATTAGGTTTTACAACTCCTAGTAGAAAACTTAAGTCCCTTTTTTTCTGTAAAATGCAGCTGAAATTTACCATTTTTGGAGATAGTGTCATTTTCCTGGTTGTTTTGTTGCAGCATTGTTTATGATTGCTTGCAGACTGACAGAATTACTATCAGTAGTGGATGGAAAAGCTACAATTATGTTTTTTAGGAAAAAAGTGTTAGGACAGCCCATGGTGTTTTATTCTTTCCAAGAGAAATTCAGGCCTTTTCACCATTTGCTGGAAAACTTCTTACATGGATATGAATAGACACACTTTCTATATATGTTCTTTGACAACCAGATGTAAACATTCTAAAGAGTTCCCCAAGGAAGCCTTAGGTTTCTTTCTTCTTCTGTTCATTAGATTTGAAAATGTATGTCAGTGAAAAGAAGGGATGGGAAGTGGCTGGCCCCTTCAGTACAGATTCACCCGGGATTTTCACCCTGTGCCAGCCTGCTCATGGTTCATGCTATCGTCATCATTTTGTCTCAGTGAATGGAATTCTGTCCGTGTGACCCAAGTCTTATTTTGCAAGTTTGATGAAGAATTGCATGGTAAAAAAACTATTTGGGGCTTAGCTATGTGGTTTTGTCTTGTTTGCTTTTAACATGTCTGACAGGGTGTGGGTTCAACACTGTTGGTCTTGTATTCCTTTCTTCCTAAGTGAACTCGTGAGTGCAAAATGAAAATAATTCTCAAACTACAAAAAAATTTGAACCAATGTGGTAGTTTTCTTGTACAAGTCTGCCAATAGCTTATATTAACTGTAGGAAAGCTATGACCTTCAATGAGACGACAATTGAGAAATTTCTAGTTGCCCTTTCAGTACTGAATTGACTAAATATTTCACTGCTGCTGAGTTACAAAGCTGATCTACTGTTACGGGATGTACTGTAGGGACCAAGTGCAGAGTGGCAGGTACCACTTGTCAAATTATTTTAGAACTGAAACAAGGTAGTTTATTTTTGGAATTGTAAGTCTTTCTCTGCTTTCTTTTGCTCATGAGCAAAGAAATCTTTCAGGCATGGGTGGCAGGGGGATCGTGCTTGATCTCCAACACTGGTTTAATTTGAATCTCTGAATGGGGAGGTAATGACCTGTGTTATACAGGAAATCTGTCTGGGTGATCTGCTCCTCTCTGCAACTAATGTGCATGGAGGTAAGAAACTCTCACCATGTCTCATTGCCTCCTCAGATTCTTCAGAGCAAGATGTCCAATTCTTTCTCATCCAGTATTCTCTCATCCAAGTTTTTTCTTAGCATTATTTTGGTTTTAAATACAAAGATGTGAGCAGAGCAGGGGAAATTGTCATGGCAGTAGCTGAATGCAATATGAAAATAACTCAAGAGATTACACTGAAGCAATGTATTTATAGACCAGATACTTGTCTCTTTTCATAAAAGCTTTTATTTATTCTCTGCAATGTCCTAACCACTGTAATACAGAAAAAAATACAATAATTTTGAATCTGGGTAAGTTCTTACTTAACTGATTTAATCACAGATATTCTCCTTGATTTTCTGTTCTTTTCTTAATTAATTCTTACAAAAAATAGTTAATATGCATTTCTACAATACGTTAGGGACCCATTACCTTGAAAAAATTAATCAATTTTAAATTAACCCGAATGTAGAATTCCACATGGGAAAATTAATATACTGTTTATGTCTCTGAAAGTTGTAAAGCTCTTGGAAAAACAAAAAAATCGCATGAAACATCAAGTTGGTTTAAGAGGTTTTCTATTCCCTTCTGGTTTATGAGCCAGAGCTCCCATTGCTGTATTTGTTTTAAGGCCTGTTCCTGGGCTTTGTCACAGAGATGCCTGAAGAAGTTATAGGATGATGCTTGCTGAAAGACTCTTTTTGGCACTCATATGTTAGAAAACCTGCTTTGTGTAGAGAAATGGGAAGCTGTATTTTCCTTTGAACAGCAAGCTGACCATTTCTTTGATTCTGTGGGTAGAGGAAGCCAAATAAACTTCTACATGTTCAATTTTTAAGATAGTGTTTTCATCAAACTTAGTGCTGCCCAAGGTGGGATTCATTTCAGCTGTGTCTAGGTTTCTACGTATTAAATGTTCAGAATGCATCTAAAATAGGCAACCTTTGCTCCCTTACAGTACTGGAGAGAAATAGGCACTTAAAGGACAGTTTGTGTGACCTAATTTAGTTGTTTACTTTTGGATGAGGTGAATCAGAATATACATTTAATCAGTCATACTATTTCCTAAAGATGCTGCAACTCCTTTAGGTAATTGAGGATGCCTATCTGTTAATTCTGCAAATGACTTTTTAGAATAATCAATAAAAGATGGGGGAGAGGAAAAGATAGAGTCTTTTCTTGCAAAGACTCGGGTACCTCTTGTCAGCAATCTCTGAAGCTTCAAAACCACACTGTGATACCTCAGTGCTTGCTTCTACTCTTACCAGCTAAGACTGCTGAAATGATGCTCAGCCAGCAGAACATCTGGGCACGTGTGGAAGTCATCTGGAGAAAGTATTGGGAGCTGCACATAGGAGCACATAATGGAGGAGGGTTCCCCTGTGTTGGTGGTACAATTACAGACACAGACACCGGTCACCCACCCACCAGCAGCTACAGAGCACTTCCCTGTACCCAGTGCTCACAAGAAGTAGGCCAAAAACCACATGATTTATTAGAAATCATAATGAAAGAAAGGGAATCAAAGGGTGCCACCACTGTTCTGCCTATAACAAGTAATTTAGTAAGTAAAGACTCCCAGGTGATTTTAGAGATGGGGACATGCCTTGTCCTAAAAAGAAAGGTTTGAAAAAGAGTACCTGCCCCATCCTTGCCCCCAGTATCCCAGGGGAACTTTCCTTCTTGACCCCAAATCTGATGACCAATTTAATCCCCAGAATGCAAGCAAAACCAAGGTACACCACAGACAGGCTAGAGGTGTTGCAGTACCACTGGTGATTTAAACATTACAAGCAGTGGAAGGTACATGAAATAAGGTGGAGAGCAAAACTATTACACCTGCAGTGTATCTTTCATTCATTTTTACCTTGAATTGGTTCACTATTCTTTAGAAATGGTGCTCTTGAACTTAACCTTACAGAGTCTCTGGCCCAAAGTTCATCAGAGCATATTAAATTTCTGTCTCTGAATCTTTTATTCTGCTTCTATTCTGTGGATTAGGACAGCACTGGCTGAATTCAGCAAATCTTGAGAAGCAATCACTGAATGGCTTAGTCACCACTGTCTTGAATATATTGTACCTAGTCTGTTAACAGTTCTCCTGTATGACTCCCTGGTGTCCAGAAATGTTTCCCTGGGATGGTGCTGGTGACCACATGTTGTCTCTTCAATGCTGGGGGCAGGCTGCATCTACCCCAGAGACAGCTTTACCCGTCAGGTACTATTCAGGGTAGGGAAAAGCATGTAACAATCCTCACAACAACTTACTGGGGAACATTTCTCTGTTCTTGGTAGTCCTGAGCCTGTATCTTTTGTATAAAAAACAGGCACACTTGCCAAGGAGGTAAAAAATACCACTGATGCTGAAATTAAACTTGTCATAAATAAATAAATATTTTTTGTTTTTCTTTTTTTTTTTTTTTTTAGTTTTTGCACTATCCTATACATTGTGTCATTTTAACTGGGGTCATATTTGTAGTGATTTTCAAAAAGTTAATTTTGGGGTTAAGATAATTACTACGTCTCATCTAATTTATGCTATCATTGTATTCCATCCACAGTTCCTGGGTGTTTCATATATACTGTCAGCACAGAAGATAAAAATGTGGTGCAGCAGCATCCTTTGAAAGGACACTCAGGTGAGGCTGTTGAACTGACATAGCAGTTCTCAGATAACAAATGGCAAAGGTTTCTTTCCACCACCGCCCGCATCCTTCCCTGCTCCATCTGTGTACTCACTCCATGGGAGTATCTGGGTAGTCTTGCTTATGTTTTCCTCAGTGAGAAAATGCAACTCACCAATCCAGCAGAAATCTCTCTATATATATCCTTTTTCTGCTGTATTAGGGGATGGAATTTGCTCACTGAGGGGCAGGATGAGCACCAGAGCTGGCTCCAAGGAGTGGCCTTCCAGAGGCAGCAAGCTATTAGACTGATTCAATCTGTCTTGTCTGACTGCACCCTGCATCAGACCAAGCACCACATGGTAAAACACACTTCTGCACAGTGAAAAAGCTAAGTTAAACCTTCTCGATGGGATTTCTTTACCTCAATCCATCTTTGCTCCCATGATGCTGGCAAAGGGCTCTGCATGATCTATATGACTCTGACTTTCTTTCTCCACAGTCCAATTGTGATGCTGCAGAGCAAGGAATAACTTGCAGATTTTCAACTCTAGCAATACTTACACCATAGATTAGATTAGTTATTCTGCTGCTTTCAGCTCTTTATGCCTGTTATACTTGGGTCAAAATTTTGAAATGCAGCATAAATTTGGGGGTCTAAAACTGGCATAAGTCTGGCACTCGGAAAGGTAGAGTGCTCATTTTTTGAAGGTATTAGTAGATACACATCTTCTCTAGCCAGACTGGGTAGGGGAAGAAGGGCAGAAAGGAATAAGAAGGGTGAGGTTCATTAGTGTGCAGCCTGAACTCAAAGAAACCTATAGGAGGCCACCATCGCTGAAAATTTGGTCTTGGGCTTATCAAAGTGGTTTACCAAAAGTAAGATGACAAAAGTAAAAGCATTTTTCTAAAGTATTCTCATGCTCAATAAAACCTACAGCAGTAATTTAAGTGTTAAAAGAAACATGTAAAAGAATAAGGGATATTTGTGCTTTGAAAGGGGCTTGCTACCACTAGCTATAGTAAGAGATAGCAGACCAGGAAACATATTATGCATACATAGAAAAATTTCTGACTGACTATGAGAGAGAGGGTCATAAAGACTAGGGAAGGATTAGAATCTGACAAGTTAATTTACAGTCTGGAAACCTTACCAAACACAAATTAGAAATGGTGATTACCCCTATGAAACTAGTTTGCAGGCTGCCAAAGATAGTGACTGTCAATGACTGGCTCTAATCTGATAGACATATTTACTCAGAAGAATATTACTGAGATTTACCATTTTGAGAACTGTGTCAATGCAGAAAAACTCTTGCAGAGCTGTGAGATGGCCAAAAAAGCAATTCAGAGAATGAAAACTCTGCTAAATGAACAATCGTCGTCCATATATGATATTGTGTCAGTGTAGAAATGTATAGCTATATGAATAGACTTTCCCAGAATAGATGATTTATTTTTGCAAGTAAACTTAAGCATATATTTGATGTTTGACCTTACTGAGAAGACTAACAGAATACTTATAGCTGGTATTTCAATGATAGTTACCAAAAGGAATGCTTCTACACCTGAAAGTAGCCATAGCAGCAATAGCTGACTTGAGTTTCAGAGTCCTGTTGGATTCAAATGATTGACATTGTTCTTTTCCTCTCTGTTTCATTGCTTCCTTCTCATGCTATCCTGAGGTAACTCTAAACAAACATTTAAAAAGTAGAACAGTTGAATTACATTTTTAAACTATGTAATTTACAGAATTTACAAAAAGGTAACAAAATATACCTTTTTGCTTTTGAAAGTTTCTTAAAAAATAAAACAAATTTATCTGATAATGGTCTGCTTTGCTGGAGGGAGGATTCTGAAAAAACAGAAAATGGGAAGTTTTTCTTTCCCTATCTTTCATTTAATGAAGAATGTTAATGAAGACTTTTGCTGCTTACTAGCAAATATAATGGTAGTGTCACAAGGTGTGCAACACTAATGAATGTCACAAATTAGGCAGCCGTCAACTTCAAAGACCAAGGCTGTAGGGAACACATCAAATCAATCATATCCTTAAAGTTGTTCTGACTAAGTCATACAAGTTTCTTCCTATAATTCTTGGAAAAATCAAGTCATTCTAACCTTAGAGGGTACGGAAGATGCTAAGCTCATAGCTTTGATTTTCTAACATATATGTTAGGTATATTTAGTTTTAAAATTTTAAGCCTAAAATGCCCTTTTCATGTGAATGACATCAAATCTTACTCAAGTGATGGGCTCCCACCCCAAAGGCCTTCCCAGCTTCTTGCATCTGAGGGAGATATCCAATGCAGCATATATCTGCCTGTGGAATAAAGAATGAATTACTGTAGTCTACAGGATTAAAACCCGTCACTGTACCAGGAGTATAGAAGTTCCAAAAATAACTCTAGGAAGCCAAAAGTAGGATTGTTTATACTAGTTGTTTTCAAACTGGTCATGAACTACATTTGGTGTTCAAGACACTGGAAGGTGGTAGACCAGCAATAAGGGCAAGGTGAGATGGACTTCTGCTCCAGAAGAAGGTTGGGAGCAGATAGGTGTTACAGCTCATTGCACCTCTGCTGACCAGCCACCTAAGAACTTGGATCCTTCCCGTGTCCTCAGACACTTTTACCCTGATTTCTCCCTTGAACTTTCATGCTGAAGATGCTGCTTCCATTTACTTCAGAGATGTGCTTTTCCCTGCACTTTGAAACTTCCCCTAATTTTGGAAGTATATGAAAATTCTCCAGCCTTGGGGGCCAGAGATCCACCAGCAGCACTGGCACAATTTCATATTCCTAGCTGCAGTCTCTAAGTCGCTCTGCCCCTCTCTGGTGTGCCTACTAACAGGGAGCAGCCTGGAAGAAGAAACATTTAGAGATCTAAAATAGGTCAGAGGAACTTGTCCTTAAAATGTGTCTACTTTTTTACCTTTTTCCCCTTTTCTTTCTTTATTCATCTTGGAGTGACTCACTCCAACATCTACATTGTGGGTATGTAAAAACAGTAGAGACAAATCTCATCTCTTCTTTAAAAATGATTTTTGGATTGTAGATTACTTCAGTACAAGATAATGACAGAGAAGTAGTGGGGTGGTTCACATGATTTGGTTTGGTTCAGGACAGCCTAGCAATCAGGAGCAAGTCATGCAAATGTACTTTTAACATCTTTGCCATTTTTCAGAGGTAATTTTCTTTTTTTTTTTTTAAAGGGAATAATTGAGTCTCTATAATGCCTAAATTTCACTTAGACCTTCAAGTGGTATTCATTAAATTAAAAAAAAAAAAAAATCAATGAAACCTTTGATATTTAAAATCTAGTGATGATAAAAGTCTTAGTTCCAGCAATAAATTTGATTCATAAATATATGTAAGATCCTACTTAGCATAGTCCAGTTTGAATGTAGACATTAAAGTTATCTCTTCTTTCAGGTATTCTTGCAGAATTTACATTTTCTAAATCTAATCACATGATTTTGTACACTCAAAAATCACTACAAGGCTCTGGATATGTGTAAAATGAACTTTCTCTTGTAAGCACTGAGTTAATGATGGATCATATAGGAGATCTACAGTGCATTTACTTAAAAGATGTCAATATTGTAGAAATTTATTTGAGCAATTCTCTTATGGTGTAAGAAAAACATTTTCCTGAACATAGGATCAGCCTTAGTAACTAGAATAATAACTTAGCAAACTTGTCAAAAGACAAATTAGAATGAAAGAAATTGTATTGATTTCTTTAGAATTCAGCATTTCCATTTCTTTAGTAGCTGAAACAACTAAGTTTTTGTTTTAAGTTGTGAATAGCTTCTTTTTTCCTTCTTCAATATGTTTTAACAGGTGTTTTGTCCACTTCTCTCTGCTAATTATTTTTTTAAAAATATGAATTTTCAGTATTTTTATGTTTCTTCAGTCTTTTCTGTTTTCAGAGCTTATATTTGATTATATTTGATAATTTCAGCATGGAGTTGTTTTGAAACTGAAGTCAGATAGAATTTTTTGCAGTTTCAACAAGACAGATCACATGGTGTAAGTCTGGAACCTAGTATTTCCATTATTTTTATAACGGCTGTATCTGTTTCTTCATTGAAGTATGTATGACAGAAAATCTAAGAAGATGTTTTTTAGGACCTGATTTTGCAAACATTTACACATTGCATAAAATTATCTCTTTTTTTTTCCATTTTTTTTTGCATATAAAAAAGAAGTTGTTGAAACATTTATAAGAAACAAACAAAAGACAAATCTTGAACCTGCTTACGGAAACCAGCATTCTCAGGCTTAAAACAAATCTTTCATATAAAGTACTCAGCAACCACTTTTGATACCAAATGCATGTGCAACAATCAACACCTGCTCCTGCATCACTTCTAAGAGGCTGTATTTATCTCCGTTTCCAAAACAACAGTTAATATTCATGATTCCTGATACCTTTTTCTACTTTTCTCCTCCCCACCTGAACCACTTGAAAAATGGCAAAGCATCGTCATTGGTCATGAGAGGGAGGAAGGCTCCATTTTAAAGATCTTGTGCTACATAAAACAAGCGAGTGACCCTTGCTTATTCTATATGCATATGCCTGCCTTGGAAGATCCAGCTTCTGTCTGGTCACATAAAGCTGCACAATTGAAACACACACCAGCCAGACAAAGTACTTTCTTGCAGTATTGTAAATATCCATCCTATCGTGTTACGATGATCTCTAAAGTTATCTCAACCTCAGCTTCTTCCTATGTTTTACTCTATTTCAAATGGCACGCAGCCTTCCTAATTTATACACTCTACTCGCTAGCTAAGCATATTTCTTTAAAAAAAAGAAATTGCTACATTTCTTTTTGAGAAAGGCTTTTCTACCACTCTCGTGGATGAATGCATTTGTATAGAGAGTGAGAAGACAGGCAGTGGATGTGAGGGGAATCCACAACACCTGGTTCTCTGCCTGCCTTTCCCACTGTGTGTTTTCCTGCCTAGAGCAGGATTAATATTATCATATATGTCAACAACGGTGCATCAAGGTCCCTGGAAAATCAGTGTTATGGATTATTAAATAACTACAAAGTGAAATTCTCTTAGAAATATTTTCCATTGATCTGGGATTAAAACAGTCATAATAACAGGAATTGTTCTGGTTAAATAGTTTAAAAGTTTCACATTGTATTGAGACAGCATGAAATACACACTGATAGCTTCCTTCTTCCCTCCTTCCAGTGTGTGTAGCTGACTTTTAAAAACAGGACAAGTCTATCTTAGAACAGATGATTGCGGAGATCTTAAAACTACATGTAGGTATTAATTTGTGTGTTCCAAAGAGTAAAAACCATGCTATTCACTAGGTATTGCCTATAAAAAAAATTTGTACTCCAACTGGGAAAGTTCTGTCTGCTGTCTCTGTCAAGCATCGTGGATCCAAAGGTACTTAGGCCGTAGAATAAGAGGAAAAAAATCTTCTGGAGAGCGAATTGCTTACCTAGGTAGAAAGAGTGAGAATTATTTGATGCCAGGAAGTGATTTGTTTGTTTATTCTCTGGATTTATTACATAAAAAGAACTTCCGTAGGTTCTCTGAAGAGACTGCAGGGGAAAGTGGGGGGAACTGAGGGATAACTATTTTGTATGGAACTGAACTGAGGTCGTGCTGGGAGATGAAGGCAGGTCTGACTGATTTACTGAGCTGACTGATGGGTGTAGAAGCTGGGTTAGGGTTGAAGTCCAGCACTTTAAGTGTTTTTCTCAATCAACTCTGGCACAATGAGAGGTAAATGAGGGAACTGGTGAGCTACAGGGAGGAGTGATTTAATGAAAGAGTACGTAGCAATGGGTAAGAGAGGAGAATTTATTTTCCAGCACAGAAATATATTTTTCTGGAATAGATTTTGTTGATATAGAGAAAAACACCTACTCATCCACAAAGGACAGTGCTGTGGCTAAATCCTCAGACTACCTCTTCTGGCTAACACTGTGTATTTAAAAGGAATCAATTTGAAAAAATTGCTTTGATGTCAGATTTCATTGCTTTGGTGGAAGGAACTAAAAAAAACCCCACAAACAAAAACACTCTAGCATGGCCTCACGTATTGGTGATTTTACATGGATATTACTATTACCTTTGAATCAGTAAATGCATCCTGTAGGTTAATGGGTGATATTTGCTTCAGTGGTAGACTCCGTGGATGATGAGTCAAATCATGTAAAGCTAGTTGCAGGAATGGAAAGCTTTTGAAAGCGCTAACTACATGCAAGCATTTCTTCTCCTTGGAGTTGCTTTTCATCTCTTTGACAATATAAGCTGTGGTGGTGTAGGGACCCACTAGCGACCTCATCCTTGGTGTTCGTAATGCATTGCCAGCATTTCCACTGCGTACGGCAACAACTTTGCACAGGGTCAAAACTAAGGCTTTTAGAAGGTCTATGTTTTGCATTCCTTATGTGATGAAATATGCATAGATGCACTGTCATTAAACTTCAAACGAACTGCTGTTTAAAGCATTAAACGCAGAAACTAAGATGAAGTTTATACCACTTTGTAATTTACATTGACATTTAACCTAATTTACAATGACTGCTGCTTAGTCCAGGTGGATACTAAACTGCATCTGTTCTTTAAACACTATTCTGTGTACCCTCCAGAGTCAGTTCTAATTTCTTCGACTTCCTTTCAAAGTGCTAGCTCCTCTGTTAAAAAAAAAAAAAAAAAGAAAAAAGAGAGAAATAAAAAAAAAAAAAATTGCTACAGTTAACCAGGCAGTTAGCTAAGAAGTTACATGGAATTATTCAGCTTTGATTTTCATTTACTATGAAATGTTGCTCCAATAGAATATGTTCCTGACATCTTTAATTGGCAGATAGCTTGCAGAATTATGTATTTCACATGTAGTTTTGTGACGTAAAAAAATATTATATTTGTCTCTTTAATTACAAATCTACTTTCTCTCTCACATTCAAAATCATTGAGGGTAGATGAGGACTTTTTCTGTCAAAGATATCTTGGCTGTTTCCTAAGATTAATCTTTATTTTAAGTTTTTCTTTCATTTTTCTTCCAGACTACTCAAGTCCCTCCTGTTTTCAAAATACTATAGAAAGACACAGCAAGATTTCAATGCAAACTCAGTGAGCTTGTGGAAGAAATACCTTTGATTTCACTGGACTTTGGATCACTCTAGAAGGATGGTTAGACCTTAGAAAGATGTTAATTATTTCAGTTTGGCTGTCAAAAAATTTTTATATCAAAATTCTTCATTTTTCCTTTTAGTAGAATACTCTCATTTTGATAATTTTGATTTCTTCCCAACCATCTATTCCAAGAATATCAGCAAACAACATGGCTTAACATAAGGAATTAATATTTGATACTCTATACTCCAGAAACTTTCATTATCCAACAAGACTACTTAAATTGCACTTCAGATATCTATGTGAGAGATGATATGCTGAACATATGCTAAAGTTTTAACTCTGGTATTACCTTACCCTGAAGAATTCCTTTTGATAAATATTTTAATGCACTGAAAATGGTAAAGAAGTGATGTCCTATCCAAGTAGATGCTTGTCAGCAACTAATCCATGTAAGATTTCAACCCTTCACTTAGAAAGCACTTTATAAAAAAGTGCAGATCCTCAAATGGCTTAAGGATTTTCTCCTTCAGTAAAAAATCCAATAGCATAAAAAGCTACATGCAATTTCTCCCCTCTCTGTTATTTGCAGACGCATGTGCTCTGTACATGTCTATATAAACATAGATTTACATATAATAATAATAATAATGTGTTAGGATTATAGTAGTCAAATTTACTGATAAATAGACAAGTTCAAGTGATATATGCACACAGAGTAATGAATGTGTGCCATTTATATTGCTCAAGAAGAAGATGGGCAGAACAGCAGAGATGCTGGTGGAAAATGCTGAGACCATCTTCCTCACCCGCACTCTTTAAAACCAGTAGGACTTAGGCTGCCTGTGGGAGTGTACATACAAGTCCTTCCCCACCTTTCAGCTTTTACTTACACCTAAGAAAACCCAATTTCATCCCCGTAAAAGTGTATCAATTGTCCATGAAAACAACAAATGGAGCAATATTTTCTTTCATTATTTTTTTCTTACATAACTTTTCTTACATACACTCGCCGAGGAGACCAGCTCCAGTGCAGGTAAGCCTGTACTGGGGAAGGGAATCGTGGCATAAAGGCTGGCAAGGGGCTCATTTTTAGGGCTTTTCATAGCCTGTAAAAGCGGCCTGACTGGGCTGGTACCTGGCACTACCCAGCACTTGCCGGGGGTGGTGACAGCTGAGGGGGCGTGGGGTGGAGCCAGCACCCCTGGCAACAGATTTAAACGAGGCCTAAACACGCCAACGGTCACTCGCCGAGGAGACCAGCTCCAGTGCAGGTAAGTCTGTACTGGGGAAGGGAATCGTGGCATAAAGGCCGGCAAGGGGCTCGCTTTTAGGGCTTTTCGAAGCCTGGAAAAGTGGCCTGACTGGGCCGGTACCCGGCACTACCCAGCACTTGTTGGGGGTGGTGACAGCTGAGGGGGCATGAAGCGGCACCAGCACCCCCGGCAGCAGATCTGAACGAGGCCTAAACACGCCAACGGTCACTCGCCAAGGAGACCAGCTCCAGTGCAGGTAAGTCTGTACTGGGGAAGGGAATCGTGGCATAAAGGCTGGCAAGGGGCTCGCTTTCAGGGCTTTTCGTAGCCTGGAAAAGCAACCAGCTGGGGGCCAGTACCCAGCACTTGGCAGGGGTGGTGACAGCTGAGGGAGCGTGGGGCAGAGCCAGCACCCTCGTCCCTGGGCCGTTCTGGGCTCCCTAGTTCAAGAGAGACAGGGAACTACTGGAGAGAGTCCAACGTACGGCAACAAAGATGACTGAGGGATTGGAGCATCTCCCTTATGAGGAAAGGCTCAGAGAGCTGGGACTCTTTAGCCTGGAGAAGAGAAGGCTGAGGGGAGACCTTATTAATGTTTACAAGTATCTAAAGGGTGGGTTTAAGGAGGATGGAGCCAGACTCTTTTCAGTGGTTCCCAGTAACAGGATGAGGGGTAACGGGCACAAGCTGGAACATAGGAAGTTCCGATCCAATATGAGAAAAAACTTCTTTACGGTGAGGGTGACAGAGCACTGGAACAGGCTGCCCAGGGAGGTTGTGGAGTCCCTTTCTCTGGAGACTTTCAAGACCCGCCTGGATGCAGTCCTGAGTAATGTGTTCTAGGCAATCCTGCTTCAGCAGGGGAGTTGAACTAGATGATCTCTAGAGGTCCCTTCCAACTCTGAAAAAAGTGTCCGTAATTCTGTGATAAGGACATGGCCACAGTTTTAGACATGGCTTTCAAATTTGACTGCTAATGTTCAGTTCCCCAGTTTGAGACACTCAAATTCACTTGCTTCATAGCAAGGAAAGGCTAAGCTGGAAACAAGGACAGAAAAAGGAGTACACCTTGTAAGAAACTTCTCTGTTTTTTTTTTTGTTTTTTTTTTTTTTTTTGTCTGATGCCTGCAACAGTTCCTGTGATAGTTTTTGTAAGTGTGTATTACTAGTAACAGTGGTGCCAAAAATTTCTGAGAAAGGAAAATTATATGAAACCAGTGATATACTGTGGACAATATCTTATCCTTGTGTGGTGACAGCCTTTTGTTGTTTGGGTTTGTTTTTTTTTATGTACAAAGGTGCTTCAGTATTATAGTCCTTAAAATATCCTAAAGTAGTTTATATACGGGGTAGTCACTGAAAATAATTAGGAAGAGGAAAACAAATGATTCAGAGGAAATATTGTTTAGATAAGACAGTTTTGTGTCACAGTGTTTTTTCAAATATTGAATTTTAAAGGCTATTATTTTAAATGACTGACAGATAAAGAATTCATGTATTTGATTCTGAGACTTAACAGAAGCACAGTAAGACCGTTATCTTCTTTTAGTGGAAAAAGGGTAAATGATATATCCTTGATAACTGAAAAAAAGGAAAAAAAACATGATCTTGAGTTTATAAAAACTAAACAGATAGAAGTTGACTTGTTTGGGTAACTTATTTCAGAGTCAGTCTTCCTAGTATTTGTTGTAAAGATAAAAATCATGATACATAGAGAGAAAAAATATAGAACTAAAGTTAAATTGATGGTTCTGCAGTTGTGCTGAATAAGATGCTATTACCAATCATTTTAAGTCAATCCTTCAGGATAGTAGTGCTCAATGGCATCATAATCTGTTGACTTTTTTGTTCAAAAATTAATTTGCACTGAGGAATAAACCGTGTCTTTCAGTCATCTTGTATTAGGAATACAAACAATGAGCAGTATGAACATTTAACATTACATCCTATCATAAATTGAGAAATAAGTTGATAAGAGATGAGGTTATGCAAAGCAGGCTCACATACCACTCAGTCATAGAATGGCTGAAGTAAGAAGGTACCTCTGGACATCATCAAGTCTCGTCCCTGCTCAAAGCAGGGTCATCTAGAGGTTTCTCAGGACTATGTCCAGTTGTGTTTTGAATATCACCAAGGACAGAAATGCCACAAGCTCTTGGGGCAGCCTCACCTGAGTATTCAACCATCCCACCAGTAAAAAAGTTTTTTGTTTTATTTAAATGAAATTTTCTATACAGAAATCTGAAAATAATTTTGGTTTGGAATCCTCACAATGAGAGGGAAAAAAAATATTGCTTGCAAAAGAACAAGTCTCCCCTTTTTGAGGGGAACAGGGTCCCTGGAGCATAGGGTCTGAGCAGAAACTGAAGTACCATGCCCGGTTTGCCCCTGTTTTACTATGGGATGTAAAAATCTAAAGAAAGGGGCTGAACTCTCCACTGTTACCTGGGAGCGTAACCAGCTCTTGTGAAATAGAAAACTCGTTCTTAAAGAAAAGCACAAAGACGACCCCTAAAGGAGTCAAGTCACTCCATGGGTGAAACAACTTGAAGCAACAATGAGTTTTTAACAGGAGTAACTTGAGCTGCAATGACTAAGTGAAATATGAAATTCATAATGATATGGCATAATGCCACAAATTAAGCCATCTTCAGAGAGTCCACTTTCAGGCTGTGGCTTGCATTCTTGAGCAATGAATTTGGTACCTCACCTCATCCAAAAGACAGTATGAAAACCCACTTCATTGACTTAGAACCACAAATAATAATAGGAATTGATATAGCAGTAGAGTGAACTCATCATTTCATGACTAAGTATCTGAGAAAAGTGTAATCTCAACACCACTTACCATCTGAACAGATAATTAAGAGAGAAGGGACTGGAAAGGGAATTAAAAATTCAAGTGGATACAGAATTTAAAATCAACACATGTTCTACTCTACTTTTTTATTTATTTGAAAGTATTCTACTGTCCATTATTGCTCTAGCTATGTAGGAAGAAGTTTGGGATGTACAGACTGTTTTGAAAGAATACTGTGAAAAGGATTTAAGGGGAAGAGCCAGGAGCATTATGTAAATCAGCAAGCACATCATAAAGGAGAAATGGGTAACCAATTTCCACCAAATCTTTCCAGAGAGAAAGGATTTTTTTTCCCCAGTTCTATACAGGTCAAACAGAAATATGCCTGGACTTATGTTCAAATTATTGAGCTTTTGTCTACAAAGAAAAAGCCCAAGTTTGGTACTTGGTTTTCAATGACAAGTTGAATTGTTATAGTGTAAACATCATTGAAAAAGTATTTTTTCTGTGGTCTCTTTTAAAATTAACCATAATAATGTCCTCCTTCTTTACCCAACTCTACTTACAGATGTAATGGTCAATACTAAAGACGAAACTGAAAGCAGGAGAAAGGTGCATAGTCATAATGATAATAGGCTGAGATTGTGGTGACTCTGCCATAAGGAGAAGGATCTGGCGTTGTGGTCTGGATCTAAGTTGTGCAAGCCTATTAAGAAAGGCATAGGAGTAGGTGGGATGAGAAAAGTGTCTTAAAGGGAATATTTAAGCACAATCACTATTGAAAAACAGGTATAAATTGGAAAAAAAAATCAAATGTGTTTAAGAGGAGATGGATAAGAGCCTAGAGAGAGAATACTAAATGGAATAAAATGGAAAATAGTCCACTTCTGGAGGCAACTAAATGCTGTGAACGCAGGTTAGATTTTAGATGACAGGCTAATAAATCTATGGAACACCATATACCTGAGATATTTTCACACTGTTAAACAATAAAGCAACAGTTAGAAGTCTTTTAGACAGTTAAACAGCAAAGTGGGTGCATAGTGCATTTTATGCACACATTGCAAAGGTTTGTGAGTTATCTGAAATCTATCAAACTAAAACTGCTTGGGATGTTTGGTAGAATTGTAGTCGTTCACCCTCATGGCCCTTCAAGTAACCCGCAGGGATGAGAGTAGTCATGATGGTGGGTCAAGATGCATTAGGCACAGTTTAGTAACCTTAGTCTCGGTTTCCTGCTGGACTTTGGAAGTTCATTACTACAGTACACCCTTTGTTGCACCTACTTCTTTGCAACTACTCTTTCTTTCCTGTGTAAGCTAATACTACATAGGGTATTCCAGCCTGCTGCTATCTCACTTCTTATTACGTTCTAGACATTACCTAATAGGTAGAGACAAATTGTTCATCAAGCAGGTATTAACCAATAAACTAGGCAATATGATAAATAATTTGTGGTGTAAGGAATGTGGCAGTGGACATACAGTAAACAAGGTCATGTCAAAAGGAACTGTCATGCCCAGAGGCAAAGGCAGATAACAGCAGAAAACTAAAAGGACAGGTCACTGGACAATAGTTTCTCCTAGGAGAGGAATCCTCATGGAAATCCAGTCCTCTCCCTCTCCCTCTCCCAGTAACAACACACTGATGTTATTTTAACCACATACTCATGTATGTGGTTTTTGTGGTCTTTGTATGAAAACACTGAAAATTTGGTGAGCTTGTACCACTGAAGTTCAGCTTAGGACAATGTGGATAAATGCAACCATATACATTACAGATACATTTTAAAGACAAATACAAGAGTTACTTTCTCATTGTTCTGACTCTGATCCTTGCAAAGTCCACAAAGTACACTTTGCAGTACAAGAGAAGCTGTAGGTATAGGGAACAAAGGGAATGCCAGTATGAAAAGAAGATGAGAGACCAGGACATTATTGTTCATATGCTGAAATATGGGTCTCGATTCCTATATCTAGCTATTATGCCTGACTGTTTTGGCCTGTGTTAGCAAAGTAACTAACTAGGTTGGATCTGGGATAATCTACCACTTATTATAACAACAGATTTGATAAATTGTCTTTTTTATTCTTTTAACTCCTTTTTAAAAACTGATTTCAGAAGTTCTAAGAATTGAAATACCTTTTCTAATGATAATTTTATTTTTTTTTCCTTTTAAAAAATATGGACATCAAATGTTTCCACTTTACTCTCACTGTTATTTGCAAAATTGTATCCAAATTTGTAAACAGTGTTGTCTCCTAGAAAGTGTGTTTTCTAGTAAAATATTTTTCCTGAATATTTACAAAATTATGCTACTCATCTCTTGAATGTATACCCAAACTCACAAAACTTAAGAGAATTTGCCATAGTTACGCAATTCAAGGAAGTGAAGAACCACTGAAGAATTTATAACTGCTTATAGAATTTATAGACTGTTAGGAATGAGTTAATAAGTGGATTTAACTCTTTTTGTCTTCAAAAACAGGCAGCAGATTGCTGGTCTTAGGAACACCAGCTTTAGTACAGTCTCATTTAAACCTGAATTGGGGAGATCTGTTACAGTCAACCAGATTTGAGGTAGTTTGGTCTTCATTTGTAGCAAAGTAGCAAATGTTGGCAGTGTAGTACATCATGATGAGTAAATGGAAGGTGAAGTAAAGCCAGGAAAAGCTCAATCTATATTGAATGCAGACTTCAAGTTCACATTAAGGTCATACAGAGATAAGTTGAAAAAACACGTAGCATGGACACATAATGCTGCCTTTAGCCTTTCTGTTAATATTCTGATGTTTTGGGGATAAAGCCTGGCAGATATGTCAGGATGAATGATTTTTGGGTTTTGATTTCAAGAAAGTGCCCTTGTGGAAGTCCACACAAGAGTAAATTAATGGAAGAAGATGATTGAAGATGTTAAAGCATTTTATGAATGCTTTTTGTAGTTACTATTTAAAGGGTCAGTTACGACTTTCCTTGGTCAAAACCTCA
The DNA here is from genome assembly GCA_947846985.1 of Fratercula arctica. Lineage (NCBI taxonomy): Eukaryota > Metazoa > Chordata > Aves > Charadriiformes > Alcidae > Fratercula > Fratercula arctica. The sequence continues at coordinate 16,848,552 of CANTUZ010000001.1, read as the reverse complement.
GTAGATGTATACAACTTACATTTTAAATCCATCAGGAGAATTTTTAGTTTAATGAAAAAACATATATCATCTAACCAGAATCGTTCAAGATTAATTTAGAAGTATTTAAAGTCTTGGACCTGCTTTTTCTCAAATTAACTGGTCATTTACTGTAATATAGAATCATAGAATCTTTGTGGTTGGAAAGGACCTTTGAGATCATCGAGTCCAACCATACACACACAAAAAACCCTAATATCTAATCTAAACGTCCCCTGCCGCAACTTCAGACTATTTCCTCTGGTCCTGTCATTATTCATCTGGGAGAAGAGGCGGCCAGCACCCACCTCTCTACAACCTCCTTTCAGGTAGTTGTAGAGGGCAATGAGGTCTCCCCTCAGCCTCCTTTTCTCCAAACTAAACATGCCCGGTTCCCTCAGCCTCTCCTCATATGGCTTGGTCTCCAGAGCCCTCACCAGCTTGGTAGCTCTCCTCTGGACACGCTCCAGCACCTCAATGTCCCTCTTGTACAGAGGGGCCCAGAACTGAACACAGCACTCGAGGTGAGGCCTCACCAGTGCCGAGTACAGAGGCACCATCACTTCCCTACTCCTGCTGGCCACGCTATTCCTGATACAAGCCAGAATGCTGTTGGCCTTGGCCACCTGGGCACACTGCTGGCTCACGTTAAGCTGGTTGTCCACCAGCACCCCCAGGTCCTTTTCTGCTGGGCAGCTTTCTAGCCACTCTTCCCCAAGCCTGTAGCGTTGCTTGGGGTTGTTGTGACTGAAATGCAGGACCCATCTATGTCTAGGTCTTGAAGCTATAAAGACATCTGATGTTAACATATATGGATATGATGTACTGAACATTATGATAATATTTCAAAGAATGTATGCATCTTCCAGAGCCAGGAAAATACTTCTCTATCCAAATACTTTATATATAGACATAGGCCATCCCTTTAAATCACATGTACTGTATTTTAAGCTTATTTTCCACTAAGACGCAAACAACTCTTTTTTTTTTTTTTTTTTTTTTTTTTTTTTTTAGGACATATTAGTCTATTCTCATACATGCTTGTAAATCTGGTCGTGAAAATCTTGTTTCCAGAGATATCCTGGGTTGTCCCCCTCTCACTCAGCTTCATATGTCTGCAGTTTATATGTGTACATACTAGCTAGTAACCCAATGCTCTCTTCAAGGTCAATAGAGAGCAATATCCAATGATTCATCTGACCTATTTTAATCATCTATTTTAGGATGAGATGAGTCATACTTTGAAAGTGCCAATTTTACTCCACTCACTGCGAAAAAGTCTTGACAACTAGCTGACATGAAAATATCTGTACTGCTGATGTCTATATTTGTGATCTCATGAATGCCGTTCTGTGTCTATCTTCAGAACTCCTTGATTTCCCCATCCTTTATTTATGAAAATTCTAGTCATCCAATCAGTAAGTCAAAACAGAATTGTATAGCACTGCTGAATATGCATATAGCACAAGTGTCAACTAGTTACTAGCATATTTTAAACAACCTCTGTGAAAGAAATTCACATGGTGGGATGCAAGTCGTTGTTCCTGAGTAAAGTAGCTTCAGAAACAATTCTTCTATCACTTGGTTAGCTGAAATTTCGTTCAGGATAAAGTAGTTTGGTAAGGGATATGACTGGTACTAATATATCTAAAAAAGCACACCCCTCCCTTTCGTATGAATGGATGCAGTTATGTTATTGTAGAAGTATCTTCTGTATGGAAAAAATCATGTACATACACTGTTTTGATAAGACTGAGAGGATTAATCACACCTTAACAGTGAAAATGGTGTTTTGTATGAAGCCTGTCCTTAACACAGTTCATATTTAATGTACGATAGGAATCAAAGTTGTTTAACAATTTTTAACAAATGCAATTGTTAAACATCATGACAATTGGTTATACACAGTAAAAGGTGGAACACTGCAGATAAATTGGCCTTCTTCAGTATCCTCCTTCCTGCGTTTAAGGAATGTGACCTTTAGTATAATGATATCATTTATCTTTTTGGAGATAAGTAGAGAGATAAATTTTCATCAGCAATGTGGGAAACTAGTGCAAAGATTTCTAAACCTAACTTTTTTACTCTATGCATCAAAACCATATTTCAATTCTTCAGCTATTATTTAAACAAAACTTCTTTTAATGAGGTATCCCAGCTGTTGCTGTATTTTGGCTTTCCTCAGATCAATTGATTCTTAGTCATTAAAAAAACTACATTTTGATGAGTACAGAAAACCGTTGCTCCCTGAATATCAAAACTCAGTAACAGCTGAAACTCACTTTCACATTTTTTGAAGCATAAACCCAATGTTTCACAGTGTTAATCTCTACTGAAACAGGTACCATGAGAGTACAGAGTTTGTGAAAGCGTCATTGTCTCAGGCTTCACTGCAAGTGTAACCAAACAACTAACTATAAATTGATGATAGCTGCCAATTTTGCAGGGATTTAGAAGTATGATATAGCATTATAACATTAGTAATTAATTTTAGAAATGAGCACATTTCCTTCTGTACCTTATTATTCATTTTACAGGTCTGGTGGGTTAATTACATGGCTGATTAAGAAAAGGCATATTTATTAATATTCTAGTTTAAATAAGTAATTGGTGTTTTTACAGGAACTACCAGTGTCCCAAACCAAGCCAAGCAGTGAGCAGTATGGGTAGCAGTATAGACAAAAGGGGTCTGGCCCTTCAGCCTGTGTCTTGGCTGGCGTAAATGCTGCCAAGGGTTCTATCTTCAAAATGGTAGCTTTCTACATTGATCAGCTGAATTTCACCATATGTGTCTGTATGAGCTGCCTTACAATTCCTAACTTTGATCATCTTAATTTAAGTTAAATGCTTTACTAGATTTCCTGTCTTTTTGGCAGCAGGCTGAAGAAAGGATTATCAAGAGTAGCTTCATTTTGCTGTAGGATGGAGTTGGATACAGTCTTTCATGTGCTAGTCCGTTATTGGATTTGTAATCTAATTCTTTGCTTTCATTGCATGCAAAGGGCTTTTGAGCACTGTAGCTCCATGGTTATCTTCTTTTACTGTTTTTGGAAGTTGGGTCCGTGAAACTCTACAATTCTTTAGCTGCCTTTTCTGAGTTTTTTGCTCCTGGCTCAATCCAGCAAAGAGCTGTGAAACTCTCAAGAAATGCTGAGCATCATCAAGGTCTATAAAAATCAGTGGAACTGGAGGTCACTCACTGGATTATGATATCATACAAAATCAGATCCTCAGTGAGCCATGGGCTATCAATTTAAATGAGATACATTTGTGAAACTTAATATCCTCTGCCTTATTTTAATTCCTTTGGATGTACACAGATAATGCACAATAGTATCATATAAAATATATAGTCTGCATTATTTATCTTAATTTGCAGCATGTAAATATTAAACCCCATGTCCTGTTATTATTACTGAGTAGCAGCTTAATTGAATTCAGCAGGCATAAGATACAAGAAATTTAAGGATGGCAAAGCTACATCTTTAAGTGCTTTGTAATGATGAGTTAAAGAATTATACAACTCAAAAGCACTGTTACTTAGGAAGAAATGCAAATATGTCTAAGAACTTATTTGATATCTAATTTCTGATGTTTTTCCCAGCTTTAATTGCATTCTAATTTTCTAATTAATTTTAGAAGGAATACTCATAGGGATACCTATTTATTAGTGAATTTGAAGATTTATAACTTTTCCTTGAGTGAACAGCATAGAATCTTTGAAAAAAAAACCAAACCAAACAACTGGGCATACAGTTATAAGTAACAGCATGTCAGAATGAAAATAAAATGTGATTTATAGTCATATAAAGATGTGCTTTATTTTTTTTCAAAGAATATGTTCTTTGAAACTTTAGCAAAGATAGGTGTCTGTAAAAAAGGCACTGCTACTTTATCTGTGAACTTAAAATTTTTCAAGCTGAGGAATGTGTTGCATATTTGTTCCCTGTAATTTGTTAGGACGCACTGGGAATGTCAGAGGTTTGATATTTAAAGAAGTCAACTGTTGTAGGAGAAGCAGTGCTAAGGTTGAAATAATAACTTAGTTGTGCAAAAGAAGCAGTAGAGTATAGCTGCTGCCTTTCAAGAAGACAAAGAGTTGGAGAATGAGAGTCTCTGTTAATTCAAGTAGTGCACACTGAAAAATATATGGACACATAAATAAACATAAATACACATATGTGCATGACTGTGCTTATTTCAGATACTCTTAACTTTATTGATGATCACATGATTATTTAGGAAGGGGGAATTTCAATCATACCTCCAAGCAGAAAATGTAAACTATAAAGTTAAGTTCAAAAGTATGGATGGAAAATTTGTGATAGTTGATAGCTGTTAAGGCTATGTGTAATGTCCTGATCTACACTGACATACTTTGATACATCCAATTCCCTCTTTAATTTCTCAAATCTTGTAGTAGTATTAATTCTTAAAAGAGCTTTAATTTTTCCCTTACTAATTTATCTTTTATATAAGTCCAAAATTCACATGGTCATAAGATGATATCTACATCTCGACTAGTCATCTATATCTGAAGAGAAATAGGCAGTTACCCTATGTCATCCCGTAACATTTACAATTAGAAATCCGATCTCTCTTTATGGTCAGAAACATATTTCTACATTTACATTTTGTGACAAATACTTCACATTTCCTGAACAGCTTTATTCATGTATGGATCTACTCATTGCATGCTCATGAAAACTTTACCCTACTGATGCTATGTATTTATTTCCATTTTGAAAGAATTTCTTCCACTTGATTTTCTTGAAATAATTTTTAATTGCAAAAGCAAGAAAATATTTCCATATTTTTAAGAGCTATGTTCAAAAAAAAATGATAACTGTTCTGGAAATCAAATACATATTTTCCCGAGAAATAATAATCCCTGAAAAGCATCCTGAAGAACCGTAGTCAAATGGAATTTACAGAAGGCCTACATGCAGATGACTGTATTGCCTTAAACTGCAGCTATAGGACTAAGAACCCAAAACTGTACAAAATTATGATAATTTTAATAATACTATTTGAGACTATTGTCTAAAAGAGGAGATTAATAACATCTCAAATGACTTTTACATAATTACATCAATGTTTTATTAGCACTGCTATAGCCAAGTAAAAGGATCTGCATGTAAATGGGACTAAGTCTCTTTGCTCATGTTTTCTTTTAATTTGATAAAGGCTACTCAGCCTATCTCTTGTCTCTTTAACACAGTTCTTAAAAAAAGCACCTGTTGTTATTTATTTCCTTCTCATGCAGCCATGATCCTTTCCACTTTCTTATCAACTTCAGGTTTTTAAAAACATGTGTTCTAAAGGGTTTGGTTTTTAGAGGTGGTGAGAGCAGTCATTTTCAACTGAATTGTTCATGCTCTGAAATGCTGACAAATCTATCCATTACACGTTAGTAACAGACTGGAAACAAACACAGTAACAGCAGTAAAATTACTAGGCATCTGTAAATGTAGCTCCTTGCCCTTTGAACAGATTTGCATTCACCCATGCAAATTCCTGGAAATTTAGTTGGCTTTTACACAGATGAAGCAGTCAATTACAGAACTGGGTCCCTTGAGAAATGTTCATCGCAAATTCTCTAGTACAGTAGCATGCAACATCAATGGTGTCTGAAAAATATAAATTAGTTAAGACCAACTAGAGTTAACTGTTTCACTAAATAATTATAAAATACAATACCATTCTTTTTCCATAATGCTAACTACAATATATCATGTTGAGATACTGAGATCTTTTTGATCACTTATATTTCAATTAATTAAAAGTCAGTTTAATAAAAACTTACACCAATATTTTAGAGCAACAGACTGTAGCTGATTGTTTTTCCATGTTTTTTGCTTACAACTGTGCAAAAATGCAAGAGAATTTTTGTTCTGTAATAACACTATCACTATTTCAGTACTACGTACATACTGCACCACATATATGAGAATTATTATGGCCTCTTAATCAGCTTTGTTTGTATGTTTCTTTTCTATTAAAAAGTAATTAAAAAAATTACTAACTTAAATCTTCTCTCAAACAGTAATTTTAATCTTTATATGCTTCTCTAAGGAAAAAAAAAATTATTGCATAATTATCTTGATAATTTACTGCATTGATTTTCTATTAATAAAGTAACAAAATCAGCAAAATACTACACAGCAAATTGATAGACTTGAATTATTACTACATTAACCGAATATAGCAAATTATTAAGCAATCAAGTCACTCACACTTATTTGTTAGAGGAGATTCCATTAGTAAGTGTAGCACAGGAAAAACAAAGAAATCATATTGTTTAACCTAACTGTAAAATTAAATGGGCTTTGTGTTCCTCAGCTTATAAGATAGTATCCCCGAATGTAGTCTGATCTCTTTAATAGACTCATTGTTTTTGACATTTTGGCAACTATTGTAAAACATCTGGAGCAACAACATGTATGTTGCTAGAATTTTCATTTTTAACTTCTGTAGACAGCTTGTCTGTTCAGGGTCCAGCTCTGCTTCTGTGGTTTCTTCATGGCATTGTAATGGATGAAGAGCTTTAATGATAAAGCAGTTATTCTTCATTTCTGTTGCCTAAAGGCAGCAAGTCCTTGCTAAGAGACTTTTGGAAAGAAGTTAGTCCTCTTACTTCTTACCCCATACAACTGGTAGTTTGACCGCAATTCCATGCCCTAGAGCTCCATACCAAAGCATCAGAGCATGTAGAGCACTCACAGTGTTTTCTGCTTCCCCCATGAACAATTGCCAACATCTGTTAGGGCTTTGATCTGAATTTTGGATAGGTGGTGTACTAGGCTTGAAGGATGATGCTTATCTGTCAACATGAAAATTAAGTGCTCATAAAACCAGTGATCCCATCCTTGAAAACAGTAACGTGTCCCTTGGATATCAATCCTGCCCAACGTTTTTGAACATTCCGCATGGCTGACATGTCTACTGACTTTTCAAGAGGACGCAGAGCAGTTTTATGACCTTACTCTGTGTACGATACTTGGTTCTCTCTCGATCTTTCTCCTGATGATTAAAAAAAATAGACCCATGAATGGAATCTTTTATGAATAGGGTACATTATGTCAAGGTTAAATGTGAGCAGTTGCTTTATGTTGGCAAAAACACAGAGGAAAATTTCCTGCGCCATGGAAGTGGGTCCTGTATAGGGCCTATACAAGGAATACAGAATGTACAAGGACAGGCTGCTTTTACAAAGAGTGAAGTGGGCTTGAATAGTCCACAATATTTTTATTATTTTTTCACAACTACAGATGACACCAGAAATAGTGTCTAAGAGGACATATGGGTGGAGAGTGCATGACCACCTTAAGCCCTGCAGCAAGACAATTGAAGCACTGGATATGCAATTTTTTTTTATTCTGAAAACTCCACTGAATAAAGTGTGTGCTGTATTGAGAACAGTGAAATCTCTCCTTGGGACTCCTATTGTCTGTAAAGAGCACATCAGTCAAGAAAGGAAAATCAGTAGAAGAAAAGGAAAAAAATAAAAACAAATTTTCAGTGTTGCTATACATCTTTTGAAAGACCAAACAATAAAAAATATAAAAGTTCAAGTCAACACCTAATCTTGCTTTTGGGAGCTGCATAGTCCCTTCTTTCTCCCTTTGTTTTTACATATGTCAAATTAGAGTAAAAGCTTCCTGGACCACAGATTTTATCTTGTATTTATATTTCATGCATTTACTTTAAAATAAAAATCTGCATTCATGAATACTGGAAACTGCCTGAGTAGTTTGAAGAAAACTTACTTTTATTTCCTTGAAGAAGCAAGGAAGTTTAATTCTCTGTGATTCATGGGATCACATACTTAGAGGTAACCTGAAGTAACGGGAAGGTACATGAACGTCTGCTAAAAATCATTGTGAGTTAAATTTGGAAAAAGCCACACAAATCTGCAAAGCAGCAGAACAAGCAAAATTGCAAATGCAGATTTTCAGAAATGAGGAAAATCAAGAAAGAATGAAGAAGGTTATCACACAGCAGAACATGCTGGGAGCAGTAGAGAAAAGCACCTGAGTGATGCACCACAGAGACCATCCTAAGCAACTATGTAAAAAGAAATCATCATGCAGACAGAATCCACCCAGCAGAGCTTCCCATTAATATGATTTTGTCGTTGCTGCCATCCTTTATACAGGTATTGGCTTCCTTGGATGCTGAGCTTAGGAGAGGAACTGGGTGCTGCTGTGCTAACCATTTACCGTAACAAAGGATACTGAGGCAAAAGAGGCAGTAAAAGGCAGTAAGCCCTATATCAACTCTTTTTCTTGCGCTGATCATCTGTGCGACAAAGCACTCTGAGTGCCCTGAAGGAGCAGGGCCAAAAAAGAAGTCAAAGGGCACAAGAACATGCCAAACAATTTTCTGGGCCCAGGTGATAAAGGGTCAAGTGATCCTTCTAGCACACATTTGCAACTGATCAGCCATTCTGTTCTCCTGGGAAGAAAGTGAATCTGGATAAAAATGAGGAAAAAAATAGGTTTTCACGGAGTTTGGGTTATATTATCCACTCAAAAATCTAAATTATTTTTATTATTCTTCCTTCTCAGAGCAAGTGGAAGCCTGTGCAGATAGTCTCTTCCTTGTGTTAGCTGCCGTACAAACGAATCCAAAACATTTTCACTGGCCCACATTCCTTACAAGCATGTCACAACAGCAAGACAACTCCTTTACCTGAAGTTGTCATCTATTCCTTACAGCAATGTGTTGGCTGCTGGCTCCTGTGTTGGAACAGGAGTGTCTCAGACTGTGACATGTCTAACAGGAGTAAAGGCAAAATGTAGAATCTTACATCTAGCTCTTACAGCTAGCCCTTATGGCTTACTTAGACCCAAATAAGTGGGTCTTATACTTTACATCCAGGTTTATAAGAATCAGAGGAACATTGCAGACAGGTTCTGCTCCTCACCTCTTAAGAAGACTATGTATTGCGGCCTTATTCCGTAACGGTGGTGTCCTTTTTCTTGCGCTTTTTGTCCAGCATAAAAAGAAAGCAGGGAAAAAAAAAAAAAAGGGCAAGGGGGCGGGCTGACCAGGAGTAAAGATGCAAATCTGTGTCTCTTACTTTCCAGACTCTGATGATCTTGGTATGAAACTTTTGAAAGTCATGACCATTTCAGTTCTGCATAACAACCAAAGATATAAATACCAGAACTGCTTTTCCCACTGTGATATGGTGGAGGTAAAAAAGTCAGAAAAGAAGCAGAGTGATGAAGAGCATGGGCTATCTAAACACAAAAATAGCATAGCCAGGCTGTATTAGAGGGCAAATAGAAATTAGAATGAAATTATGAACCTTTCCCCTCTGGATGCAGGAAGTCTAGCACTTAGATACTGTTAGCATTTATTTTCATTTCCAAAGCTTTGCAAACGGATTAAGTGTATCAAGTTTGCTCTTCAGCATCTTGACCAAAGGCAGCCTTGACTGCAGCAGAGTCATGGCTTATTTAGCAGTTTAAAATCTCTGTTTCCACGGATTTCTCTGTTCACACTCTGAGTGCTGCAGCAACTAGTATTACACAGTTAATGCAGTCTTGTCACAGAACTGATGCAGGTATAATCACTTACAGAAGTGGACAGGGAATCCTTGGGGCCCTGCTTTAGGTGACTGACTTAGATTTTAGCACACTGGAGCTGACAGGACCTAGCTGTGACACTGAAAAAGAAAGCTTCTTAATTAAATTTCTGTTTTATTAGAATGTTATACAGATGACATTCAGCTATTTTATAAAAAGTTTTGCAGTGTGGTACAGCAGTCAGGAATGCAGCATTTGTTATAAACGCCAGCACTATCCATTGCTTTTCTCTGGGAGGAGCTCCACTAGAGTGACAAAATCTCTGTATGCAGTTTAATTTAAGGTTTACTCTGACAATCCTAGATACTTAAAATGCTTTGCTAATTGCTACTTGATCAAAATGAACTATTTAAAAATTATCATTCTTGAAGGATGTAAGGAAATTGTACCTTTCTGCTCAAATTTTATTCCTGACAAGTGCCTGGTTGAGATCTTGCAAAACATTTAAGCATGTGTTTATATGTAAATGTAATAGCAGTTCTAGACTTCAAAGACTTAATCTCAAGAAGGTTTAATTGGAGAAAATAATACTAAGGTAGAATTAGTATCACCTAACTTTAGCCATGTGAAAGTTGTGTATCTAGGAAAGCTAGTCTTTGGCTTATTTCTATAATCAATGGTAATGAACAAAGGCTATTAGTCTTGACTGTCTTAGACATCTTAAGTTGTGAATGCTTATCTGACAGTTGGCTCCAAAGGGAGCCTAGGTAATGAACTTAGACTTGATGCCCAAATCTTATAAAGCTAAGTGAGATGAATCTCATCTTTCATTTCCAGATAATAATAGATGCAATCATTACAGTAGCTCCATTTTCACAAACACCCACACTTCATTACAAGACGAAGGTATAAGCATGATTTTATTAACATAATTATTCTGGATAAAACATAGCTATGCACTTCATATAAATGGAAGCAGTTTATTTTCCCATCATTTTTATAATTGCAGCCTTTAATGTACTTAATTATTCCTCATTCTGACATGAAAATATTATGTATTACATCTTCTCTGCCTGAAACACTGCTTGTTCCTGGTTTTCATTATGTCCTTCACCTCTATTTGTTCTGTTACTAGTGTGTTTATTTTGCTTACTCCCTTAAGAGCAAAGATGCATCTTTCCACATCCCACTGTATGTCCTGAAGCTGTATTCTGTCTTCTTGGTGACTATTCATAGTGCTGCTTTGTAAGTTATCATTGTCAGTAAAAGATCATCAAACGCACTTTGGGTGAAATCCTGGTTTGCTATGGAAGCCACTTGAAAAATTCCCAAGTCTTCAGTGGGACAAGATGTAATTCTGTTTGTGAAGAGATCCTTCTGAAATGTTTAGCTTTCTACAACTCACTCACCCAGTCTAAATTTCTTTCTTTAGCACAGCTAGGGCATGAAGAAAATACCTCATGTAGGGACTACTGCAAATTGTTTCCTTTCTTCTATTTCCTGTCAGCAAAGAATTCAACAGTTTGTCATGAGCAACAGACAATACCGAGTTTAAGTAACATCTTTCTTCTTTAAGAAACAAGCAGAGCTTCTTTCAAAATGATCACAGAATCATTGAATCATAGAATGGTTTGTGTTGGAAGGGACCTTAAAGATCATCTAGTTCCAACCACCCTGCCATGGGCAGGGACATCTCCCACTAGACCAGGTTACTCAAAGCCCCGTCCAGCCTGGCCTTGAACACTTCCAGGGATGGGGCATCCACAGCTTCTCTGGGCAACCTGTTACAGTGTCTCACCACCCCCACAGTAAAGAATTTCTTCCTAATATCTAATCTAAATCTCCCTTCTTTCAGTTTAAAACCGTTACCCCTCATCCTATCACTACACTCTCTGATAAAGAGTCCCTCCCCATCTTTCCTGTAGGCACCCTTTAAGTACTGGAAGGCTGTGTTAGATATCACTTTCCCAGGGCAGATGGATTTCAGATAATCGCTTCCCTTAAATTAATCAAGGCCTGGCTGGTCTCAGTACTCACTCCATGATGTAGTAAATGGTCTACAGTCGTGCATCTGTAGAACATTCAGACCAGACTTTGGGAAGCATGATGCTACCCAGAGCATTCAAAAATTCACCCATTTGTTAGGGTTTAACTCAAACAGGAAAAGAACGTATGCATGCACTTGGTAACCCCGGTATCAAGCATCTTGGTGGTATAAATAGCAAAATATAAATTATTACCTGGGTAGTATTTTCTTTGTTTCTAAATAAGTCTACCTCTATAATATCAAAGCATTCTTATTTGCGTATTTTGTGTTTCACTTCATCATTTGTTACATATTGCATAACTGATTACTTTAAAAAAAAAATGTTATTCTAGAGTAACATGGGAATATAATGCTGTACAAAAAAAAAAAAGAAAAGGATAAAAAGTTCTGCAAGTCTTATGATGGGGGCTGTGTCTCTTGGTTCCTTCATCTTGCTCTGACTGTAAAATTTGCTGAGCTTTGATTGTTCTTGATTTCAAAGGCACAGATGCTCAGCCTTTCAATAACAAAAGGCTGTGCTTAACCTGTTTGCACCTCAGCTTCCACCTTTGAAAAACGAAGGCTGTTAAGGATTCTCCACTTTATAAGAATTCACTTTTGCAAACCTAAATTACTTAGCAACTGTAAAATATGCTGAGATCTTGCTGTAGAAGATGCTATGCCATGGAGGCTGCAAAGTGGTATTATAATGGTTACAAATGCAGGGAACGGGGAATGGGAACAGAATCAGCAGCTTGGGTGATAGGTTATTTGCAAACAAATTGTGAGGGGGAAGGAGGTCTCTGGGGAGTAATTGAATTCTTTGAAGATTTATACCTGATGGTGATGCCAGCTGAATAGGTTTTTTCTATAAAAAAATATGACTTGTTCAACTTGAAGATCTAGAAGATGACTTTTTAAAATTCTTTCAAGTCATTATTTCAGATAGAGATGTGATCTTGCTAATGTATATGCTGCTGTATCGGGGGGTGGGGGGTGGGGTGGGGGGTGGTGCATTTGCAATATGCCAATTTAGGGCAATTGCATTATTATTGTGAAAAGTTATGATGACAGGCACATTTTCATGGCATCATTAATAATGCTTGTCACAGTAATGTACTTATTTTTGTGTGAACCATAGGATCTGGAATAGGTTGTCATGCTAGGGCTGCTACGGAAGACAATAATCCCAACCAATGGGAAATCCTAAAGAGGTTGCTTGTTGGTGATTTAATCTGTCTTGGAAGGTTTACATTCTTATGTGTATTGACAGATTTTCATGATCATTCTAATGGTTCTGAAAAAATTTTCCAAATTATCTTAATGGTCTGATGATAAAGTATTTGAATAGGATTTTTTCTTACTGCCCTACAATACTTGTTCTCCAGCTGTTGATAACAATAAGACTGAAGATACAAACCTTGTGAGTTTTTTTGTACATTTCAGTTTTTGACATTGTATGAAACATACTCTCCAATAGCATCATACAGAAAATGTGTCTTCTTATTAATATGAACTCTGTAAAAATGCCTGCCTTATTCTTGCACAGCTCAGTTTTCTATTGAACAACTAGACTTTCTCATAAAGGAGATTCATGGAACTGAAGTTCTTATTGACTCTTATGGTACCTGTCAGCAATATATTATTTACAAACAAATTTAGAAGTCTAAATGTAGGAAAGCATTTAAAAAGTCTATAAACATTTATGTAGAATCATATCTCAGGCTCCCCGAGACATCCACAGGGAGCTGCCATGTATGGCACAGAATAGCCAGTGATTTCCTTGGGTGCATTAAAAAGAGTGTGGCTAGGAGGTCAAGGGAGGTCATCTTCCCCCTCTACTCTGCCCTGGTGAGGCTACATCTGGAGTACTGTGTCCAGTTCTGTGCCCTCCAGTTCAAGAAGGATAAGGAACTACTGGAGAGAGTCCAGCGGAGGGCTACAAAGGTGATCAAGGGAATGCAGCACCTCTCTTATGAGGAAAGGCTGAGAGACCTGGGACTGTTTAGACTGGAGAAGACTGAGAGGGGATCCCATCAATGCTTATAAATATCTAAAGGGTGGGTATCAAGAGGATGGGGCCAAGCTCTTCTCAGTAGTGCCCGGTGACAGGACGAGGGGCAGTGGGCACAAACTGGAACACAGGAAGTTCCATCTGAACATGAGGGAAAACTGGAACACAGGAAGTTCCATCTGAACATGAGGGAAAACTCCTTTACTTTGAGCGTGCCAGAGCACTGGAACAGGCTGCCCACAGAGGTGGTGGAGTCTCCGTCTCTGGAGACATTCAAAACCCACCTGGACACATTCTTGTGCAACCTGCTCTAGGTGAACCTGCTTTAGCAGAGGAGCTGGACTAGGTGATCTCCAAAGGTTCCTTCTAACCCCTACAATTCTGTGATTCTGTGAACTACTGGACGTCTCTGAAGTGGCCTCTTGGCATCAGGACAGATACCTTAGGACATCTGAAATGCACTGTAGACCTCATTTCAAACACATGAATTAATCTATATAGGGTGTTCAGTTCCTAACCTATAAATACCCAGTGCCACTGGGAGGTGGTGGGGTGTCTGAGACGCCCAGGCAGAGCAGACCAGCATGGTGCCACCTTCACACCAGCCTTGCCCTGTCCCAGTGTACCAGCTACAGCCCAGGTGAGGCTCCTCAGAGCCCCTGAAGTGACACTGCGGAGGCTGTTTCCACACACCTGAACCCTGCTCTGTGCTGCCAGCTGTGAGCTAACTGTCCGTGCATGGAGAGAGCAGACTGCTAGGGCTTACAACCAGGATTAAAATATGCATTTAGCGTAATGTGAGATGCCATCATGTATCCCTCCTGGCTGATCTAGAGAGGCATGCATTTTTCTCAGGTCCTATCTGCCAGTTTCATGTGTATCCGTAGGATATTACGCTGTAAAACAGCCCAAGTGGCACTAGGTCAGTGTATGTTAAACACATGAATTACTCCCCAGTGTTTAGACACCACATTTATCTGTCTGCACCCTCATGCTGAGCTTCACCTCACTCTGCCCCGGCCCTGACAGCAAGGAGGAGACCCAGGGGAGGTGGGGTGGGACAGGATGGTGAGGGACCATGAGGTGACCGCAGCCCCAGGGGAGAGGCTGTCCCCACACAGACAGGAGTGACAGCGGGCTCTCCATGTTGGCTGGTTTCCCCATGGGCCTGAGTTATGGGGTTTGTCCATCCCACTGCATTTGATCAAGGCTGAAGAGCAACAGCCCTTTTTCCCCAGGCAGCCAAGAACTCGGCCTTCCATCAGCTCTAGAACACCTGGTGACATGGTGACAGTATCAGAGGGGGCAGAATGCTGGTGGTTGCCATGTGATGGGGTTGGTGACAGGGCACCCAGGACGGGCACAGAAAGGGCTGCAAAATGCCGGCCCAGAGTGGAGGCGAGAAGGCGGGTGAGCGAGGGCTGAGGCGAGAGGCAGGAGGAGGGCAAGGAGGGGAGGGCAGAGCTGCTGAGCCCAGGCAGGGAGATAGGGGTTGCCTGTGCCACAACAGAAGGTGTCTGCTCCTCCTTCGTCTTCTAGAGACAGAGGCTCACACGGGGACAGGACCAGACCATGCTGCACTCCTATATTTGGTCACACAGCCAGAGAGATCCACTGCCTTCTGTGAGGAAAAGACAATAAGTTAAGGCATCAAAACTCTGTCACAGCCCTGGGCAAGGGCAGCCCATGGTGAGACAGGATGGTTGACCCATTGTTTGTTCTCCAGCCTTTTGCATCCACACCCTCAGATAGAGACAGGACCAGACCATGGAAATCTCCCTTCCTCAGCCAGATATGCAGAGATTTCTACTTTACAAAAAGACATGCCCAAAAAGTTAAGGCACCAAGAGTGTGGCAGAGCCTGGGCAGGGGTTGCCGACAGTGAGCCAGGGGGTTGACCCCCTGTTTGTTATCCTGATTTTGCAGCCACAGTCCCAGACAGAGAAAGGACAAGACCATGGAGCAGTCCTTTCCTCAGCGACACAGCCAGAGATTTGCTACTTTCCACAAGGACATGGCCATTTAGCTAAGGCATCAAGAGTGTGGCAGAGCCTGGGCAGGGGTTGCTCATGGTCAGCCAGGGTGGTTGACCCTTTCTTTGTTCTCCTGTCTTTTGCAGCCACATGGGCAGCCGAGAGAGAAGCAGACCATGGTGCACTCCCTTCCAGAGCCCCATAGCCATAGAGTCCATACCTTCTGCAAGGAGACGGCCACAAAGTTAAGGCATCCAGAGTGTGGCAGAGCCTGGGCAGGGGTTGCTCATGGTCAGCCAGGGTGGTTGACCCTTTGTTTGTTCTCCTGTCTTTTGCAGCCAAAGCCTCAGATAGAAACAGGACCAGACCTTGGTGCACTCCCTTCCAGAGCCCCATAGCCATAGATTCCATACCTTCTGCAAGGACACGGCCACAAAGTTAAGGCATCCAGAGTGTGGCAGAGCCTGGGCAGGGGTTGCCCATGGTGTTCCAGGGTGTTTGACCCTTCGTTTGTTTTCCGGTCTTTTGCATGCAGCCACATGGGCAGCCGAGAGAGAACCAGACCATGGTGCACTCCCTTCCAGAGCCCCATAGCCATAGAGTCCATACCTTCTGCAAGGACACGGCCACAAAGTTAAGGCATCCAGAGTGTGGCAGAGCCTGGGCAGGGGTTGCTCATGGTCAGCCAGGGTGGTTGACCCTTTGTTTGTTCTCCTGTCTTTTGCAGCCAAAGCCTCAGATAGAAACAGGACCAGACCGTGGTGCACTGCCTTCCTCAGCCACACAGGCCGAGATTTGTTACTTTCCACAAGGATACAGCCACAAAGTTAAGGCATCCAGAGTGTGGCAGAGCCTGGGCAGGGGTTGCCCATGGTGGTCCCGGGTGGCTGAGCCTTTCTTTGTTCTCCTGTCTTTTGCAGCCACATGCGCAACTGGGACCGGCCCAGACCATGGTGCACTCCCTTCCAGAGCCCCATAGCCATAGATTCCATACCTTCTGCAAGGACACGGCCACAAAGTTAAGGCATCCAGAGTGTGGCAGAGCCTGGGCAGGGGTTGCCCATGGTGTTCCAGGGTGGTTGACCCTTCGTTTGTTTTCCGGTCTTTTGCATGCAGCCACATGCGCAACTGGGACCGGCCCAGACCATGGTGCACTCCCTTCCAGAGCCCCATAGCCATAGATTGCATACCTTCTGCAAGGAGACGGCCACAAAGTTAAGGCATCCAGAGTGTGGCAGAGCCTGGGCAGGGGTTGCTCATGGTCAGCCAGGGTGGTTGACCCTTTCTTTGTTCTCCTGTCTTTTGCAGCCACAGCCTCAAATAGAAACGGGACCAGACCGTGCTGCACTGCCTTCCTCAGCCACACAGGCCGAGATTTGTTCCTTTCCACAAGGAGACGGCCACAAAGTTGAGGCATCCAGAGTGTGGCAGAGCCTGGGCAGGGGTTTCCCATGGTGTTCCAGGATAGCTGACCCTTTCTTTGTTCTCCTATCTTTTGCAGCCAAAGCCTCAGATAGAAACGGGACCAGACCTTGGTGCACTCCCTTCCAGAGCCCCACAGCCATAGATTCCATACCTTCTGCAAGGACACGGCCACAAAGTTAAGGCATCCAGAGTGTGGCAGAACCTGGGCAGGGGTTGCTCATGGTCAGCCAGGGTGGTTGACCCTTTGTTTCCTCTCCTGTCTTTTGCAGCCACATGGGCAGCCGAGAGAGAACCAGACCATGGCGCACTCCCTTCCAGAGCCCCATAGCCATAGAGTCCATACCTTCTGCAAGGATATGGCCACAAAGTTAAGGCATCCAGAGTGTGGCAGAGCCTGGGCAGGGGTTGCCCATGGTGTTCCAGGGTGTTTGACCCTTCGTTTGTTTTCCGGTCTTTTGCATGCAGCCACATGGGCAGCCGAGAGAGAACCAGACCATGGTGCACTCCCTTCCAGAGCCCCATAGCCATAGAGTCCATACCTTCTGCAAGGACACGACCACAAAGTTAAGGCATCCAGAGTGTGGCAGAGCCTGGGCAGGGGTTGCTCATGGTCAGCCAGGGTGGTTGACCCTTTGTTTGTTCTCCTGTCTTTTGCAGCCAAAGCCTCAGATAGAAACAGGACCAGACCTTGGTGCACTCCCTTCCAGAGCCCCATAGCCATAGATTCCATACCTTCTGCAAGGACACGGCCACAAAGTTAAGGCATCCAGAATGTGGCAGAGCCGGGGCAGCGGTTGCCCTAGGTGATCCCGGGTGGCTGACCCTTTGTTTGTTCTCCTTTCTTTTGCAGCCGCAGCCTCAGATAGAAACAGGACCAGATGGTGGTGCACTGCCTTCCTCAGCCACACAGGCCGAGACTTGTTCCTTTCCACAAGGAGACGGCCACAAAGTTAAGGCATCCAGAGGGTGGCAGAGCCTTGGAAGGGGTTGCCCATGGTGATCCCGGGCGGCTGACCCTTTCTTTGTTCTCCTGTCTTTTGCAGCCACATGGGCAGCCGAGATAGAAGCAGACCATGGTGCACTCCCTTCCAGAGCCCCATAGCCATAGAGTCCATACCTTCTGCAAGGACACGGCCACAAAGGTAAGGCATCCAGAGTGTGGCAGAGCCTGGGCAGGGGTTGCTCATGGTCAGCCAGGGTGGTTGACCCTTTGTTTCCTCTCCTGTCTTTTGCAGCCACATGGGCAGCCGAGAGAGAACCAGACCATGGCGCAGTCCCTTCCAGAGCCCCATAGCCATAGAGTCCATACCTTCTGCAAGGACACGGCCACAAAGTTAAGGCATCCAGAGTGTGGCAGAGCCTGGGCAGGGGTTGCTCATGGTCAGCCAGGGTGGTTGACCCTTTGTTTGTTCTCCTGTCTTTTGCAGCCAAAGCCTCAGATAGAAACAGGACCAGACCTTGGTGCATTCCCTTCCAGAGCCCCATAGCCATAGAGTCCATACCTTCTGCAAGGACACGGCCACAAAGTTAAGGCATCCAGAGTGTGGCAGAGCCTGGGCAGGGGTTGCTCATGGTCAGCCAGGGTTGTTGACCCTTTGTTTGTTCTCCTGTCTTTGCAGCCGCAGCCTCAGATAGAAACGGGACCAAACCGTGGTGCACTGCCTTCCTCAGCCACACAGGCCGAGATTTGCTCCTTTCCACAAGGAGACGGCCACAAAGTTAAGGCATCCAGAGTGTGGCAGAGCCTGGGCAGGGGTTGCTCATGGTCAGCCAGGGTCGTTGACCCTTTGTTTGTTCTCCTGTCTTTTGCAGCCACAGCCTCAGATAGAAACAGGACCAGACCGTGGCGCACTGCCTTCCTCAGCCACACAGGCCGAGATTTGTTCCTTTCCACAAGGAGACGGCCACAAAGTTAAGGCATCCAGAGTGTGGCAGAGCCTGGGCAGGGGTTGCTCATGGTCAGCCAGGGTGGTTGACCCTTTGTTTGTTCTCCTGTCTTTTGCAGCCACATGCGCAACTGGGACCGGCCCAGACCATGGTGCACTCCCTTCCAGAGCCCCATAGCCATAGATTGCATACCTTCTGCAAGGACACGGCCACAAAGTTAAGGCATCCAGAGTGTGGCAGAGCCTGGGCAGGGGTTGCTCATGGTCAGCCAGGGTGGTTGACCCTTTCGTTGTTCTCCTGTCTTTTGCAGCCACAGCCTCAGATAGAAACAGGACCAGACCGTGGTGCACTGCCTTCCAGAGCCACATAGCCATAGATTCCATACCTTCTGCAAGGACACGGCCACAAAGTTAAGGCATCCAGAGTGTGGTAGAGCCTTGGAAGGGGTTTCCCATGGTGTTCCAGGATAGCTGACCCTTTCTTTGTTCTCCTATCTTTTGCAGCCAAAGCCTCAGATAGAAACGGGACAAGACCTTGGTGCACTGCCTTCCTCAGCCACACAGGCCGAGATTTGTTCCTTTCCACAAGGAGACGGCCACAAAGTTAAGGCATCCAGAGTGTGGCAGAGCCTGGGCAGGGGTTGCCCATGGTGGTCCCGCGTGGCTGAGCCTTTCTTTGTTCTCCTGTCTTTTGCAGCCACATGGGCAGCCGAGAGAGAACCAGACCATGGCGCACTCCCTTCCAGAGCCCCATAGCCATAGAGTCCATACCTTCTGCAAGGACACGGCCACAAAGTTAAGGCATCCAGAGTGTGGCAGAGCCTGGGCAGGGGTTGCCCATGGTCAGCCAGGGTGGTTGACCCTTTGTTTCTTCTCCTGTCTTTTGCAGCCACAGCCTCAGACAGAAAATGTACCAAACCATGGCCAACTGCCTTCCAGATCACATAGCCATAGATTCCATACCTTCTGCAAGGACACGGCCACAAAGTTAAGGCATCCAGAGTGTGGCAGAGCCTGGGCAGGGGTTGCTCATGGTCAGCCAGGGTGGTTGACCCTTTGTTTGTTCTCCTGTCTTTTGCAGCCACAGCCTCAGATAGAAACGGGACCAGACCGTGGTGCACTGCCTTCCTCAGCCACACAGGCCGAGATTTGTTACTTTCCACAAGGAGACGGCCACAAAGTTAAGGCATCCAGAGTGTGGCAGAGCCTGGGCAGGGGTTGCCCATGGTGGTCCAGGGTGGCTGAGCCTTCCTTTGTTCTCCTGTCTTTTGCAGCCACATGGGCAGCGAGATAGAAGGCCCAGACCATGGCTGCACGTCCCTTCCAGAGCCCCATAGCCATAGATTCCATACCTTCTGCAAGGACACGGCCACAAAGTTAAGGCATCCAGAGTGTGGCAGAGCCTGGGCAGGGGTTGCCCATGGTGTTCCAGGGTGGTTGACCCTTCGTTTGTTTTCCGGTCTTTTGCATGCAGCCACATGCGCAACTGGGACCGGCCCAGACCATGGTGCACTCCCTTCCAGAGCCCCATAGCCATAGATTCCATACCTTCTGCAAGGACACGGCCACAAAGTTAAGGCATCCAGAGTGTGGCAGAGCCTGGGCAGGGGTTGCCCATGGTGTTCCAGGGTGTTTGACCCTTCGTTTGTTTTCCGGTCTTTTGCATGCAGCCACATGGGCAGCCGAGAGAGAACCAGACCATGGTGCACT
Source organism: Fratercula arctica (assembly GCA_947846985.1). Taxonomy (NCBI): domain Eukaryota; kingdom Metazoa; phylum Chordata; class Aves; order Charadriiformes; family Alcidae; genus Fratercula; species Fratercula arctica. The sequence continues at coordinate 16,827,964 of CANTUZ010000001.1, read as the reverse complement.
CCCTTCCAGAGCCCCATAGCCATAGAGTCCACACCTTCTGCAAGGAGACGGCCACAAAGTTAAGGCATCCAGAGTGTGGCAGAGCCTGGGCAGGGGTTGCTCATGGTCAGACAGGGTGGTTGACCCTTTGTTTCCTCTCCTGTGTTTTGCAGCCACATGGGCAGCCGAGATAGAACCAGACCATGGCGCACTCCCCTCCAGAGCCCCATCGCCATAGAGTCCATACCTTCTGCAAGGACACGGCCACAAAGTTAAGGCATCCAGAGTGTGGCAGAGCCTGGGCAGGGGTTGCTTATGGTCAGCCAGGGTGGTTGACCCTTTGTTTGTTCTCCTGTCTTTTGCAGCCAAAGCCTCAGATAGAAACAGGACCAGACCTTGGTGCACTCCCTTCCAGAGCCCCATAGCCATAGATTCCATACCTTCTGCAAGGACACGACCACAAAGTTAAGGCATCCAGAGTGTGGCAGAGCCTGGGCAGGGGTTGCTTATGGTCAGCCAGGGTGGTTGACCCTTTGTTTGTTCTCCTGTCTTTTGCAGCCACAGCCTCAGATAGAAACAGGACCAGACCGTGGTGCACTGCCTTCCTCAGCCACACAGGCCGAGATTTGTTACTTTCCACAAGGATACAGCCACAAAGTTAAGGCATCCAGAGTGTGGCAGAGCCTGGGCAGGGGTTGCCCATGGTGGTCCCGGGTGGTTGACCCTTTGTTTGTTCTCCTGTCTTTTGCAGCCACATGCGCAACTGGGACCGGCCCAGACCATGGCGCAGTCCCTTCCAGAGCCCCATAGCCATAGAGTCCATACCTTCTGCAAGGACACGGCCACAAAGTTAAGGCATCCAGAGTGTGGCAGAGCCTGGCAGGGGTTGCTCATGGTCAGCCAGGGTGGTTGACCCTTTGTTTGTTCTCCTGTCTTTTGCAGCCACAGCCTCTGATAAAAACAGGACCAGACCGTGGTGCACTGCCTTCCTCAGCCACACAGGCCGAGATTTGTTACATTCCACAAGGATACAGCCACAAAGTTAAGGCATCCAGAGTGTGGCAGAGCCTTGGAAGGGGTTTCCCATGGTGTTCCAGGGTAGCTGACCCTTTCTTTGTTCTCCTGTCTTTTGCAGCCTCAGGCTCATCGGGGACAGGCCCAGACCATGGTGCACTCCCTTCCAAAGCCCCACAGCCATAGATTCCATAGCTTCTGCAAGGACACGGCCACAAAGTTAAGGCATCCAGAGTGTGGCAGAACCTGGGCAGGGGTTGCTCATGGTCAGCCAGGGTGGTTGACCCTTTGTTTCCTCTCCTGTCTTTTGCAGCCACATGGGCAGCCGAGATAGAAGCAGACCATGGTGCACTCCCTTCCAGAGCCCCATAGCCATAGAGTCCATACCTTCTGCAAGGACACGGCCACAAAGTTAAGGCATCCAGAGTGTGGCAGAGCCTGGCAGGGGTTGCTCATGGTCAGCCAGGGTGGTTGACCCTTTGTTTGTTCTCCTGTCTTTTGCAGCCACAGCCTCTGATAAAAACAGGTCCAGACCGTGGTGCACTGCCTTCCTCAGCCACACAGGCCGAGATTTGTTACATTCCACAAGGATACAGCCACAAAGTTAAGGCATCCAGAGTGTGGCAGAGCCTTGGAAGGGGTTTCCCATGGTGTTCCAGGGTAGCTGACCCTTTCTTTGTTCTCCTGTCTTTTGCAGCCTCAGGCTCATCGGGGACAGGCCCAGACCATGGTGCACTCCCTTCCAAAGCCCCACAGCCATAGATTCCATAGCTTCTGCAAGGACACGGCCACAAAGTTAAGGCATCCAGAGTGTGGCAGAACCTGGGCAGGGGTTGCTCATGGTCAGCCAGGGTGGTTGACCCTTTGTTTCTTCTCCTGTCTTTTGCAGCCACATGGGCAGCCGAGAGAGAACCAGACCATGGCGCACTCCCTTCCAGAGCCCCATAGCCATAGAGTCCATACCTTCTGCAAGGACACGGCCACAAAGTTAAGGCATCCAGAGTGTGGCAGAGCCTGGGCAGGGGTTGCCCATGGTGTTCCAGGGTGTTTGACCCTTCGTTTGTTTTCCGGTCTTTTGCATGCAGCCACATGGGCAGCCGAGAGAGAACCAGACCATGGTGCACTCCCTTCCAGAGCCCCATAGCCATAGAGTCCATACCTTCTGCAAGGACACGGCCACAAAGTTAAGGCATCCAGAGTGTGGCAGAACCTGGGCAGGGGTTGCTCATGGTGAGACAGGGTGGTTGACCCTTTGTTTCCTCTCCTGTGTTTTGCAGCCACATGGGCAGCCGAGATAGAACCAGACCATGGCGCACTCCCCTCCAGAGCCCCATAGCCATAGAGTCCATACCTTCTGCAAGGACACGGCCACAAAGTTAAGGCATCCAGAGTGTGGCAGAGCCTGGGCAGGGGTTGCTCATGGTCAGCCAGGGTGGTTGACCCTTTGTTTGTTCTCCTGTCTTTTGCAGCCAAAGCCTCAGATAGAAACAGGACCAGACCTTGGTGCACTCCCTTCCAGAGCCCCATAGCCATAGATTCCATACCTTCTGCAAGGACACGGCCACAAAGTTAAGGCATCCATAGTGTGGCAGAGCCTGGGCAGGGGTTGCTCATGGTCAGCCAGGGTGGTTGACCCTTTGTTTGTTCTCCTGTCTTTTGCAGCCACAGCCTCAGATAGAAACAGGACCAGACCGTGGTGCACTGCCTTCCTCAGCCACACAGGCCGAGATTTGTTACTTTCCACAAGGATACAGCCACAAAGTTAAGGCATCCAGAGTGTGGCAGAACCTGGGCAGGGGTTGCTCATGGTCAATCAGGGTGGTTGACCCTTTGTTTCCTCTCCTGTCTTTTGCAGCCACATGGGCAGCCGAGATAGAACCAGACCATGGCGCACTCCCTTCCAGAGCCCCATAGCCATAGAGTCCATACCTTCTGCAAGGACACGGCCACAAAGTTAAGGCATCCAGAGTGTGGCAGAGCCTGGCAGGGGTTGCTCATGGTCAGCCAGGGTGGTTGACCCTTTGTTTGTTCTCCTGTCTTTTGCAGCCACAGCCTCTGATAAAAACAGGACCAGACCGTGGTGCACTGCCTTCCTCAGCCACACAGGCCGAGATTTGTTACATTCCACAAGGATACAGCCACAAAGTTAAGGCATCCAGAGTGTGGCAGAGCCTTGGAAGGGGTTTCCCATGGTGTTCCAGGGTAGCTGACCCTTTCTTTGTTCTCCTGTCTTTTGCAGCCTCAGGCTCATCGGGGACAGGCCCAGACCATGGTGCACTCCCTTCCAAAGCCCCACAGCCATAGATTCCATAGCTTCTGCAAGGACACGGCCACAAAGTTAAGGCATCCAGAGTGTGGCAGAACCTGGGCAGGGGTTGCTCATGGTCAGCCAGGGTGGTTGACCCTTTGTTTCTTCTCCTGTCTTTTGCAGCCACATGGGCAGCCGAGAGAGAACCAGACCTTGGTGCACTCCCTTCCAGAGCCCCATAGCCATAGAGTCCATACCTTCTGCAAGGACACGACCACAAAGTTAAGGCATCCAGAGTGTGGCAGAGCCTGGGCAGGGGTTGCTCATGGTCAGCCAGGGTGGTTGACCCTTTGTTTGTTCTCCTGTCTTTTGCAGCCACAGCCTCTGATAGAAACAGGACCAGACCGTGGTACACTGCCTTCCTCAGCCACACAGGCCGAGATTTGTTACTTTCCACAAGGATACAGCCACAAAGTTAAGGCATCCAGAGTGTGGCAGAGCCTGGGCAGGGGTTGCCCATGGTGGTCCCGGGTGGCTGAGCCTTTCTTTGTTCTCCTGTCTTTTGCAGCCACATGCGCAACTGGGACCGGCCCAGACCATGGTGCACTCCCTTCCAGAGCCCCATAGCCATAGATTCCATACCTTCTGCAAGGACACGGCCACAAAGTTAAGGCATCCAGAGTGTGGCAGAGCCTGGGCAGGGGTTGCCCATGGTGTTCCAGGGTGGTTGACCCTTCGTTTGTTTTCCGGTCTTTTGCATGCAGCCACATGCGCAACTGGGACCGGCCCAGACCATGGTGCACTCCCTTCCAGAGCCCCATAGCCATAGATTGCATACCTTCTGCAAGGAGACGGCCACAAAGTTAAGGCATCCAGAGTGTGGCAGAGCCTGGGCAGGGGTTGCTCATGGTCAGCCAGGGTGGTTGACCCTTTGTTTGTTCTCCTGTCTTTTGCAGCCACAGCCTCAAATAGAAACGGGACCAGACCGTGGTGCACTGCCTTCCTCAGCCACACAGGCCGAGATTTGTTCCTTTCCACAAGGAGACGGCCACAAAGTTAAGGCATCCAGAGTGTGGCAGAGCCTGGGCAGGGGTTTCCCATGGTGTTCCAGGATAGCTGACCCTTTCTTTGTTCTCCTATCTTTTGCAGCCAAAGCCTCAGATAGAAACGGGACCAGACCTTGGTGCACTCCCTTCCAGAGCCCCACAGCCATAGATTCCATACCTTCTGCAAGGACACGGCCACAAAGTTAAGGCATCCAGAGTGTGGCAGAACCTGGGCAGGGGTTGCTCATGGTCAGCCAGGGTGGTTGACCCTTTGTTTCTTCTCCTGTCTTTTGCAGCCACATGGGCAGCCGAGAGAGAACCAGACCATGGCGCACTCCCTTCCAGAGCCCCATAGCCATAGAGTCCATACCTTCTGCAAGGATATGGCCACAAAGTTAAGGCATCCAGAGTGTGGCAGAGCCTGGGCAGGGGTTGCCCATGGTGTTCCAGGGTGTTTGACCCTTCGTTTGTTTTCCGGTCTTTTGCATGCAGCCACATGGGCAGCCGAGAGAGAACCAGACCATGGTGCACTCCCTTCCAGAGCCCCATAGCCATAGAGTCCATACCTTCTGCAAGGACACGGCCACAAAGTTAAGGCATCCAGAGTGTGGCAGAACCTGGGCAGGGGTTGCTCATGGTCAGACAGGGTGGTTGACCCTTTGTTTCCTCTCCTGTGTTTTGCAGCCACATGGGCAGCCGAGATAGAACCAGACCATGGCGCACTCCCCTCCAGAGCCCCATAGCCATAGAGTCCATACCTTCTGCAAGGACACGGCCACAAAGTTAAGGCATCCAGAGTGTGGCAGAGCCTGGGCAGGGGTTGCTCATGGTCAGCCAGGGTGGTTGACCCTTTGTTTGTTCTCCTGTCTTTTGCAGCCACAGCCTCAGATAGAAACGGGACCAGACCGTGGTGCACTGCCTTCCTCAGCCACACAGGCCGAGATTTGTTACTTTCCACAAGGATACAGCCACAAAGTTAAGGCATCCAGAGTGTGGCAGAGCCTGGGCAGGGGTTGCCCATGGTGGTCCAGGGTGGCTGACCCTTTCTTTGTTCTCCTGTCTTTTGCAGCCACATGGGCAGCCGAGATAGAACCAGACCATGGTGCACTCCCTTCCAGAGCCCCATAGCCATAGAGTCCATACCTTCTGCAAGGACACGGCCACAAAGTTAAGGCATCCAGAGTGTGGCAGAGCCTGGGCAGGGGTTGCTCATGGTCAGCCAGGGTGGTTGACCCTTTCGTTGTTCTCCTGTCTTTTGCAGCCACATGGGCAGCCGAGAGAGAACCAGACCATGGCACACTCCCTTCCAGAGCCCCACAGCCATAGATTCCATACCTTCTGCAAGGACACAGCCACAAAGTTAAGGCATCCAGAGTGTGGCAGAGCCTTGGAAGGGGTTGCCCATGGTGATCCAGGGTGGCTGACCCTTTCTTTGTTCTCCTGTCTTTTGCAGCCACATGGGCAGCCAAGAGAGAACCATACCATGGCGCACTCCCTTCCAGAGCCCCATAGCCATAGAGTCCATACCTTCTGCAAGGACACGGCCACAAAGTTAAGGCATCCAGAGTGTGGCAGAGCCTGGGCAGGGGTTGCTCATGGTCAGCCACGGTGGTTGACCCTTTGTTTGTTCTCCTGTCTTTTGCAGCCACAGCCTCAGATAGAAACAGGTCCAGACAGTGGTGCACTGCCTTCCTCAGCCACACAGGCCGAGATTTGTTCCTTTCCAGAAGGAGACGGCCACAAAGTTAAGGCATCCAGAGTGTGGCAGAGCCTGGGCAGGGGTTGCCCATGGTGATCCCGGGTGGCTGACCCTTTCTTTGTTCTCCTGTCTTTTGCAGCCACATGCGCAACTGAGACTGGCCCAGACCATGGTACACTCCCTTCCAGAGCCCCATAGCCATAGAGTCCATACCTTCTGCAAGGACACGGCCACAAAGTTAAGGCATCCAGAGTGTGGCAGAGCCTGGGCAGGGGTTGCCCATGGTGATCCAGGGTGGTTGACCCTTTGTTTGTTCTCCTGTCTTTTGCAGCCACATGCGCAGACTGAGAGAAGGACCAGACCATGGTGCACTCCCTTCCAGAGCCCCATAGCCATAGAGTCCATACCTTCTGCAAGGACACGGCCACAAAGTTAAGGCATCCAGAGTGTGGCAGAGCCTTGGAAGGGGTTGCCCATGGTGATCCAGGGTGGCTGACCCTTTCTTTGTTCTCCTGTCTTTTGCAGCCACATGGGCAGCCGAGAGAGAACCAGACCATGGCGCACTCCCTTCCAGAGCCCCATAGCCATAGAGTCCATACCTTCTGCAAGGACACGGCCACAAAGTTAAGGCATCCAGAGTGTGGCAGAGCCTGGGCAGGGGTTGCTCATGGTCAGCCAGGGTGGTTGACCCTTTCTTTGTTCTCCTGTCTTTTGCAGCCACATGGGCAGCCGAGAAACGGGACCAGACCATGGTGCACTCCCTTCCAGAGCCCCATAGCCATAGAGTCCATACCTTCTGCAAGGACACGGCCACAAAGTTAAGGCATCCAGAGTGTGGCAGAGCCTGGGCAGGGGTTGCTCATGGTCAGCCAGGGTGGTTGACCCTTTGTTTGTTCTCCTGTCTTTTGCAGCCACAGCCTCAGATAGAAACGGGACCAGACCGTGGCGCACTGCCTTCCTCAGCCACACAGGCCGAGATTTGTTACTTTCCACAAGGAGACGGCCACAAAGTTAAGGCATCCAGAGTGTGGCAGAGCCTGGGCAGGGGTTGCCCATGGTGTTCCAGGGTAGCTGACCCTTTCTTTGTTCTCCTGTCTTTTGCAGCCTCAGGCTCATCGGGGACAGGCCCAGACCATGGCGCACTCCCTTCCAGAGCCCCATAGCCATAGATTCCATACCTTCTGCAAGGACACGGCCACAAAGTTAAGGCATCCAGAGTGTGGCAGAGCCTGGGCAGGGGTTGCTCATGGTCAGCCAGGGTGGTTGACCCTTTGTTTCTTCTCCTGTCTTTTGCAGCCACATGGGCAGCCGAGATAGAACCAGACCATGGCGCACTCCCTTCCAGAGCCCCATAGCCATAGAGTCCATACCTTCTGCAAGGACACGGCCACAAAGTTAAGGCATCCAGAGTGTGGCAGAGCCTGGGCAGGGGTTGCTCATGGTCAGCCAGGGTGGTTGACCCTTTGTTTGTTCTCCTGTCTTTTGCAGCCACAGCCTCAGATAGAAACAGGACCAGACCGTGGTGCACTGCCTTCCAGAGCCCCATAGCCATAGAGTCCATACCTTCTGCAAGGACACGGCCACAAAGTTAAGGCATCCAGAGTGTGGCAGAGCCTGGGCAGGGGTTGCCCATGTTGTTCCAGGGTGGTTAACCGTTCGTTTGTTTTCCGGTCTTTTGCATGCAGCCACATGCGCAACTGGGACCGGCCCAGACCATGGTGCACTCCCTTCCAGAGCCCCATAGCCATAGATTCCATACCTTCTGCAAGGACACGGCCACAAAGTTAAGGCATCCAGAAAGTGGCTGATCCTGGGAAGGGGTTGCCCATGGTGATCGCGGGCGGCTGACCCTTTCTTTGTTTTCCTGTCTTTTCCACCCACAGCCTCAGAGAGAAAATGTACCAAACCATGGCCAACTCCCTTCCAGATCACATAGCCATAGATTCCATACCTTCTGCAAGGACACGGCCACAAAGTTAAGGCATCCAGAGTGTGGCAGAGCCTGGGGAGGGGTTGCTCATGGCCAGCCAGGGTGGTTGGCCCTTTGTTTGTTCTCCTGTCTTTTGCAGCCACAGCCTCAGATAGAAACAGGACCAGACCGTGGTGCACTGCCTTCCTCAGCCACACAGGCCGAGATTTGTTACTTTCCACAAGGAGACAGCCACAAAGTTAAGGCATCCAGAGTGTGGCAGAGCCTGGGCAGGGGTTTCCCATGGTGATCCAGGGTGGCTGACCCTTTCTTTGTTCTCCTGTCTTTTGCAGCCACATGGGCAGCCGAGAGAAAACCAGACCATGGTGCACTCCCTTCCAGAGCCCCATAGCCATAGATTCCATACCTTCTGCAAGGACACGGCCACAAAGTTAAGGCATCCAGAGTGTGGCAGAGCCTGGGCAGGGGTTGCTCATGGTCAGCCAGGGTGGTTGACCCTTTGTTTGTTCTCCTGTCTTTTGCAGCCACATGGGCAGCCGAGAGAGAACCAGACCATGGCGCACTCCCTTCCAGAGCCCCATAGCCATAGAGTCCATACCTTCTGCAAGGATACGGCCACAAAGTTAAGGCATCCAGAGTGTGGCAGAGCCTGGGCAGGGGTTGCCCATGGTGTTCCAGGGTGTTTGACCCTTCGTTTCCTCTCCTGTCTTTTGCATGCAGCCACATGGGCAGCCGAGAGAGAACCAGACCATGGTGCACTCCCTTCCAGAGCCCCATAGCCATAGAGTCCATACCTTCTGCAAGGACACGGCCACAAAGTTAAGGCATCCAGAGTGTGGCAGAACCTGGGCAGGGGTTGCTCATGGTCGATCAGGGTGGCTTGACCCTTCTTGTTTCTCTCCTGTCTTTTGCAGCCACATGGGCAGCCGAGATAGAACCAGACCATGGCGCACTCCCTTCCAGAGCCCCATAGCCATAGAGTCCATACCTTCTGCAAGGACACGGCCACAAAGTTAAGGCATCCAGAGTGTGGCAGAGCCTGGGAAGGGGTTGCCCATGGTGATCCAGGGTGGCTGACCCTTTCGTTGTTCTCCTGTCTTTTGCAGCCACATGGGCAGCCGAGACAGGACCAGACCATGGTGCACTCCCTTCCAGAGCCCCATAGCCATAGATTCCATACCTTCTGCAAGGACACGGCCACAAAGTTAAGGCATCCAGAGTGTGGCAGAGCCTGGGCAGGGGTTGCTCATGGTCAGCCAGGGTGGTTGACCCTTTGTTTGTTCTCCTGTCTTTTGCAGCCACAGCCTCAGATAGAAACAGGACCAGACCGTGGTGCACTGCCTTCCTCAGCCACACAGGCCGAGATTTGTTACTTTCCACAAGGATACAGCCACAAAGTTAAGGCATCCAGAGTGTGGCAGAGCCTGGGCAGGGGTTGCCCATGGTGGTCCAGGGTGGCTGACCGTTTCTTTGTTCTCCTGTCTTTTGCAGCCACATGCGCAACTGGGACCGGCCCAGACCATGGTGCACTCCCTTCCAGAGCCCCATAGCCATAGAGTCCATACCTTCTGCAAGGACACGGCCACAAAGTTAAGGCATCCAGAGTGTGGCAGAGCCTGGGCAGGGGTTGCCCATGGTGATCCAGGGTGGCTGACCCTTTCTTTGTTCTCCTGTCTTTTGCAGCCACATGGGCAGCCGAGAGAGAACCAGACCATGGCGCACTCCCTTCCAGAGCCCCATAGCCATAGATTCCATACCTTCTGCAAGGACACGGCCACAAAGTTAAGGCATCCAGAGTGTGGCAGAGCCTGGCAGGGGTTGCTCATGGTCAGCCAGGGTGGTTGACCCTTCGTTTGTTCTCCTGTCTTTTGCAGCCACATGGGCAGCCGAGAGAGAACCAGACCATGGCGCACTCCCTTCCAGAGCCCCATAGCCATAGATTCCATACCTTCTGCAAGGACACGGCCACAAAGTTAAGGCATCCAGAGTGTGGCAGAGCCTGGGCAGGGGTTGCTCATGGTCAGCCAGGGTGGTTGACCCTTTGTTTGTTCTCCTGTCTTTTGCAGCCACAGCCTCAGATAGAAACAGGACCAGACCGTGGTGCACTGCCTTCCTCAGCCACACAGGCCGAGATTTGCTCCTTTCCACAAGGATACGGCCACAAAGTTAAGGCATCCAGAGTGTGGCAGAGCCTTGGCAGGGGTTGCCCATGGTGGTCCAGGGTGGCTGACCCTTTCTTTGTTCTCCTGTCTTTTGCAGCCACATGGCAACTCGAGAGTCGGCCCAGACCATGGTGCACTCCCTTCCAGAGCCCCATAGCCATAGAGTCCATACCTTCTGCAAGGACACGGCCACAAAGTTAAGGCATCCAGAGTGTGGCAGAGCCTGGGCAGGGGTTGCTCATGGTCAGCCAGGGTGGTTGACCCTTTCTTTGTTCTCCTGTCTTTTGCAGCCACATGGGCAGCCGAGAGAGAACCAGACCATGGCGCACTCCCTTCCAGAGCCCCATAGCCATAGAGTCCATACCTTCTGCAAGGACACGGCCACAAAGTTAAGGCATCCAGAGTGTGGCAGAGCCTGGGCAGGGGTTGCCCATGGTCAGCCAGGGTGGTTGACCCTTTCTTTGTTCTCCTGTCTTTTGCAGCCACATGGGCAGCCGAGATAGAACCAGACCATGGTGCACTCCCTTCCAGAGCCCCATAGCCATAGAGTCCATACCTTCTGCAAGGACACGGCCACAAAGTTAAGGCATCCAGAGTGTGGCAGAGCCTGGGCAGGGGTTGCTCATGGTCAGCCAGGGTGGTTGACCCTTTGTTTGTTCTCCTGTCTTTTGCAGCCACAGCCTCAGATAGAAACGGGACCAGACCGTGGTGCACTGCCTTCCTCAGCCACACAGGCCGAGATTTGTTACTTTCCACAAGGAGATGGCCACAAAGTTAAGGCATCCAGAGTGTGGCAGAGCCTTGGCAGGGGTTGCCCATGGTGATCCCGGGTGGCTGACCCTTTCTTTGTTCTCCTGTCTTTTGCAGCCACATGGGCAGCCGAGAGAGAACCAGACCATGGTGCACTCCCTTCCAGAGCCCCATAGCCATAGATTCCATACCTTCTGCAAGGACACGGCCACAAAGTTAAGGCATCCAGAGTGTGGCAGAGCCTGGGCAGGGGTTGCTCATGGTCAGCCAGGGTGGTTGACCCTTTGTTTCCTCTCCTGTCTTTTGCAGCCACATGGGCAGCCGAGATAGAACCAGACCATGGCGCACTCCCTTCCAGAGCCCCATAGCCATAGAGTCCATACCTTCTGCAAGGACACGGCCACAAAGTTAAGGCATCCAGAGTGTGGCAGAGCCTGGGCAGGGGTTGCTCATGGTCAGCCAGGGTGGTTGACCCTTTGTTTGTTCTCCTGTCTTTTTGCAGCCACAGCCTCAGATAGAAACAGGACCAGACCGTGGTGCACTGCCCTTCCTCAGCCACACAGGCCGAGATTTGTACTTTCCACAAGGACTACGGCCACAAAGTTAAGGCATCCAGAGTGTGGCAGAGCCTGGGCAGGGGTTTGCCCATGGTGATCCAGGGTGGCTGACCCTTTCTTTGTTCTCCTGTCTTTTGCAGCCACATGGGCAGGCTGAGAGAGAACCAGACCATGGCGCACTCCCTTCCAGAGCCCCATAGCCATAGAGTCCATACCTTCTGCAAGGACACGGCCACAAAGTTAAGGCATCCAGAGTGTGGCAGAGCCTGGGCAGGGGTTGCCCATGGTGAGCCAGGGTGGTTGACCCTTTCGTTGTTCTCCTGTCTTTTGCAGCCACATGCGCAGACTGAGACGGACCAGACCATGGTGCACTCCCTTCCAGAGCCCCATAGCCATAGATTCCATACCTTCTGCAAGGACACGGCCACAAAGTTAAGGCATCCAGAGTGTGGCAGAGCCTGGGAAGGGGTTGCCCATGGTGATCCCGGGTGGCTGACCCTTTCTTTGTTCTCCTGTCTTTTGCAGCCACATGGGCAGCCGAGAGAGAACCAGACCATGGCGCACTCCCTTCCAGAGCCCCATAGCCATAGATTCCATACCTTCTGCAAGGACACGGCCACAAAGTTAAGGCATCCAGAGTGTGGCAGAGCCTGGGCAGGGGTTGCCCATGGTGAGCCAGGGTGGCTGACCCTTTCTTTGTTCTCCTGTCTTTTGCAGCCACATGGGCAGCCGAGAGAAGAACCAGACCATGGCGCACTCCCTTCCAGAGCCCCACTAGCCATAGATTCCATACCTTCTGCAAGGACACGGCCACAAAGTTAAGGCATCCAGAGTGTGGCAGAGCCTTGGAAGGGGTTGCCCATGGTGATCCAGGGTGGCTGACCCTTTCTTTGTTCTCCTGTCTTTTGCAGCCACATGGGCAGCCGAGAGAGAACCAGACCATGGCGCACTCCCTTCCAGAGCCCCATAGCCATAGAGTCCATACCTTCTGCAAGGACACGGCCACAAAGTTAAGGCATCCAGAGTGTGGCAGAGCCTGGGCAGGGGTTGCTCATGGTCAGCCACGGTGGTTGACCCTTTGTTTGTTCTCCTGTCTTTTGCAGCCACAGCCTCAGATAGAAACAGGACCAGACAGTGGTGCACTGCCTTCCTCAGCCACACAGGCCGAGATTTGTTACGTTCCACAAGGATACAGCCACAAAGTTAAGGCATCCAGAGTGTGGCAGAGCCTTGGAAGGGGTTGCCCATGGTGTTCCAGGGTAGCTGACCCTTTCTTTGTTCTCCTGTCTTTTGCAGCCACATGGGCAGCCGAGAGAGAACCAGACCATGGCGCACTCCCTTCCAGAGCCCCATAGCCATAGAGTCCATACCTTCTGCAAGGACACGGCCACAAAGTTAAGGCATCCAGAGTGTGGCAGAGCCTGGGCAGGGGTTGCTCATGGTGAGCCAGGGTGGTTGACCCTTTGTTTGTTCTCCTGTCTTTTGCAGCCACATGGCAGCCGAGAGAGACCATACCATGGCGCACTGCCCTTCCAGAGCCCCATAGCCATAGATTCCATACCTTCTGCAAGGACACGGCCACAAAGTTAAGGCATCCAGAGTGTGGCAGAGCCTGGGCAGGGGTTGCTCATGGTCAGCCAGGGTGGCTGACCCTTTCTTTGTTCTCCTGTCTTTTGCAGCCACATGGGCAGCCGAGAGAGAACCAGACCATGGCGCACTCCCTTCCAGAGCCCCATAGCCATAGAGTCCATACCTTCTGCAAGGACACGGCCACAAAGTTAAGGCATCCAGAGTGTGGCAGAGCCTGGGCAGGGGTTGCCCATGGTGATCCCGGGTGGCTGACCCTTTCTTTGTTCTCCTGTCTTTTGCAGCCACATGGGCAGCCGAGAGAGAACCAGACCATGGCGCACTCCCTTCCAGAGCCCCATAGCCATAGATTCCATACCTTCTGCAAGGACACGGCCACAAAGTTAAGGCATCCAGAGTGTGGCAGAGCCTTGGAAGGGGTTGCCCATGGTGATCCAGGGTGGCTGACCCTTTCTTTGTTCTCCTGTCTTTTGCAGCCACATGGGCAGCCGAGAGAGAACCATACCATGGCGCACTCCCTTCCAGAGCCCCATAGCCATAGATTCCATACCTTCTGCAAGGACACGGCCACAAAGTTAAGGCATCCAGAGTGTGGCAGAGCCTGGGCAGGGGTTGCTCATGGTCAGCCAGGGTGGTTGACCCTTTGTTTGTTCTCCTGTCTTTTGCAGCCACAGCCTCAGATAGAAACAGGTCCAGACCGTGGTGCACTGCCTTCCTCAGCCACACAGGCCGAGATTTGTTCCTTTCCACAAGGAGACGGCCACAAAGTTAAGGCATCCAGAGTGTGGCAGAGCCTGGGCAGGGGTTGCCCATGGTGATCCCGGGTGGCTGACCCTTTCTTTGTTCTCCTGTCTTTTGCAGCCACATGGGCAACTGGGACCGGCCCAGACCATGGTGCATTCCCTTCCAGAGCCCCATAGCCATAGAGTCCATACCTTCTGCAAGGACACGGCCACAAAGTTAAGGCATCCAGAGTGTGGCAGAGCCTTGGAAGGGGTTGCCCATGGTGATCCAGGGTGGTTGACCCTTTCTTTGTTCTCCTGTCTTTTGCAGCCACATGGGCAGCCGAGAGAGAACCAGACCATGGCGCACTCCCTTCCAGAGCCCCATAGCCATAGAGTCCATACCTTCTGCAAGGACACGGCCACAAAGTTAAGGCATCCAGAGTGTGGCAGAGCCTGGGCAGGGGTTGCTCATGGTCAGCCAGGGTGGTTGACCCTTTGTTTGTTCTCCTGTCTTTTGCAGCCGCAGCCTCAGATAGAAACAGGACCAGACCGTGGTGCACTGCCTTCCTCAGCCACACAGGCCGAGATTTGTTACTTTCCACAAGGATACAGCCACAAAGTTAAGGCATCCAGAGTGTGGCAGAGCCTTGGAAGGGGTTGCCCATGGTGATCCCGGGTGGCTGACCCTTTCTTTGTTCTCCTGTCTTTTGCAGCCACATGGGCAGCCGAGAGAGAACCATACCATGGCGCACTCCCTTCCAGAGCCCCATAGCCATAGATTCCATACCTTCTGCAAGGACACGGACACAAAGTTAAGGCATCCAGAATGTAGTTGAGCCTTGGAAGGGGTTGCCCATGGTGATCCCGGGTGGCTGACCCTTTCTTTGTTCTCCTGTCTTTTGCAGCCACATGGGCAGCCGAGAGAGAACCATACCATGGCGCACTCCCTTCCAGAGCCCCATAGCCATAGAGTCCATACCTTCTGCAAGGACACGGCCACAAAGTTAAGGCATCCAGAGTGTGGCAGAGCCTGGGCAGGGGTTGCTCATGGTCAGCCACGGTGGTTGACCCTTTGTTTGTTCTCCTGTCTTTTGCAGCCACAGCCTCAGATAGAAACGGGACCAGACCGTGCTGCACTGCCTTCCTCAGCCACACAGGCCGAGATTTGTTCCTTTCCACAAGGAGACGGCCACAAAGTTAAGGCATCCAGAGTGTGGCAGAGCCTGGGCAGGGGTTGCCCATGTTGGGCCAGAGGGGTTGACCCTTCGTTTGTTCTCCTGTCTTTTGCATGCAGCCACATGCGCAACTGGGACTGGCCCAGACCATGGTGCACTCCCTTCCAGAGCCCCATAGCCATAGAGTCCATACCTTCTGCAAGGACACGGCCACAAAGTTAAGGCATCCAGAGTGTGGCAGAGCCTTGGAAGGGGTTGCCCATGGTGATCCAGGGTGGCTGACCCTTTCTTTGTTCTCCTGTCTTTTGCAGCCACATGGGCAGCCGAGAGAGAACCAGACCATGGCACACTCCCTTCCAGAGCCCCATAGCCATAGATTCCATACCTTCTGCAAGGACACGGCCACAAAGTTAAGGCATCCAGAGTGTGGCAGAGCCTGGGCAGGGGTTGCTCATGGTCAGCCACGGTGGTTGACCCTTTGTTTGTTCTCCTGTCTTTTGCAGCCACAGCCTCAGATAGAAACAGGTCCAGACAGTGGTGCACTGCCTTCCTCAGCCACACAGGCCGAGATTTGTTCCTTTCCACAAGGAGACGGCCACAAAGTTAAGGCATTCAGAATGTGGCAGAGCCTTGGAAGGGGTTGCCCATGGTGATCCCGGTTGGCTGACCCTTTCTTTGTTCTCCTGTCTTTTGCAGCCACATTCGCAACTGAGACTGGCCCAGACCATGGTACACTCCCTTCCAGAGCCCCATAGCCATAGAGTCCATACCTTCTGCAAGGACACGGCCACAAAGTTAAGGCATCCAGAATGTGGCAGAGCCTTGGAAGGGGTTGCCCATGGTGATCCCGGGTGGCTGACCCTTTCTTTGTTCTCCTGTCTTTTGCAGCCAAAGCCTCAGATAGAAACGGGACCAGACCATGGTGCACTCCCTTCCAGAGCCCCATAGCCATAGAGTCCATACCTTCTGCAAGGACACGGCCACAAAGTTAAGGCATCCAGAATGTGGCAGAGCCTTGGAAGGGGTTGCCCATGGTGATCCCGGGTGGCTGACCCTTTCTTTGTTCTCCTGTCTTTTGCAGCCACATGGGCAGCCGAGAGAGAACCATACCATGGCGCACTCCCTTCCAGAGCCCCATAGCCATAGAGTCCATACCTTCTGCAAGGACACGGCCACAAAGTTAAGGCATCCAGAGTGTGGCAGAGCCTTGGAAGGGGTTGCCCATGGTGATCCCGGGTGGCTGACCCTTTCTTTGTTCTCCTGTCTTTTGCAGCCACATGGGCAGCCGAGAGAGAACCAGACCATGGCGCACTCCCTTCCAGAGCCCCATAGCCATAGAGTCCATACCTTCTGCAAGGACACGGCCACAAAGTTAAGGCATCCAGAGTGTGGCAGAGCCTGGGCAGGGGTTGCTCATGGTCAGCCAGGGTGGTTGACCCTTTGTTTGTTCTCCTGTCTTTTGCAGCCACAGCCTCAGATAGAAACGGGACCAGACCGTGCTGCACTGCCTTCCTCAGCCACACAGGCCGAGATTTGTAACTTTCCACAAGGAGACGGCCACAAAGTTAAGGCATCCAGAGTGTGGCAGAGCCTGGGCAGGGGTTGCGCATGGTGATCGCGGGCGGCTGACCATTTCTTTGTTCTCCTGTCTTTTGCAGCCACATGGGCAGCCGAGAGAGAACCAGACCATGGCGCACTCCCTTCCAGAGCCCCATAGCCATAGAGTCCATACCTTCTGCAAGGACACGGCCACAAAGTTAAGGCATCCAGAGTGTGGCAGAGCCTGGGCAGGGGTTGCCCATGTTGGGCCAGAGGGGTTGACCCTTCGTTTGTTCTCCTGTCTTTTGCATGCAGCCACATGCGCAACTGGGACTGGCCCAGACCATGGTGCACTCCCTTCCAGAGCCCCATAGCCATAGAGTCCATACCTTCTGCAAGGAAACGGCCACAAAGTTAAGGCATCCAGAGTGTGGCAGAGCCTTGGAAGGGGTTGCCCATGGTGATCCAGGGTGGCTGACCCTTTCTTTGTTCTCCTGTCTTTTGCAGCCACATGGGCAGCCGAGAGAGAACCATACCATGGCGCACTCCCTTCCAGAGCCCCATAGCCATAGATTCCATACCTTCTGCAAGGACACGGCCACAAAGTTAAGGCATCCAGAGTGTGGCAGAGCCTGGGCAGGGGTTGCCCATGTTGTTCCAGGGTGGTTGACCGTTCGTTTGTTTTCCGGTCTTTTGCATGCAGCCACATGCGCAACTGGGACCGGCCCAGACCATGGTGCACTCCCTTCCAGAGCCCCATAGCCATAGATTCCATACCTTCTGCAAGGACACGGCCACAAAGTTAAGGCATCCAGAAAGTGGCTGATCCTGGGAAGGGGTTGCCCATGGTGATCGCGGGCGGCTGACCCTTTCTTTGTTTTCCTGTCTTTTCCACCCACAGCCTCAGAGAGAAAATGTACCAAACCATGGCCAACTCCCTTCCAGATCACATAGCCATAGATTCCATACCTTCTGCAAGGACACGGCCACAAAGTTAAGGCATCCAGAGTGTGGCAGAGCCTGGGGAGGGGTTGCTCATGGCCAGCCAGGGTGGTTGACCCTTTGTTTGTTCTCCTGTCTTTTGCAGCCACAGCCTCAGATAGAAACAGGACCAGACCGTGGTGCACTGCCTTGCTCAGCCACACAGGCCGAGATTTGTTCCTTTCCACAAGGAGACGGCCACAAAGTTAAGGCATCCAGAGTGTGGCAGAGCCTGGGCAGGGGTTTCCCATGGTGATCCCGGGTGGCTGACCCTTTCTTTGTTCTCCTATCTTTTGCAGCCACATGGGCAGCCGAGAGAGAACCACACCATGGTGCACTCCCTTCCAGAGCCGCATAGCCATAGATTCCATACCTTCTGCAAGGACACGGCCACAAAGTTAAGGCATCCAGAATGTGGCAGAGCCTTGGAAGGGGTTGCCCATGGTGATCCTGGGTGTCTGACCCTTTCTTTGTTCTCCTGTCTTTTGCAGCCACATGGGCAGCCGAGAGAGAACCAGACCATGGCGCACTCCCTTCCAGAGCCCCATAGCCATAGAGTCCATACCTTCTGCAAGGACACGGCCACAAAGTTAAGGCATCCAGAGTGTGGCAGAGCCTGGGCAGGGGTTGCTCATGGTCAGCCAGGGTGGTTGACCCTTTGTTTGTTCTCCTGTCTTTTGCAGCCGCAGCCTCAGATAGAAACAGGACCAGACTGTCGTGCACTGCCTTCCTCAGCCACACAGGCCGAGATTTGTAACTTTCCACAAGGACACGGCCACAAAGACAAGGCATCCAGAGTGTGGTAGAGCCTTGGAAGGGGTTGCCCATGGTGATCCCGGGTGGCTGACCCTTTCTTTGTTCTCCTGTCTTTTGCAGCCACATGGGCAGCCGAGAGAGAACCATACCATGGCGCACTCCCTTCCAGAGCCCCATAGCCATAGAGTCCATACCTTCTGCAAGGACACGGCCACAAAGTTAAGGCATCCAGAGTGTGGCAGAGCCTTGGAAGGGGTTGCCCATGGTGATCCAGGGTGGCTGACCCTTTCTTTGTTCTCCTGTTTTTTGCAGCCACATGGGCAGCCGAGAGAGAACCAGACCATGGCGCACTCCCTTCCACAGCCCCATAGCCATAGATTCCATACCTTCTGCAAGGACACGGCCACAAAGTTAAGGCATCCAGAGTGTGGCTGAGCCTGGGCAGGGGTTGCTCATGGTCAGCCAGGGTGGTTGACCCTTTGTTTGTTCTCCTGTCTTTTGCAGCCGCAGCCTCAGATAGAAACAGGACCAGACCGTGGTGCACTGCCTTCCTCAGCCACACAGGCCGAGATTTGTTACTTTCCACAAGGATACAGCCACAAAGTTAAGGCATCCAGAGTGTGGCAGAGCCTTGGAAGGGGTTGCCCATGGTGTTCCAGGATAGCTGACCCTTTCTTTGTTCTCCTGTCTTTTGCAGCCACATGGGCAGCCGAGAGAGAACCATACCATGGCGCACTCCCTTCCAGAGCCCCATAGCCATAGATTCCATACCTTCTGCAAGGACACAGTCACAAAGTTAAGGCATCCAGAGTGTGGCAGAGCCTGGGCAGGGGTTGCCCATGGTGATCCAGGGTGGTTGACCCTTCGTTTGTTTTCCGGTCTTTTGCATGCAGCCACATGCGCAACTGGGACCGGCTCAGACCATGGCGCACTCCCTTCCAGAGCCCCATAGCCATAGAGTCCATACCTTCTGCAAGGACACGGCCACAAAGTTAAGGCATCCAGAGTGTGGCTGAGCCTGGGCAGGGGTTGCTCATGGTCAGCCACGGTGGTTGACCCTTTGTTTGTTCTCCTGTCTTTTGCAGCCACAGCCTCAGATAGAAACGGGACCAGACCGTGCTGCACTGCCTTCCTCAGCCACACAGGCCGAGATTTGTAACTTTCCACAAGGACACGGCCACAAAGTTAAGGCATCCAGAGTGTGGCAGAGCCTGGGCAGGGGTTGCCCATGTTGGGCCAGAGGGGTTGACCCTTCGTTTGTTCTCCTGTCTTTTGCATGCAGCCACATGCGCAACTGGGACTGGCCCAGACCATGGTGCACTCCCTTCCAGAGCCCCATAGCCATAGAGTCCATACCTTCTGCAAGGACACGGCCACAAAGTTAAGGCATCCAGAGTGTGGCAGAGCCTTTGAAGGGGTTGCCCATGGTGATCCCGGGTGGCTGACCCTTTCTTTGTTCTCCTGTCTTTTGCAGCCACATGGGCAGCCGAGAGAGAACCAGACCATGGCGCACTCCCTTCCAGAGCCCCATAGCCATAGATTCCATACCTTCTGCAAGGACACGGCCACAAAGTTAAGGCATCCAGAGTGTGGCAGAGCCTGGGCAGGGGTTGCTCATGGTCAGCCACGGTGGTTGACCCTTTGTTTCTTCTCCTGTCTTTTGCAGCCACAGCCTCAGATAGAAGCAGGTCCAGACAGTGGTGCACTGCCTTCCTCAGCCACACAGGCCGAGATTTGTTCCTTTCCACAAGGAGACGGCCACAAAGTTAAGGCATTCAGAATGTGGCAGAGCCTTGGAAGGGGTTGCCCATGGTGATCCCGGTTGGCTGACCCTTTCTTTGTTCTCCTGTCTTTTGCAGCCACATTCGCAACTGAGACTGGCCCAGACCATGGTACACTCCCTTCCAGAGCCCCATAGCCATAGAGTCCATACCTTCTGCAAGGACACGGCCACAAAGTTAAGGCATCCAGAGTGTGGCAGAGCCTGGGCAGGGGTTGCCCATGTTGTTCCAGGGTGGTTGACCCTTCGTTTGTTCTCCTGTCTTTTGCATGCAGCCACATGCGCAACTGGGACTGGCCCAGATCATGGTGCACTCCCTTCCAGAGCCCCATAGCCATAGAGTCCATACCTTCTGCAAGGACACGGCCACAAAGTTAAGGCATCCAGAGTGTGGCAGAGCCTTGGAAGGGGTTGCCCATGGTGATCCAGGGTGGCTGACCCTTTCTTTGTTCTCCTGTCTTTTGCAGCCACATGGGCAGCCGAGAGAGAACCATACCATGGCGCACTCCCTTCCAGAGCCCCATAGCCATAGAGTCCATACCTTCTGCAAGGATATGGCCACAAAGTTAAGGCATCCAGAATGTGGCAGAGCCTTGGAAGTGGTTGCCCATGGTGATCCCGGGTGGCTGACCCTTTCTTTGTTCTCCTGTCTTTTGCAGCCACATGGGCAGCCGAGAGAGAACCAGACCATGGCGCACTCCCTTCCAGAGCCCCATAGCCATAGAGTCCATACCTTCTGCAAGGACACGGCCACAAAGTTAAGGCATCCAGAGTGTGGCAGAGCCTGGGCAGGGGTTGCTCATGGTCAGCCACGGTGGTTGACCCTTTGTTTGTTCTCCTGTCTTTTGCAGCCACAGCCTCAGATAGAAACGGGACCAGACCGTGCTGCACTGCCTTCCTCAGCCACACAGGCCGAGATTTGTAACTTTCCACAAGGAGACGGCCACAAAGTTAAGGCATCCAGAGTGTGGCAGAGCCTGGGCAGGGGTTGCGCATGGTGATCGCGGGCGGCTGACCCTTTCTTTGTTCTCCTGTCTTTTGCAGCCACATGGGCAGCCGAGAGAGAACCAGACCATGGCGCACTCCCTTCCAGAGCCCCATAGCCATAGAGTCCATACCTTCTGCAAGGACACGGCCACAAAGTTAAGGCATCCAGAGTGTGGCAGAGCCTGGGCAGGGGTTGCCCATGTTGGGCCAGAGGGGTTGACCCTTCGTTTGTTCTCCTGTCTTTTGCATGCAGGCACATGCGCAACTGGGACTGGCCCAGACCATGGTGCACTCCCTTCCAGAGCCCCATAGCCATAGAGTCCATACCTTCTGCAAGGACACGGCCACAAAGTTAAGGCATCCAGAGTGTGGCAGAGCCTTGGAAGGGGTTGCCCATGGTGATCCAGGGTGGCTGACCCTTTCTTTGTTCTCCTGTCTTTTGCAGCCACATGGGCAGCCGAGAGAGAACCATACCATGGCGCACTCCCTTCCAGAGCCCCATAGCCATAGATTCCATACCTTCTGCAAGGACACGGCCACAAAGTTAAGGCATCCAGAGTGTGGCAGAGCCTGGGCAGGGGTTGCCCATGTTGTTCCAGGGTGGTTGACCCTTCGTTTGTTTTCCGGTCTTTTGCATGCAGCCACATGCGCAACTGGGACCGGCCCAGACCATGGTGCACTCCCTTCCAGAGCCCCATAGCCATAGATTCCATACCTTCTGCAAGGACACGGCCACAAAGTTAAGGCATCCAGAAAGTGGCTGATCCTGGGAAGGGGTTGCCCATGGTGATCGCGGGCGGCTGACCCTTTCTTTGTTTTCCTGTCTTTTCCACCCACAGCGTCAGAGAGAAAATGTACCAAACCATGGCCAACTCCCTTCCAGATCACATAGCCATAGATTCCATACCTTCTGCAAGGACACGGCCACAAAGTTAAGGCATCCAGAGTGTGGCAGAGCCTGGGGAGGGGTTGCTCATGGCCAGCCAGGGTGGTTGACCCTTTGTTTGTTCTCCTGTCTTTTGCAGCCACAGCGTCAGATAGAAACAGGACCAGACCGTGGTGCACTGCCTTCCTCAGCCACACAGGCCGAGATTTGTTACTTTCCACAAGGATACAGCCACAAAGTTAAGGCATCCAGAGTGTGGCAGAGCCTTGGAAGGGGTTTCCCATGGTGTTCCAGGATAGCTGACCCTTTCTTTGTTCTCCTGTCTTTTGCAGCCACATGGGCAGCCGAGAGAGAACCAGACCATGGCGCACTCCCCTTCCAGAGCCCAGTAGCCATATTTTCCATACCTTCTGCAAGGACACGGCCACAAAGTTAAGGCATCCAGAATGTGGCTGAGCCTTGGAAGGGGTTGCCCATGGTGATCCCGGGTGGCTGACCCTTTCTTTGTTCTCCTGTCTTTTGCAGCCACATGGGCAGCCGAGAGAGAACCATACCATGGCGCACTCCCTTCCAGAGCCCCATAGCCATAGAGTCCATACCTTCTGCAAGGACACGGCCACAAAGTTAAGGCATCCAGAGTGTGGCAGAGCCTGGGCAGGGGTTGCTCATGGTCAGCCACGGTGGTTGACCCTTTGTTTGTTCTCCTGTCTTTTGCAGCCTCAGCCTCAGATAGAAACGGGACCAGACCGTGCTGCACTGCCTTCCTCAGCCACACAGGCCGAGATTTGTTCCTTTCCACAAGGAGACGGCCACAAAGTTAAGGCATCCAGAGTGTGGCAGAGCCTGGGCAGGGGTTGCCCATGTTGGGCCAGAGGGGTTGACCCTTCGTTTGTTCTCCTGTCTTTTGCATGCAACCACATGCGCAACTGGGACTGGCCCAGACCATGGTGCACTCCCTTCCAGAGCCCCATAGCCATAGAGTCCATACCTTCTGCAAGGACACGGCCACAAAGTTAAGGCATCCAGAGTGTGGCAGAGCCTTGGAAGGGGTTGCCCATGGTGATCCCGGGTGGCTGACCCTTTCTTTGTTCTCCTGTCTTTTGCAGCCACATGGGCAGCCGAGAGAGAACCAGACCATGGCACACTCCCTTCCAGAGCCCCACAGCCATAGATTCCATACCTTCTGCAAGGACACAGCCACAAAGTTAAGGCATCCAGAGTGTGGCAGAGCCTTGGAAGGGGTTGCCCATGGTGATCCAGGGTGGCTGACCCTTTCTTTGTTCTCCTGTCTTTTGCAGCCACATGGGCAGCCGAGAGAGAACCAGACCATGGCGCACTCCCTTCCAGAGCCCCATAGCCATAGATTCCATACCTTCTGCAAGGACACGGCCACAAAGTTAAGGCATCCAGAGTGTGGCAGAGCCTGGGCAGGGGTTGCTCATGGTCAGCCACGGTGGTTGACCCTTTGTTTCTTCTCCTGTCTTTTGCAGCCACAGCCTCAGATAGAAACAGGTCCAGACAGTGGTGCACTGCCTTCCTCAGCCACACAGGCCGAGATTTGTTCCTTTCCACAAGGAGACGGCCACAAAGTTAAGGCATCCAGAGTGTGGCAGAGCCTGGGCAGGGGTTGCCCATGTTGGGCCAGAGCGGTTGACCCTTCGTTTGTTCTCCTGTCTTTTGCATGCAACCACATGCGCAACTGGGACTGGCCCAGACCATGGTGCACTCCCTTCCAGAGCCCCATAGCCATAGAGTCCATACCTTCTGCAAGGACACGGCCACAAAGTTAAGGCATCCAGAGTGTGGCAGAGCCTGGGCAGGGGTTGCCCATGGTGATCCCGGGTGGCTGACCCTTTCTTTGTTCTCCTGTCTTTTGCAGCCACATGGGCAGCCGAGAGAGAACCAGACCATGGCACACTCCCTTCCAGAGCCCCACAGCCATAGATTCCATACCTTCTGCAAGGACACAGCCACAAAGTTAAGGCATCCAGAGTGTGGCAGAGCCTTGGAAGGGGTTGCCCATGGTGATCCAGGGTGGCTGACCCTTTCTTTGTTCTCCTGTCTTTTGCAGCCACATGGGCAGCCGAGAGAGAACCATACCATGGCGCACTCCCTTCCAGAGCCCCATAGCCATAGATTCCATACCTTCTGCAAGGACACGGCCACAAAGTTAAGGCATCCAGAGTGTGGCAGAGCCTGGGCAGGGGTTGCTCATGGTCAGCCACGGTGGTTGACCCTTTGTTTCTTCTCCTGTCTTTTGCAGCCACAGCCTCAGATAGAAACAGGTCCAGACAGTGGTGCACTGCCTTCCTCAGCCACACAGGCCGAGATTTGTTCCTTTCCACAAGGAGACGGCCACAAAGTTAAGGCATCCAGAGTGTGGCAGAGCCTTGGAAGGGGTTGCCCATGGTGATCCCGGTTGGCTGACCCTTTCTTTGTTCTCCTGTCTTTTGCAGCCACATTCGCAACTGAGACTGGCCCAGACCATGGTACACTCCCTTCCAGAGCCCCATAGCCATAGATTCCATACCTTCTGCAAGGACACGGCCACAAAGGTAAGGCATCCAGAATGTGGCAGAGCCTTGGAAGGGGTTGCCCATGGTGATCCCGGGTGGCTGACCCTTTCTTTGTTCTCCTGTCTTTTGCAGCCACATGGGCAGCCGAGAGAGAACCAGACCATGGCGCACTCCCTTCCAGAGCCCCATAGCCATAGAGTCCATACCTTCTGCAAGGACACAGCCACAAAGTTAAGGCATCCAGAGTGTGGCAGAGCCTGGGCAGGGGTTGCCCATGGTGATCCCGGGTGGCTGACCCTTTCTTTGTTTTCCGGTCTTTTGCATGCAGCCACATGCGCAACTGGGACCGGCCCAGACCATGGTGCACTCCCTTCCAGAGCCCCATAGCCATAGATTCCATACCTTCTGCAAGGACACGGCCACAAACTTAAGGCATCCAGGGTGTGGCAGAGCCTGGGGAGGGGTTGCTCATGGCCAGCCAGGGTGGTTGGCCCTTTGTTTGTTCTCCTGTCTTTTGCAGCCACAGCGTCAGATAGAAACAGGACCAGACCGTGGTGCACTGCCTTCCTCAGCCACACAGGCCGAGATTTGTTCCTTTCCACAAGGAGACGGCCACAAAGTTAAGGCATCCAGAGTGTGGCAGAGCCTGGGCAGGGGTTTCCCATGGTGATCCCGGGTGGCTGACCCTTTCTTTGTTCTCCTATCTTTTGCAGCCACATGGGCAGCCGAGAGAGAACCAGACCATGGTGCACTCCCTTCCAGAGCCCCATAGCCATAGATTCCATAGCTTCTGCAAGGACACGGCCACAAAGTTAAGGCATCCAGAATGTGGCAGAGCCTTGGAAGGGGTTGCCCATGGTGATCCCGGGTGTCTGACCCTTTCTTTGTTCTCCTGTCTTTTGCAGCCACATGGGCAGCCGAGAGAGAACCAGACCATGGCGCACTCCCTTCCAGAGCCCCATAGCCATAGAGTCCATACCTTCTGCAAGGACACAGCCACAAAGTTAAGGCATCCAGAGTGTGGCAGAGCCTGGGCAGGGGTTGCCCATGGTGTTCCAGGGTGGTTGACCCTTGTTTGTTCTCCTGTCTTTTCCAGCCGCAGCCTCAGATAGAAACAGGACCAGACTGTCGTGCACTGCCTTCCTCAGCCACACAGGCCGAGATTTGTAACTTTCCACAAGGACACGGCCACAAAGACAAGGCATCCAGAGTGTGGTAGAGCCTTGGAAGGGGTTGCCCATGGTGATCCCGGGTGGCTGACCCTTTCTTTGTTCTCCTGTCTTTTGCAGCCACATGCGCAACTGGGACCGGCGCAGAGCATGGTGCACTCCCTTCCAGAGCCCCATAGCCATAGATTCCATACGTTCTGCAAGGACACGGCCACAAAGTTAAGGCATCCAGAGTGTGGCTGAGCCTGGGCAGGGGTTGCTCATGGTCAGCCAGGGTGGTTGACCCTTTCGTTTGTTCTCCTGTCTTTTGCAGCCAAAGCCTCAGATAGAAACAGGACCAGACCGTGGTGCACTGCCTTCCTCAGCCACACAGGCCGAGATTTGTTACTTTCCACAAGGATACAGCCACAAAGTTAAGGCATCCAGAGTGTGGCAGAGCCTTGGAAGGGGTTGCCCATGGTGATCCCGGGTGGCTGACCCTTTCTTTGTTCTCCTGTCTTTTGCAGCCACATGGGCAGCCGAGAGAGAACCAGACCATGGCGCACTCCCCTCCAGAGCCCCATAGCCATAGATTCCATACCTTCTGCAAGGACACGGCCACAAAGTTAAGGCATCCAGAGTGTGGCAGAGCCTTGGAAGGGTTTGCTCATGGTCAGCCAGGGTGATTGACCCTTCGTTTGTTGTCTCTGTCTTTGCTGCAGCCACATGCGCAGACTGGGAACTGGCCCAGACCATGGCGCACTCCCTTCCCAGAGCCCCATAGCCATAGATTCCATACCTTCTGCAATGGACACGGCCACAAAGTTAAGGCATCCAGAGTGTGGCTGAGCCTGGGCAGGGGTTGCTCATGGTCAGCCAGGGTGGTTGACCCTTTCTTGTTCTCCTGTCTTTCGCAGCCACAGCCTCAGATAGAAACAGGACCAGACCGTGGTGCACTGCCTTCCTCAGCCACACAGGCCGAGATTTCTTCCCTTTCCACAAGGAGCACGGCCACAAAGTTAAGGCATCCAGAGTGTGGCGAGCCTTGGGCAGGGGTTGCCTCATGGTCAGTTCCAGGATGGCTGACCCTTTCTTTGTTCTCCTGTCTTTTGCAGCCACATGGGGCAGCCGAGAGAGAACCATACCATGGCGCACTCCCCTTCCAGAGCCCCATAGCCATAGATTCCATAGCCTTCTGCAAGGCACACGGCCACAAAGTTAAGGCATCCAGAGTGTGGCAGAGCCTTGGGAAGGGGTTGCTCATGGTGCATCCAGGGTGGCTGACCCTTTCTTTGTTCTCCTGTCTTTTGCAGCCACATGGGCAGCCGAGAAGAGAACCAGACCATGGCCACTCCTTCCAGAGCCCCATAGCCATAGATTCCATACCTTCTGCAAGGACACAGCCACAAAGTTAAGGCATCCAGAGTGTGGCAGAGCCTGGGCAGGGGTTGCCCACTTGGGTCCAGAGGTGGTTGACCCTTTCGTTGGTTCTCCTGTCTTTCCATGCAGCCACATGCGCAGACTAGAGACTGGCCCAGACCATGGTGGTCACTCCCTCTCCAGGCCCCATAGCCATAGAGCCCATACCTTCTGCACAGGACACGGCCACAAAGTTAAGGCATCCAGAGTGTGGCAGAGCCTGGGCAGGGGTTGCTCATGGTCAGCCACGGTGGTTGACCCTTTGTTTGTTCTCCTGTCTTTTGCAGCCACAGCCTCAGATAGAAACAGGAGCAGACCGTGGTGCACTGCCTTCCTCAGCCACACAGGCCGAGATTTGTTACTTTCCACAAGGACACGGCCACAAAGTTAAGGCATCCAGAGTGTGGCAGAGCCTGGGCAGGGGTTGCCCATGGTGATCCAGGGTGGCTGACCCTTTCTTTGTTCTCCTGTCTTTTGCAGCCACATGCGCAACTGAGACTGGCCCAGACCATGGTACACTCCCTTCCAGAGCCCCATAGCCATAGATTCCATACCTTCTGCAAGGACACGGCCACAAAGTTAAGGCATCCAGAGTGTGGCAGAGCCTTGGAAGGGGTTGCCCATGGTGATCCAGGGTGGCTGACCCTTTCTTTGTTCTCCTGTCTTTTGCAGCCACATGGGCAGCCGAGAGAGAACCATACCATGGCGCACTCCCTTCCAGAGCCCCATAGCCATAGATTCCATACCTTCTGCAAGGACACGGCCACAAAGTTAAGGCATCCAGAGTGTGGCAGAGCCTGGGCAGGGGTTGCTCATGGTCAGCCACGGTGGTTGACCCTTTGTTTGTTCTCCTGTCTTTTGCAGCCACAGCCTCAGATAGAAACAGGTCCAGACAGTGGTGCACTGCCTTCCTCAGCCACACAGGCCGAGATTTGTTCCTTTCCAGAAGGAGACGGCCACAAAGTTAAGGCATTCAGAATGTGGCAGAGCCTTGGAAGGGGTTGCCCATGGTGTTCCAGGATAGCTGACCCTTTCTTTGTTCTCCTGTCTTTTGCAGCCACATGGGCAGCCGAGAGAGAACCATACCATGGCGCACTCCCTTCCAGAGCCCCATAGCCATGGAGTGCATACCTTCTGCAAGGACACGGCCACAAAGGTAAGGCATCCAGAATGTGGCAGAGCCTTTGAAGGGGTTGCCCATGGTGATCCCGGGTGGCTGACCCTTTCTTTGTTCTCCTGTCTTTTGCAGCCACATGGGCAGCCGAGAGAGAACCATACCATGGCGCACTCCCTTCCAGAGCCCCATAGCCATAGAGTCCATACCTTCTGCAAGGACACGGCCACAAAGTTAAGGCATCCAGAGTGTGGCAGAGCCTGGGCAGGGGTTGCTCATGGTCAGCCACGGTGGTTGACCCTTTGTTTGTTCTCCTGTCTTTTCCAGCCGCAGCCTCAGATAGAAACGGGACCAGACCGTGCTGCACTGCCTTCCTCAGCCACACAGGCCGAGATTTGTAACTTTCCACAAGGAGACGGCCACAAAGTTAAGGCATCCAGAGTGTGGCAGAGCCTGGGCAGGGGTTGCGCATGGTGATCGCGGGCGGCTGACCCTTTCTTTGTTCTCCTGTCTTTTGCAGCCACATGGGCAGCCGAGAGAGAACCAGACCATGGCGCACTCCCTTCCAGAGCCCCATAGCCATAGAGTCCATACCTTCTGCAAGGACACGGCCACAAAGTTAAGGCATCCAGAGTGTGGCAGAGCCTGGGCAGGGGTTGCCCATGTTGGGCCAGAGGGGTTGACCCTTCGTTTGTTCTCCTGTCTTTTGCATGCAGCCACATGCGCAACTGGGACTGGCCCAGACCATGGTGCACTCCCTTCCAGAGCCCCATAGCCATAGAGTCCATACCTTCTGCAAGGACACGGCCACAAAGTTAAGGCATCCAGAGTGTGGCAGAGCCTTGGAAGGGGTTGCCCATGGTGATCCAGGGTGGCTGACCCTTTCTTTGTTCTCCTGTCTTTTGCAGCCACATGGGCAGCCGAGAGAGAACCAGACCATGGCGCACTCCCTTCCAGAGCCCCATAGCCATAGATTCCATACCTTCTGCAAGGACACGGCCACAAAGTTAAGGCATCCAGAGTGTGGCAGAGCCTGGGCAGGGGTTGCCCATGTTGTTCCAGGGTGGTTGACCGTTCGTTTGTTTTCCGGTCTTTTGCATGCAGCCACATGCGCAACTGGGACCGGCCCAGACCATGGTGCACTCCCTTCCAGAGCCCCATAGCCATAGATTCCATACCTTCTGCAAGGACACGGCCACAAAGTTAAGGCATCCAGAAAGTGGCTGATCCTGGGAAGGGGTTGCCCATGGTGATCGCGGGCGGCTGACCCTTTCTTTGTTTTCCTGTCTTTTCCACCCACAGCGTCAGAGAGAAAATGTACCAAACCATGGCCAAGTCCCTTCCAGATCACATAGCCATAGATTCCATACCTTCTGCAAGGACACGGCCACAAAGTTAAGGCATCCAGAGTGTGGCAGAGCCTGGGCAGGGGTTGCTCATGGTCAGCCAGGGTGGTTGACCCTTTGTTTGTTCTCCTGTCTTTTGCAGCCGCAGCCACAGCCTCAGATAGAAACAGGACCAGACCGTGGTGCACTGCCTTCCTCAGCCACACAGGCCGATATTTGTTACTTTCCACAAGGACACGGCCACAAAGTTAAGGCATCCAGAGTGTGGCAGAGCCTGGGCAGGGGTTGCCCATGGTGATCGCGGGCGGCTGACCCTTTCTTTGTTCTCTTATCTTTTGCAGCCACATGGGCAGCCGAGAGAGAACCAGACCATGGCACACTCCCTTCCAGAGCCCCACTAGCCATAGATTCCATATCTTCTGCAAGGACACAGCCACAAAGTTAAGGCATCCAGAGTGTGGCAGAGCCTTGGAAGGGGTTGCCCATGGTAATCCAGGGTGGCTGACCCTTTCTTTGTTCTCCTGTCTTTTGCAGCCACATGGGCAGCCGAGAGAGAACCATACCATGGCGCACTCCCTTCCAGAGCCCCATAGCCATAGATTCCATACCTTCTGCAAGGACACGGCCACAAAGTTAAGGCATCCAGAGTGTGGCAGAGCCTGGGCAGGGGTTGCTCATGGTCAGCCACGGTGGTTGACCCTTTGTTTGTTCTCCTGTCTTTTGCAGCCACAGCCTCAGATAGAAACAGGTCCAGACAGTGGTGCACTGCCTTCCTCAGCCACACAGGCCGAGATTTGTTCCTTTCCAGAAGGAGACGGCCACAAAGTTAAGGCATTCAGAATGTGGCAGAGCCTTGGAAGGGGTTGCCCATGGTGTTCCAGGATAGCTGACCCTTTCTTTGTTCTCCTGTCTTTTGCAGCCACATGGGCAGCCGAGAGAGAACCATACCATGGCGCACTCCCTTCCAGAGCCCCATAGCCTTGGAGTGCATACCTTCTGCAAGGACACGGCCACAAAGGTAAGGCATCCAGAATGTGGCAGAGCCTTTGAAGGGGTTGCCCATGGTGATCCCGGGTGGCTGACCCTTTCTTTGTTCTCCTGTCTTTTGCAGCCACATGGGCAGCCGAGAGAGAACCATACCATGGCGCACTCCCTTCCAGAGCCCCATAGCCATAGAGTCCATACCTTCTGCAAGGACACGGCCACAAAGTTAAGGCATCCAGAGTGTGGCAGAGCCTGGGCAGGGGTTGCTCATGGTCAGCCAGGGTGGTTGACCCTTTGTTTGTTCTCCTGTCTTTTGCAGCCGCAGCCTCAGATAGAAACAGGACCAGACCGTGGTGCACTGCCTTCCTCAGCCACACAGGCCGAGATTTGTTACTTTCCACAAGGATACAGCCACAAAGTTAAGGCATCCAGAGTGTGGCAGAGCCTTGGAAGGGGTTGCCCATGGTGATCCCGGGGGCTGACCCTTTCTTTGTTCTCCTGTCTTTTGCAGCCACATGGGCAGCCGAGAGAGAACCATACCATGGCGCACTCCCCTCCAGAGCCCCGTAGCCATATTTTCCATACCTTCTGCAAGGACACGGACACAAAGTTAAGGCATCCAGAATGTGGCTGAGCCTTGGAAGGGGTTGCCCATGGTGATCCCGGGTGGCTGAACCTTTCTTTGTTCTCCTGTCTTTTGCAGCCACATGGGCAGCCGAGAGAGAACCATACCATGGCGCACTCCCTTCCAGAGCCCCATAGCCATAGAGTCCATACCTTCTGCAAGGACACGGCCACAAAGTTAAGGCATCCAGAGTGTGGCAGAGCCTGGGCAGGGGTTGCTCATGGTCAGCCACGGTGGTTGACCCTTTGTTTGTTCTCCTGTCTTTTGCAGCCACAGCCTCAGATAGAAACGGGACCAGACCGTGCTGCACTGCCTTCCTCAGCCACACAGGCCGAGATTTGTTCCTTTCCACAAGGAGACGGCCACAAAGTTAAGGCATCCAGAGTGTGGCAGAGCCTGGGCAGGGGTTGCCCATGTTGGGCCAGAGGGGTTGACCCTTCGTTTGTTCTCCTGTCTTTTCCATGCAGCCACATGCGCAACTGGGACTGGCCCAGACCATGGTGCACTCCCTTCCAGAGCCCCATAGCCATAGAGTCCATACCTTCTGCAAGGACACGGCCACAAAGTTAAGGCATCCAGAGTGTGGCAGAGCCTTTGAAGGGGTTGCCCATGGTGATCCCGGGTGGCTGACCCTTTCTTTGTTCTCCTGTCTTTTGCAGCCACATGGGCAGCCGAGAGAGAACCAGACCATGGCACACTCCCTTCCAGAGCCCCATAGCCATAGATTCCATACCTTCTGCAAGGACACGGCCACAAAGTTAAGGCATCCAGAGTGTGGCAGACCCTGGGCAGGGGTTGCTCATGGTCAGCCACGGTGGTTGACCCTTTGTTTCTTCTCCTGTCTTTTGCAGCCACAGCCTCAGATAGAAGCAGGTCCAGACAGTGGTGCACTGCCTTCCTCAGCCACACAGGCCGAGATTTGTTCCTTTCCACAAGGAGACGGCCACAAAGTTAAGGCATTCAGAATGTGGCAGAGCCTTGGAAGGGGTTGCCCATGGTGATCCCGGTTGGCTGACCCTTTCTTTGTTCTCCTGTCTTTTGCAGCCACATTCGCAACTGAGACTGGCCCAGACCATGGTACACTCCCTTCCAGAGCCCCATAGCCATAGAGTCCATACCTTCTGCAAGGACACGGCCACAAAGTTAAGGCATCCAGAGTGTGGCAGAGCCTGGGCAGGGGTTGCCCATGTTGTTCCAGGGTGGTTGACCCTTCGTTTGTTCTCCTGTCTTTTGCATGCAGCCACATGCGCAACTGGGACTGGCCCAGATCATGGTGCACTCCCTTCCAGAGCCCCATAGCCATAGAGTCCATACCTTCTGCAAGGACACGGCCACAAAGTTAAGGCATCCAGAGTGTGGCAGAGCCTTGGAAGGGGTTGCCCATGGTGATCCCGGGTGGCTGACCCTTTCTTTGTTCTCCTGTCTTTTGCAGCCACATGGGCAGCCGAGAGAGAACCATACCATGGCGCACTCCCTTCCAGAGCCCCATAGCCATAGAGTCCATACCTTCTGCAAGGATATGGCCACAAAGTTAAGGCATCCAGAATGTGGCAGAGCCTTGGAAGTGGTTGCCCATGGTGATCCCGGGTGGCTGACCCTTTCTTTGTTCTCCTGTCTTTTGCAGCCACATGGGCAGCCGAGAGAGAACCAGACCATGGCGCACTCCCTTCCAGAGCCCCATAGCCATAGAGTCCATACCTTCTGCAAGGACACGGCCACAAAGTTAAGGCATCCAGAGTGTGGCAGAGCCTGGGCAGGGGTTGTTCATGGTCAGCCACGGTGGTTGACCCTTTGTTTGTTCTCCTGTCTTTTGCAGCCACAGCCTCAGATAGAAACGGGACCAGACCGTGCTGCACTGCCTTCCTCAGCCACACAGGCCGAGATTTGTAACTTTCCACAAGGAGACGGCCACAAAGTTAAGGCATCCAGAGTGTGGCAGAGCCTGGGCAGGGGTTGCGCATGGTGATCGCGGGCGGCTGACCCTTTCTTTGTTCTCCTGTCTTTTGCAGCCACATGGGCAGCCGAGAGAGAACCAGACCATGGCGCACTCCCTTCCAGAGCCCCATAGCCATAGAGTCCATACCTTCTGCAAGGACACGGCCACAAAGTTAAGGCATCCAGAGTGTGGCAGAGCCTGGGCAGGGGTTGCCCATGTTGGGCCAGAGGGGTTGACCCTTCGTTTGTTCTCCTGTCTTTTGCATGCAGGCACATGCGCAACTGGGACTGGCCCAGACCATGGTGCACTCCCTTCCAGAGCCCCATAGCCATAGAGTCCATACCTTCTGCAAGGACACGGCCACAAAGTTAAGGCATCCAGAGTGTGGCAGAGCCTTGGAAGGGGTTGCCCATGGTGATCCAGGGTGGCTGACCCTTTCTTTGTTCTCCTGTCTTTTGCAGCCACATGGGCAGCCGAGAGAGAACCATACCATGGCGCACTCCCTTCCAGAGCCCCATAGCCATAGATTCCATAGCTTCTGCAAGGACACGGCCACAAAGTTAAGGCATCCAGAGTGTGGCAGAGCCTGGGCAGGGGTTGCCCATGTTGTTCCAGGGTGGTTGACCCTTCGTTTGTTTTCCGGTCTTTTGCATGCAGCCACATGCGCAACTGGGACCGGCCCAGACCATGGTGCACTCCCTTCCAGAGCCCCATAGCCATAGATTCCATACCTTCTGCAAGGACACGGCCACAAAGTTAAGGCATCCAGAAAGTGACTGATCCTGGGAAGGGGTTGCCCATGGTGATCGCGGGCGGCTGACCCTTTCTTTGTTTTCCTGTCTTTTCCACCCACAGCGTCAGAGAGAAAATGTACCAAACCATGGCCAAGTCCCTTCCAGATCACATAGCCATAGATTCCATACCTTCTGCAAGGACACGGCCACAAAGTTAAGGCATCCAGAGTGTGGCAGAGCCTGGGGAGGGGTTGCTCATGGCCAGCCAGGGTGGTTGACCCTTTGTTTGTTCTCCTGTCTTTTGCAGCCACAGCGTCAGATAGAAACAGGACCAGACCGTGGTGCACTGCCTTCCTCAGCCACACAGGCCGAGATTTGTTACTTTCCACAACGATACAGCCACAAAGTTAAGGCATCCAGAGTGTGGCAGAGCCTTGGAAGGGGTTTCCCATGGTGTTCCAGGATAGCTGACCCTTTCTTTGTTCTCCTGTCTTTTGCAGCCACATGGGCAGCCGAGAGAGAACCAGACCATGGCACACTCCCCTCCAGAGCCCCGTAGCCATATTTTCCATACCTTCTGCAAGGAGACGGCCACAAAGTTAAGGCATCCAGAATGTGGCTGAGCCTTGGAAGGGGTTGCCCATGGTGATCCCGGGTGGCTGACCCTTTCTTTGTTCTCCTGTCTTTTGCAGCCACATGGGCAGCCGAGAGAGAACCATACCATGGCGCACTCCCTTCCAGAGCCCCATAGCCATAGAGTCCATACCTTCTGCAAGGACACGGCCACAAAGTTAAGGCATCCAGAGTGTGGCAGAGCCTGGGCAGGGGTTGCTCATGGTCAGCCACGGTGGTTGACCCTTTGTTTGTTCTCCTGTCTTTTGCAGCCTCAGCCTCAGATAGAAACGGGACCAGACCGTGCTGCACTGCCTTCCTCAGCCACACAGGCCGAGATTTGTTCCTTTCCACAAGGAGACGGCCACAAAGTTAAGGCATCCAGAGTGTGGCAGAGCCTGGGCAGGGGTTGCCCATGTTGGGCCAGAGGGGTTGACCCTTCGTTTGTTCTCCTGTCTTTTGCATGCAACCACATGCGCAACTGGGACTGGCCCAGACCATGGTGCACTCCCTTCCAGAGCCCCATAGCCATAGAGTCCATACCTTCTGCAAGGACACGGCCACAAAGTTAAGGCATCCAGAGTGTGGCAGAGCCTGGGCAGGGGTTGCCCATGCTGATCCCGGGTGGCTGACCCTTTCTTTGTTCTCCTGTCTTTTGCAGCCACATGGGCAGCCGAGAGAGAACCAGACCATGGCACACTCCCTTCCAGAGCCCCACAGCCATAGATTCCATACCTTCTGCAAGGACACAGCCACAAAGTTAAGGCATCCAGAGTGTGGCAGAGCCTTGGAAGGGGTTGCCCATGGTGATCCCGGGTGGCTGACCCTTTCTTTGTTCTCCTGTCTTTTGCAGCCACATGGGCAGCCGAGAGAGAACCATACCATGGCGCACTCCCTTCCAGAGCCCCATAGCCATAGATTCCATACCTTCTGCAAGGACACGGCCACAAAGTTAAGGCATCCAGAGTGTGGCAGAGCCTGGGCAGGGGTTGCTCATGGTCAGCCACGGTGGTTGACCCTTTGTTTCTTCTCCTGTCTTTTGCAGCCACAGCCTCAGATAGAAACAGGTCCAGACAGTGGTGCACTGCCTTCCTCAGCCACACAGGCCGAGATTTGTTCCTTTCCACAAGGAGACGGCCACAAAGTTAAGGCATCCAGAGTGTGGCAGAGCCTTGGAAGGGGTTGCCCATGGTGATCCCGGTTGGCTGACCCTTTCTTTGTTCTCCTGTCTTTTGCAGCCACATTCGCAACTGAGACTGGCCCAGACCATGGTACACTCCCTTCCAGAGCCCCATAGCCATAGATTCCATACCTTCTGCAAGGACACGGCCACAAAGGTAAGGCATCCAGAATGTGGCAGAGCCTTGGAAGGGGTTGCGCATGGTGATCCCGGGTGGCTGACCCTTTCTTTGTTCTCCTGTCTTTTGCAGCCACATGGGCAGCCGAGAGAGAACCAGACCATGGCGCACTCCCTTCCAGAGCCCCATAGCCATAGAGTCCATACCTTCTGCAAGGACACAGCCACAAAGTTAAGGCATCCAGAGTGTGGCAGAGCCTGGGCAGGGGTTGCCCATGTTGTTCCAGGGTGGTTGACCGTTCGTTTGTTTTCCGGTCTTTTGCATGCAGCCACATGCGCAACTGGGACCGGCCCAGACCATGGTGCACTCCCTTCCAGAGCCCCATAGCCATAGATTCCATACCTTCTGCAAGGACACGGCCACAAAGTTAAGGCATCCAGGGTGTGGCAGAGCCTGGGGAGGGGTTGCTCATGGCCAGCCAGGGTGGTTGGCCCTTTGTTTGTTCTCCTGTCTTTTGCAGCCACAGCGTCAGATAGAAACAGGACCAGACCGTGGTGCACTGCCTTCCTCAGCCACACAGGCCGAGATTTGTTCCTTTCCACAAGGAGACGGCCACAAAGTTAAGGCATCCAGAGTGTGGCAGAGCCTGGGCAGGGGTTTCCCATGGTGATCCCGGGTGGCTGACCCTTTCTTTGTTCTCCTATCTTTTGCAGCCACATGGACAGCCGAGAGAGAACCAGACCATGGTGCACTCCCTTCCAGAGCCCCATAGCCATAGATTCCATAGCTTCTGCAAGGACACGGCCACAAAGTTAAGGCATCCAGAATGTGGCAGAGCCTTGGAAGGGGTTGCCCATGGTGATCCCGGGTGTCTGACCCTTTCTTTGTTCTCCTGTCTTTTGCAGCCACATGGGCAGCCGAGAGAGAACCAGACCATGGCGCACTCCCTTCCAGAGCCCCATAGCCATAGAGTCCATACCTTCTGCAAGGACACAGCCACAAAGTTAAGGCATCCAGAGTGTGGCAGAGCCTGGGCAGGGGTTGCCCATGGTGTTCCAGGGTGGTTGACCCTTGTTTGTTCTCCTGTCTTTTCCAGCCGCAGCCTCAGATAGAAACAGGACCAGACTGTCGTGCACTGCCTTCCTCAGCCACACAGGCCGAGATTTGTAACTTTCCACAAGGACACGGCCACAAAGACAAGGCATCCAGAGTGTGGTAGAGCCTTGGAAGGGGTTGCCCATGGTGATCCCGGGTGGCTGACCCTTTCTTTGTTCTCCTGTCTTTTGCAGCCACATGCGCAACTGGGACCGGCGCAGAGCATGGTGCACTCCCTTCCAGAGCCCCATAGCCATAAATTCCATACGTTCTGCAAGGACACGGCCACAAAGTTAAGGCATCCAGAGTGTGGCTGAGCCTGGGCAGGGGTTGCTCATGGTCAGCCAGGGTGGTTGACCCTTTCGTTGTTCTCCTGTCTTTTGCAGCCAAAGCCTCAGATAGAAACAGGACCAGACCGTGGTGCACTGCCTTCCTCAGCCACACAGGCCGAGATTTGTTACTTTCCACAAGGATACAGCCACAAAGTTAAGGCATCCAGAGTGTGGCAGAGCCTTGGAAGGGGTTGCCCATGGTGATCCCGGGTGGCTGACCCTTTCTTTGTTCTCCTGTCTTTTGCAGCCACATGGGCAGCCGAGAGAGAACCACACCATGACGCACTCCCCTCCAGAGCCCCATAGCCATAGATTCCATACCTTCTGCAAGGACACGGCCACAAAGTTAAGGCATCCAGAGTGTGGCAGAGCCTTGGAAGGTGTTGCCCATGGTGTTCCAGGGTGATTGACCCTTCGTTTGTTGTCCGGTCTTTTGCATGCAGCCACATGCGCAACTGGGACCGGCCCAGACCATGGTGCACTCCCTTCCAGAGCCCCATAGCCATAGATTCCATAGCTTCTGCAAGGACACGGCCACAAAGTTAAAGCATCCAGAATGTGGCTGAGCCTTGGAAGGGGTTGCCCATGGTGATGCAGGGTGGCTGACCCTTTCTTTGTTTTCCTGTCTTTTCCACCCACAGCCTCAGAGAGAAAATGTACCAAACCATGGCCAACTGCCTTCCAGATCACATAGCCATAGATTCCATACCTCCTGCAAGGACACAGCCACAACGTTAAGGCATCCAGAGTGTGGCTGAGCCTGGGCAGGGGTTCCTCATGGTCAGCCAGGGTCGTTGACCCTTTCTTTGTTCTCCTGTCTTTTGCAGCCACAGCCTCAGAAAGAAACAGGTCCAGACAGTGGTGCACTGCCTTCCTTAGCCACACAGGCCGAGATTTGTTACTTTCCACAAGGATACAGCCACAAAGTTAAGGCATCCAGAGTGTGGCAGAGCCTTGGAAGGGGTTTCCCATGGTGTTCCAGGATAGCTGACCCTTTCTTTGTTCTCCTGTCTTTTGCAGCGACATGGGCAGCCGTGAGAGAACCATACCATGGCGCACTCCCTTCCAGAGCCCCGTAGCCATAGATTCCATACCTTCTGCAAGGACACAGCCACAAAGTTAAGGCATCCAGAGTGTGGCAGAGCCTGGGCAGGGGTTGCCCATGTTGGGCCAGAGGGGTTGACCCTTCGTTTGTTCTCCTGTCTTTTGCAGCCGCAGCCACAGCCTCAGATAGAAACAGGACCAGACAGTGGTGCACTGCCTTCCTCAGCCACACAGGCCGAGATTTGTTGCTTTCCACAAGGAGACGGCCACAAAGTTAAGGCATCCAGAGTGTGGCAGAGCCTGGGCAGGGGTTGCTCATGGTCAGCCAGGGTGGTTGACCCTTTGTTTGTTCTCCTGTCTTTTGCAGCCGCAGCCACAGCCTCAGATAGAAACAGGACCAGACCGTGGTGCACTGCCTTCCTCAGTCACACAGGCCGATATTTGTTACTTTCCACAAGGACACGGCCACAAAGTTAAGGCATCCAGAGTGTGGCAGAGCCTGGGCAGGGGTTGCCCATGGTGATCGCGGGCGGCTGACCCTTTCTTTGTTCTCTTATCTTTTGCAGCCACATGGGCAGCCGAGAGAGAACCAGACCATGGCACACTCCCTTCCAGAGCCCCACAGCCATAGATTCCATATCTTCTGCAAGGACACAGCCACAAAGTTAAGGCATCCAGAGTGTGGCAGAGCCTTGGAAGGGGTTGCCCATGGTAATCCAGGGTGGCTGACCCTTTCTTTGTTCTCCTGTCTTTTGCAGCCACATGGGCAGCCGAGAGAGAACCATACCATGGCGCACTCCCTTCCAGAGCCCCATAGCCATAGATTCCATACCTTCTGCAAGGACACGGCCACAAAGTTAAGGCATCCAGAGTGTGGCAGAGCCTGGGCAGGGGTTGCTCATGGTCAGCCACGGTGGTTGACCCTTTGTTTGTTCTCCTGTCTTTTGCAGCCACAGCCTCAGATAGAAGCAGGTCCAGACAGTGGTGCACTGCCTTCCTCAGCCACACAGGCCGAGATTTGTTCCTTTCCAGA
This sequence comes from Fratercula arctica, assembly GCA_947846985.1. Classification (NCBI taxonomy): domain Eukaryota; kingdom Metazoa; phylum Chordata; class Aves; order Charadriiformes; family Alcidae; genus Fratercula; species Fratercula arctica. The sequence continues at coordinate 16,788,927 of CANTUZ010000001.1, read as the reverse complement.
AGGAGACGGCCACAAAGTTAAGGCATTCAGAATGTGGCAGAGCCTTGGAAGGGGTTGCCCATGGTGTTCCAGGATAGCTGACCCTTTCTTTGTTCTCCTGTCTTTTGCAGCCACATGGGCAGCCGAGAGAGAACCATACCATGGCGCACTCCCTTCCAGAGCCCCATAGCCTTGGAGTGCATACCTTCTGCAAGGACACGGCCACAAAGGTAAGGCATCCAGAATGTGGCAGAGCCTTTGAAGGGGTTGCCCATGGTGATCCCGGGTGGCTGACCCTTTCTTTGTTCTCCTGTCTTTTGCAGCCACATGGGCAGCCGAGAGAGAACCATACCATGGCGCACTCCCTTCCAGAACCCCATAGCCATAGAGTCCATACCTTCTGCAAGGACACGGCCACAAAGTTAAGGCATCCAGAGTGTGGCAGAGCCTGGGCAGGGGTTGCTCATGGTCAGCCACGGTGGTTGACCCTTTGTTTGTTCTCCTGTCTTTTCCAGCCGCAGCCTCAGATAGAAACGGGACCAGACCGTGCTGCACTGCCTTCCTCAGCCACACAGGCCGAGATTTGTAACTTTCCACAAGGAGACGGCCACAAAGTTAAGGCATCCAGAGTGTGGCAGAGCCTGGGCAGGGGTTGCGCATGGTGATCGCGGGCGGCTGACCCTTTCTTTGTTCTCCTGTCTTTTGCAGCCACATGGGCAGCCGAGAGAGAACCAGACCATGGCGCACTCCCTTCCAGAGCCCCATAGCCATAGAGTCCATACCTTCTGCAAGGACACGGCCACAAAGTTAAGGCATCCAGAGTGTGGCAGAGCCTGGGCAGGGGTTGCCCATGTTGGGCCAGAGGGGTTGACCCTTCGTTTGTTCTCCTGTCTTTTGCATGCAGCCACATGCGCAACTGGGACTGGCCCAGACCATGGTGCACTCCCTTCCAGAGCCCCATAGCCATAGAGTCCATACCTTCTGCAAGGACACGGCCACAAAGTTAAGGCATCCAGAGTGTGGCAGAGCCTTGGAAGGGGTTGCCCATGGTTATCCAGGGTGGCTGACCCTTTCTTTGTTCTCCTGTCTTTTGCAGCCACATGGGCAGCCGAGAGAGAACCAGACCATGGCGCACTCCCTTCCACAGCCCCATAGCCATAGATTCCATACCTTCTGCAAGGACACGGCCACAAAGTTAAGGCATCCAGAGTGTGGCAGAGCCTGGGCAGGGGTTGCCCATGTTGTTCCAGGGTGGTTGACCGTTCGTTTGTTTTCCGGTCTTTTGCATGCAGCCACATGCGCAACTGGGACCGGCCCAGACCATGGTGCACTCCCTTCCAGAGCCCCATAGCCATAGATTCCATACCTTCTGCAAGGACACGGCCACAAGTTAAGGCATCCAGAAAGTGGCTGATCCTGGGAGGGGTTGCCCATGGTGATCGCGGGCGGCTGACCCTTTCTTTGTTTTCCTGTCTTTTCCACCCACAGCCTCAGAGAGAAAATGTACCAAACCATGGCCAAGTCCCTTCCAGATCACATAGCCATAGATTCCATACCTTCTGCAAGGACACGGCCACAAAGTTAAGGCATCCAGAGTGTGGCAGAGCCTGGGCAGGGGTTGCCCATGTTGTTCCAGGGTGGTTGACCGTTCGTTTGTTTTCCGGTCTTTTGCATGCAGCCACATGCGCAACTGGGACCGGCCCAGACCATGGTGCACTCCCTTCCAGAGCCCCATAGCCATAGATTCCATACCTTCTGCAAGGATACAGTCACAAAGTTAAGGCATCCAGAGTGTGGCAGAGCCTGGGCAGGGGTTGCCCATGGTGTTCCAGGGTGGTTGACCCTTCGTTTGTTTTCCGGTCTTTTGCATGCAGCCACATGCGCAACTGGGACCGGCTCAGACCATGGCGCAATCCCTTCCAGAGCCCCATAGCCATAGATTCCATACCTTCTGCAAGGACACGGCCACAAAGTTAAGGCATCCAGAGTGTGGCAGAGCCTGGGCAGGGGTTGCTCATGGTCAGCCAGGGTGGTTGACCCTTTGTTTGTTCTCCTGTCTTTTGCAGCCGCAGCCTCAGATAGAAACAGGACCAGACCGTGGTGCACTGCCTTCCTCAGCCACACAGGCCGAGATTTGTTACTTTCCACAAGGATACAGCCACAAAGTTAAGGCATCCAGAGTGTGGCAGAGCCTTGGAAGGGGTTGCCCATGGTGATCCCGGGGGCTGACCCTTTCTTTGTTCTCCTGTCTTTTGCAGCCACATGGGCAGCCGAGAGAGAACCAGACCATGGCGCACTCCCTTCCAGAGCCCCATAGCCATAGAGTCCATACCTTCTGCAAGGACACGGCCACAAAGTTAAGGCATCCAGAGTGTGGCAGAGCCTGGGCAGGGGTTGCCCATGTTGGGCCAGAGGGGTTGACCCTTCGTTTGTTCTCCTGTCTTTTGCATGCAGGCACATGCGCAACTGGGACTGGCCCAGACCATGGTGCACTCCCTTCCAGAGCCCCATAGCCATAGAGTCCATACCTTCTGCAAGGACACGGCCACAAAGTTAAGGCATCCAGAGTGTGGCAGAGCCTTGGAAGGGGTTGCCCATGGTGATCCAGGGTGGCTGACCCTTTCTTTGTTCTCCTGTCTTTTGCAGCCACATGGGCAGCCGAGAGAGAACCAGACCATGGCGCACTCCCTTCCAGAGCCCCATAGCCATAGATTCCATACCTTCTGCAAGGACACGGCCACAAAGTTAAGGCATCCAGAGTGTGGCAGAGCCTGGGCAGGGGTTGCCCATGTTGTTCCAGGGTGGTTGACCGTTCGTTTGTTTTCCGGTCTTTTGCATGCAGCCACATGCGCAACTGGGACCGGCCCAGACCATGGTGCACTCCCTTCCAGAGCCCCATAGCCATAGATTCCATACCTTCTGCAAGGACACGGCCACAAAGTTAAGGCATCCAGAAAGTGGCTGATCCTGGGAAGGGGTTGCCCATGGTGATCGCGGGCGGCTGACCCTTTCTTTGTTTTCCTGTCTTTTCCACCCACAGCGTCAGAGAGAAAATGTACCAAACCATGGCCAAGTCCCTTCCAGATCACATAGCCATAGATTCCATACCTTCTGCAAGGACACGGCCACAAAGTTAAGGCATCCAGAGTGTGGCAGAGCCTGGGCAGGGGTTGCCCATGTTGTTCCAGGGTGGTTGACCGTTCGTTTGTTTTCCGGTCTTTTGCATGCAGCCACATGCGCAACTGGGACCGGCCCAGACCATGGTGCACTCCCTTCCAGAGCCCCATAGCCATAGATTCCATACCTTCTGCAAGGATACAGTCACAAAGTTAAGGCATCCAGAGTGTGGCAGAGCCTGGGCAGGGGTTGCCCATGGTGTTCCAGGGTGGTTGACCCTTCGTTTGTTTTCCGGTCTTTTGCATGCAGCCACATGCGCAACTGGGACCGGCTCAGACCATGGCGCAATCCCTTCCAGAGCCCCATAGCCATAGATTCCATACCTTCTGCAAGGACACGGCCACAAAGTTAAGGCATCCAGAGTGTGGCAGAGCCTGGGCAGGGGTTGCTCATGGTCAGCCAGGGTGGTTGACCCTTTGTTTGTTCTCCTGTCTTTTGCAGCCGCAGCCTCAGATAGAAACAGGACCAGACCGTGGTGCACTGCCTTCCTCAGCCACACAGGCCGAGATTTGTTACTTTCCACAAGGATACAGCCACAAAGTTAAGGCATCCAGAGTGTGGCAGAGCCTTGGAAGGGGTTGCCCATGGTGATCCCGGGGGCTGACCCTTTCTTTGTTCTCCTGTCTTTTGCAGCCACATGGGCAGCCGAGAGAGAACCAGACCATGGCGCACTCCCTTCCAGAGCCCCATAGCCATAGAGTCCATACCTTCTGCAAGGACACAGCCACAAAGTTAAGGCATCCAGAGTGTGGCAGAGCCTGGGCAGGGGTTGCCCATTTTGGGCCAGAGGGGTTGACCCTTCGTTTGTTCTCCTGTCTTTTCCATGCAGCCACATGCGCAACTGGGACTGGCCCAGACCATGGTGCACTCCCTTCCAGAGCCCCATAGCCATAGAGTCCATACCTTCTGCAAGGACACGGCCACAAAGTTAAGGCATCCAGAGTGTGGCAGAGCCTGGGCAGGGGTTGCTCATGGTCAGCCAGGGAGGTTGACCCTTTCTTTGTTCTCCTGTCTTTTGCAGCTGCAGCCGCAGCCTCAGATAGAAACGGGACCAGACCGTGGTGCACTGCCTTCCTCAGCCACACAGGCCGAGATTTGTTACTTTCCACAAGGACACGGCCACAAACTTAAGGCATCCAGAGTGTGGCAGAGCCTGGGCAGGGGTTGCCCATGGTGATCCCGGGTGGCTGACCCTTTCTTTGTTCTCCTGTCTTTTGCAGCCACATGGGCAGCCGAGAGAGAACCAGACCATGGCGCACTCCCTTCCAGAGCCCCATAGCCATAGATTCCATACCTTCTGCAAGGACACGGCCACAAAGTTAAGGCATCCAGAGTGTGGCAGAGCCTGGGCAGGGTTTTCTCATGGTCAGCCAGAGTGGTTGGCCCTTTGTTTGTCCTCCTGTCTTTTGCAGCCACAGCCTCAGATAGAAACAGGACCAGACCGTGATGCACTGCCTTCCTCAGCCACACAGGCCAAGATTTGTTACTTTCAAAAAAGGACACGGCCACAAAGTTAAGGCATCCAGAGTGTGCCAGAGCCTTGGTAGGGGTTGTCCATGGGCAGCTAGGGTGGCTGACCCTTTCTTTGTTCTCTTGTCTTTTGCAGCCACATGGGCAGCCGAGAGAGAACCAGACTATGGCGGATTCCCTTCCAGAGCCCCATAGCCATTTATTGCGTACATTCTGCAAGGACATGGCCACAAAGTTAAGACATCCAGAGTGTGGCAGAGCCTGGGAGGGGTTACCCATGGTCATCCCTGGTGGCTGACCCTTTCTTTGTTCTCCTGTCTTTTGCAGCCACATGGGCAGCCGAGAGAGAACCATACCATGGCGCACTCCCTTCCAGAGCCCCATGGGCATAGATTCCATATCGTCTGCAAGGATATGGGCACAAAGTTAAGGCATCCAGAGTGTGGCAGAGCCTGGGCAGGGGTTGCCCATGGTCAGCCAGGGTGGTTGACCCCTTGTTTTGTTATCCTGTCTTTAGCAGCCACAGACCCAGACATAAAGATGACCAGACCATGGCGCATTCCCGTCCCCTCCCTCTGCCGACACTCTGACAGAGATTTCTGCAGTGTTTGCCTACGTCGTTGACCTAAAGAGAAGGAAGGGCAGAACAGCCCCAGTCTGTACCGTGCCATGGTCCCACTGGCAGCTGGAGCGTGAGCTCTGCGTCACCCACCCTCTCTGTCTGAAACTGACCTTGAAATATAATTTTCTAATTCATTAACCATTGGCTGGTTCTTCTGCTTTGTGTGGGCTTTGGGGAAAACCTCCTATACCTTTTCCCCATGATCCTTGTTACACTGAATTTGTAAATCTTTATAAATATGCAAATATACGTATATATCTCTACCTGTGGACATACAGAAAGTGTACCTGTATCCTCCTTATCGGTAGGAAGTGGGGAGCCAATCAGAGGCTGGTCTGAGATCATGTGGGAATGATGTTTTCAAAACACGGAAACCTGCCAATCACAGAGCAGTATGAAAAGACGTGGGCCGTGAGCCCAGAGCCGTGTCCGTGGGTCGGTGGGATGAGGCGCGAGGCAGAGGTCAGCCTGTGGTACTCGGGCTCCGTGCAGACCTCACCACGAGGTCATCTATCGCCAAGTGCAGAGCTGGGGTGTTCTGTGCCCTGTCTCTGGGAATTGTCACCTGAGGCCATCAAAGGAAAACATTTCTCTGTCTTGCCTGTTTTCTCCTAGAAAACATCCATTATCCATGGAATTCCCTATAGATTCACATAAAGATGCATTTTTTTCTCCTTCCGAATTTATTGCTTGACATATTACCATATAGTGCATCAAACCCAGGGCAGACTGTATTACTAAATATTTTTCCCATTATTCATTATAAAGCTTTTTTAAAAAAATCCTCAAATTCTCAGAAAATCATAAATCTAAGTCAATGATAATAACACAACACTGGTACCTCTGTAATATCTTGGTAACTTCCCCAATTCATGGTAGCATCTAAGTTTTACCAAAGTATATAAGCCATTTTTTTATGATTCAGATGTCTCTGATGTGGATTATGTCATGAGAGCTGGGACAGCACTCTTTTCATGCTGTCTTTCTAAGATGCTTTTTGTTGTTACTGGAATCAGTGAGACTGCTGATCAGATAATATGATGCAACGAACGTACAGAATTAGAATATTGTCTAGATGAGACTCAGCCCTAAACTCATTGGCAATTTAACATCTATGGTGTTGTTTCCAGTCCTCTGCTTTGATTTTTTGAGGCAGACCTCTCCCAGAAATATCAATGCATATAAAGGAAGTGCATAAAAGTCGTGTTTTGCAAAGCCAAGTGTGACATCCTCATGTTTCTCAGAAAGTGTTGAGAAGAGATGCTCATTTAACACAGGAAGGACATTATAAGAAGATCTGTCATGATAAGTACTAGTCATGTTGCACCACAAATCACTTGGAGGTGTTGAAGTAACCCTAGGACAGGTGCAGTGTAGGGTTCACTGGATTAGACTGGACGACGCTAAATGGAAAGCTGCCGTGTCCCAGTCTGTCACCTAAGGACAAAAAGAGTGCAAAGAAGAGAGTTTTGAAATCACTTTGAAACAAAGTCCTTCCTCGAGGTTGAAACCTGATTCAAATCCCTTACCGTTCAGGGTTAAGGTACCTCTCATGATGATTTACTGACCTGCGATGCATAAGGTACCAAAACCACTCAAATCATATCTTGGCTCAACTCAATTACTTTTTAAAAACCATGAAATCAGGTCACTTAATCACATTAGGAATGCCTGATCACTCAGTTTCAATTCTGGTATGGTCTGTGAAGCTGATATTTTGCATTTCGGTGGTACCAAGCTGGGGTTTCTCAGTCCGTGTGTGACTTCTGAATGTATTTTCCCTTACTGATGATCAATATTTTCATATTTTACTATCCTACTTGTACTGAATAGGTGTGCAGGTCTTCTTCACAGGCCATTGAGTGTTTGTGAGTCAAATGATAAACTCTGAAGTCTGTTTTTTGCAACAGACCAATTTTTTGCAACAGTGGACCAAATCTTTTATGACCTAGTGTAGTAAAATGCCCATTTTTGTGGGTTGTGCTAGATACCCTGAATATGTTGCATTATGCATCTGTTAGAAGTATTAGTAAACCAGCACAGAATGGACCAAGCAGTCATTAGAGGTGAGACTCACCTCATGTCTTTTCAGTATGTACGATGCAAATGTCTCACCATCTGAAGTAGGCTCCCTTTTTAGCTAGCGGAGAGAAACAGGTGCTTTTAGGGATCATTCGTTTGACCTGCTGCAGACATTCATTTAGGAGGAAATTAATCATATCTTAAAGGGTGTGGTTTTTTTCTCCTCTACTGACTAGTTAGTGAATCTTGGGCATAACTGAGCTATAAGCATGGAAGGGTGAAGTTCAGTGAAAGGAGTATCATCCCAGCAGACCTTGACCAATATAAAGGACCTTATGTCACACATGCTTATGCCATCTTTAGTTATTCTATCTGTGTTTCTCTTACAGTTCAAACTAACACTTTGCCTGTTTTATGTTGAACTTAATGAAAACCGATGACCAATGCAAAACACTTAACTCAATTAAAAGAAGCGGTTGCCCAGAATTTGCTGTGATGGCCCTGCATATGCAGTCTTCAGAAAATGACGCAGATAACAAATTTTATGCTGCTGTAGAATATTTCTTTTATTATTGGAGGGCGTATAGTTTGGCCATCACAGTCGTGAACAAGGTTTAACGACAATGAACCATCTGCACAGTTGTGGTGGGTTAACCTTGGCTAAGGACCAAACCCAGCTGCTCACCCGCTCCTCTTCTTGACAGGGCAAGGGGAGAAAATAGGATGAAAAAGCTTATGGGTCAAGATGAAGACAGATAAAGACACTTATGAGTTACTCTCACGGGAAAAAAAGGACTTGAGGAAAACGAATTTAATTTGTTGCCAGTTAAGAATAGAGTAGGATGGTGAGAAACAGACAAAACTAAAAATACCTCCCCCTTTTTTCCAAACTCAACTTCACTCTGATGCTTCTACCTCCTCCCCACCCGGAGCGGTACAGGGGGATGAAGAATGGAGGTTATCATCAGACCATAACCGCGCTTTCCTCCAAGCACTTTTCCCTTGTTTCTGCATCAGTCCTTCCCAGGCTGCAACTCCTTCAGGATAAACCTGCTCCATCATGTGATATCCATGAGCCATAGTTCTTCAGGGTATATCCACCTGCTCCAGAGCATGGGGTCCTCCATGAGCTGCAGCGTGGATATCTGCTCCAGTATGGTCCTCCATGGGCTGCAGGGAAATATCTACTTGAACCACTTCCTCCCACACCTTCTTCGCTGACCTTGTTGTTTGCACTGCTCTTTCTCATTCTTTCTTTGTCATCCTCCCTTGCCTGTGTGGTGTTTTGCCCTTTCTTAACTATATTTTCCCAGAGGTGCCACCAGCTTGGGTGATGGGCTAAGAAGAGTCTTGAAGTTGGTGAATTGGAGCCAGCTGGGACTGGCTGTGTCTGGCACTGGACAGTCCCTGAATACTTCTCACAGACGCCATATCTGAAGCCCTCTGATGCCAGCACCTTGTCATGAACACCCCAATACAGACAGCAGTGTATATTTTTAGTACTTTCTATGACAGCCAGAAAGACAAAGGAAGGCAAAAGCAGAAAGGGAATTGAGCTCAACAGTTCTTGGAGAAGGGCTCAGGTGGATGGTCGCATTTACCCTAATGGTCACATTTGAGAGAAAGGTTTCTCTTGCCCCCACCTTCAGTGCTGCTGTATCTCCTGCTCTGGTCCTGGAAAGACTTATTCCTGGATATTGTGGTAGTTCTTTGCTGTCAGGCTTACTGTTTTGGAAGACTGCGACCTCCAGGTTGCAACAAGCCAGGCAGGAGGGAGCATTTTCAGCTACAGTCTGCAGTGGAATGAGCTATGTGACTAGTTAAAGTGAGAGAGAGTATTTGGGACCATGCCAGCGAGTACAGATAAATGTGTGAAACAATACAAAGAAGAAAGACAAGTCACTGTTACAGACTTCTAATAGAAAACCATTTGAGTAGAGCATCAGCTCAAACACTGCAATGACATCCCACTGGACTTAAGTCTGGAGAATGATTCCTGATGGGGACCAATACAACCAGATTCATTCATGAGACAGAAGCTAGTTGTGCTTCCAAAGTGCTGTGTCAATGTATTATTGCCTCAAGTTATTGGTAAATGAACACACCCTCGTGATTCAGGCAGCTCAGGACTGAAGGCAGCATGACCATGCCAGTAGGGTGCTGTGTTTAGAACAGTTACCTTGGGCTGCATGAAAAGAAGAGTGGCCAGCAGGTCACGGGAGGTGATTCTGCACCTCTACTCCACTTGTGAGACCCCACCTGGAGTACTGCGTCCAGCTCTGGAGCTCCAACCTGTTGGAGCAAGTCCGGAGGAGGGACATGAAAATGATCAGAGGGCTGGAGCACATTGTCACATCCCATTCTCAGTAAAGAGGGGGGGTAAGTGACTTCAGATTTGTAAATTCTCAGCGGTGCTGACTAAGGTGAGATAAATCTCAAGGTCCATATACAAACATTTATTAGCTTCCCAAAATGGTTAGTATGGTCTTAACAAGTCCACGATAATTGGTTAGGTATATAACAAATTATGGCAAATGGTGAGGTATGCATTGTGTTACTTAACAACAGGTATAGGACAATTTATGGCAAGTGGTACTTCAGGTCGTACTTAAGGTCGTTACTTAACAACTCTAACTGTTACTTAACAATTCTAAGAGAAAAGAGAAACTGAAGGATAGAGAAAGGAAAAGACAGAGAAAAAGACAGAGACAGAGAGATCATCGGTCCCAGTTCCAGCGTCTTTTTCAGTGAATCTTCCCAGGCTTAATCTTCTTCTTTCTTGGAAAAATCTTCCCAGGTACGGTCGTCTTTCTTGGGAAGAATCTTCCCAGGCACTGTCTTCTTCTATTGTTTCTTCTTTGTTCCCCCCTAGGGGCACTTATTTTCCCCTTTTATGTTTGCTGAATTAGCATGGTCCACCCCCCTTGCTGAGGACAGCCTCATCTCAGGTTTCTCCCTTCTCCCAGGTGACATGTAGCATGATTTGGGTGGAGAGATGAGGGCCATAGTCATACATGTTTAGCATGATCTCTATAATCTTCATTAGCATATGCAGGGGGGTGCGCTTTCATATGCATTTCATGCATAATGAAGCAAAGGTCACTCATCGGACACAATGGCCTTGACATCTGAGAACTAGCAAGCTCACCACACGAGTGGCAGAACTATCCTGTCTTCACAAGACAGTTCTCCCACACTTTCAGGAGCCAGAAGTGTTAGCCTTATCAGTTCTCCGAAGGCCAGGCCTGCATTATTTATTTCCTTGCAAGTGTTTGAGGCATTCCATTGAAGGCTTGGAGGGCCTTCTGCCCCTCGTCAGGGAATTTACAGTCCGTCCCTTACACACATCTCCTATGAAGACTGGCTGAGAGAGTTGGGGTTGTTCAGCCTGGACAAGAGGACATTCCAAAGAGACCTTGTAGCAGTCTTCCTGTACTCTTTATCAGGGAGTGTAGCGATAGGACAAGGGCTAACAGTTTTAAACTGAAAGAGTGTAGATTTAGATTAGATATTAGGAAGAAATTCTTTATTGTGAGGGTGGTGAGACACTGGAACAGGTTGCCTGGAGAAGCTGTGGATGCCCCATCCCTGGATGTGTTCAAGGCCAGGCTGGATGGGGCTTTGAGTAACCTGGTCTAGTGGGAGGTGTCCCTACCCATGGAAGGGGCTTGGAACTAGATGATCTTTAAGATGCCTTCCAACCCAAACCGTTCTGTGATTCTATGATTTTACGTGATTATTGTGCTATGTTGATGTGATGATCCTAACCCCGTCCTGGGGCTAGCTTGGTTGGTATTTACCTCAGGAGCAATGCGAGTTGTGTTCCCTGCTGCCAAGTAGGATGCCCTCAGTCCTGCAGTAGATCTCAGAAACCTCAGAAGTGGAAACACTATGTGAGTTAAATAATTTTTCCTTGATCGCAGAAATTCAAAAATACTTAGTCAGCTTTGGTTGGGCAAAACAGACTCTGTCTCCACAAGCCACGCTACAGGTAGGTGCTTCCAGCATCATTTAAGCCCTCGTTTTATGATATCATATTGGAATTAGCAGACCATTTAAAATTCCCAGGTAAAGTTTTGGCAAATGCAATAGGGCTGCTATTATAATAGTTTATTGTGTGTTGGTTTGTTTGGTTTTTTTTTTTTTTGTTTTTTAAGTCTTAGGAAGGCCACTATTAATTCTAGGAGAATTCTCATCTTCTTCAGGAACTGAATTGTGAGATATTTTAGCTTGTATTATCATGAAAAATTTATTGGTCAAAATATTAAATTATCCTCAGCTGACCTTTCAGAGCTGAGATACTCGGTAAGTCTTTTTCAGAATGTGCTGGATTCAGTTAGATACAAATAGTTACCTTTCTCCTTATATGTATGAAAAATGTCACTTTGTACAGTAGTCTCTCTGGTAATGACCCTATGAGTCAATGTAATTTTACAAAACATACAGAAATTCTGTTTCCTCAGGTAAAGGTGGAAAGTAATCACAGAAATTCTATCCCTTGGGACAGACATTTGTCTTCTTGATTCTCCAGAGTCCTTTATGTGCATTACTGCTTCAAAAGTGGACATGGAAAAAATCGTTTGAGAATAGCCTCTTAGAAATCCCCTGTCATTGCTCCCTGGGAGGAAATGCAGTCTGTTCCACACAAATAAAATGCCGTGTGTCCTGAACTCCAACTCAAACGTCCCTCAGGATTCACAGAAGGTTCAAGCCACACATCTAGAAATCCGTACCTTATTGCTGGCTGTGTTGTTACGCTTACTCCCTTTTTCTATTAGTACGATGACAATGGCTGTAGAGACAGACAGCGCCTCATAGAGTCTTTCTACAAAGTCAGCAACGCTCTTGGCAGTGAAGTGTCTGGAAACCATGTCTGTCAGTAGTCCTTACTTCCACGAAGTATGGTGGTGCAAAGCAGAGCTTGCTTGGGAAACTGGCCGTAAGAGCAGTTTTCATTCTTCATCTTGCAGCCACACGCCTTGAAAAACCCAATGTTTTCCCTCACTTACGTGTGACACTTGGAAAGAAGAACTTCTGTGGTTGAAAAAAAAGGCACAGAAGTTCAGGTCTCCTTCTGCCCTTGTTACATACTTAGCAAACTCATACTGGTCAGGTTTTTATGCCTTTCTCTTATTCAGTGTCAAAATGTGAGGGAGATGGCCTAATGATCAGATAATTTCTTCAGCGAATGTACTAAAAGAAAATAAACATAATTAGCCATCTTTCACATAATGAGATATTCAGATGTGCCTCCCTCAGCAGCTTTTGAATAGAGCATATGCCTACTTAGCTAAGTCAGGACCTTTCTATGAATGCCGACCAACTATATCAAAATGAGAGACGGTGGTTTTCTCTCAAATATGCACGTTTAATTTTCAGTGTTGATGTTCTAATCTAATAGATAAGCCCTGATCCAAGGCCCACCGAAGGCATTTTTAAAAATACTATTCAGTGTGTTTCGAGTCAGCCTTATAACATGCTTTACTGTCAGATATGAGTGAATATAGCAAGTAAAGCTAGCAGGTAAGCAGCCAACTTCTAAACATTCAGTACAAATATATTCAGGAAAGAAACAGTAATCACACCCTGTAAATATACAGCCTGTCTCAAAGGTTATAAATGTGCAACTTCCTCAGTATCTGCAGGGTAAAGAGTTTGGTATGCCTTGTGTGTATGTACAGTTAGAAACCAAAACATCAACTTTATATCATTTTTAGTGATTTGAAGCCACATGAAGTGAGCAAAGCGGTTGTAGCTAGTTTACCGAGAACCTAGAAAAGGATGAAGGAAACCCAAGGATTCCTAAGAATCGGTGGGGATTGCAGAGAGCAATACTAAACGGTAAGAGTGTGAGTAGCAAGATTTCTAAGGTAAGAATTGTGGGAGCAATAACTGGATGTGTGGTCTTCGTTACTCTTCATCCTTCCTTGTGGATGTCACATCTGTTCATGCAACCTCTTTCAGACTAAGGTTGAGAATTTTCTGTGGAAGACGCCACGCTGCCCACTGCTTTTGCTCTTCCATGGGGAACCTGATTCTGATTTGAACTTCTGCATAAATCTAATATGAATAACCCTGGTTCATCATCTCATTTGCTGACATGTGTATCAGTATTAAAAATGTATAAACAATGCAAAGTATCCAATAGTTAAATTATTATTATAATTTGCACATAATTATTGGCTGGGATGCTGATAATGGTGAAATCCATCAGGCTTTTTTGCACTCATTATATTAAATGATTTAATGACAACTCACTTTTCTTTATGTATATACTTGTCATTATCCATTATGACTGAAGGCAATAGTCAGTTAGCCTTCCTATTCTAGTAAGGAAGGAAAAACAAATCCAGAGAAGTCTTCACTGCAGCAGAAAGACAGAGGTTAGTATCAGGACCCACAATTTCTAAAGCAATTTACTATGTGTGTTTTATTTATATAGTCTTGTGGCAACATTGACTGAAATGTTTATTTACCTCAGGAGAGTTTTCATAACAGTGAGTTAATGTGATTCGGATGATGGAAAGCACTAAATGATTCACAGAATTATAACTACTAGTAAATCGCTTAGAGCTTTCTTGACAGAAGGGATGGTTGTCTTTATTTCATACAGTTCCTTATATCTTTTTAGAACATATGACTGAGCACGCAAACTAACATACTAAGTGTTAGTGATTAAACCTACTTCCATAGATTATGAATAGGTTATTTTCTTTTCAGCTGCTTAATATTTTAGATGAGTTTCTCTAGGAAGCTAGATGATGATCTAAGAACACAGTAGTAGGGGAGCCTAAAAACCCTGAGGTAGAAATGAAACGGTAGAAATCTGTTGTGTTGAATTTGCTTCATTGCCCTATATGGCACTGAACTCAATTCCTTCTATAACGCAATTCAGCTTAAAATTTGCAATATTCAGAAAAGACCTGATAGTCCAAATCCACATCTCCCATGCAAAACGAGGGAGATAGATACCTGGAAAATGCAAAAGGAAAAATTAAATCACTGGAATACAAACTTTCAGCATACGTTAGTGTTATTTTTACCCACCACAAAAAGGATATCACCTTGCAAAACAATGAGGTGGAAAACTGTCTGAGATGAGGGCATCTGCACTTTCTGTGTTCTAAATTTTCTATGAAAACAATAATTTGACTTCTTAGACCAGCCTGATAGTTGATACTAATTGGCAAAACTCCACCAACATCAAGCAAGAGTAAGTTTAACAGTTGTAGGATTTTGTGTTTATTAATCAAAGGCTAGCAGAGAGTCCAAACTAATATTTTTTTATTACAGATAAAATGTGTCATTAAATAATTGAGTGCATTTTAGGGTCTTTAGTTCTGTTCGTGCTCAGTACTTCTCAGCTGTGGCTTATATTTCCAGGGGGCTGAACTTCTTTTATTTTAAAGAACCTGTTGTACCTTGTTGTGCCATGTGCTCTACAGTCAACGAATAGACCCCAAAATACAACCTTAACCACTGGTTAATACAACTTTATCCACAGCTGGTAAGCAGGTGAATAGAGTCTTTTTTGGTGCTCTCCTCTTTTTAACACTGGGTTATGGGATATTCTCCTCTAGACGCTGCTCAATTATTTGCTGTGTTTATTTCTATATATCTGTATTCCAGTTATGCTGTTTCAGTGATTCCCTTTAATAACACAATCTGTGAAAAGAGGTCACAAACTCTCTGGGGCAGATGCCAGATCTCCTTATTGTTACTACAAAATATTTGCCTTTTCTTGAAAGCTGTATATTTATAAATACTTCAAAAGCATAGAATTAATTCAGAATATTGCAGAATCAGACTATATAAATATGGATTTTAAACAAACACTGTGTAGGTAATATATATTTACATTCAAACTTCCCTTTCTCTTTCTCTCTGTCTTTGCATATCTATAGTGTGTAAAAAAAGAGAGAGATAATTAAACTATTTAAATAAATAAATAAATATTCTAAGTTAAATTTTTGAGAACTTATTCCACACAAACAGAGGGAGAAGATGTCCTTTATAATATACACATTTTTGCTCAGATACTGAGGTAAGAATGGACTTTATCTGAGACACAAACTATTAACTAAAAGCAAGTCAATAACAAGAATGAAGAAACAGATTGGCCATTTGTGTATGCTAATATTAAATGCCATAATTTGTACAAATATGAAGCTTCCCTTTTTCAGTTGTAAGCATGGGACTTACAAGCAGTTCTTCACATAGCAGGAAATTGTTCAGTTTAAAGGCTGAAGGAGACTACCATAAAAGACAAATAGGTTAGTAAGGATTTTTTTTCATTTGTTCAAGTGAAAGCTGCTATCCTTTTGGGTTTTTTTGGGGGGTGGAGGGGTGGAGGGGGATAGCCACGGCTGTAATGTAAAGTAAAATGGTGCTTTTTCACATTAAAATGCAGCTTAATAAACATTTGAACATTTACTTGTCTAGGAAAAATCAAGGTTTTTTCTTAATTTGTTCTCAATAGACATTGACCTTGGAAACAACAAGAGTCTACCCTGAAGGATCTTGTTTATTTGTGCATCCTCAGCATGGACTCCATTATAAATACTTTACAGCAGAATGTGTTGTAATACATAGTTGCCCAGGATGTAGCTGATGAGAAATGTAACACAGCTTAGCTAGGTGGCACAAGCCAAATAGCAAACCTTCTTCTGCCCTTAAAATTTAAGATAGTTTCAAAGTTCAGACTGAAAAGAACATCTCCTGGCATTATTCCAGGATGACACCACTTTAGGTGCTGTGTGCGCTCAGCTCATGTTTTGAAGCTTTTCTTCTACCCTAAAGGCCTAAGAATGTAATAGAAACATGAGAACAGAGATTCGGATCTCACCATGTGCCTCCAGAAGCTGTAGATGAAGGCAAAGAACTTTAATATCTATGTCTTACTCTACCTCTGCCTAACTCATAAGACTGAATTTCTAAGTGCTTAGCAATGTCACTGTGTAAATTTTTTTCCCCCTAAAACTTACTCTTTCATGTAATCAAACAATTTTTATTGGAGAGTATGCATTAAAGATGCAGAAATATGGATGTCTGTGAGAGGGTTGTAACTGTATTACTATTTCCAAAAGGGTAAGTTATCACTGCAAAAGTCTAATCTCCTATTTCATCCATATGTGCCAAAATGTGGCAAACACATTCACTGTGATCAATTTACAGATAAATCCAAGTCTTCCTGAAGCTGTTCAGTTTTAAAATTTTGGCTTATCCATTGATGTCTATGTTTACAAATATCTATTGTGTTTTCAAACTTCAAAAAACACAATAAAAATGCAATGCGATTACAGCAATTCATAAAAGATTAGGTTAACAATTATCCCTGTCTGTGTAAGAATCCTCAGAGTTTGAGGAGAAATAAGAAGGTCCTTGAAAAGTTTTAAGAAGCATATAGCTCTGGCTTCCTAATAAAAAATTCATTACTTCATCAATTAAACATTATCCTGGTTTATAAAGAGTCCTCAGGACATTCTTTGAGTTAAAGGCTGTTGGGAGTGGCTACCACATCCAGCATCTTGGGATTCCAGGGATTCCTCCTGCCCAGCTTCTGGAATCAAGCCTGGTGCACATACGGACCCAGGGGTCTCCAGCCAAAGTCAATGGATGTGGCTGCTGATTTCTCATTTGCAGGTTCAACCAGTGGTGAGGCCGAGTGTGAATCCCAGACACACACATACGGACGCACACGCACAGACAGATAAAGGATACGACTGGCTACGTAGACTGCCACGGACAAGGTGGTGCCTTCAGCAGCACCTCCCTGATATATATATAGGATGCACACAAAACATAACTATTGACACCAAATTCCCCTCCTGCACTTCAGCTGGTAAGGACTGAAGTTCATACACAGCACTCTCTAGATTTGTAAGTACACGCACATTCACAGAGCCCCTGACTAACATCACAGTCCCTCTGTCCATCCAATGCCACTGCCCTCTTAATCATTCCATGGGTCTCACCAGATGGTCTAGCTTCATACTTCTGATCAAATACACACACTCATCTCACAGGCACTCCACGCTCACATTTCCTCCCACATACCAGCATGGACGCTCCACCTGCATGATACCCCACCCTGGACCTAGGGCCTTCTACTCACTGTCTAGTCCAGCTTGAACTTTGCTAAGGAATGACATGCACACCCCCTTGCACACCAGGTTTGGTGAAGAAGCTCTCCCTACCCTGGAGCCAGCACCAGGCACACAGGCTGTGACCCACAGTCCTGCTCCAGCCACCAGCACTGAGCTCCTCCTGAGCTTACACCCCTGGTCTGACTCCAGTTGCCGACCCCAAATCCACTCACGCTGGTCCCACCAGTTGCTGGCACTTAGTCCTTGCAGCCCTCATACACACAAAACAGAGATGAAACTACACAGAGACATAGTTAAGAACATATTTTAGAAAATAGGACAGACTGTGTGATCAGGTGCAGAGCTCAGCCAGACAAGTGTACTGATCAGCCCAGTTTTACACCTTTATACTCCTTTCTGCCTATTCCCCTCTCTGTTCCTCCCTCATTCCCTTCAGCTATACATTCTTTTATTAGCTCACATGCTTCCAACACCCCCTCTCAAATATCCCAATTGCTCCTTTTGCTCCCTCTTCTTATGAGTGGCCAAATCCAGGTTGGACCTTTAGAACACCATGACTAGAGTTTCTTAATGTTCTAACCATTAGTCACTGGGGGCTTTTGGTCGTTGCCATTATCTGTGTTATCCTGTGTCTACCGGGTTCATGTCTCTGTGTGTTCTTGTTTAGTGCTTCCTTCTTTATATGCCCTTTGAATTGAGAAGGTCCTTGATTAGATAACTTTAATGAAACAGAAGCACTTGCCTTCCATATACCCTTACACTTTGTGGAGAAACAGAACCTTACAGATAAGTGAAAACCAGACTACTACAGGTCATCACACACAGGGAAATGAAGCATATTTTATTTATGATGTCTCAGGTCTACCTGCTTGAGATTAATACAGATAAATTAATGTGGATACACTATCAATGTCTGAGACACACAAATGTACTGCATACCTTTGGAAGGAACTCAGAAAAAAGGTTTTCCCAATCTGACTTGACTCATAGGGTGTAGAATTCTGCAAGCGGTGGTCAAGGTGTGTCTCTGAACATATTACAATATTGCACAATTTATCAAAATATAGGCCAGGCATTCCATTTTTTTTTTCGCCCGTATTTTTCACTCACCAGAAAAATAATCCAAATTTAAAGGAAACACACTTAAGAGTTTTCAGTTTTCCTTTATCAGCAGTTGGTGAGTGGATAAGCTGCATAAGCATAGGTGTCTTGTGCCACTGTAGATGCCCTAGGGTATTGTCCAGCCTCAAGATGCCCATGAAGAGCTAATGGTACTCTGGTAGTATTGTGACATATTTGTCAACACCACGTGGATGTCAAATGTACAAAGTCACCAGGCACCTATATTTAAGCGTTTGAATGTCTCCATTTTCAATATTGAACAAAGCAAGAATGATGAATAGCTGACAAGGGCATTGGGCAAAGCCTAGTATTTTTCTTATCCCATAATCTTTTTTGGGATTTCACTTTTTTTCTTCTCACAGTCTGGCTGGAAGCAATAATGTACCACAGATTTCCACAAAGGGACCTATCTGAAAAGGAAGAAGAAAAAAGGTAAAAATGTGCTGTTTAATCTATACCTTGACCTTGATTTTTTAAATCTTTTTTTAACTATGATTTATCTCTCACACAGGAAGACAGTATGTTTCTAAGGAAAAAAAAAATCATTTGAAAGTACTGAAAATGGATGTAACAACAATGTTACAGCATGTTTGCCAACAACTTTTGACCTGGAAAAATTCTCTGAAACCACAATGCTTCTTTAAATAGCTTCAGTTTAGATAAACCAGCCTTACTTTTTAGGACCAGCTATAAAACATTTGCACGGACCTTTTTCATTCAGTTCCTGGTCTGTGTTCTGATGGATATCTGCTGATAAGTGTTTCTCTCTGTTGCGGGGCATTCATGGTCCAGTGATGTTAAATGACCCCATGTCTGAGCAGCCCTAACTGTTTTCGGGTGCAGAGCAATACAACAAGGTTAGAAAGGGGGAATCACTGTGGCTCAGTAATTCCAAAGTTATGACATTTTAAAGACACTCTTCTCATGCATATGCCTTAGCAGCGTAGTTTGGGCATACATATGATGCAGAGAATGTATGGTCATTTATAGAGTTTGCACATAGGCCTTCTAGAGTTAGAAAGTGCTCTTATCTTTCGAGTTTAGGTGTCCAGGTTGCCAGCACCTCAGGTAAGGTTGCTCAATAAAATGTGCACTTTTGTGTTTGTGTAAAAAAGACCTCAGTTATTTAATACATATTGCTACAGAATAAAGAGAGGCTGTGCTGCTGCAGAAAGATGGACTAGAACTGTTCAGTGGGGTTTCTTCTTTCTTTTATACTTGGTAATTTTTGCATTAATATAAATTCACTGATCCCAGTTTCTTATTTATAGTGATCAAAATGAGAGAAGGTTTAGGTCGCTTCTTATATGAAATGTCTCAATATTATGAGTGTTTTCTTCCACTGCTTTTTAATTTAATAGCTGCATGGATGCTTGAATACCTCATAGTCCTGTTTAATTTCATCTTTTTTGTCTGATGCAGTTTTAGGATTTAGAGGAAAGGATCATCATCTGATTTTGAAAAGGATTTAAAAGTCATCCCTCTCTGTCTTTACCAGAGATAGAGAAGCTCCTTAGAAACGTGGGTGTCTGTCATGTAGGCACAGAAAGAAAAAAAGCGAGTACAAAGTGGTGATTATTTCTTTTTAATGCTTTGAAGCTCTCACTGTTAGCAACATACAGGCTTCCTCTTGTTGTTAGCATGTCTGCCTTTTTTATTTGAACAGTTTGTTTTACAGAAATAGATCTAGACTCATAGCACATTTCTTAATCATCTCTCATTTTTGATACATATTAATGCCAAGTCAAACACAGTATTCTGTCACCTTTAATACCGTAAGTTATTTATGCAGAAATTATGAATCAGAAAAAATGAGGCTGCAGAGTTTGATGTTTGTATCGGTGAAACTAATGCATTATCAGGCAATACTTCCTACACAGGTATTTTTCACGTCTCTTATTTTGGGGCATTGTTCCTCTTTATTTTACAATTTAAATGCTACAATTTTCTATATAATGGACAACAAGACTGAAAGTTGAGTTTGGTGGGAATTGGTGGGAATGAGAACTATAGTTGGGTGAGGCTATAAACAAGGAGTTGATCACCTAACCCAAGCAAATTTGTACATGTAATCAGGTGTCTTTTCATTGATGGCCAGATCTGAACACGATGTATTATGAGATGAAATTATACTCAGGAACATTTATGTTAAATAACAGAGAAAACTGAACAGTGGCACATGCTGTGGAAACTAGCAAGAATTTCAGACCTCCATTTGTTTAAAAGAATGGACAAGGAGCTGGAAAGGGCAGTAACACCTCAATGTTCAGGGAAGGTATGAACAAGCTTTCATAAAGTTTTCCAGGTCCAATTGCATTGTTATCTGCTCCATATAGGGCAAATGTATACTCCCCTGTACTCTGCATTTGAGAAATGTTCCTCTTTATTGTGAGAGGGAAAAGGCAGTGCATTCATCGAAGCACAAGAGTTAAAGTCAGATATTCCAGTATACTCTCAGACTGACTTACATCTACAACTCTGTGCAAATCGTTACCATTTCATACTTCAGTGAGACCATCGGTCCATAAAGACTGCAGTATTTGCCCATAGCACAAAGATGTTGCGTGCATTCATTTGTATGCATAAAATATTTTTACAGATAGTGCAGCTATTATCTTTGCTTAAAAATGAACCTGTCTTTAGCTTTGAGAAAGAAAAACCTTTCTGATCAAATCCCCAGGGAAATTTTAAGTTCATGGTTTTGTTTTACCACTTCGATGCTTTCAGTACCTTTTCCAAAGAACTAAAATGTCTTTAACAATAAAAATTATCTTTATCACTCTGGAATGCTGACAGCAGTCATGATTTGTTTGTAGTGATCTCATGGACTACCTTTTTATATTTCAAATTAATGTAAAGTTGATGTGTTCTCTTTGAGCAAAAAAGGTTAACTTTCATTATGGCTGCCAAAAAAAAAAAAAAAAAAAAAAAGTATCTGTGTTTGTTTATGCAAAGCCAAACCTCCCTCAGAACATGTTACTTCATTTAGTACCCTCCCAGGATGTCCTATCTTTTCCAACATAGAGCAAGATGTGTCTTATATTGTACTTTGTATTGTAACATGCACTTTCCTTATGATTAATGACATACACATAATAATTATTAGAGTGTAATAAATTAAAGTTTAATATTATAGAATTTATAAAGCTTTAAAAACGTAGACTAATAAGCAGACATAATGGCCCCCAGATAATTGCTAGTTACATTAAATCTTAATCACAACAACATATCTGTAATATACAGTGTTATTTCTTCTCTGCAAACAAAAGCCGGTGGAGAGAGAAAGTCATTTCAACTCAGGGGTGTGCATCCATGATAACCCGTGTGTCCACATTATCATGTATACCTCTGCCAAGGGATTTTTTACCTCCCTATGATGTATCTGGCATTGACCACTGTCCGAAATGAGGTCCTGGCCTCAATGAACTTCAGGTCACATACACCTTCATGTGGAAAAAAAAAAAATAGAGGTCCCTGAGCTAGGTCTATTTCTTACATTAGATAATTCTGGCATCACTTTATGACAACAGTGTAAAATGGTGTAAAACTTCAGAGATCTAAATGAAGTCAGAGTCAAACTGTAGTGCTTTCTGTTGGTACTTCTTTACTATTTTCATTGGAGACAAGGCTAGCATAAGAATCAGGACCCCCCCCAGTTTAAATCTTTTCACATATTTTCCCTGCCTATGGCAGAGGGGTTGGAAGTAGATGATTCAAGGCCAGGCTGGATGAGGCTTTGAGCAGCCTGGTCTCGTGGGAGGTGTCCCTACCCATGGCAAAGGGGGTTGGAACTAGATGATCTTTAAGGTCCCTTCCAACCCGAACCATTCTATGATTCTATATTCCCAAGAAAAGATCACACAATGGTTTCTGATCATTTCATACTACGCATTGAGTTTTGATACTGAGCCAACTAAGAAAATTTTGATCAAGAGTAAAATGACTGCATCATATAAGAAGAATTATTAAGGGAAGAAGCATAAGAGAAAGTACTAATAGTTTATGATTATAATATTTTTTTTTCTGAAATTACAGATGAAGCATTCTCATATCTCAGAGTGGATATAATTAAAGTCTACAAGCCACAGTAGCCAAATTATGATGCTTCTACAATTGCTATGAATTAAGTTTTGAGATGGTTTAATTCCTCATCTATATGCACAAGTAAAGATGACATGGGTGAAAATTGTTCTGGTAAAGAGATACATACAAGAGCTGAAACATCTTTTGTTTGATTCTATTACTATTGGATTGGTGGACCTAATTGCTAAAATAATTTGCTAGGTGTTTGATATCCAAATGTTTGACCAGGTAAAGGTTACATATGTCATTTAGAAAGTAGAAATATACCAGAAATCTTCCTATTTAAAAAAAAAAAAAAAAATCAACACAAAACCAAATTAGAGATTTTGAATATATGCTAATAGTTTGGTCATTAGAAATGGGAAGATACCAACTTGTGAAGGCAAAGTCAGAGATTTGTATATACAATAGAAACTCATTATCCAGGATGACCTTATTTAGACTTTCTTTGTACATCTTCAGTAATATAAGAGCAAATAATTGTGGAGACAATTTATGTAGAGTTATGGATTCACTGATTCACCAGTGAATTATTCTAGTATTACACCAGTTTAACGTGGTTTTGAGGAAGACTTATAATATTTACTTCTGAGGTGTAATCAGGCAGTTACATATCCAAATGTGATAAATTGCATAAGTAATTATTGTGGATGTAAAAATGTGTTTATAATTTGTGTCTGTAAA
This sequence comes from Fratercula arctica, assembly GCA_947846985.1. NCBI lineage: Eukaryota > Metazoa > Chordata > Aves > Charadriiformes > Alcidae > Fratercula > Fratercula arctica. The sequence goes on along the minus strand of CANTUZ010000001.1, from coordinate 16,765,662 downwards.
TTGTGGGAAGAGAAAAGGTAGCCCATACTTAAATATCCATCTCTATCTTTTATATTTATACTCAAACCCAGGGCTACATGATAGTTTGCAATTGCAAGACTGTAAATCAGTTTAAAACACTATGACTTTGGCCAAGAGGTTGCCACTTTACTGTAATCTTTTAATAGAGTGTTACCTGCCAAGTTGAATTTCTGCTGTGATACCAGAAACAGTTGCCTAACATCGTGGTGTTCAGAAACAAAGTATAAATTAAATGAAAAGGGACACTGGTGATTTTCCAGAAGTGAAATGAAAATAGAATACAAATTAGCTATAGCTGTATACCTGGCTGTAGTTATACTCTGGCTAAAGTTGCCATATGCTGGATGGTATCATGGAGAGGAAAAGGAGAAGAGAGGGAAGGGGAGGAGAGGGAAGGAGAAGGGAGAGGAGGAGAAAGAAGGGGAGAAGAGGAAAGGGGAGAAGAGGATAATTTCAATAAAAGGGCTTTGACTCCCTGTAAGTCTGTTCCCTAACAAAGCTTTTCCCTTTGTCCTCTTCAGTGGGGACATTTCAAACCTTCAGACAATTTCATGAACAACTCCTGCCCATATATATAAGCAGAAGCTGTGCTGCTCACAAGCAAAGATCAGAACTCACTGGGATGATATCAACATTTTCTATATTAATGAAGCAACAGTGACAAATTGGAAACGTAGCGCTTCCTTACTAGCTCATTAGCAATGAATTGGGATTATTAAAGAATAGTTTGATAAGAATATGACTATATTTGCATTAAATAAAAGTTTATAGAAGAAATATTTCTGATTGTTTATAGTTTCATCAATATGTTAATAGAAAGTCAGCCAGGTGTACTGTACTATTATTCTTTGTATTGCCTTGAAAGTTATGCTTTAGAAAACTTAAATCAACATTTCCATTTGATACTTGAAAAGCACATAAATTTAGAAGAGGAGGAGGAGACACAAAACTTGCTGTATCCAGTTTACAAGAACATCTAGCCATTGATTTATGCCTCTGCCTTTTGAAAATTTAGTTTAAAATCTGTCCTTGGAAACACGGATTATATCATGCTGCCAAGTATTTTCTAGATAGATTAAGAATTATGGGTTTTGCCAGTGTTATGAAATCAGTTTGCATTTCCTGAATCAACATATGGAAATATTAAGTATTAGGGCAGCTTAAGATATGTAAGCAGACTTGATATCTTCTATGACTTTTACAGGCACAGTCACAAATGAGCTACCAAATTCCAGGAGAACAACTATGTCATCATGCATCTTGCCTCAGAATAGACTTGTTTCTAGTATAATTTCCTGTGTCAATGTTTAGATATAAAAGATTTGTGTGTATACAGAGTATATACACAATATAAAGGTCATAATGCCCATGTTTCTAAATGTTTTCCAATTTAGTAATGATATCTGTGAAGATGAAAAAATTCTAACCTCCTTCTAATCCGCAGCTGCTCCAGCTCTAGTAAGGAACTTCCTGTGTCTCCTGAGCTGAATAGTAATTGCAAAGACAACTAAAAAAATTCTGAGAGTTTAAGTTTATAGACAGTGCAAATTGCTAATCCTTTCACATTTGTTTTCTTTATGATTGGGATAACAAGTTTGAATATTTTTTTTAGATTTTTTTATATATTTTTTACATTATCATAAAACAGAAAATTCAGAAAGAGGGTTAAATTTTGACATTTGTGATTTTAGTAAAATATTTGGATATCTCCAAAACTAGTCCAGCTTGAGCTAAGATTAATAAGTGCCTCCCAGGCACTATGATACAATTCTGGTGACACATGCCTCTTACTGGCTAAGCTTTTGTTGCATATTATGTGTTTTCAAGATATAATCATATGATTTTCATCATGTGTCACAATTTCAAACATAAAAAGGCAGTGATATGTCATGGGAAATGTAATCCATTCACAGAGCTGTTTCTGTTTGAGAGAGTGAGGAAGGGATGTGCCTGAGTTATAACCCCTGTGAGGTCCTGCGGCAGCAAAGCACAGACACACGTTAACGCAGACTACAAAATAAAATATTTTCATTAGTTACAAAAAAAAACAAGACTTCTCTCATTCTGGTCGTCCTGACCTACAGCATTAAGATTTTGATTTTCCTCACAGGAAAAAGAGTTTTCTTGGAAAAATATTTGCAGAAACTGCATTTTCCCCTTTTTAAAAAAAGGTCCTTACCAGATTTGTCTGTGGATTGATAACAAACCAAATCCTTAACACAGTATTTTGAAGCACTTTGATGCTGAATGTTGCGTTTTTACATGAAATTTCATCAAGGTCCTGGTGGTTTATGACAACACAAGTTGCAGGAACAAGCCAAGTAATAGGAGCCGAATGGACCTGCCTGGGACGTGTGAAGTAAGCTGTGCGTAATGAGGTACAAAGTGACAAGCAGCAGGCTCAGACATGTTTCTAAGCCCTTGAATTTTATGTGCAATTAGTTACCAGTTAACTGCCATGCAGTTGCAGGTGGGATTTGCCAGTGCCCCCACCCCCAGCTGTGCGGTCAGCCCTTGCTTGAATGAGAAATGTGGCAGATGAATGTTAATTACCAGACTTCAACTTGCTATAATAGCTCCCAGAGGGGCTAAGAGGTACCTGTATACGCTTCTCTCTTGTTCTGAGGAAAACTCCTTTTTTTTTTTTTCCCCCATTAATACAGACATACGACAAGTCCTGGCTCCTCATTCCTCTGCTCTGCCAGGCCCTGAGCACACCCCTCTCTGGGCCGTGTCCAACGGGACCATGGGGGAGCTCACGACTACCCTGTCGTGGTCTGTAGGCCAGGTCTGGCCTGGCCCAGGGAGGCTCCTGCACCTGGGGTGATGTCTCTGCCACGAGGCAGCCATGCCCAGGCCTGGCTGTGGCCCTGCTGACCCGTGGGCTGAAGTCCTGGTCAGGCCTCAGCCTGTCCCCATCCCCATGGCCATCCTGGGGATGCCCGACCCCGATTCCCCTCACCAGGCCTGATCCCGACCCACACCCATGGGGCGGCCTCATGGCGCCCTGACCTCTCCCACCTACTCTTTCCTAGGCAGCTGGAGCAAGTGCCGTGGTAGCATTAATGAAGCAAACCCCTAGTTTTTCCCTTCTCCTCAACCGAAAAAAAACATTTTTTTTTTTTATTGTTTTGCTGTATACTGCAGTTTGATTTGCATTTAAAACAACCCACAAACTGAAGATGTTTCTTTCTTGGCAATTAGTTATCCAATTTGCATATTTCTTCATGCCAATACTGATATGCTACTGAATTTTGTACTGGTAATGCCCAAGAGTAGTGTGTTGACCATGAAGCACGCAAAAAACTCTCCTGGTTACTAAAATATATAGATCCCAAGGCCAGGACTTGCTTTTCAGACCTGTCAATTTATCATTGAAGCTCTAAGTTACTCTGAAATGATTCTCTTAACACAGCATAAAGCTGCTTGTTGACTAGTTTACACAACGTATTACGCCATTTTTAAAGCCAGTTTACAAAGTTAAGTTATGAAGCAACCTATTGATTCATATTTGAGTGCTATAAAATCAATCAGTGTAAACAGCTTCAGTAAATAATTTAGACACATTAAGAAAGCAAAGAGGAAGAAAACTCAAGCACTGACAACTGATAAGAGGTATTATGCTAAACACAACATGAATTTAAACATCTTTCACAGTCTCTGTGCTTATAAACCACCATTTAGTGGTTAATATTATAAATTATTTTTCATGAACTTGAAGAAAGAAAAGCACTATGAATTTGTCAAAATTGATTTTTATGTGAGTTATGATTAGACAGGGAAATACTGCTGCTCTGTTACTGGAAGGACCCAAGCAAGAATTTTATATGATTAAAACCCTGATCATATAGTCAGTCTCCAATGTGTTATACCTATATTTAGAAGACTTATTTCTTCATAAATCTTCTGCATTTCTAGTTGTCTCACACAGACTTTCCAGACCTCCTGGGTTTTCTCGTGGTAACAGCTTAATTTATCTCATTTCAACCTGTGTGATGAAAGTTTGTCCGAGAACTCCACAGTGCCCCCAAACATTTGTTTGCTTTTGGTATTCTGTGTTTAAACCTGACACTTCAAAAATTTTTAAAGTTCCTTGTTTGATTTACTGAACTGAATTTATAGGAAGATTGGTTAAACAGAAATTGTGAGGTAATTTTGTCCCATTTCCTTCCTAGATTTGGTAGTATAAGCCCCAGCATGGTACTTCTTACAATATTTTTGATAAGAGTTTCCAGATTTTTCTTGCTCAACAGACAAAAGATGGGCTCTAGTACCCACTGAAAGCGTACTGGAACCAGGAGATACCAGCCAGGAAAAACAATTATCCAGATCCCGTCTACACTAAACTACACTTAGGAAGGTCTAGCCAGAAAAACTTGGGAAAAAGGAAATTTTCTGTATGCCTTCAGCTCAGTGCCCAGCATTTACAACAGACTTTGCTGTTGAATCTTGCACTGAGTTCCACCTTAATTTTGCATATGACTACTGAAAAATACCTCGTTGAAAATATATTTATGAAAAAATAGATTTTAAACAATTATATTTGTTTGCAGGAAGATATATTTAGTCCAGTTGTTTGAGCAATAGTATTTCCATGGGACAAACTGACTTTTAAAATGGAACCTGGTCTTTGCCATTAGTAGGATGGGGTTTCTGTGAATACGCATTTGAATTATTTAATTAATAATTATTGGAAGAAATAGATTTTTGGAAACGATTGCTGAACATTGGTGAAATCAAACTGAGCATATTCTTACCATGAAGCTTCAGTAGAAGAGCTGCACTCAAACAGAGAGTAATTGTTTTCAATGTGACGATGTCTCCACTGTCAGACATATGCAACAAAACACTGACAGATTTGAAGAATGCAAAAGTTTGTGATTGTTTCCATGGGTGTGGATGGGAATGCAGATCACAAAACCTTTCTGTGGTCTTCCTTTATCACTAGCTGTGCTTGTCTTCAGAGAAGAAAGTATGGCAAATTATTCTGGCAGAAGTGTTCACTACTGGTAGGGCTGATGCAAACATACATTAGACTTGACAGGAACCCTCACTCTTAGTCCCCTTCTTCCTCATTTCTTGAGTGAGAGCCATTGGCTTCTACCCCAGTGAGAGCTGGGTCAAAGCTGATCCGAAGCCCAAGGACAGCTTCCAACTTGAGGGGAGAGAAGAACACGTAAAAAGTAAAATCGGCTCACAATTTGCGAACAAAAAAGAGCAAAATGTGTCATATTACTTGATATAAAATGTTGGCCCACTCAGTACTTAGCACAGATGCTCCCTGAGTCATTTGTGCAACATGCTATAAACACAAATCAGTTCAATTCTTGGAAGGGAAAAACACAGAAAGGAACTTGAGCTTGTTCATATTCACAAGATATCCCATTTCTATTTTGCAAGTTTGGCCTGTATGAGGTTAGCAAAATTAGGACCAAATTATAAGAGAGTTGTCTTTTTTATTAAAGTTTGTCTTCCGTTAGCTACTCAGATTTGGAAGACATGCCTAAATGATTTTTAAAATACCAGATATATGCTTTAATTAAAATTTTGTCTAAATCTTTAATTGTCTGCTCATTTTTCTAGGCTTTGGTTCAGCAAAGCACTTGAACATGTGCCTGGTTTCAATCCTATCGAGTAGTCTCGTGGTAGCCAAGTGGACTGTGCATATAGTAATGACTGTGCTTTAGGGGACCTGTGTGCAATTGTTTTGCCCAAAAGCACATTATATAGAGGTAGCTACGTATCTCTTTCTTTTTAATTGATAATGTTCTTGTATTTTCTAGCTTATATTCTTTAATCATCCACTTAAAAATAGCACATTAAAATATGTTAAAGAAATGTTCGATCAAACTGCTGCCAAATCCATTCTGATTAAAAAAATATATTTTTTTCCATCCAGCTGGAAAAGAGACACTTGAATTTGTGATAGTTTAATATTGTTTGCAAACAGTTTATTCTGAAATTTGCACATGTACTTAACAAGTTACGCATTATAAAATTTGGAATGGTTTGGTTTTTTATTAAATACTAATTAGATCTGCTAAATGGATGGTAAAGAACAAGCAAACTTCTTTCTCCTCCACTTACAACTTTGTGCTAACAAACTAACTATGGTCAGTTTTTAACACGTTAGCCTAGAGTGGCTAACTAGAACCTGCTTTTGGAGTATCAAAACATTATCTTTTACGATAAGGTTAGACCCCCTGGGCACTTCCTTCCACAGAAAATTAGCTACCATTTTATCCTGTTTTGAGAAACTACCATCCATAAAAGCTCGTCATAGTTAATGTTGGCACATGGATGAAATTTTCTTCCTTCTGAGTACTTCCTATGTTCTGCCTCCTGTGCTTACGGAATTTCTCAGTCAGAAAAAGCAGAGTCAGTAAACTTGCAGCACCCTTACCCTCCAATAAAAAAAAGCTAAAAAAATTTAAGATTTTACAAACTTTCAAAGTTACTAAATTCTGTACATGTAGAAAATTCACAGTTGTTTGTGTTTTGTTTTTTTTTTTCCCTAAGGTTCCTATGCAAGCTGGTAAGTTATTGCAGAGTTCTATGTTGAATTTGTGTCAACTTCAGTGTGAAATGCATGCACATTGCAGGATTTGCGCAGCTGAGCATTGGAACCTGTCCATGCCCAGGGACTGGTCTTTTGAGCTTTGTGCTTTCTCAGTGATGAAGACATATCTATTTTTCACTCTGAAGCATCACCTTACTTTAGATCGATGGGGAAATCACCAACTTCAGGCAAAATTTGCCCTACTGTAAAAAGAAGTACTGAATCTCTTCAAAGAAGGCTCTTGGGCTTTGGAATTTGCTGTATCAGCACTTGAATGAAACATATGAGTATCTTCAGAGGGTGCAGCCAAACATGTGTTTCATTGGGCATTTGCAAATAGCTGGTATGTATGTATTTGTGTGTGTGTGTGTGTGTGTGTGCACTGGAGAATGAAGAGGTGGTTTAATTTCTTTGTGTTTGGCAATGCATAACTTTGAATTGTGCCATTGATTTTAGGTCTGAATAAAGTTTTTATTGAATTATTAAATTATATTGAGGTGACTGGGGGCCTTTCTAACATTTTGAAGTAATAAAAATACAGAAGACAAATAAATGCTAAAGCTTTCTCTGATTTCAGTTCATGACATATTCTCATTGCTACCTGATATAACTGCAATCCCTTTCTGCAAAGTTAACAGCATAATATAGCTCACAGAATTCATGTGTCTCAGAAATAACCCTATAAGTGGTGTATGCTATATTTACTATAAGAATTGAAATCGCAGAGGTTTCTGAATCTGCAAAAAACTCACATTATGTATTTTCCTTCTGCTAAGTTGAAATACAGTAGGCCATTTTCTTACATATTGTGAATGAGAAATATTCTGATAAAATAAGCCTAGTATACTCACCTTCAGAATTCTAGAACAGATTGTTGCTAAACGTAGTGAAGGTCAGAAATGAAAATAAAGTATTTTGTTTCATATAGGTTGATACCAAACTCCTAGAAGTATCACTTAATTGACCACTGTTGAAGATATTGATAATGAATCAATGACATTGTTTTAATAGTGAGAAGCAGCAGGTAACAGTGAGGGGGTAGGAAATCTGTATTATTTTAGTATCTTGAAGGTTGGTTGCTAAGCACTGGCATGAAACGTAGCATGTATTTTGTACCATTCAGAGCAGAAAAATAAAGAAATAAGAAATTGTATATTAAAGAAAATGCAGCTTTTGTTTATACAGTCACAATTATTGGAGATGATCTAAAGATGTTAAGTTTATCAGAGCTTGGCCAAAAAAGTGGATTGCAAGATAAGAAAACAAGTCCTTTACAGGATCTTTTAGCTCTTGGCAGTTCTATGAGTCTATGACTGGAGTAAGGGGTGGTGGTAGAAATAATGGGGATAGTTAATTGTTGTGTAAATGATAGTTACAATGAAAACATAAAAAATCATTATTCATGATTTGCACATGCTTCAATTTCAGAACAAGTCAACCAGTACTTGTCCTGTCCTGGGAAAGACCCTTCAGATACTTCCTCATAGCTCTGGAAAATGCAGGGAAGAGGAATCATGACTGACACTGGAAAGAGGAGGAAACAGCTATTCACTTTTTCTCACAGCATAGGAACTAACAGACATGAAATTAAATTATGGGGTAGCAGGCTTCAAGCAAACAAAATAAGTTAATTTTGTGTGGTACTCATAATTAAGCTGTCCAATTTATTGCCACATGGTGCTAGCGGTGCCAGAGGCATTGATGAGTTCAAAACGCAATAAAAGAAATTCAGAAAAGAAAATCACATCAAGGCCTATTGAAAACAGAACCTCTGAGTCTGGAAGTCCCTAAGTCACAGACTGGGAGGTTATTTGGGGAAGCATCCCTTATGGTTGCTGCATGCTTATTCTCTTTTTCTAGGCTTCCATTATTAGCCAATAGCTCTCAGGTTCCTGGGCTAGGTGAAGATCTGATTTGACCCAGCATGGCCATTCATATCTTCTTATGTATTATAAGAATCATTATGTTAACTTATCATGTGATGGGACAAGATTCCCTGCCCCATCCCTGGAAACATTCAAGACCAGGCTTGATGAGGCTCTGAGCAACCTGATCTAGTTGAAGATGTCCCTGCTTACTGCAGGGGGGTTGGACTAGATGACCTTTAAAGGTCCCTTCCAACCCAACACATTCTATGATTCTAAGATTTCAGTTTAGGTTTGTTCTTGACTAAACAATGCTGCATTAGAGCAATATGTTTTTTATAGACTTTACTGTTGATCCTGTGCATTTTGATTTAAGAAACTCCCAAGAATATGAATCAGAACATTCTACAAATTGTATCTTCTTTATAGGTCCATTATATGGATAACACAGAGAAAGCTGAACACGTCTTCTGTATAAACCAAGCAAATGAAATGCAGACTTCTGCTGTTATAGCACATTAGTACTATTATTAATTTAGCTTACATTATTATTTGAACAGATAACAGATAACTTCTTGACAGTCACCGACTACTTCCATTGGAAAGGTAGCAATGGTGCAAGCTACGGCTCCAGTTCAGAATCAGATCCCTGTAGGCAGGAAGAACTTAATCCAAATCTAAAGGCGAGCAGCAAAATTCAGTGACTGCTAGTTTCCCCTACCACAAAGTGAGAATTACAGGAATTACTGCACAGTTGCCCCACAGAGGTTGGAGTCCCATGTAACAGGCTAATCTGTGGGATCATCAGTAAAAGTTTTCTCCCAATCTCTGGTGTCCCAAAATCTAGAAAAAAATAACTCTAATTTTGCCTAAATAGTATCAAAACTTCTAGTGAATACTGCCAAGTTCAAAGACCTTGTTTGGTCATGGCAATTTCACACTGGGGACGGGGAAGAAGAAAGAAAAATAGCCCTCCAAACTTCCCTATCACAGTTTCAAAGTTGCTGGTTTTGGATTAGGCAACTGCCTCTTACACCTTGTAGGTAGAGCAGGGAAGCATAGCCATTCTCATGATGCATTTACAATATTTTTTTTTTTGGGGGGGAGTAAACTTTTCTACTCTTCTCAGCGTCTTTTTCAGGAAAAAATATTTCGACTCTACTTTCTTTTCTTTTTTCTTTTTTTGTTTGTTTTGCTTTGCTTTGTTTCGTTTTGTTTGTTTGAGCTCCTAAGGAGTCACAGAATCGACTTAGATAATGAAGTATTTTTCAAAAACATGAATTCTTGTCTATGACTATGCTATTTACACCTGTGTCTTCTAGTCTCACTAAGGGAACTTACAAGAACTGTTCCACAGAACCACATTATTATATTTTTATTATTTTGTTTGTTACTTTGCATGATATCTTAGCTCAATGAGCTAGAGTACTGTGGGTGAGAAGTGATAAAGGCCCCACCTATTCTTTCTTCTGCCTCTTCCTGTATGGATACATGCAGGGAAAGTGTAGAGGTGGCAGAAACAGTAATGCCTCTTTTCTTTGCCACATCCCAAGTCTAAAATCCAAGAAAAGTGCACAGGAAAGGCACAAGATAGAATTTTTATTTTTAATCCATCTCACTCTATGAGTATTTATAGCTGGATTGTAATTTCCCCCCCCAAAAAAATGTAACACAAATTATTACAAAACAGGGCAAAGAAATAGTAAATTGAGTATTGTTGATACCCTAAGGCACACTTGTTAGTTTTTCCTTATGGGCTAGTCCGTTTGAGTTTTTACAGCATATATTCACTAAGGACACATATTATCTCTGAATCTATCTTTGATGGTATTGGAGTTCTTCATATTAGATCAGTCAATGTTTCAAAGCTGTAGTTACCTGTGAAGGCTGGTGCATTTCATGCATTTACTGCCCATTAGCATGTGCCTGAAGCACTTTCTTGCTGCTTGTATATCTGTAATGAATATTAAACCATCTCATCTATTCATAATAATATAATGGGTCCTGTGATGACAGACTCTGTTTGCATGGGAAGCAGATGTTGCTGTTTACCTAGATGTAATTTACAATGATGAGTGGTGGTGAGTAGGGTTTTTTTCCTGACAGCACAATGCAGTCTATGTTAAGCTTCTGCAAAATTCTTTGCATGCCATTGCGGTCTCTAATGTGTGTATATATATATATATATATATATAAAAAATCTTCAGTGAATAATTGCTAATCTATATTAGGAAAATAAATTATGAATTTTAGGAAACTATTTGTTTAAATACAAATTTACCAAATCTCTGCAATGGCAAAATTCTGGGTAGGCTTCAACCAAAGAAGAAAAAAGTGTGTGTTGAGGTCATAAATAGATTCCTGAGAAGTAAACATGGTAGGAATTATTCAGAGAAAGCACCAGTGGCTAGAAACTGAAATCAATAAAGGGTAAAGTTGAAATAAGACACATTTATTTTAATACAGAGGGGTGCCAGGTGCTGCAATGGATTACAAAAGGATGAAATGAATTCTCCATGATTTAGAGTCTTTAAATTTAGGCTGAAAATCTTTCTAAAAGATGCCCTTTAGATCAACTTGCCATATAAATTGATAAATGACGTTTTCTAACCTGTGTTATGCTGGAGGTAAAAAAGAGGGACATTATTGTTATTTCTTTTGGCTGCAATACCTGTAAAATCTGTGATATCATGAAATGCAATCAGATGACTGCATTTATTTTACTTTTAGATTTCATACTTACTTTCACTTTTGCAGACCATTTGTAACTTTAGGAAAATATTGTCGCAGGGATTCCTGGTTTGAATTTGGAGCTATGATTCCTTATGTCCAGTTCTCTTCTTATCTCTCTATATACCTTAAAACCTGTTTTCGCATTTTCTCACTCACATTTGAAATTGGGGATGTACCACTCTTTCGTCATGAACAACAACTTATGCTGCTAGTTTTAGGGACCCTTCTCTGAATATCCTTTCTTGTTGTCAGCATCTTACAGTTATTTGATCTTTTCTATACTTCTTACTACTTGGAATCCTGATATCAAATCTTAATGATTTGACGGTAATGATTTAATAGTAAGACATAAAGCTACAGTTAGAATCATAGAATCATGGAATTGTTAGGATTGGAAGGGACCTTAAAGATCATCTAGTTCCAACCCCCCTGCCATGGGCAGGGACACCTCCCACTAGATCAGGTTGCTCAGAGCCCCATCCAGCCTGGCCTTAGAAACTTCCAGGGATGGGGCTTCCCCCACCTCTCTGGGCAACCTGTTCCAGTGTCTCACCACCCCCATGGTGAAGAACTTTTTCCTAACGTCCAGTTTGAATTGACTCATCTCTAGTTTTAATTGTAGTTTCTAAACTCTAGTTTCTAGTTGTAGGGATCATGTCAGTGCTGTATACATAGACATTTTCCAAACTCACCGCTCATTTTCAAAAGTATTCTGGGTTTAACATAAAAATGTGGAAGGCACTCCAGAGGCAACTGTTTCCTTGGTTGTATCCTAAATCAGACCATTGGCTCCAGAGACAATAAAAACAGGGAAAATACAGATCTTTCAGCTCTCCTTATCTTGATCTAAGTGAAAGTGGTACTTCTTGGCTAAAAGGGGTGTTCTAAATTTAAATCAGTTGCAATTACAATGGACTTAGACACATTTTTCCTAATTTTGTAGTTCCTCATGGAGTGACGCTTGTTTACACCTTAAAAAAAAAAAAGCCCAGGCTTCAATGTGAATAGAGATTAACGGTAAATGTGGTCTGATCACTTGCATAAAACTGGCCTTAAAATTTCCTTTTGAAGGTCATTCAGAATAATGTTGGATCCCATATGTATTTGTAAATATATCTGGTTTTTTTCTCTTGGAAAGGCAACACCTTTCTAGTCTCTAAGATCTTCCTTTAGGGACTCTTTTTAAATTCACTTTCTTTTTTCTTTTACTAATTTTGTCCTGCTGCTTCTCTTCTGTATCCTGAAAATGTCTTTCCCTCCTTGGCATTTAGACTCTTCAAATATTTATAGATTGTTACCATGTCCCCCTTTAGTCATTTCTTAGACAAACTATGCATATTTAGCACTTGCAATCAATCCTCATACATCAGTCACTCCAGAAGTCTAATCATTTTTGCAGCTTTCCTCTGATCTTCCTCCAGTATGTGAATATCTTTCTTATTATTAGATACTTAAAATTAAATGCAATGGGTCATGTCTGCAGCTCATGTAAAACACTGTATCTTTGCTGAAGACCGTGTTGATTCATGATAGCTAAAGAGCAACATTTCTAGTGCAGATATCAAAACTGTATATATTTTGTGAAGTAGTGAGCCTGAATCCACACAGAGCTTTTTTTTGTGTGTGTAGTAAAGCCTCTTTGAATTAATTTCCATCACTTAGCTGTGTTTTTGAATTATGAATTTCCAGTTTGCTTCCTGTAAAACCTCAAAATAATCTGCATTTTCATATTTTTATTATTGTTTTGGGGAGCTCCTTCAGCCTCCCTGATACACCTCCATCCCATCCTCAGCACAGCCATGTGTCTTAGCCCTCCAGCTGGAGGTTTCTGCTTGCCATGGTCACAGAGAGTTGATGCAGGTTTAGAGTGGCTGTGGGAAGGATTGCTCTAGCCCAGCTGGTAATGAGCAGCAATGGCTGACACCCTCCCAAAGCACATCTACTATGTGGAAAGAAAATTTATAATCCTCCTTGCAGTAGCTGATGTACCTTTGGAGTCTACTACCATATTTGTCACTCTACTGGCCCTATCAAGCAGTCTGGACCTCAGCATGTCTAATCCCAAATCAGTTTTTTTGGTCATTATAATGCAACAAAGTCCATGCAAACTTGTAATAGGCAAAAATAAGCTTATTTTTAAAACAATATTTTTTCAAACCTGCTATGGCTAAAGGGCAAAAGTAGCAGCACTAATTAGGCTCCTAATAGTTCCAGGCCTCCTATATTGTCAATGGAGATGAATAGGATTTTTTTTTTTTTTTTTTTTTTTTTTTTGAGGATTAATACAGCATTTAGCAGAACAAATTAGCATTGAAAATAAGTAAAAATGAAATAGATAAATAACTTATAAAATAGGCTGTCACTGCTAGATGCAAAATGTGGACCTTCCATTAGAAATACTGTGAGAGGAAAAGTGCTGTAAGAATTAAATTTCACAGGATTAATCTGTAACATATTAGAACTACACACACCCCCACCCCCACCCCCCATCACTGAAGAACACTGCTTCACTATGTCACTATGGTCAGTTCTGTTCTGAATTTACACTATTTTGGGGAAGAGATGAGAGGGAAAGACTTCTCAATTGTTGTTGACCTTTCCATAGTATTGAATTGATATTCTTTTTTTTTTTTTTTTTTTGTCACTAACTTGTAATACAAGCGGCCATACTTTAGAGAAATCTGCTTTATTGCAAATATATTGTCTCTGTGGACCTTGGTTTCAAACCAAGATAGCATCTTCCCCAGGGAACATTTCATTCAGACTGTAAAAATTATTTCCTTGAGAAAGTTCCATAGCCAGGCAAATTTGTAATTGATAATCATAAAGAAAATCTATTGACCACTTTGCTATTTTTTAAATTATTTTACATATTATTTTCCCCCCCCTCCATTGTTTTCCAATTTATACATTTTTTCTTTGGCCTTTTCGTTTTAAATGAAAGCTTTCTGCTTGATTTCCTTCAGAACTCTTCAGTAGGACTTCCATGACTTTAAATTCCACAGGGAAGAGTAAACCAAACTCCATCTGAGCTGTAAGCCATATGTCAAAATGACTTTGCATTCAATACCAAGGGAGTCACATAATAGCATGGGAGTCACAGATGATAGTATTTGTTCAAATAATTACGATCACAAAACTGGGATAAAAGGGATTCTTTTTTGTTGTAAAAAATACATACAGGGAGAAAAATCAAAGCTTTCATGAGATGTGAACACATTAGCATTGTTTCACCACAGAAAGATATGGGAAAAGACACTTTAAAATTTTCCTCTGCACTAATCAACATATGATCCTGGTTCAAACAGATTAGACTTTCTGGAACCAAACAGGTCATTGAGATAGACTGACAACTGATGATAAATTACATGGTAACAGGAATGTGGCATAGAAAGCACCTAAGGAATGCGGTCATCTTGTGTGTTTGTCAATCCAGGATTGTTTCCCCTAAGGGCACTCTTGCATGTTGTGCAGGGTACTTCCCTAACTACTTCTCAGGATGAAATTTCTTTCACCAACTATAGGGATTCATACCACACTCTCACTGTAGTTTACAGTTAGGACTATATTTCTGACCTCATACAGATCTTAAATTTTGGTCCCCCATTTTGCAAGGAATGGAGTGAAGGGAGTTTAAAATATTGATTTTTGAGGTATGGTAAACAGGCTAATATTGAATTTCCTTCTCTCGTTTCTCTTAAAAGCTCACGGCTACATTGTCTTTCTGGAATCCTTATGGGATTCACCTCCAAGCTGTGTCAAAGGATTTCTTGTGAATGATTTCAGAAAAACAGACTGCACCAGCCACTGAAGGTGAACCAACAGCTAGAGGGACCTATTTTACATCAGTGGTTCCAGTTCCTCATCACTGTAGACAAAACAGAGGTTTTCTGTTCTAAGGCTGGAGGAACAAAATGGATCTGTGCTTCTCTTCCCATCAGAATTTTCTGGGAAGGTAGAGAAACCAAAGTGTGAAGAAATGGTGAAAACATTTGAGCAGTCTACTACCATTGCCAGCTGCCTCTTTGCCTGTGCTTAGAACTGCCACTGTTTTCTAGGCAATCTTAGGGTGCGCTTTAATCTGTTTGGCTCCTACACGCAATTGGTAATGCATCCACAGGATATGAGCATTAAACAATAACCATTCCTGCCCTGAAAAAAGCATGCAGAGCCTGCCTGTGGAGAGGTGCAGAGGAACCTCGAGATTGAGAGTGTCGCTAAATCATTGACTGGTAATAGAATGGTCAATGAAATACAAAACACTGCTTGTTGGGAAAACAACTATATCTATGCATTTACAAAGATGACCGATAAATTACTTAAGACTACTTAGCAAAAGAGCTGTGATAGCTCTGTGAAGAGAGCTTAATGACTGCTAAACCCAGAAAGGCAAAACGTGGTATTAGAAGTTATTAGGGAAGGAAGGTAGAAAGAAACAGAAAACATCATTAAGGCAGCATAGAACACATTTTTTAGGAATACAGTGCATTCTAATATTCTTCTCTGAAAAAGGGTTAGGCAGAAATAGAAAAGCAGGAAGGAATGTGACAAGGATGAGCAACAGTACAGAACAGCCTTGGTTTTAAGGGAGATTAAACAGAATAAGACTTCCAATTTGGAAAAACTGTGATATGGTACAAGTATATAAAATCAAGAATGATGATCATTCATTAGCTCTCAAAATAAAAGGGTGAGAAGTTGTCAAATGATGTTTTTCAGGCAGCAGGTTTAAAACAAATGAAGTATTTTTTTACCATGCTTATAATTAAAATGTGGAACTCATTGCCACAGGTTATTATGAAGGACAAAGGTAGAAATGGATTCAGACAAATTTATAGAAAGAACAAAAAATCCTTCAGGGGTTGTTAAACACAAAGATCTGAAGCCATGCTTGATTTAAGAAATCCTTAAACCACTAATTATCAGATACTTATAGCATATAAACTTGTCCTGTTCTTATATTATTTTCTTAAGCACCCACTATTCATGGAATCGTGGAATTCACGGAATCACAGAATTTTTCAGAGTTGGAAGGGACCTCTAGAGATCATCTAGTCCAACTCCCCTGCTGAAGCAGGATTGCCTAGAACACATTACTCAGGACTGCATCCAGGCGGGTCTTGAAATTCTCCAGAGAAAGGGACTCCACAACCTCCCTGGGCAGCCTGTTCCAGTGCTCTGTCACCCTCACCGTAAAGAAGTTTTTTCTCATATTTGATCAGAAAGTAGGATCACTACTGTCCTCTCTTAGAGACAGGGCACTTTATCAGATCTCAGACTCAAGTTCTTCCAGGTGCTCTTTTGTGATTATTCTCTAAATAAAATGACTGTGTTCAGAAGAAAAGAAAGACACTTGGCTGTCTGGAGCCTGTTTTGGGGAGTCAGCTGGGCTATACAACTGATAGATTCCTCTCTTTCTTCACCTGTAGAGCTTCTGGAGGTAATTATTTCTATGCTTAGAAATTATCTGTGTGTTTATGAGAGTGAGCATGTGCAGTGGCAGTGCGATCTCTAATGTGTGTCTTATCAATGTGCTTCCATTGTGACCTCTGTCTCACAGGTATATGCAGGGCACTGTCCCTCCACCCAATTTGATCCTTGGCTTCTGCAGACATTGTTCTGAAATATGCCAGCAGCATAGATTTATCCCTTGTGAAACACATAGTCATCAGATGAAAATCAAAATTTGTCATTCAGCTGAGCTTTTGGTCTGAGAATAGGCCAGGAAAATATTCTTCAGAATACAAGCTGTGAAAAGAGGGAAACTATCAAGAGTTAGACATTTATCTCACTAGCATTTCCAAATACCTTTAAGTTAATAGTATTTTGTTTTATTTTAAATCCTGTCACATTTTTAGCAGTTTTTTAATTTACTAATTACAATGACAAGTTTTAAGTAACCAGACAAAAGATTATTTTATCTTTTAATTTTTTTTTTTTTTTTAAATTAATTTTCTCCTTTATCTGAACAGGAACTTGCAATGCTGCATTTTTGCCAAGATTTGTCACCGATGTGTGATTCCAAAGATGTGATTGCAATTGGATCCTTCACATATACACTAGTGGTTTCTCCTTAATCTTTAGAGGACTAGAGGAGTGCTAATGAACTACTCTAGTAAAGCCAGTATACACTTTACTCCTTCTGCAAATCAATATAAGGCTGTAGAAGAGAGTAAGCTTGTGGCTTGCAGACTGAACCTAGATTTTCCACATAGTCCTATCTGAGAATTACCTTTCTATTCTTCTCATTATAATTTAAGCAAAATACACTCCTGGGCTGAGGTTTCAGAAGATTTCTCCTCTGTGCTATCTCTGGTTTTTTTAGTCAGTCAATAGTACTAATGCTTATCACTACAGATAGTGGCGATCCTGTCAAAACACAGGAAGTAACAATTTGTTTTTCTTTCAAAATTATATTTAGGTTGAAAAGAATCAAACTTCTAACTAATATTACTTTATTTTTTGGTGCTGAAAAGGAAGATTTCACTAGAATGTCTTTTCAGGGATTTTGGATTGTTTGTAGTGGACATGATGGAAAAATACGCAATTTGTCTATTTCCTTTTTTTTTTTAGCCCTTGGGGCTTTAAAAAAAGGAAGGAGGAAGTAACATCTTACCTTTTAAAAATAATTTGTTTCACATTGGTAAGCAGCACTTTCTCCTTTACATGTTTATTTTGCTTCAAAGTATGACCACGCTACTTCATCTCCAAAGAGTGATTTTAGCACTCTGCTGTTTTAACACAGTTAAGCTGGAAAACAGTCAAGGGATGTGAGGAAGTCATTTGTTGTACATTTTTTGCTGTAAAGTATCCACCAGGGAAACCTTAAAAGATTTTTCTGTTTCCTCACAAAATTGTCCATGAGTAAAATTCCAATTTCCTGACGAGTTCTCTGATTAGCTTTTCACAACTCTGTCCTGTGTCAGACAGTTGGCAAGAAAACAAAGATCAGGCTTTTGTTGATATTCATGAATATTACACCTTTATCATCATCCCATTGGTTGTGTCTCCTGGATTTGCTTTGAGGAAAGCTTCACAACTGCTGAGCTTATCTTCAGGCACCAGTCCTGTGGTGCTCTGTAACTGTGCAAGGCTGAAGTTAATCTGCTGTTTAACTCTGCTCCTAAGGGGATCTCGAGCACTGCAGCAGCTTAGCTCCAGCTCTGTGGAGCTCAGACGCTCTGTGGGTCACGAGCTGCTGCGTACCTGAACCATCGTTTACCCACTGGTTTCTCAAAGCTCCCCTTGGACCTTTATCACACGGGAGGCTGCACCAGCAGGCTCTTCTATGGCCCAGGGTTCAAATGAGGAATATCTTTCCAGGAATCACCATCTAGCTTTTCCTTACAAAATAAATACAAAGCTAAACAAAACCCTGTTTAGAGGGAGTTTTGAGGGGATGCTATGCTAGAGCTGCGCTACACAACTCTCAATACACTGTGGAGTTAAATTAATAATGTAATGCTCCTTTAAGCAATGTAACTTCCTTATTTTTTGAGAGAATTTCTGGAACTGAGGGAGCAGATTGATTTATTTTTAACCTGCACTTCATCAGGTATTGTATGCTAGCGCTTACCTTCCCTCCTGAAGCTGGTTTAGTGTTTGCTTTCAGTTAGATAGCCAAAAGCCTCCAAAGAAAGCCCTCGAGTACCCTTTATGAGACTTTTGTGGGTTGTTACTTGTACTAGAGTCTTCATGCTACCATATCTGTCTATGACATTAAGTCAATCTTATGCCTAGTTTCCCATAAATACTTCATTTTCTTAAATCCAGTGTTCAGCACAGAAAAGTGTTTTATTATTACTAAAATAATAATTTTAGTCTTAGCATGAGTGGCCTTTTTATGAAACTTGTATTTTATTGCCATGAGCACTGTTTTACCATAACAAAACTGTCGTGCAAACCCTTCTGCTCAGAAATAGTACTTATTTAATCGCCACGGTCATCATGTTCAAGTAAATAAATATGTGAGATTTTTTTCTAATTCAGGCAGTAGGAACAGATGTATGGTTTTGCATGCTCAAAAGGCTTTTGTGCATTGTAATGACAAAATAGGTATTTTTTGTATCCATCTGCAAAATATATTCTGAAATAAAATTCCGCATGTTGAGTCTTAATGCTAAGCCATTTTATTGGCTAAATGCTAAGTTAACATTTTATTGAGTGGTCTTAGAGATTTCTTCCATAGATGTAAGCAGAAGTTACTTTGGCATTTAGCAAGAGCGGTATGTACTGAAGTGTGGAAGTGTTGGGTTTGCTATGGCTGTTACTTCAACACATTTTCTGATTAATTCATTAATGCGTCAGCCCTGAAAAATGAAATGACACTTCACTGCAGTAGCCTGAGAAAATCCTGATAATACTTTAATCTAAAATATTTTCAGCAAACTGCTTGAGGTTTTCATCAGAAAAGTTTCCCTGCTGGAGTTATCTTTAAAAAAATCACACTAAGTCTGTCTTATAGCACATGTCATGCAGCACAGAATTCAATATTTTGGTCAATGACTTGCCAGCAACATAAAAATGTATGATCTTCCACACCAGGTCAGAGCGAATCCAGTCTCCTGTGTGAAACCATCCTGCACAAGACATGAAAGGAAAGTTTATATGAGCAGGGCAGGTGCAGTGACACTTCCTGCAGCTTCTAATACTCAAGAGTTTAACCAGTTTTGGAGACCAGAAAATTATTTTTACATTATTGCTTAAAAACAGCCAACACCATAAGAGAGATGAAGACAATAAGGTGATAATTTTTTTTATACAGGATGTTAAGTCTTGAGGTGTTGCGGTTTGTCCTGAGGCACAAGCAGTGTTTGACTTACCAGTGGACTTTTTTTCAGGTGGTTTTATGTAATATTGGCAGTCTTCATATCAAGGGACAAGGCTGTTTAGTTCACACTAATCAGATAATCACAGAGAATTGCTTTGCTATCAACCCATATAAAATGTCATGCCGCAAAAAAAGCAGTTAAGCATTATCTTTATCCACCACATCCTACCTACCTACCTCTGTGGCCGAGATCATTATCCTGGTGTACTGCAGCGCTGGCGTGCTCACTCTGGAGTTTCTCAAGGAAGCGTGAAATCCCTCAGGAGAAACATAATGGTCACCATAACTGCAATGGTTTTGGCAGTTTCTTAGATTCAGTAACATCAGGTGGCTGTGTGCAAGGGAAGTGGTGCGGTCCAATGTCCTGGGGAGTCATACAACATAACAATGACTTCTGAAAAGTCCCGCTAGGCTGGCTGTTAGTTCCCCAGCAAAATAATGATACTACTCAACAGCACCTAGGGGTCTCCTTCTGTATTAGAATGCTGAAAGAGAAAAGAAAGAAGTGAAGGACTTGCTATTCTGTTTGTGTAGTTCTAACAAAAGATATTGGTACTAAAGGGAAAGAATAAAGAAGCTAATGATATTGTGAAAATCAGATAGGCAAAAAGGAAGATTGTGGCAAGCACTGAGCCGGAGGCTGCAATCAATTAGCTGATGGCTGAACTTCAGTCCTCTACATTATATCTGCCGGCAGCGGTGAAAAATGTACAGTTGAAAATTCCCCATCATAAAACCACAAGTCTAAGGAACTCTCTATTCAAAAATGCTTTAAAAGGAAAGGATCTGCTGTAGTATAGATTCCATCACCTTAATAATTGGCAGCCTTTCAGTGGTATCAAATTTATAAATAGAAGATCCTTGGAATACAGAGATGTGAATGCAGTTGTCTGACATAATAAAGCTCAAACTAGGCTCCAGTATTTTAATAAGAAATCATTAGGCTGAATTGCTTCAGATGAAATCTTTCTCCATTGAAGGCAGCAGAAAAATTCCCTCTGATTTCAGAAAGCAAAAAATAAAATCTTTGCAAGACAGTCATTAAGCTGCAGTGATGGCTAAAAGGTAAGGAATTTATTTTGATTAAATGGAAATCTATATCTATCTCAGAAATATAACAGGAGAAGAGATTCTATTGATTTTTACCTCATTGGCTATATTTGCTGATACGCATTAAACTGAGACCAAAATAGACTTTGAGAGTCCTTTTTTTTTTTATTTTCTGGCAGTATCTACCTATGATTTTTCTTTTAATAATACTTTGGAAAGGTGATTTTAAGAACACAAAGATAATCTCACAAATAACCAGGTAAGTAATCCAACTTGTGCTGCAGCAAACTGAAAAACCCTAGATTGCTGCAATGTACGGTGCTTGGGAAGAGTCTTTTGTTGAGTGTTTTTGGCTCTTAATTAGAGCTTGGAGATAAATGTCTACCTTCAATGTTCAGTGAGTTGCCCCAGTGTTGGCTGGGCCTACTCTCATTACTAGGGGACATTGTCTGTGTTATGAATTCTAACTGATAGGTTGTTGCTTTTTTACTATACTTGTATATCTCTTTAAAATAATTAAAATAAAAAAGAACATGAGTTGTCAAAGTAGATAGGTGAACAATAGGCTTTCAGCATAGATGGTCAAGTAAATGAGGTTTCTTGTGAGCAAATGGCAGAATTATACAGATGACAGGATTTGAGCCTAGTGAGGCATTTTAACTATGTGTACTTCTGTTGGGAGAAGCTGTGAACAGCCCACAAAGTCCTTGGAATAAACTGGTGACAGTTACAAATGCAGATGGTGAAGAACTCAACTAGAAGAGAGATGTCTTTCCTTGTTTCTAATGATAGGGAGGAATTCATCAAGAACATTGTGTAAAAGTCAGTAGTGGATGAGAAAAGCTGTGCAATAATAGAGTTCATGAGTATTATGATAGGAAAAGGGAAGAACAGCAAAAGAAAAGCATCAGATTTCAGAAAAGTAGGCTTCAGTAAACTCAGAATTGACTCATATTACATCATGAGAATTTAAGAAATCTGGAGTTTCTTAAGGAAGCGGTATTAAGGGCATACATGCAAACTGTCCCCAGTGAAAGAAAGGCAGAAAGTATAAGATTTGCTAAATTATAAGCCACAGTGTTAAATTTTGAGCTTTTCATGCAGCATTCAGAAAGGTGAAGCTGGGTCACTTCCTAAGGGTAGGGAAGTATTTCATAAATGTGATGCTACAGAATCAAAAATTACCAGGGCACACAATAGATTTCAATTCCAAAGGTCATGATAATAATAAAAATCATTCTTTCATCACAGAAAAAAATAGGATGAAGACCAACTAAATAGCAGTTCAGAAAAAGACAAAAAGCAATCAAGAGCTGATACTGATACGTACGGTTTTTAATACTTCTTCTGCATCACTCTTATTTAAAAGGGTGAGAGGCAGTTCAGTATTACAGTAATAAGTAGCAATGAAGAAAATTTAAGCCCAAGGCTTTAAGTGGGAAGGAACAGGTTAAATATTTATTACTAAGCTAGATGTTTTCAATTAGCTGTGATGCTCTGATACTTGAAGAATTAGCTGATGAAATATTGGAGATGATAGAAGTCCCTCTGAAAAGTCAAGGACAATGGGGGATGATCAGGGATGAAAGCGGTAGTGATCTTTGAAAGGAATGTGAAAGAATATTTGGAAATTAGATGAACTTCAGTTCCTGGAAAAAAGGTAGAACAAATAGTCAAACTTCAAGCATCTAAAAGAAAACAAGGAAATTAGTAACTGTCAACATGGATTTGTCAAGACAAAATTATATTGGAATAATCTAATTTCCTTCTGTGAGAGAGCCACTGTGGATAGAAAAGAAGCAGCAGATGTCACACATAGCTCTTTACGCTGCCTCGTGATGTTCTCATAATTAAGCCAAGGAAGTCTATTCTAAACAAAGTTCTAGAGAGTGGGCACAAAAAGACTTGAATCTTTTTACTGATAAAGCACTTACCAGTAGTTGACTGTCAAATTGGAATTGTTTGCTGCAAGTAGCTTGCAGTTCTGACTCTTTTATTTTCCTTCATGACCAGGAAGAAGTAATGGACATGGTGCTTACTCAACCTGCGGGTAGAACCATAGGACTCAGCAAATTGGTTGAGCTTGGCCAGATCTGTGATATTTGACCATTCATGCTCCTATCCACATGTGTATCTGGCATTCAAACCAATATTTCCATATACATATCAAGCATAGAAATAAATACACTCACACTTCTCTTGTATGAAATGCACAGTGGTCCCAAAAGCATGTTGTATTTTCTGGAAATATTTCTCAGTACTTTCGTATCTTTCATTATAAATTGTACTTCTGTTAAAATTTCTCTATAAAATTTGCCTTAATGCATTAAAAAAAAAATAAATTGAAATAAGCTGTAATAATTTGGACCTTTTTGAAAGGTACTGAAAAGATTGACATTTCAGTGGGTTTTGGTGATCAACAGTATCATTGCCCAAAAGACTTTATGAATAGTTTATTTTTAATCTTCTTTATCTCGCAGTATCTGACTAGACATGCAGCTAACATCATACATTTCGTTTCGCAACTGAACAGGCATAAAGAGAGTCTTTAGAATAATGTTTCCCACTTTGATTAGTAGCATTCATAATTTCAAACGTAGTTTTTCAGTGGTATCTCCATTATTTACTTAAAAGTCACTGCTCCTATAAGTATTTTTCTAATCGCGTGGAGGGAGATAAAACAGGAATGCCTGGAAAAAGGAGAAAAAAAAAAAAAAACCACAATTTTTTTTTGGAAAGGAAGTTTCATTTTTGGAAATGAATTAGCATTTTATTTTTGCATTATTTTTCTACTTTATAGCTTGCTATGTTTGCATTGCCTGCCAATAGGTGGCACTAATAATTTCTCCATTAACTGAGTGGTTGTTCTATTGTCTTTCAACATTAATGGAGTTATATCCTAATGTATCTCACAATTTCATTATCTTTATTTGGTTTCGACTTAAATTTTATCTTTAACAAAAAAAAAGATTTTTGGTATAAAAATATGGGTACTGTAGATCCCAGCAAATATTAAATTTATGGGCACAGAATTGATACATTAATAAACTCTAAACAAGCATTGTTTTTTGTTTGGAGGATCAAATGTAATGTGGCAAAAATTTTCGAATAATGAAAATTGCTGATCCAGAGCATCTGAAAGGCACTTTTAACATCTGAAATACCTCCAGTATAGCAGTCATATTTCTCACTGACTTAATTCATTTCTTAGGAAAAGATTTCAAATATTGTGTTTAGAATAGCTGAAGAAAAAACATTTTTTTGTAGTGCAGTCTGAATCTTGAGGTTATGATTCACCTGGCCACATGCGTCTATGATCAGTGCTTGATTTTTGGGCACCTGTGATTACCTGTCCTTTATCTGTGAGCTTTAATTTATTTATTATTCTCTCTTTCAGTTTCATGGTGGCACTATCATTTTGTAGGAACTGGAAGGATAAGGCAGAGAATAGCTGGCTAGCTGGCAGGTTTTTCTTAGCTCACCAGGGGCAGAGGCATGCATACAAAGTTTTCAGAAGAGCACGCATTGCAATGGAAGCTGGATGCCACCAAGGTACTTCTCTTCCCCTCCAGCTGAGTAAAACCCAGGATATGACATGCTGTCGAGGACATGTCAAGTTCTGCTGAGTTGTCATGTGAGCCAGCCTGTGCAGATTGTGCTGCACAAGGTCATTTATCGTGATTTGTGTTGCAGACCCAAAATGTACCCTGGTGTGCAAGCAGACACAGCAAAACCCAGTGCCATTCCAAAGCAGATCTCATTTCTAAAGACAAGGAGATGAAGGCAGTTATTTTAATAACATGACTTTCAAATCTCAAATTTCATGATTTCTCAAAAAATTCTGATGAGTCAATTTTTTCTTTAACACTGTACACTAAAAATCTGCTTTTTGGAGGATTCTTCCCACACTGGCTGCCTTCTGATGTGTCACTGCAGCACTGGCTGTAGTGGGCATGCTTGGGTAGGAATGCAGTGTCGAATAAAGTTGAAACTGATATGTACATAGGAGGACTGCCTTATCAGGAGTATTTGGCAATTAAAAGTGGCTTGGTACCTGCCTGAGGGTTATGGGAATATGGATGTTTCTATTGTAAGATAAGTGTATGCGCTGAAATTTCTGTTAGGAAAGAAAGGTGGCAGCAATAAAGTTAGCACACAAACACAATCTGTGAAAGCCAGAAAGCATCTATAGACCCTCTACATGCTGTGAGAGTGCTAGATGCTCATCACATCATGTATGAGGAGGGATGGAAAAAAACTGGAAGGAGGAAGGCGAGAGGGAAATACAGAGTAAGGACCAAATAAAATGCATCATAAAGCTGACAAGTTAATATGAATTTAAAAATACTGTACAGACCCTCTTAACACTGATATGTTATTGCAATACTAATCATGGACATTTTCTACATGTTGTACAGATGAAATGAATTATTGCCAGCCCCAGTAAATTCTGTCTGTAAGTGTTCTGACAGCTATTATTTGCAACAGGAAGGGCTTGAATATGCAGGGGTTCCTCTTTAAATTAAAATAAAGCATCAGCCTGAGGCACTATCCAGGCATACATAAAAACTAAATCTATCCTGAAGACACAATTTAAATGGAAGACTTCCCTGATTATTGGTAATAAGATTGCCCTCAAAACAAGGAGGGAATATGTTATGAGTCAAGAGAATTTTGCTGGAACTCTGGAAAACACAGCTATAGCCTACAGAAATGAGTAATGGGTAATGCCCTTCAGCTCATGTTACTTGCTGGTACCAATCTTCAAGTCGGTTCCCTGGTTGCCTCTGACTTTGCACAATAAACACTACTTAACATTTCTGTTTTCTTCCCTATCATGCTCTACTCCCAGGTACACAGCAAGAGACAATGCTTGTGTTTGCATGGGTTTACAAAGGCAAGGTCATTTAAGGCCCTAAGGTGAAACACTGGTAGTCATGGCCATGAGCTTCCATCATTTCACCCAATTACAGTGACTCCAGCTCTACTGGAAGTGGCTCTTCTCTTCCCAGGGTCACTCGCCTTTCCTCCTGTGCTCTGCAGTATCAGTAAAGAGCATCACACCACAAGGTCACCTCTGCCATTGTTGGTTACAAAGTCCTCAGTGGAGAGGGTCGTTGAGGAGGATTCTTTCTGGTAATTTCCACAATCTGGACAGTTCTCCCTTCCTCCTCCTTTTTTTGCTCATCACCCTCCACCCTGCTGGTTTATATTTTATATATCCTGTAAAGATCTCTCAAAGCATAATTTGATTGCTGCTCAGGGAAAAAAAAGCCCATGAAAGGAAAACTCTACTTTCTGCTCTCTCCATCAGACAGTAACAGAGAGCATTCAGCTCTGGAGACTTTTCTTTATTTACTGATAGAAGAAGGTATCCATCTCCCTTCCCCTTTACCATGTCTGTACCTTCACTTGTATTTTTTGTTTTGGGCACTTAATATCCATGCTGTCAACTGTGGATCTCAAGATTATAGGGTTTTATCCCTGTAATGCCCTGATGAATCAGGAAATGTCACTATACCGACTTTGTAGGCAAAACATTAAGTGCCAATACATTTTGGGCTCAGGCCTTTGAAAAAATCATTCATCATAAATGTGTCAATTCTCTATAGGCAAAGTTTGTGGCAAATACAAGAGAACTCAGGTATCTCCGTCTTTTCCTTGAAAGGTTCTGTGACACATTTCAAAAGAATAAAAAGAAATGCAATGTTACCTTCTTTTACCACATACTAAATTAACTCAAATAACTAGCGATTGCTGTTGACTTATTTGTGGTAACGTTTTACCCTGAGTTTTCATTAATTGTCCCATGCTCACAGTGGAGTATGTAGCAAGTAAAGAAATGGCATCTGACTCTTTTTTTTTTTTTTCTTTTTTTTTTCTTTCAATCCTAGGCTGACTGATGGAATGTCCTTCCCCTGCATTTTTTGCAGTACTCTTGTAAGTGATGCTTGATGTGATATAAGACCTTTCATGCTTAAGCATCCCAGAAAGTGTTTAACAAAGAAATGACACCACCATCTCCTGCAGTGTAGTGCAACGTGATGTGTAGGGTTGAAAGGGCAGAGAAGAAAGCATGTTTGAAGTGGACAGCATGAGAAAAAGAGGGATGCATTATCTATCATTTTTACTCTAAAATCTTGTGTCTCACAACCATAAAGTGCAGCAAATTACACATAAACTCAGCTATTAGTGTTGATATAGGAGATCCTGTTGTGCCAGCAAGGGAGTAAATATCAGCATAGGTATATTCAAGGATATAACATTTATATGTAGGAAACGGATGTTTAGGAACAAATCTAATGTCTAACGATTGTGGCAATATTACTTGACGTGTTTGGGAATGTGCTGTCAAGGTGAATAGGATCCCACCTTTATTCACAGAATGATGCTGTGGCAACAAGAAAAAAAAGTCTTGCTCTGTTACAGGCTGTGGCCTATTGCCTGTGACTCAAGGGTGGCAAATGAATGACCAAGGCATAAAACAGTATGCAATGTCAAAGAAAAACTGTAATTCTGAACAATACAATTAGAATAGGATTGTTTATTATTGATCCCAAGCATCACAACAGAAATCATTCGCCCATGACTAGGTTTTGGACTCTCTACCCTGAGTAACCCCCTGTGAGGCAGTCTCAGTGCACATCTGTGCCATGCCTGCGTCTATTGCTAGTCAGCTTTCTACTTTCTAAAGTATCAATTTGGACCTAAGACTTTACAATCCTCATTGTGTTTAACACCACAATATCTTGGGACATGGGAAGTGGCACTCATCCTGACCCTGAGGCAAGAGGATAAAGAGTGCGATTCCAGAAAGGACTTGGATATTGCGATGCTCGGCACAACAAAGCACACAATAAGCAACAGCATAATCTAAAGTTTAAACACTGTTCTTTAGATAAAAACAAATAAATAATCAAACAAAACAACAAAAAAAACCCTAAGCCAGGGAAAATTTAGGAACATACCGCTCTCTGTACAGCAAATGAAAAGGGTTTGGGAATTGACAATGGGATTCAAAACTGTGCTATAAATCATTCAGTCAGATTAGGAGTGCCAGAAGTTGAAGTGCACCTGAAATTCAGTCATTCTTGAGGGACATTTATCTCAGGGTATACTGACATACAACCATGCAGCTTGGTCAATGGCTCATACAGAGAATTTTAGTTTTGCAGAAATTCACACAGGATAAATTAAACTCCCAAAGAGCCTAATTAATTATGAGATCTGCTGCTTGGCAAAAATGACTAATTTATCAGTGCATCCTTTCTCAGAAAAATCATAGGTAACCAAGGGTATGATTTCGTGTTTAGCTGAAATGTGAAGGTTGGGAACCGAGAATTGTTTTGATACTGGGCGTTCTGTTAAGCCAGCTCCATGCTGAAGTGTTAATAATAGTATAACCATAGTAATTGCATAGCAACTGCTAATGTGAACATAACACATATAATGGAGAGATTTGCACAGCCTGTAGAAATTAGGTGCTGAGGGTGGGATTCATCTCACCTAATTTTAGAGCTCTAAAATGTGCATGCCTGTCTCACTTGGTCATCCTTAGACTCTTCAAAAGAGAGAGGCAGGTACTCCTAGTTATGCAGCTGACCTGTTTTAAATTTCTGCTTTGGGATAGCATGAATTGTGCTCCAAAAGTCCATAATCTCTTTCCATTGAGAGTTCACAGTTCTTTCTAGGCACTATAGCTTCTAGCTTCTGAGTCTGCTCAAAACCAAAAGAGAAGTGTACCAGGGATGGAAAAGCGGATGAATACCTGTTGAGAACTTCAATGGCATTGCCAGAGCATGCAGAGATGCAGTTAGTAAAGCAAAATCTCAGCTCGAATTGAAATTGGCCAGAGATGTCAAAAACTACAAGAAAGGGTTCTTCAGGTATGTAAACAAGCAGAAACAGAAGGAAAATATTGGCCCGCTGTTAAATGGGAGAGGTGAATTAGTCACCAACAACACTGAAAAGGCAGAGATTCTCAACACTTTCTTCAGCTCTGTCTTTACCAGCACTGTTGAGCCCCAGGCCTTGGGAACAATGATGCAGGTTGATGCAAACACAGATCCACCACCAGTGAAGGAAAAGTTGGTATGTGATCTATTACAGGAGCTTGACTACTACAAATCAATGGGCCCTGACAAGATCCACCCGAAGGTGTTAAGAGTGCTTTGAGAAGTCGTGGAGATTGGGGGATGTCCCAGAAGACTGGAAGAAGGCTAATGCCACCCCATCAACATGAAGGGCTTAAAGGAGGATCCAGGAAATTATAGGCCCATCAGTCTCACTTCAGTCCCTGTGAAAGTTATGGAAATAATTCTTCTGGGGCCTGTCACAAGTCAAATGAAGCATGTGATTGGGAAAAGCCAGGACAGATTCACAAAGGGCAAATTGTCCTTGATGAATTTGATCACCTTTTATGACAAAGTAACCTGCTAGCTTGATGTGGAGTGAGCAGTGGACATTGTCTACCTGGATTTCTCCAAGGCTTTTGATAGTTTCTCACAGCTTCCTCCTAGAGAAACTGTTATGATGAGTTATCACCTAGACAAGTGGTCTGTGTGATGGGTGGGGAGCTGGCTGACAGGTCACTCCCAGATGGTGGTGGTAAATAGCTCCTTTTCAAACTGGCAACCTGTCACAAGTGGGGTCCACCAGGGATCAATATTGGGCCCAATGCTATTTAATATCTTCATAAATTATATGGATGATGGGATCAAGTTTACCCTGGTGAAGTTTGCTGATGATGTCAAACTGAGTAGGGAAGTGGACATTTTGTAAGGGAGAACAACCCTGCAAAAAGACCTGGATAGGCTGGAAGGGTGGGTTAACAAGAACCTTATGAAGTTCAAGAAGGACAAGTGTAAGGTCTTGCACCTGGGAAAACATAATCTGGGAGTGCAGCACAGATTGGGATCTAACTGGCCAGGGAGCAGCTCTGTGCTGAGGTCCTGGGGGTCCTGGTGGACAAGCAGCTTAATATGAGTGAACAGTTTGCTGCTGTGGCAAAGAAAGCAACAGGATGCTGGGTTGCATCTACAAAGGCATCATCAGCAGAGATAAAGAAGTCATTATCCCATTCTACTCAGCACTTGTCAGGCCATACCTGGAATACTGGGTTCAGTTTTGGTCCCTGCTGTATAAAAAAGATGTGGACAGGCTGGAGACAGTCCAGAGAATGGCCAGAAAGATGATCAAGGACTGGAAAGCCTGCCATGAAGAAAGGCTGAGAGAACTGGTTTTGTTCAACCTTGATAAAAGAAGGCTTAGGGTATGCTTTGTCACCTTGTTCCAGTATTTAAAGGGTGGCTACAAATAAGATGGAGACTCCCTTTTTACAAGGAATCACATGGAGAAGACGAGGGGTAATGGGTACAAGTTACTCCTGGGGAGATTCCAGTTGGACATAGGAGGAAATTTTTTCACAATGAGAACAATCAGCTATCGGAATAATCTCCCCAGGGAAGCGGTGTATTCCCCTGTATTGGACACTTTTAGGATTCGGATGGACAAGGTGCTGGGCCATCTTGTCTAGACTGTGCTTTTGCCAAGGAAGGTTGGACCAGATGGTTCTTGAGGTCCCTTCTAACCTGGTACTCTGTGATTCTGTGATTCTGTATACTGCCTTGAGTGTTTAGCTGGGATGTAGATGTATGTGCTATAGGCATTTATATTTGGTCAAATCAAACCCATCCACATTGCATTACCTGGTATTATTAGGAAATGCTTTGAATAAATAAATAAAAAAGATATAAGAGCAATAAATATTTAAGACTTCATTCCTTGGAACATTCCTCAAGGCAATATTTATAGTTACCATGCTGTCAGTCCCCTGGCAACGCGAGGTTGTGAGAAAGGAAGTGAAGCACAGAACAGTCTGTGGGGAGCATTGCTTTAGTAAATCTGATTTTTTTCTTAACTACCATTTCAGACTCTATTGTCACAGAATCTGAAACTCTCATGATAATTTTAGAATGGTTTGGTTAGAGATTAACCTCACAAAAGTGCTCATTTTTGTTTAAAGAAATCTTAATCTAATGCTTGTCACGAAATATCTTTGTGAAGGTGGGATGTGGGAAAATTTCCTCTTATTATCACATATCAAACTCATGTGCAAGGGTACAAAAGAAAAGACAAATGCTTTTTCCTAAAACACAGTCACAGGAACACGGATAATATTACCTTTTCCAGGACAACTTGATGGAAATTTTTATTGTAATTGGTATATCAGCTGTAGTATCTTTGCCTTTGCAATTTAAGCAGTTTGATAGTGAAAGTGGAGTTCTGGACAGAATGCACAACCTGTGTAAGTCAGAGACATGAACAAGTGCCAGTGGATTATCGATGTTCTTATTTTCTCGTTTAATACTGAACATATTTCAGCAAATTTTCAATAACATATCCTAACATTTTGTCAGACATAAACAACTGCACAGTTGTGATCAAAGTCTTATTTTGGGCTGGATCACCCAGATGTTATGATTACTTCTGTGATTTAGCTGAGTCTGGGAATTGTCTCTGTATATTGATCTTCCTCTTACAGGATGAGCTCTTGATTTGAACTCTCCACAAAAAAAACTAACCTTAGAGACTTTTTCCCATCTGATACCAGATTACTATCAAAGAAGTCACAGATGAATATGACTGAAGTAACTCATAGACGACACTATATTTTGCCAATATCAATGCTGGTACACTCTGCAGTATCTTCATCAACTGAAGCATTTTGAAAGCTTACACTATCAAGGTCAAGAATTTGCAGGCTTGAAGAGCATCTTACAAATGGGGGAGTCTGAGCATGGATTCAATTCAACCAGTCCTAATCCAAACATACTTTGTGGTTTTGTTGTTGTGAGACCAAGATGCTTTATAATTTGAGCAAAACAATTCTAAACCAACTGAATTATCCTTAGGGATACAATTCAGCAGAGTGTAGTTGTATGCAAACAACCATTCACCTGTGTTTGCCTTTATTATTTCAGCTTTTGCATACAGCTGACACGAGTTCCAGACTTGTCTATCAACTACTGCCTTCTTTTGTCTGTCACTAGGAATGTCTTTAAATACAACAAGAAACAGAGGGGCAAATAAGATGTTGAAGACCGTTGGAGCCAAGTCATAGCTCTGTTTGTTTAACATTATTAATGACAACAAAACTTTCTGAGAAACATCATTATTCAAGGATATATGATGATTTAGTGATTCGAAGAGTCCTCACTTAGGAAGTGGAAAACCTTCCTCTAGCAAGCAGGGCTCTCATACTCACAGCTCTCACACATCAGACTTTTCCCACCCTCCATTACAAGATGTTAGGAAGGCACTTTACAATTCTTGGTGAAGCTGGATGACTGTAAATCTGGGAATGCATGAGCTATAAGATAAGAGAGGAAGACTCTGAACTAGCAGGTCTAAAGAGAGTCCCTTAGCTGCGAGAGACCTTTCTTGCATTTTGGTTCTGGCTTCAGTATTATTTCTATGTTTTTATCCAAGGACACTCTATAACACAAAATGCATAAGCAGTCCCTGGAGCAGAGACCAGAACCCCAGGTTATACCTTTGTTCCATTTGATTCCACTACAGGTCAAAAGAGAAGACTTATGGTATGAATCTGTCACTTGTACTGAGGAATGATTATGGAATTCAAGATGATGTTCAGTGAGGACACTGAACTGATAAACCAGGCTATGTATATAATTCTGTATTGTTCTGGACCACCATATGAACAATGGAGACCATATGAGAAGAGGATAATATGTCCCTTACCAATGTGAACCCTCCATAAGTTTATTCATACTGATTATTCAAAGCAATGAGAACTTGTTATTGATAAGCTGAATTAATGGAGTTCAAAATCTTATGCAATTAATTTCCACCAGCCCTCAAATAATTTTCATAGAAATTCCCTCCAATGTTTCACTTTGTAAAGAATAAAACTGCAGACACCATCCTAGCATGGTCTCAATATTGACGAGAGGAGAGATTAAATTATCGTTCAGTGCCCATTCACCCGTACCCTGTTTAATTTTTTCAGGGATTTATTTGGTTGATTTTCTTGCTGCTGAATCATCTCTGAGAAAGAGCTCACTATTATTTGGATTATCAACTATGATCTTCTGATCTTTTTCAGAACAATTGTTGTCTATGTTACTCTACGTTGTAAGCATGACCTATATTCTTTATTCCAAAATGTATAACTTTGTTTAGGCTGTATTAATTTTTTTTACTGATCTTCTAAATGTAACCAATGTATGGAAACTTGTATTCATACTATGAAAGTCTGGAAAGCTGGGATTTGGGTAATTAGCTGTAAAGGAAGTTGCAATTATAACCAAAAAGGATGTTACTCTGGAATGAATATTCATGTTTGAGACACGTTATAAATATTTCTCATCTCTTCTGCTTACATTTTTTGAATAGGTAAAATGCTAATGTGTCTGCTTGTATGGTCCTTGCATAGATGAGTTCTCAGTTATTCTTGCCTGTCTTATCACCCATTCTCCTCTAAGAAGAAAACATATATCTGGTTGAAACTGAATATCATAAAAAATCTCATGGATTTATTACTCTTCATGTATAGCCCCCTTCTTGTGTTCACTATGCTTAATATGACAGAAACTGATTAACTCCTCTGAAGCAGTTGGAAAGGGAAAGTCAGCAGTTTAGCTCAATTTGCCACATGCTTTCCTAAGGGTTATTTCATCTTTTTCTGTAGCAGGTTCAGCTCAATAAACCTCCACTCTAGGTTTAAAGGAACAACATGAACTGCCATAGCATGTTTTATAATTGAGGAAGCTTCAGTAAGATGTTTGCTGTCTTGCTTTACTGAGATGCAGTAGCACTTCTTACTCTCGAACAATGAACCCTCAGCGTTCATTTATTAGTGTTCCCTTTTCATAGGAATGGAGAAAGTTAGACTGAGTAAGACCTCCCAGATCAATCAGTCCAGTCCCTGTTGTCTAGGCAACCACATTTTTCAGTATCTTTCAAACCAACTTTTTGTGTGTAGTGGACTATGGCATCTACAGTAATGTTGATAACAATGCATTACGTATAAGACAGTTGAGCTTTGCAGAAAAAATACTGCTCTTTTTCTAGCTGGGAAGTATTCAACATCAGTGATTTAAGAATATCCTTAGCAAATTTTAAAAATATGAGCATTGTTACCACAGGGAAGCTGTCCTCCTATCTTGAGAGAAAAAAAAAAAGTCACAGAGGAGAGGGGAGAGGGAAGATGAATGTTCATTAAATTCAAGGCATTGAGCTGATTTTTTTTTATTTTTTAGTAGCTGGATTGTTGCTTTTTCACTCTTCAACTTGTTTCTGTCCATGTCTGAGGCCAGGTGCCAGGTCCTGCATTTGGGTCACAACAACCCAGTGCAGCTCTACAGGCCTGGGGAAGAGTGGCTGGAAAGGTGCCTGGCAGAAAAGGACCTGGGGGTATTGGTTGATTGCCGGCTGAATATGAGCCAGCAGTGTGCCCAGGTGGCCAAGAAGGCCAATAGCATCCTGGTCTGTATCAGGAACGGTGTGGTGAGCAGAATAAGGGAAGTGATCATGACCCTGTACTCAGCACTGGTGAGGACCCACCTCCAGTACTGTGTCCAGTTTTGGGCCTCTCACTACAAAAAAGACCCTGAGGTGCTGGAGCAGGTCCAGAGAAGGGCAATGAAGCTGGTGAGGGGTCTGGAGAACAAGCCTTATGAGGAGTGGCTGAGGGAGCCGGGGTTGTTCAGCCTGGATAAAAGGAGGCTGAGGGGAGACCTTATCGCTCTCTACAACTACCTGAAAGGAGGTTGTAACGAGGTGGGGATCGGTCTCTTCTCCCAAGTAACAAGCTATAGGACAAGAAGAAGTGGCCTCAGGTTGCACCAGGGGAGGTTTAGATTGGATATTAGGAAAAATTTCTTCACCGACAAGGTTATCAAGCATTGGAACAGGCTGCCCAGGGAAGTGGTGGAATCGCCATCCCTGGAGGTATTTAAAAGACGTGTAGATGTGTTGCTGAGGGACATGGTTTATTGGTGGTTTTTGTCAGTGTTAGGTTGATGGTTGGACTAGATGATCTGAAAGTTCCCTTCCAACCTAGGCAATTCTATGATTCTATGATTCTATGCTTGGGAGAGTAGACGTGACAACAAGGAATGGTCAGAATTATTCTTATACAAATACTGCAGCTCAGGTTTTGGATGGTAAAATAATGGAATCATAGACTGGTTTAAGTTGGAAAGGACATTTAAAGATCACCTAGTCCAATCCCCCTGCCATGCATGGAAACATCTTTCACTATATCAGGTTGTTCAAAGTTGGGTCCAACCTGACTTTGAACACGTCTAATGATGAGGCATCATTGACATTGACTTTAAACACTTCCAGTGATGGGGCATCCACAAAACGTAGTACATTCAGCAGTTTCCTTTTCCTAGACACAATAATTCTGAAAAAATGGTTGAGTGCTTGCAACTGTGCTGCAAAGGCATGAGCTAAATAGAAAACAACAATATTTCACCTCATTTAATATTCAGTGAGGGTCTTCACTGTCTTCACTCCCACTGGATTTCCTGTTCTTCCCAAGTCTTATTCTGTAATCTTTTCATATAAAATAAACTATTCCTAAATGCTCAAAGGAAACCCCTGGGTAAAATTTTAAGAAACTGATCCAGGAATGTTACTGCATTGTGTAGGTATCATACAAATGCAAGAACTTTTCTGCATTATTTGCAAACTAAAGGAGATACCATTTAGTAGGACATTCCAATAGCTTTAGAGCTGTTAAACACATTTCTGTGAGAAAGAAAAAAATCAAAGAAGGTGCTAATGACACCTTTGAAAAAGTCCAAACAATGGACATAAAGAGTTCCTCGACCCCTTCAACTAATTCCATAGTGTTAAAAAAGCTAGAGAGAAAATGCACTGAGGAAAGTGCTGGATGTGTTATTGCAGCAATGGCAAACTGTGTGCACAGATAACTGAAAGAGGGAAAGGGGTCTTGTTATTAAAAGGAAGATGGGACTAAGTAAGGTAAGAACAAAAGCTGTTTTTTTGACTAGTTAATAATTGTCCTAGGATTACCCTAGGTAATCTATTGTGTAGTAGCATTAATATACCATTTCAGATCAATGCAAAGAAGCGAGTGCTCTAACCAGCATGTTAAATACTTTCATCCTGCAGCAGAATCACTTTGAAATTCTGTTGCTTGAGGGAACCAGTAGATTTCAGATACTACAATATTTTCTAATGAGGAGGAGGCAGAGGAACTTACTGAAATAAATTCTTGAAGAGAATTTGTGTCTTAATGTTCTCTTTTTTCCTCCTGTACATGTACTTTATTTTTTCATTGCTATTCAAGAAAGCTTTCATGAAGATTTTATTCCTGAATGAACATCCACAGCTGTATAGCCTCCGCCTTGTCACTGCTGCAGCTAGAGCCTTTGAATATGTATTTAAATAACCAGTTTCTTTAAGCATTTCCTAGAAAATATTCTTTCCATTTATTCATGAACTGATGGCAAGATGAAAAGGAGAAATATAAACAAACTTGCAAATCTATCTGGTAATTATTTACTTTTGTTTTCAGTTGAGCTTTGAAAAAGAAATACATGTCTCCAAAAGACTGGAGAAATGAATGTTCTATCTCTTTTGTAAGGTGCTCACTAGTCTTAGAGCAACCAAAAAGAAGAGGAACAGCAGGTGCATGCTAAAACTATGCTTCATGTATCGAAAACCATGAACTGCAATACATGAGTATGTTAGGTGTTAATACACAGTTTGTGGGATAGTAATGACATTTGGATTGGTGGAGGAGCTAAATGAATTTTCCTGCTCTGCAAACCCAAGTTGAGAGGTGACTGATGCTACCATAGCCAAGTCGTATATGGGATCAGTAGAACAGCTTTCCTGGTTATAGGCTAAGGCTGAGATCCACAAAGAAAGGTACCTAATTTCTATTTAGGCTCCTCATTTTCCATTGAGATAGGTTCTCAGCAAACCTCAAGGAAAATAAAAGGCAGAGGTGAAAACTGGGTGCTTCTCTTTTGGCCAACACACTTGGAAGACATTAGCTTAGAACCACAATTCCAAGGTACGAGGCTGACCTGTATCTAACATCTCTAAAACAATAATTTTCATGGAGTAAAAAAACCCTCTGTTTGTCAGGGTGGTGAGTTTTTCTGCTACTGACATGTTCATTTTTACTTCTAAGGACTCCATGCTGCTTCTTCAGCATTAGACTCTCAGTGACAGTAGTGTCAGTCAAATTCTGGTCATTTGACCAGCTGCTCACCATTACTTGATTAGTTCATGCACAGCAAGATTAACATACTTCTCTGAGTGCTTCATCTTAATTAGTATGATGAACTAGGTCATATTAAATGGAGAAAAAGGCAGAGGGGGATGAATGTGGACTGCGAAGGAACAGCCAGCTCACAATAAGAGTTTATATCAGAGATTATATCCCTGGAAACATACACACAGGCAGGATTGGTCTAATTCACTGAGAATAACCTGCAGGGCAGGTTCTTGCCAGTTTGGTTCTTTGCTCTGCTACTGATGCATCGTATAACCTTGGGTAATTCACATAGCCTACGTGTAATTTGGATTCCTTTTTATAATGAGAATAATATAATTTATCAATCCCACAGAGTCTATGTGAGGTCTTTTCAATATCAGGAAAGTGCAATATAATTCCCATGTCTGAACCTCTCTTAACCTCCAAAGTATTACAATGATTAAATATTGATTAGTTTATAAAAAGCTATGTTGCAGCATTTACAGCCAAGAGAGGGAGGACGTTAATCTGTGGCAAGCAAGAAAAGCATGAAAAGCTGACAGGGAACTGATGAATCAAAACATGGCTATGTAGATCCTTTGAAATGCCTTTATAGATCCTGTGAAGAGAGAATGCAAGGGCTTTAGGTGGATTATCAGTGATAGATCTAATAACAGCTATTCCACTACTCTCTCTCTCCTGATATTTGCATGATCTCATGATGAATATATCCAGGCAGGTGGACTGGGACCACAAAGAAGAAAATCCACATAGAAATGGCAGTACAGGTGCTCCAGAAGGTGTATGTGGTCCCTACTATTATAGGAGTGACACAACTAATTTGTTTTTGTAACAGAATGTAGAGCGAAGATGAGGTCCCAGCTGTCTCTGTTCATCAGCTGGATGTTGCCCTAGGCCAGGGGCATGCTGTTGCTAATTTTAGTTTATTTTGCTGCTCAGCTCAGCTTGTGTCTGTGATTCACCTAGTCATTATAATTAGCAAATTCACTTATTTCTATTTCGCAGACTCCATGCATGGATCTTTTTAAAATGTGAAAGACCAGGTGTAGATGAAAGCAGTTTCTAAATGGCATATGACTGCAATACTTCACTTAGAGGCATCTGTCTGCTTAAAGGAAATCAGAACACTGATTCTTGGTTCTCGTCTACACCAAGTAACAAGTGATATGACATGGAGAAGCAGGAAAAAGCAGTGCGTGACAATGTTCTATCTATACTTAAGCTAGAAAATCAGTGAAAAATTCATCTATCCTGGAATGGACATCAGGAATTCTTACAGTACCTCCCCCTAACCTGGTGCAGCACTCACTATGTCAAAATAACCATGGAATATTAAGGAGGAAATCTGGGAATAAGCCCTCAGGGTTAGATGCCAAATATAATCTTGACGAAATACTTTCCTACACCTAGTATGCCCTGCTGTGCTGGAGTCCTGAAGTGCTGTGTGAAGGCACCTTTGCCCCTTCAGAAATGGAAGAGCCTTTTGCCCACTCTGCTGTGGTTTTTTTCTGGAAGATGAATGTTCTGTATCATCCACCACCTGAGACATACATTTCCTTGCGAACAGTTGTAACCAATGAAGTTTCAGAGGCAAGACTCCTTGCTGTTAAAATTGTTCTGGTTTGTGTACACTATTTAGAAAGTGATCCAGGAAGAGAGAAAGAGAAACAATCCCATAAACCGTATGCTGTTTTCCATAGGTTTTATCTGTAAGTTGCTAGTCAGTATGCAAGTTCTGCAGCACTTTATATTTAGCTTTGTTTATCTTTTTCAGAGGTTTTATCACACTGACAACACAATCCTAGACTTACTAGAAAATGAAGCAGAAAGAGACCAAAACCAGCTTGGTTTTCAGAGAAAAGTCTTACTCAATGGTTGACTGAAGCACGGAGTAGGACTGGTACAGACCCACACCTCTCAAAAGTGATGCAATATTGTGGTAGGGAAAGGACTGTGGGAAAGCAAAGATAAGTGTATCAGCAGATAGGAGAGAACCTCACTGAAATCTCACCCTCTCAAGCTGCTTCAGATCCCTGCCTGGTGGTAAAAATATGGCTCCTGGAGAATATAAGAGAGGTTTGGGTCTGACTACATTTTAGGCTGTGTACACCTCCTGTTTGGTTTAAGGGATCTATTTTCTTCCTAATGGTTGGGTTTTGAAACTCAGAAATTTATGACATTGCCTTCATATAATTTGCAGAATAGGTTTCAAACGGGTACATATTTCACTAAAGTTTTTATACATGTCTTAGAATAAGGCTAAGATTTGAACACAGTTCCTTGAAAAGATATGCATTTCATCAGTTAAAGGTAAAAAAAAAAATAAATCACAACTTCTTCTGTTTTCATTTTTCTTCAATATAGAGCAAACAATATTATATTACAAACAGAAGCAAATAGACTTCTGGATTTCACAGAATCACAGAATCACAGAATTGTAGGGTTGGAAGGGGCCTCTGTAGATCATCTAGTCCAACCCCCCTGCCAGAGCAGGGTCACCTAGAGCAAGTTGCACAGGAACACGTCGAGGCGGGTTTGGAACATCTCCAGAGACGGAGACTCCACCACCTCTCTGGGCAGCCTGTTCCAGTGCTCTGCCACTGCCAAAGTAAAGAAGTTCCTCCTCATGTTTAGGTGGAACTTCCTATGCTCCTATTTGTGGATGTTTCCTCCCCGCCCCCCCCCCCCCCCCCCCCAAAAAAAAAAAATAGCAAAAATATACCTTCTTGGAGTATTACACTGAGTCTCAGAGGCCTTTCTGGTGATTCCCTAGCTCACAGAAAGATGGAGTGGTGGTCATTTATTGTCTCAGAGACACTTGTTGTTGCTTTTACAAGGCCTTTATTTACTTATCTCGTATTAAACAAGAGTTTAAGAGGCATTAGCAAGGAGCAGTGGCCTGCTCTTTCTCTGCCTCTGTGAGGTCCTGATGAGTACTTACAGCTTTAATTTTGTACTGCAGGAAGTGAAAATTCAGGTATTTGCAAAGCTTGGAAATGACTGTGTGTTCTAAAGAGCACCTGAAGCTGAGTCACTGTCTGTGGGAAAATATGCTCAAAGAAAAAAGAAATAAGAGATTATTCAAGATTACTCCCAACACAACTTCCAGGTATTTTTATTTTTTTATCTATATAGTGCTATTGCTTAGTAAATTGCATGATGTCTTCCTGGTGATTTAACACTATAACATGTATAAAAGAATTAAAGAGATTGAATTCTGCATTGTGCTTTGCACAGTGAAGTGGCCTGAGGTACAAGGTGAAAAAACCATGGTATTGAATACGCAACCTTAATTTAGAGTTATACAAACGTCACCAAAAAGGGCAAGGCACCTCAGGGTACTGGAAAGAGGATAGAAAACCTTTCCCTCCTGGATCATTGGGTTGTATCCGGCTGTGTTTAGTAGTGCCCATAGGTCATTAAGTGAAATGAATTGGGTATTGCTGATCGTCTTGCAAAGGGACAGGTGTTCGCATCACTGAACCATCAGTATGGTCGTTGCAATTGTCAGAAGGGCCAATACCTCCCTCCAACACAGATCTGAGCTACATTAAAGGAAGGCTGTGGGCAAGCTTGTGCGGCTGCAGAAGTGTAAGTTTTAATAACTCAATCTTCTACCACTTAGTTGAGAACAATTGCTGCACTTTGGATAGGACTTCAGTCTCCAAGGTTGTCAATCTGTTATTCCTGAAACATTCAACTCATGGCAAAGATTAGAATGGGATGGTAAACCTGCATCTGAAAGCTGTAAAATTTAAACTTACACTGTATGAGAGACTAGTGGTGTCAGGTTTGACACCAGACCTGGCATCAAACAAGTTGACTTGAAGTCAGAGTTTTGATTCCAGAAGTGGTCTTGAGAGTCCCTTTTCATCAATTTGAAGTTAAAACAAGATCCAAAATGCCGAATAATTTATTTTACAAGAAATAGTGGCAATAGTCATAGAACGACAGATACTGGTTTGTTTCACTAATGCATGTGGCAGTCACAAACAGCATTAAGTCTCCAGAGGCCTGAGGCTGGGTGGGCACCTATCCCTCACACTTTCAGTTGCCCAACCCTTCCTTCCTGTGGCTTGAAACACCATGTACTTCCTGTGATTACTCCTGAAATCGCTCTGCATCCTGAATTTCTTGGGGGTGGTTGTCCTGCAGAAAAAGCAAAGCTTTAGGAGTAGTTTCCCCATGCCATTCCCACACAACCAGCCAAACTCCTTCAGACGATCCTGTAAAGAAGTTTCCACTGTGAGAAGGCTCCAGAGGGAAACTGGCAATTTGATACTGAGAAGCGGGTATTTAAAAGCAGCTCCCACAAGGACGCTTACGGTCTCGTGTATCTGAGATATCAGAAAAGTCCCTTCTGGCAAGATAACTCTGGTTTTGAAATGTGAGTTGCAAATGAGACAAACTATAAAAAGAACATGAAAAAGACATCTGTGTTTCAAACCTATTCAACAAGAGTGAAACAATCTCACTGGTTTTAATCCACACTGCAGAAAAGATTAAGAGCCAATTGGTAAGCCAGGGTTGTGTTTCTGTGCCAGCACAACCCTAAAGGAAGGAACTGAAATGGTTCCGAAGAAGTTAAAAAAGTAGGTGTTCGGTATTTATGTCTAATAGAGCAAGAAGATGGCCCTGGTTTTCACATCCTTTTTTCAAAACCATCAAAACACACAGGAGTATGTCATAGTGTATCAATGGTATGTCCTTGGGTTATGTATGTATGTACATATAAGTGTTTGTGTACACATAATTTTTTTTGTTCAACTTGTCCATCATTTCTTAATGGAAAAGACCCAATTGTCTCTGCAGAAACCTACTTGTAATATACATAAAGATATTGATTCTGCCAAATTTTTCTCCAGACATTCTCACACATTCTGGTTTTTGGTTTGTTCTTGTTTTTTCTCATTCCTGTATTCTTTCAAAGAATAGGAAGCTCATCACTGAAATCCTGATAGCCTGTTAACTCTTAAGAAATTTATTTGCAGTAGTTTGGAGAAGATTTGTAATCCCTCTGAAACCTAATACAGCTCAGTCTAATGTAGGTATCTGAAATGGGTCAAATATGTCTACTTCTTATTTTTAGTAATAAAGAAAGTTTAGGATGACGAGCTCATATATAGACAACAGCAGTGTAGATATTTATAGTTTAATAATGTAGATCCTATGCACTGTACCAGGTCCCATGTGTCCCATTCACATAGACATCAATACAAGTGCAATCAAGTATTTTCTG
The DNA here is from genome assembly GCA_947846985.1 of Fratercula arctica. Taxonomy (NCBI): domain Eukaryota; kingdom Metazoa; phylum Chordata; class Aves; order Charadriiformes; family Alcidae; genus Fratercula; species Fratercula arctica. The sequence continues at coordinate 16,723,080 of CANTUZ010000001.1, read as the reverse complement.
ACAGTATTTCCTCCACTTCTACTTTATGTTCTTCAACAACAACAAAAAGTCCCGCATGACATCCTGGTCTCCAAGCTGATAAAATAGGGTTTGATGGACTGACAATTCAGTGGATAAAGAACTGGCTTGACGGCCGCACCCAAAGAGTGGCTGTCAATGGGTCCATGTCCAAGTGGAGGCCAGTGACAAGTGGAGTCCCTCAAGGATCAGTACTGGGACCAGTCTTGTTTAACATCTTCATCAGCGACATGGACAGTGGCATAGAGTGCACCCTCAGCAAGTTTGCTGACAACACCAAGCTGTGTGGGGTGGTTGACACGCTGGAGGGAAGGGATGCCATCCAGAGGGACCTTGACAGGCTGGAGAGGTGTGCCCATGCCAACCCCATGAAGTTCAACAAGAGCAAATGCAAGGTCCTCCATCTGGGCTGGGGCAATCCCAAGCACCGATATAGGCTGGGCAGTGACTGGCTTGAGAGCAGCCCTGAAGAAAAGGACTTGGGGGTGCTGGTAGATGAGAGGCTCAACATGAGCCGTCAGTGTGCACTAGTGGCCCAGAAAGCCAATCGTATCCTAGGCTGCATCAGGAGAAGCATGTCCAGCAGGTCAAGGGAGGTGATTCTCACCCTCTACTCCACTCTCGTGAGACCCTACCTGGAGTACTGCGTCCAATTCTGGAGCCCCTACTACAAGAAAGATATGGACGTGCTGGAATGGGCCACGAGGATGATCAGAGGGCTGGAGCACCTCTCCTGTGAGGACAGACTGAGAGAGTTGGGGTTGTTCAGTCTGGAGAAAAGAAGGCTCAGAGGAGACCTCATAGTGGCCTACCAGTATCTTAAGGGGGCCTGCAAGAAAGCTGGTGAGGGACTTTTTAGGATGTCAGGTAATGGTAGGACTAGAGGGAATGGATTAAAACCAGAGATGGGATGATTCAGACTGGACGTTAGGAAGAAGTTCTTCACCATGAGGGTGGTGAGACGCTGGCACAGGTTGCCCAGAGAGGCGGTGGAAGCCCCATCCCTGGAAGTTTCTAAGGCCAGGCTGGATGGGGCTCTGAGCAACCTGATCTAGTGGGAGGTGTCCCTGCCCATGGCAGGACGGTTGGAACTAGATGATCTTTAAGGTCCCTTCCAACCCTAACAATTCTATGAAAAAAAAAAAAAGTCCTTATTTCTCAGGAAGAGAAGGACACATAAGAACACAGTCATTGCAATTCATGTGTTTTCTGTTGATCTTTTCACTATACTGCAATGGAAGATGGAACAGGAATCAACTGTACAGCAAGAAGGATTTAGTTTCTTTTAAAGGCGCAATACAACAAAAGGGAGTCATTATGGGTCTTGGTGATATTTCCACCTTTGTTTAGACCTAAAAAGCGAGATACCTGCTTAAATAGAAAAAATGACAGTAATACATTTTCTTGAATTTGAGTGCCCCTTGTGCAAAAGCTCCATGTTTCAGAGTTTAACTACCAAATCGTGTACATTTTTTTTCCCAAAATAAGTCCAGCAGCATTTGCTCCTTATGTCACTGAATTATGAAGAAAAAGATTTTAGCAGAGAGCTTCTATTTAGTCCCATTGTATTGGTATATTGCACTGAAAAGGAACAGTGATTACCTTTTGATTACCTCATCTTTTTCAAAACTCTGGAAGTTCTGATTTTGAGCTGAGAAGTGTAATTAGAATGTAAGTAGAATGAGATTCATGAATATTGTTTTGGGAGTGGTTGGCAATAGATCTGAGTCTCTGTCTCAATTTGGTGACCACCTCTAATTGTTTCCTTGCCTTTTCACAGCTTTTCCCCAGGCATCACAGATTGCAATTCTACCCAAGCTACACTCGTTTTCTAGTGACTGGAGGCACAGAGCCAAGAGGAGAGCAGTGAGCTTTGCGGAGACAAGAGCTTGCCCTGAGTTAAACGCAGTGGTTCTATCTCTGAGCTAGGCAGTTTCTCTGTTGCATAGTCCTGGAGAATATCCTGAGGAAGTACTGCTGTTTGTTTGACCTCTTATGTTCTTCCTCAAGCATCCTTCATCCTTACTGAATGCCATGGAAAAGACAAGTCTATGCCTCTCCTGAAAAGGAACTGAAAGTCCTAACAAAAAAAGCTGAGAACCATGGGAAATGGGGAAAATTAATAAAAAATAATGAAGGAAATGTGATTAATATTCCTAAAAATATCAGAAAGAAAGAGCCAAAGAGTTAAGCACAGGATCAGCAACCTGGTGACCATTGCTCATTCTGCTCTAGAGGCAACAGAGTGAGGGCCCTGTTGGATGGTGAGAGTAGACAGACCTTTGGCCTAACCTAGAAAAACCATCCTTTTGTTTTCGTATTCTCAAATGATGATACACTTGGTACTCAGTCTTTTTATTGTGAAAATATATTACAAGTCAGTATTTCAGAAGCGATCAACAGGGTTTTGCAGTCCCCTCAGGTATGTCTAGTGAGTCTGAATGTGTTATCAATACAGGGCTTTGCCTCTGAAATAAAAATGATGGCTTACACTTCTATGGAACATTCCCTTTCTGGAGACAGAAAATAAGTGCATCACTAAATAAAGAACAGACAGATTACAGTTTGAAAACTCTAGAGAAAAGGCATCTCTGGGTAGGATGTATTTGATACATCAAACATCGCTCTTAAATAGCAAATATTCAAAACCTAAGACGACATCTCAAGAATTTGGACTGAGGCTTTAGGTGTTTGCAGTAATATTTACATAAGGGACTCAGATAAAGTGGGCACCTAAGTAGATGAAAACAATAAATCCTGTGTACTTGAGGTACGTGCCGTTTGTTCAGTCCTGCTAAATGTCAAGGTTTAAAGCTGCAGAGATAAGTCACCCCTCACATGGATGATTTAGTAGTATCTATTGTGCACGTAAATACCTATCAGGCAGTGCTATCGCCCCAGACTACCTTTCACTTTGTTTATGGAATTTAATAAAACAGACTCCAAGGCTACTATGAGGTCCTTCCTGCACATCGAGGAGCTGGTGCAGAAGTAACTAGAACCAAAAAAGAACTGGTAATAGCTATTTCTGCTGGCCAGGATCTCTGCGTTTGGAAAACTTTGGCTGCCCATAAGTGACGGTGTTTTACATAAGCTGGGCACTTGTTTTTGTGGGCAATGAAGGTCTGTTTGCTCTTTCATTATGGTGAAAGTTCTTCAGAGCAGTCAGGGTGTTGCTTCCTGATGTACTGCAGGTATGGTTGCATTTTTTTTTTCCATATAGTATTTAAAGTTTTTCTAAAGCCATAATGTGTGTGCCACTGTGGTCTGAGGCATGGAATGACAAGATTCCTGACACTTGCATTTGTTTGTCCTATTAAGTTGATAGGATTTTTTGGGGATTTGGTCTTCGAACTTCAAATAAAGATGTTCATAAAATGTCCTGCATGGTTCAATCTTTGCATGCAAAAAGTCTGTTCAAACACTTTATACAACCGTTGCACAACCAAAATTTCTGCTTATTATAAGCCATTTTTGAGAAGAAAAAGAATTCCTGATCTCAGAATCAACATCGTTGTCTAGAATTTCGATAGCATAGTAAAGAACCAGCTACTTTACTGGCAACTAATTTCAGCTCCACAGATAATATAAACATCTTTACAGATGTAACGTTCAGAGGTCAAGGCTATCCTGACATTTTTCCAAGGTCATACAGTATCAGTGTTAAACACAAATAAACTCATATCCATATTACTTAGTAAAGCAGAGTTATGCCTAAAATGCCAATTTAATTTTCAACCCGAGTTCCCCACATATTGTGGCTGCAATGAAATGTGGAAACTGTATTCTTTTTACATAAATAAAACTGCTGTATATTTCCATGCTGGTTGTAGGTGATTTATACCAAAACACACATGCAGGAGGTATTAACAGCAGCAATTTCAATGCATTATTGGAGACAGTCTTGTTTGTTTTCCTAACAATATTCAGAACAAAAAGTTAGCTAAAGGTAAGCACGGAAATACTTTTTGCTGTGCTCTTTTTTATGTTTCTAGGCTTATAAACATATAGGTTGATTGCTACATGTTGGAACAAACACCACTGCCCAGAAATGCTGCATGAAGAGAGCTGCAGGGAAGTGGCCTCTATTTCCCAAGCACAGAAAATAAAGCAGATTTATTTCATCAACAGTTCTGTGAAAGAGCTGATGCCTTATTTCAGAGGAACTGGATATCTGCTCAGTGTTTTAAATCCTTCCTGGAAATTATGTTTTTAGGCTTGTAATATTGAAGAGTTTGATAGCATTTGGTCCCTATCCACAGTTGCTTTCATCTGCTACAACAATTTTTTGAGACATTTCTGAGACTATTTAATTACTAGCTGTTTAAGGAACAGCTCACTTTCAAAAGCTCCACTAAACTAGCATGGAGAGCCATACTGAAGCGTTTCTTAAACCTCTTTTGAGAGGCAAATTACGAAGCATCTTATCCAGGCTTTCTTCTTCAAGCTTGCAAGTGAAGTAGGGAAAGGGAAAGGGAAAGAGGAAAGAAAAAGAAAAAGAGAAGGAAAAAGAAAATTGAAAAAGATAAATAAAAATAGAACTATAAAGAAAATTAAAAAATAAAAATTAAAAAATAAAAATAAGAAAGGAAAAAAGGAAAAAAAAAAAAGGAAAGATTCAGCACACAGCTGTTGGTACTGTGCCATGGCTCACTTAGTGGAAGATAGAGAAGGGATCCAAAGGAAGGTGCTGTACAGTGCTTCTCCCTTACTATGGGATCTGAAATGCCATGATACTTTTATAAGTATTCTTGGCATACAGTGTCTGAAAATCAGCTCACGGAAGTGTCATTGATTCAGGGGAAAGTAATAGGAAAACATCACAGGACCCTTCCCTTCCTTTTTTTCTCCCTTTATTCTTGACTACTTCAAAGCTTCTTTGCTTAAGTCATGTTAAGAATGTTCAAAATAGTTTTTCCTGCGTGACAATTTTACACTGGTGTCATTTCATCTGCTAACACTGTTTCTGACTTAAGAATAATGGGTTCATTCTCCGATCCATAAACTGAGATCCATTTCCGCTGCTTGAATCTCTTAAAGATTTATGGGAAATTACTGAAATGATGATATAGATCAGGTCACAGTGGCAGCCCTGAGACTGCCTTCAGTTCAAAGATACTTAGTACTCTTCCATCAGTTAGAGCCTCCCTAAGCAGGACCAGAAGAAACAGGCCAATTACTGAAAATCACCTACTTTCAAGAGAGGGGAAAGAAGGGTTCTTTTATGTGCACTGTGCTTTCTGGATCATTCACTATAACCAAATAATATTCTTAAATTTACAGTCAAATTTTCTCCAGTTGAATAAAATTATTATCATTACCACATAACAGAAACAATTTCCTGTAAGAAGTACAGTAGCCAGTATAAAGTGTGACATGGGAATAGCTCTTGCAATAATGAAGAAAGAGTAACTAGCCACACTGCTTCTTTTTGGTATTTAGAGAGCCAGAGGTTATAAAACTGAGCAAAATAGTATTTCAGAGAAATGGAGACATCTGGTAAAACAGCAGAGTATAATCACCCTATCATCATTTATGGCAATTCACCTAAGGAGAGTCGAGGGATTGTAGAGGAAGATAGCTCAATTTAAACTCATTTCTATTGACATAGTCAAATATCCTCTTTCCCTGGTTAAATGACCAAACAGATGAGCTTAGTAGAGGATGTTATGCAGAGTCTGGACTGATGAAATTCTTCCCTTAGAAGGAGGGCTACTGCAATTTTCTCCTAATGAATATTTTGAAATCCTGAGAGAAAAAAAAAAAAAGGATTAGTCAGATTTTTAAAAAGAACTCAAACCGAAGAATCTCTTGGATCTTAAAACCAACACATTGATGCATTGATTTCCCTGAGATTTTGGGGTGGGTGAAACTGTCAAAATATGTTCATCATGTTTGTAGATGAACCATAGGCTCATTTTACAAGGTACTGAGGTCTTCCATCATGAATGGATCTCCCTTTTGTTTTCTACTGTACTTTGTTTTCTGCTGTTTTTCTTGTATTATCTTACCCTGTGTGATATCTTTCTTCCTAGAATCTTCTGAAAACCTTAACTGGAATACCAGAAGTCTATGACTTCCTTTGCTTTTTCACAGAAATATTGTTTAATGTTGTAGAACTAGTGCCCATAGACTCTTTTTGTGGATATTTTATTTTATTTACTAAACTATTTTGGCTCATGTCTCAGTCCGGAATGGCTAGTGAGTCCAGCAATAGTCTGAGGAGGAGAGGAGAAGCACAAGTAGTCCTTGAAAAATAAAGGTGAAATGTGAGCATTTAATCATTAATTTAGTGAAACAAGATGGTATAAGCGAGAAGAGAATGTAAGGCTTTTCTGAGTATTACCTACATTTTATATGTGGGCTAATGAAATAAAACGTATGATTAAACTGTTATACTTCACAGATATTTATCCTTATTACTAGATTATTAATAGCTTGTTGTTCTTTACCAGTATGGGCAGAGGGGAACACACACAGGACAAAATGGAGCAGGAAACACAGGGAAAAAAAAAAGTTGAATATTCATTTTGGCAGCTCTTGGATACTGAGCTATTAAAAGATCACTGTTTTCATCAGCTTCTTCCAAAAAGCAAGAAAAAAGGAAACAGGAGAATTCAGAGAAAAAAAAATCTGTAAGGGAATATCTTAAGTATATTAGTCTTTAACTATGAGGATTTAGTGTTTTCATGAGGGGAAAAAAAAAAGATAAATGCAAAAAAAGAATTTTCTTGTTAAGGCAGAGAAAGATTATGTATTTCGTAAAAAATAAAACATTTACAATAAAGCTTTTAAAGAATGGGATTCAGTGTTAGCACACATGCATACACACATCAGTGTAGAGTGTATGCAGTGAGGAGGAGAGGATACCGGTAGCATTACAAACTCTTTAGTTTAAGGACCGCTTGATTTTGGTTTTCTGAGTGTACTTAGATGTGCTTTAGTAGAGTACATTCTTAGCACATTACCAGTAATAATTTTCTCTACATTCACATTTTTTTCTCTCCTGTCTGCCAAGTATTGGATGTATTTATTCCTCAGATGATGGTGAACGGTGTAAGAAATAGTTCAATACATACACCACAAGTGCCTTTTTTTTTTTAAACTGTCACTTTTAACAAATCCGAACGATGTAAACACTGTGTTTAAGCAGTCTGGGAAACCTCCACTTTTCCCCAGTTTTGGTGCTATCACTTGCTGGCAACCTGATTTGTTTGGTTGTTGGTAGAGGTGTAATCTTCAGACACTTTCTAAAATTGAAAATAGTTATTAGTTACAGAGAATAAAATGTGTACGTGACTCGCCATGGTTTTGAAATCTACCACCACCTCCCACCCCCCCAGTGCATTACAGCTGCAATAAACATGTTTTCAAGATGTAGTCAGTACACTGTTATTAAAAGAAAGAGGTTACCCTCTTTCTTTTGTACTGATAACATCACTCCTGTGATCACTCCTGTGACTCAGGTAAAATAAGCATATTTCTGTGATGCCCCTGCTTTTAAATGCCAAGTGGTGCTCGTTCATGAAGAATTGTGAGATTAGTTATGACAGCCGCTGACGTCAGTGGTAGCGACAATCAGATCCTATGAATTTCTAGGCATTTTAAAAATGCAAAATATTTTACAGTCACTTTCCACTACTATTTTCTTTTACCCTCACTATGTCAATGAAACTAGGAAAAACTTAATTAGGTTCGTAATGAAATGCAAATGTGGCATGTGGTATTTCTTATGTGTGTAAGCAATTGTAAGATTTTCTATTGTAACCTTTTCCATTTACATTTCTGATGGCCCAGAATATCTCCTTATTTAAGGAATTTCAGATGCAGGAATTTCATCACCAAAGATTCTGTACACTTCTAAGAAAAAAAGGGAAAAAAGAAAAAACCCCGTACAGTTCTTTTCCAGGTTCTTCCTGCATCCCAAGCTTGCTTGCTCCTAGAAATCATTAAATTCCTACTTCAGCATGAGAGAACAGGTCTTTCAGACAGAGCTGGAAAGATATAAATTCTTATTTTGCTTAGAAAGAACAGGTAATGGGTAATGTTGGCTATGGGCCAACCTCCAACCCCGCTGTCACTAGCTCCTCCTCCCCAGCAGGACAGGGACAAAATGGGTGGAGATAAAGAGAGGGAGATCACTTACCAGTTATTGCCATGGCAAAAGAAACTAGACTTGGGGAAAAATTAATTTAATTTACTACAAATTACAATAGATTTGGTTAGTGAGAAACAAAGGACAAAATAAACAATCAGCTTTCCCTCACACACACACACCCCCTCCCCCCGCCCCCGCCAACACCTTGGCACCAATACCCTATATGTAGCCTTCCTCAAAATCATGATGTCACTTTCATTCTCTGGAATTCAATAAATTATGCCATTTTGTGTGCGGAAGTGGTGCTCTACATCATCTCTCTTCATCCTGGGGACACCCTCTTGATATGTGGGAAACAGGAGAGCTCTGGCTCATACACTGACTTCGGTTTCTTTCACACACTGTAGTTTGCTGCTGTTTATACTTTTTCAGCAGCAGTTCTCTCCTTCGTGACAGCTCTCAATATTACTGACTGCATTAAGGATCCCATTTTTCTCTGGCATCGTTTCTGAAACACCTTCCGTGTGTTCTGTGTTTATTAAGACCAGACCTCCACCACTGCATTCTTCACATCAGTGATTTGCTTTCCTTAGGGAAGCAAAGAGAAACAGCATTGCTATTCAGCAAATCAGGAAAGCAACTTGAAACTAACTGCAACAAGTGTAGGATCAGCTTTACAGTCTGTACAGACATGCAGCCATTGCAAAAGGCACTTACTACCAATTCCACCTAATAATTAATTTTAATTGAATTTTGGCTTAATCCAAGACAAAAATCTCCCTGAAGTTATAGAAGTTTTTCCAATATAAGGCTCAGCTACTTTATTCCAGTTGCTAATCATCCTCACTATTAAAAATATACGCCTAATTTCTGCTTTAACTTTATCTAGTTCTATTCCAATTTATAGCAATTGTTTTCTGCTATTCTTTGTCCTCACATTCTATAGAGCACTTTAATGTGCTGGAGTTTATAAATCCTGGGATTACATTTACTCATTTTACCACTGCATTATGCTGCTCATAATAACTCCTTTTTAGAGTTATTATTTTCCAGAAGATAGTCCTCCCTTTGGTTGATAGGGCCTGTATTCTTTGCTGGAACTGTATTAAAAGACATTTTATAGGAATGTGTCCAATGAGCCAAATGATACAGACTGTGCTCAGTGATTGCTCCTTCCTTGTTTACAGCTCTGCCAATGCCTTCATCGTTCACAGATTTGTACAGCACTTGTTTTATATTTAGGTTCACTACCTCGATGACATGCTACATGTACTAAAAACACACCCTTCCAGTCACCATGTCCCAGCGGCTGCTGCTTTTGCCAGTTGTTGACTGGTTGTTAACCCTTTAGTATGGCATCCATTGGTACTGGCTGGTGGGGTTTCTCTTCCTTTATCTCTCTCTTTTTCCTAAGGAAAGCTTATTCAGTTACTCCATCTCAGTAATTGTGCAATCCTTTTGAAACCCTAGCAAGTTTCAGCCAGACTGAAGAGGAAGGTAGAGCCCTGACTAAGTTCCTCTGTGTGTTATCAGGATAGTCAACAGGATATGAAAGAAACTTCTTTTATGCTCAATAATGAGAGCAGAGGTAAGAAATGCACACTTTATCAGGTTCAGAGCCTCTACAGGGTGAGGTTAGAAATGAAATATTTGACAGCGCTGGTGCTCGTGGACATCCTTGCTGGTGAGAAGGCCCCTCCCTGGCAGGCAAAAGCAATTTATTTAACTGTGGACTTTTCCAGTCTCCTGTTTCATGGCTTGTTTTATTTACAGACTCCTCTCTTTGTTTTCATGTGGATTATGTAAATATATAGCAGTTGAGGTTGCGATACAAGGTATAATGTGATTAGCTTCACCCACCAGATCTCCCACAAGAATGCATAAAAATTTCTGATGGAAGGAATGGTTTTCCCTACAAGTTGTGGCAATCCATGCTGTCCACAGTTCATTTTCCTTCTTTCTTTTTATTCTTCACTTGTTGGTTCTGGAATCACTTTCATTTTTTGATTTCTGATGCACTGCTAGCACACATCTCCTCAGTCAGCATTTTCAGGAATCTATTGATGTTAGTTATCCATGACCTGATTTCAAAATACATCTAATGTATGTCATCTAGCATCCTCCTTGGTTACTAATGGACTGGAATTTCTTGAGCCTTATGTGATGCAACAGCCAATTTTTTTTCTTAGATGGTGCATAATTATTTAATGAAAAAATCTACCTCTGTCTTTAAAAGCAGCACAGAAGCACCTGCAATTAATTAAATTGTGCCTGCAACATCAGAGACCAGTCTGAGTCTTATAAAATCTGAAGACTCACCATGACATCAGAAGCTGACATGTTTGTTTTAACTTGCCAGCTCTTTCAAATGATCATAGAATTATAGAATTACAGAATCATAGAACTGTCTGGGTTGGAAGGGACCTTTCAGATCATCGAGTCCAACCATAAAGTCCAATCATAGTGCCCAGCAGCTGACCAGTAGTGACACAACTGATGAAACAAGTAAAGAATTGAACAGAATGTACACCAAAGCCTCTCCTTAAAGGCACTTCTGGTATTGGTTAAAAAAAGAGTGGATACATGCAAAATGACTGAATATAAAGAATAGCATTCACAAAACTTGGAGTGTTTCCTATTGTATTTTCCTATTTCAGGATATCGTATCATTCCTAGTGCTACTTTGGAATTTTGAAAAGACTTAGTCTGTCTTGCAAATGTGCAGAGAGAGAAAGGAGAACTGGAAATAAAACCCCAAACGATGATTAGGTGTTATCATGTGTGGCTAGTTTAAAAATAGAAAATGAATCATCAGTGGTTTCATTTTTTTTTTCCTTTTGAAAATAAGCATGCATAGCATTCAGAGAAAATAGCAAAATTAATTGGTTCTATACATGCTAAAGGTAGTCAGATGAAAGCATTATCACTGCAAGGAAAGTAAATGGGAACATCTGGATTATATTAATATTAGCAACACCTTTGGTGAAATGTAGCTACAGGACTGTTGACAAGGCAGGGTACCAACTCAGAGCCCTGAGCACTGTAAAAAGCCTGGACTAAGGATCAAAGAATGCCTTCTGGCTTATGCTAGTGGAAATATGCTTTTGTCTTGAAGGCACACTGCATCTAGAAAGCAAGAACCTTAAATATAAACTCTTTCAGTTACTTTTTAATTTGATGCGTGTTAAGTTTTTTTCCTAAGTGTGATCAGTGCAAGATGTGTTGAAGGTGAATTGTGAAAAGCTTCAGGCAGAAAGTATTGCTTATGTGTATACATCAGCCCTATGGCTACCCTTGTAAAGGCAACTTGCCTCCAATTTTACAATGTATTTTAAAGACTGTGAGTATGGATTTTAAACCAGGAGAAATATGCATATGTATATGTATACGTATACATATATGTATATGTATATCTATCTATATCTATATATCATCTACATCTGTATCTCTACATAGATCTATAGGTAGATTATGTTATTTATAGATATAAAAATTATATTAATATATAGCTCTCTATATATTCCTTCACAACATTTTATATATACAAAGTTATATCCATATAGATACAGATATTTATACCTATAAAAAGTTAAAACTTTCTCCTAATCTGCAAAAGCCTTATGTATATCAGTATAACGTAAGATGCAAAATTTCTGAAAACTTTTCTAATGCTACAGAAAAATTGCTCTCCTCTCCACCCACAAAAAAATCTCCCCACTTCCTCTCCCACAATATCTCTTAGGAAAAATTAATTCAAATACAGTAAGACAAAATCTTCTTGTGAAATTATTGCTGAGTTAATATATAATACATATCATATCTATGATATATTAATATAGTATGTATAATATCTAATGTATGTGTCAGAAATGAATTTAACCCATACCTCCTGTGTCAAATTGCCTTCCACAATCCTTTTGCCTGCACACCACAATTCCTTTTTCCCCATTGCTTCTCTTTTTTCACTATTACCTCCTTTGCTGTGCCAGATCTGTCAGGTTTCCTGCCCTTTCAGGTCTTGATGAATAAGAAGCCAGTGGCTCGGTAAGGCTCATTTTATTAGCTGTAGCAGTGCTGGGATGCAGGAGTAGCCCCCAGGTGAACTTCAGGGCAGAATTGTCAATCGTACATTATTTAACTGCTGGAGTACTTTCAGGTCCCACTCTCCACATACTGTGTTGGGCTGAGGAGCGTAAGCTTGAAAATGGTAAAGAGATCAGACAAATACTACTGTAACATTTAATCCAGTCCTCCACACAGAAACACGATGCAGCAATGACTTTGATGTTGAGCAGTGATGACCATGATATGATTTTTTAAAGAGTTGACACCTGCAGTTCACCATGAAGCCTGAGTGAGTATCTGGTTTATAAGACTTCAGGCAGCAGATTTCAAGACCACAGTCCTCTTGAGGGGGGGGGGAAAAAAAAAAAATCTATATTTTTTATATATATATTTGCAGTGTAGCATAATGGTGTTCCACACAGGAAAAAAAGTATTGTAAGAAGTGATTTAGTTTAATAAAAGCAATACTATATAGCTGCAGGGATTATTCTTTGCGAGGCTTAGCTCTAATGAAGTCTTTTTCCTAGACTGTGGCAGTGCTAATCATTTTATGAGTCACTGTGACAAGATTTTTCTCTTGTCAGTGATTCATAGCTTCATTCTGCTGAAATTTGACTGGTCCCAGTGGACTCCAACTCCATTTCTCTGCTCTCAGTGTCTCATCCTTTGGCTATTCAAGTCCGAGCTTTGCCTTCCAGTACTCCGGTTATATCTAGCAAACATCCCCCTAACATATTCATAGAGACCAAGCTATGTCTAAGGAAAGCAGTTGAAGTACTGGAAGCAGTTTAACCTCAAAATAAATAACACTGTTCAGGTTACTTTGAAGTGCTAAGAACCTCAATTATCCTATTACAAGTCAAGCGAAAGCGTATTTTACCTGTTAAGCACAGGCTATGCTATCTATATATTGTACTTAAATTTGGTATGACTGCAAGTATCTGTGTGTCTAAATTATTGGAAATCTGTGGGGTTTCCTATTTTGGGGTCTACCTAGGGGAGCCTTGATACCTGGGCAGCGTGGAGAAAAGGCAGATGGGCACATGCCACCTGCTCACCTGTGCCACCGTGGGAACTGTCACACCCACAAAACCTGAGCAGCGCCGGCAGCTGAATTTTCATGAGGACTCTGTTATAACACAGAACATCAGTATGTTTATAGCTTCACAGAGACCACATGGAGAATTATGTGTCTGATTAATCATGTTTAATTACCAGCTCTTATTAGGCTCGCATCCATCTTGGACACCATGCCGTAATACAGCAGAGCCATCACCACCCGCGGTGCGAACAGAAGTGGCACACGGGTGTGAGCAGCATCTCTGACTCCTTTTTGTCTGGAAACTGCAGTCAAAAACTGCGGTACTGTCATCCAGGAAACATAAAACACTTAACGTGCTTTCATCTTGGTTTACATAAACCTCATTTCGCCACTGACATTCCAGGCTACCTGACATAGTGCTTCACATGGAACATAGCCCTGTGTTTCAGGAAGAATTTTTGGACAACCTTTTTTTGCGTTTTTTTTTTTGCAGTTTAAAATTACAGATACATTGGCAAGAATTTTTTGAGTATATTAATCTTTAAAATTGCATAAATAAAAATCATGTGCAAGGACACATACTGCTATCTTGCATCTAAGTTAATTTGGTAACAAGAATTTACCTACCTGAATAAGCTTACATCATTGGAAGTTGTTGGAAACTTTTCACGGGTATTTTCCTTACGATTCTCAGTATATATCTCTGTTCCAAATAGTGTTAAACTAAAAGTCTTGTCCAAGGCAGCTATGATATTTATATATATGTGTATATATAATGTGTAAACCAGCTTGCCTATCATCCCATCTACCTCCAAAGTCCTATTCTATTTTTACAGCACACAGTATCAGAAAAATATTCCCACTGATGCTAAACATACAGCAGTAGAGATAAGAATCATGCCCTCAGGCACTTTTACAAATATTGCACTTAAACCTGCTTAGCAAACTTCTATAAAAATAAAATAATGTACTTGTAAATACTGTCGCTGCTAAAGGAATTAATTTTAAAATTTAAAGAAAAAAATATTAAGAACTGAGCATCTGCTGTGGTTGTGCATCTAAAATCTCCATTTGGCATACTCATCTGCAGATTTACCCTGCCAGGATTTGTTTAGAAAGATGCTGGAAACACGCTGGTACCTTGCATGCCATAAAAATGATATAGATGAGCAAAATGAATGAATTATTAAATTATATGTTAACTCCCCAATGAATGTGGGGCATTCAGAATTTCCTGTCTCAGAACATCAGAACAGAGTCACCTTTTTTCTTTTTGATGCTATGTAGCCCCACTATCCATTTTACAGAATCATCCTCTCTCCGACACTAAATGTAATTAAGGACCTTTTCAAAATAAATGATTTAATGATCTGCTTTCCCCCCCCCTCCCCAAAGTGTACCCGAGCAAATAGAGCATCTGCCTCACAAAAGGCCCAGGCGCTTATTTTGTGTGGACACGTCATTGCAGCTGGCAGTGCTTCACCTGGATCTATGTCTTCAGGTAACAACACAAATTAAGCACTAATCCCTTTAAAGCTGTTGTGTTTTGTTTTTTTTTTTTCCTGTGTTGACATTGTATAACAACTCACAAAAGTGACTTGAGGAAAGGAGAGCTTTGACGAGACAGTTCTGACACCACAGAGCTGGATTCTGATCCTGACTTTTAAAAAGGCAAACACTATGAACCCTTTACAGAGGATCACATAACTTCATGTTTCCACTTCCTCATGGAAACCCTCGTAAATTTACTGATGCTCTTACAACCTTCCATCCAGTCATTGGCTAAGTATATTCAGCTAGGGCCTTTGCCCCAAAATAAGAAAGTTTGTGTCTAAGTTCTTAGCTCTGCTTTGGTCTCTTTACCACCTTCTGTTTAACAAACAAGCTTGAAAACAGTTGAATCTCACCAAATAGAAGTCCCATGTATGAATGTTGGGACATTATATGCCATTCCTTACAGCCACAGCATAGAGGAAATATTGACGTTGCCCTAGAGAAAGGAAGAACTTGACCAGATTATTTTGTCATTTTGTCCTAACCAGCTTTGACTTAGCATATAGCTCTGAAAGAACTGCAGCTCAGGACTTAGCCTAGCAGCCCCAGTTTTGTACTAAAGTAGGTGACTTCCTGGGTAGAAAAATTGCAAAGGCATTCTCCTCAGGTCTGCTTGTTGTGTCTGCGCTGTCATTTTAGAGAGGCTGAGCTCAAAATCAGACTTGCTGATGGACCCATCCTGGTGGCTGCCAGGAAAGCACATGGGCTGGCTGAGGGGGGGTGAAAACTTCAGCCACACACTATGCTCTGTGATACACACGTTTGCAGCAGGAACAGGTCCCCTCCACACCTCAACTGACTACCTTCAATTTGCTCTTGCAGTGGTGGCCTGGGACTGAAGGTTGACTTGAACTGCAGGAGCAGCGCCCACATGGGATTTGAGGGTAGCATGGGTTTGGGATGCTTCAAGAGCCGTAGGTGAATATGGTGCTACCTCAAGGAAGAAGAGGTGACCTTCATCTTGTTCTGGAGAGCAGCAAAATCAGTTTCTGAATAAATCGCGGTGGAGGCAATGTGTCGATGCAACAGATTTTTTCTCTGCCCACCAGAAAGCCATCTTTTTTTGCTGTAGTTAAATGGATTTAACTGCTCGCAGTGAACAGACAGGACTGATTTATGTTTTCTGAACAGCTTCATGCAAGCTGCCAGTTCTTTCATTTTACCCATTTTTCAGCACCTTCTGACTGTAAATCTGTCTGAGTTGTGCTGATTTCTAACTGATGATGCCAAAGTTGATCCCAAAACAACAGTCAAGATTTCTTCAATCTTCTTTCAGAGAGGGATCATCTTGGAAGGAAGCAGGCCAACTTAGAAATTTTTCATGGCAAGGTGGGAAAAAAGGAGGAGAAAGCATGTTCACATGTCTCTCAGCTTTCTGCTGAGGAGATTCATCATCAAGAGCGGTAGTACAGCGAGGATATTCCCCTCATTCCAAATTCATCTCAGAAGTCTCATTCTTTCTGTGGATTGACTTGGCCACAGCTCCTGGCTCATGTCCGTCCTGCTCCTCAGCCTGCTTTCTGTTTCTTCCAAGCAATTTCTATAGCTGGAGCATCAACCTTGCAGCAGCTGCTGTCTGAGACGCACAACAGAAAGAACTTAGTTTGGTCAGAACACCTGGTAAGAAGAACGAGTTTTTTGGCACAGCCTCTTCCTTCATGCCTCAACAGACATCCCTGTTCCTTTAGCACCTGTTCCTCAGCTGCTGCTTTAGCCTGGTATGTATTTCACACACGTGCCTTTAATGCCTAACCAGAACCCAAGGTCGACAGCAAGACAGTGACTTATGCAAACACAGCTGAAACATGAAGAGAAAGGCGGCTCACCTGGGGAAATGAGGCACACGGAAGAAGATGGGGGGTTTATATTCCTTACAATAATGTCAAGGTCTGCCAACGAAACTGCAGGAGGCAAGCTAAAGAGGCTTTAATAGAGATACTAGTGAAATAGAAATGTCATGACCCAAGGGGAACAGAAGAATTGGAACATTGTCCTCTTTATGACTCCTGTAAAGAAGAGGATACTTTTGGGGGTGGTGGCTTTTACAATTGGAGCAAAACACAACTTCTGAAAAAAAAAAAAAAAAAAAGTTTCTCCTAAGTTTTCTGACTTCCTAAGGATCCAGATCCAAGAGCTACTATCATGCACTAATATGTGATGCCAGTGATGTGAGTTGAACAATGCAGTATGAGATTTAAACAAATTGTGTATAATTATTGTATTTTAGAAATTTTTAGATGTCTCTTGAAATTCTCCATTATACCAAAAAATTGCCTAATTCATTAACATTAAATAAATACATACCTGAAATGCAAAACCATCAAATATTGGATAAAAATATTCACTCCATTTCAGCTACTTTGCAGCTGAAGTGCCAGACTTTAAATCAGTAGTTTCATTCATGCCAATGAGTTTTCAAAGAGAAATTATGGCCTTTAATAAAATAGTACGATACCTAACTCTTCTACTGTGCTTTTTTTCAACTGTACATGTCACAATGTTTCAGAAGGAAGCCAGCATCATTAAAATTAATGAGCAGGCTTAGAAATGAATGTCTAAGGTATCATACATTCAGAAACGATTGCAAAATTGGTTGTGTGCCTGCATCCAGACAGAGCACCAAGATTAAGGCACAAAACTATTGCTTGTTTCCAAAACATAGAGTGATGTGGTGGGTGAGTGGGAGAAAAGGTAATTTAAACCAAATATCTCTTTTCCTGGGATACTACTGGAAGGTGCTTGTTTTCTGTGCCCACTACTGATTTCTGAAACTGCTTTCTCATTCTTTCATTTTCTCTGAATGACATTGCTGTCTGTCCTCTTTCAGAGTATCTGGGTAACTGTGAGGAACAAAAAAAAAAGAAAAGAAAAAGGATCATTGCAATATATTTAAGCATAAAAAACTAACACCTGGAAAACAATGTCCTTTATGTTTCTCATTCACTCGACTGCCAGCCCTCTGTATGTGGGGCAGAGGGAGTGAGTCACAGCAAGTCATATAAAAATGGCTTTCTCTGAGGTATTTGTAGAATAATGACACTTGTTTTTGCCAACTTCTTAAAAAATGGAGGGCCATAGCAGCACACAAGAACGTGCATGTCTTCATGCACACGTCTTTCCACACAGGTATGCTATCCTTGCTTTTAATATTTGCCAAGGCTGGAAATGTAAGAAGGCATCTCCTGTGTAGACAACCCATTACTGCTCTTTCAAGCTTCTGAGTTACTTTCACAGGGTTCGAATGAGCATATCCCTTACATCAACCATTTTTTTTCTTTACGTTATAACTTTTCCTGGCAAGAAAAGGTGGAATACTTTGCCAGATTTATGGCAAAGGAAAGGAAGAAAATGCAAACACTTTCTATGGCTAATTTACTTTTACAGAAATAAAATTAATATAAGCGTCTGGTATGCTCCATGTCAATAAACTACAGCTTTAAGTTCAATCAGACAGTCCTCACTGTAAGCAAGAGCCATGTCGACAGTTTATTCTTTCTTGAACTCCTTTTGAATGAAATGCATTATTGAAGCTTATAGTACCTGGTGCTTGATAAAGAAAGAAAAGAAAAGAGAAGGAGAGGTAAATTCCCGTGATAAAAAGGATCTTACTTTTTTTAAACAAAATTTACTCACATTAATTAATGTCATTGAAATTCAGCATGATTTAAAGCATAAATGCTTGAAAAGTGCTTTTAAGATGCAAAGAAAGATGTAGCTAGGTAACCTAAAGAACAAAAGAAGAAGAGGGCAGACAATTGTCATGACACCTGTCAGGCTATTAATGATTTTAATGAAAATGAATTTTATATGAATCTTCATAAAAATCTTTGGGTATCGTTAAAGGTAATATTTGTGGTTCGTAACTTTTCTTACTTTCCTCACCTCCCCATAATGAAATAACAGGAGATGAGATGGAACCCCTTAATCATACACTGCCCAACAATTCCCCCCTTGCTGATTATGAAAAAGAAGAGGCAAATCCCAGTCAATTAGTCTCTAGTTTGCTTTGAGGGTCATATTAAGAATATTCTTAGTGAACAAACTCTGAATGTTCAAAAATGCCATCTGTCAACAGCAGGGTTCCTGGCTAGAAATGCACATGGTTTTCACATGATTGCAAATCCTCTGCTACTTACAGTGATGAAAGATTCAAACAGCTGCATCAGACTTACAGTGCACATTTTCATCAGATTGAATGTTTAACCTTATTTCTGTTGTTTATGTTACTGAATGATCCAGCCATGTAAATTACACCGCAGTTTCATTTAACATTTTATAATACAGAGACACTGTTGAGATTGAAATCATAAACACTTATACTAGGTAATATCATCTAACCTCCCCCCTCAGTAATGCACTTTTCTCAAATGTCCAAAGATACCAATTCAGCACTACAATAACATCGTTTCTGCCTTTGCTCCCTCTCCCACCTCAAAGGGCTCAAATCAAGCAAAAATCCTCTAATATCCTTTGACTGTGAGTTTGTTTGGTTGTGATTTGCCCTTATATTTTCTCTATGTACAAGTCCAAGGGCCACACTTAATTCCATTGCAGTGGCTAATTATGACAACAACAACCAATAAAAACTCAGAATCCTTCTGGTGTACTGCACTAGAAATGAGAGGCAGCCAAACAGGAGCTGTAGTAATGCAGTTAGGGATGGAAAAATCACTCCTGCGTTTCAATCCTTCTTGTATTAAAGCAAATAACTGTTGTATTTTTACTCACTTTGCTTTCTTCAGAGTATAAAATTACAGACAATAGTGTATTGCACACAGGCAAGAAGAGGAGCTAAACATCTCCCTGTGATTACCTGGGTGGTTGTACTGTTCTCAAACAAGTATGATTCTCAAATAAGCGTAATCAGATACAGGTGTATAGATCTATAGCTGTTCCCTCTCGGCATTTGGTTGACAAGTACATGCCCAACCTGCTTACACTCTGAGAAGATCGGAAACTATTTTGCTGTACTTAAAACACCAAGCATTGCCATGCTAATTATGAACACATCTTGTTTTCAGCTTGAAATGGAAAGGTGAGCCTGTTTCTGAACGGTGGTGCAGACCCACCACCAGAAGGTGGGGTGGAACAGGACCAGGCAAAGTGTCATCACTCTATAGATGAAGTGTGAGGATACACGACTCACCTTGTTCTCCTGCCTCCTGAGCCAAGGGCATACTTCAGAAAGATAAAGCCAAGAAAAATTAAGTGATTGACTGCTTTCAGAATGACGAAGAACTGAAAATCTCGACCCCAGCAGATATGCCTGAGGAGGAATAAATGGCCACTGTGGATTTCTGTGATAAGGGCTTTATGTCAATGACTTTGCTGCTGGTTTGCACAGTTAGAGTGGAGTGATTTTAAAAGCCCATGAATGTATCTGCTATAACACCCAAGTCAATTACAGCTTTAAGTCATTTCAGAGAGTCGACTGCAGATGGTGTGTGCTCAGGCACCTCTGACTGAATACAACTGGTTTTGGCATCATGACAGCTAGGCATGAAATAAACCCTAATCACATTCAGCCAACAAGTTGATCACAGGTAATGGAGGGCACAGAGCAAGGCAATTTGGCCAGTCATCATTAATGCCAATCAGCTAAACTGAACCTCCATAATCATGCTCAGACACAATAAAATATCCCAAGATATTCCAGTGAAGGGCAGACCCAAAGGCTACTTTTACCCATAAAATGTAAATATTTCAGAGAGTAAAATAGTGTAGCTGCTAAGTCTGCTGAAGCACAATCGTGTCCCAGCACGTGTTCTTCCTTTGGCTGTGTGACGCACAGTGGAGGCTGACAGGGCATGAGATGCTTGAACCTCACTCGCATGTCTTCACTCCTTCCTGTTGCTAAAGAGCTTTTTATATACAACATTTACTGAGGGGTTTTAGGCTTCAGAGATGTTTTCTTTATCTCTGATACTGAAAAAAGTTTTATTTCCTCTTCCATACTTTATTGTTGATGCTACCAGCATAGGATCGCTCTTTCTTAAAGATGGATGAATATTACTGAAAAAGAACTAAGTAGCTGCCAAAGAAGCTTTCCCCCTATGCAGAGGACAAGTACTTCAGCTCCAGCAATGGACAAGGTGTGTAAGATAAAGTAGAATTTGGTTCCTCTGCTTGACTTAGTCATAATTTTCTACTGCTTGCATGGGCTTGTTCAGTATCTTTAATTCAAGTAAAATTAAAATCCCCACTTTGTTCTCTGTCTCATTTTGTCTCTTATACACACAGAATAAATGAATAGATATAAACCATTCAGGCGCATGCAAAATATACATATTTTTAAAAAGCTTCTGATGAAATTGTTGCTGCCTGGAACAACGTCATATTTTAAGTTTATTTATTCATAGTTACTTGCTTTCTGAATCAATAGAGCTCTAATGTCTAGGTAGAGTTCATGTAAGTTAAAGTCAGAAGCATTAGCATTTTCCTAGAACAAAACACAGAGACCATGTATACTTCCATTTTAATGGCACTACTCCTAATCAAACTATTCTCTGTTTCAAATATTAATTTCTAATTTACATGACTATAGCTAGGGGAAGAACCTTTTCTGAGAAGGAACCCACAGAAAGAAAAAAATCTTGTCTAGTTACTTCCCATTAAAATTTTCAAACTTTGTCTTTACTGAAAAATCAATACAGGAGATAAGTATTGCATTGCTTTCTGGAAGTGCTGAGTTTCAAGCCTAGACATATCTCCTGCAAAGCAGAAACTGTACAGCAATTTTTTCACAAAAGATACTGTAGGAAGATGATGCAGTAAGTAAGGAGCCAATTTTAGTAACGCAAAAACAAACGTTGGAAGAATCATGGGACTGAAATATGGAAGCTATTTTTAGGCCCAATAATAATTTCTGTTAGAGTAAGCTCCAATATGAAAAGGAAACTCATTGATTATTATTATTGATTATCATAATCTAGTGTGAATTGATAAAGAATTGAGCTGTTATTGCTTGGGTTGGAATATTGGTATCATGAAGTCTTAGTTCAAGTACAAATTGTAGACATTTTACAAAATAAAATTTCAATATTGTCTCATCCAAACTTTGCTTTTAAACCTACAGACTACATTTCTGTGAAATTCAAGATAAATAATGCAGTAGCTTACCATTTTTCAAGCATCCAGAATGTGAATAGCCTACGGTTAGTCCAGTGTCTTGATGTTCATTTGAACCACTGGGTAAATCAAAACTTTAAGTTTCCAATAAACAGATTTTTTAGTATAATTGTGATACAGTTGTGAGATGGTCGTGAAATTCTCAGGAGCAGTCTCCACTTATCTATTTTACTCAAAACACTCCTATTATTGTATCTGAATGCGTCACAATCTTCATCATATAATAGAATAATAAAAAGAAAAAAGTCTAGAAGAGGACTTAAAATGTCACTTAGACTACACCATTATGAAGACTGGATCCACTGTATCTATGTTATTTCTGACACGTTTTGTCTTAAAAGTTTCAATTATGGAACTTCCTCATCTTTGCTAGGCAATTGATTCAAGTATTTAACTGCCCTTAGATTTAAAAGGGTTTTCTTACTGCGTAGCTGAAAAGTACTTCACAGCACTATAAATTCACTTGTTCATGTCTTGTCTCTGGTGATTATAGAGAACAGATTTTGTTCCTCTTTATGCCAATTTTTTATGTATTTGAAGGTAATTATTTCTTCCTTAGAGCGAAGAAATTCCCTTCTTTCATGCTGTACTCAGGTCATGTTCTGTAGCGCTGTGGTCAGACTTATTGCTCTTCTCTGGACCATCCTGTAGGGCAATGTCTTGAATTAAATATAGCTGAGGTCTGTCCCTAGATATAATGAATGGATCTGACATTATATAAACCTCAATAGCAGCCTTTTCTCCCTTTTGTTTTTTTTTTTTGCTGCAGTATGGTGTTATAACCACTAGCCCACAGATATTTGCATCCTGCATCCTTGCTAGGTAAGACACATCAATGTGCAATGGAATGCAAAAAACATGTGTGTAGAGGAAGAGAAGCCAAGAGGATCTCCTCACACTGTGCACTAATGATGAGTCACCACTGAGTACCTAAATTTGAGCGTCTGCTCAAACACACCTGTAGTTAAACCACAGAATTTACTTTCCTTGTGCCCATTCTTCATGTAGATCTATGAAAGTAAGACTCCTTGCTTCCCCACTTCAGGAGTTACCTATAAAATGCTGAGTGTGATGTGACTTCAGATTTTTCCCTTAGGTTAAAAGTCCGTTGAAACCTACCTGCAGTTGCTGTGATCATGGTGCAGTTGTATCCAAACAGAAAAGTGTGTTTTCTTGTACACAGGGAAACAAGAAGAATCTGTAAAAGAATAAGAACGGATGACCTAATCACTGATTGATAGAAAAAGCAATGTTCATGGGGAATGTAACACATCTCCTGTTTTAATTAAAATATTATACCACTGAATGGAAGTGAATGTTATGTTCAGAATCTGTTATATCAGCTTGAGTACAAATACGGAGTGAAAAGAGACTTCCTCGCTGCACAAGCTTTACATCCAGGGAAAGAAAGAACAAATTTATAACACTGACCTTGCTCTACCTGAATTCTTTTAGATCAAGAAAAGGTATTTCTCAACTTGCTAACACAATATTTAGAAAGGTAATATATGATATAAAAGAAGCTGTAGAAAGCTATGTTCAAATGAGGAGAGATGTGTGAATAAAAGTAGTCAGACAGTGGATAAGAGGAATAAAGGACTGGAAATTGAGAGCATAGCAGTAGTCAATTTTGTCAAGAAATACTTTTGCCTAAATTTTTGGCCTTTATTGTTCATAGTTGGCTTCTTTTTCTTTTAACAAGTCAGTCACTCACTATTTTTAAAGTTGAATTTGAAAATTAAGAAAAAGAGAGCGAAAAAAATCCCACCAACAGCTCTTTCTATTGCTGTGCTCCTTTTATCTTTTTCTCCATATATTTTGTGGGTTTGTTTTTGTATTGCTGTAGCAGTTCTGAATTTTAATGATAAAGCACTTGGCTTAAACCCAACATGTGCAATAATAGGCTTAGTTACTCCGTACTTGTCCAGAATCTCTGAGAATTTCAAACCTTAACATCTTTGGAACCAGTGCATATTTTATCCCCAGGTTAAAATAAAAAATATGCCAGAACATGGAAGTTTTAACTTGAGTTGAAAACTCTTAAAGCAGGAAATACTGGTTTGGGTTTTTTTATCAAAACAAAACAGAAAAAAAAAAACCAAAACCCAAACCCAAAAACCAAAAGAAGTTAAAAAGTAAAAAAGGAAAAAAGTGTATTATCAGAAGAAGGGAATGTATCTGGCTGATACACCAAATGGGTGTGCTGACATTCAATGGGACCTCGAGAAGCTGAAGAAATGGGCCAGCAGGAACTGCATGAAGTTCAATACAGGGAAATGCCAAGTCCTGCCCCTGCGGAGGAACAACCTCAGGAACCAGGGCAGCCTGGGGGCAACTGGCTGGACAGCAGGTCTGCAGGGAAGGACCTGGAGGTCATGGTGGACAAGTTGACTGATCATCACTGTGTCGTCACTGCAAAGAAGGCAAATGGCATTCTGCCCCCAACATATACTGGTGCCTGGGGATGTTTCTCCTCAGGGACAGGACTTTGCACTTCCCCTTGTTGAATTTCAAGAGGTTCCTGCAGCCCATTTGTCCAGCCTGTCAAGGTCCCTCTGGGTGGCAGCACAACCCTCTGGTGTATCGTTTCTCTCAGTAACCAAACCAGAGTGCTGCCTTCTGAAATCATGCCGGACCCTGAATCTCAGGGAGCTGAAGGCACCTGAGGTGACAAGCAGCAGTCTCCTCTGTGCGGCACTCTCCTCTGGCTAGCCCTAGAGCAGATTCCCACCCAGTATGTCAGATACACTCTTTGGCATGCTAGATTACATGCAGGGATTATATGTTTAGAGTTTCACTGGGAGAGGTAACCTTCTAAAAAGCTAGGACTAACTGCATTTAATGTGTAGGAGATTAAACTCCATTTTGGCTGCTGGCAATGACTTTCTAGCCAAAAGAGAAAAGCAGCTTCCTATGACTGGAGGCAAAATGTGAACTGATTCATAGAAGCCTTTATTCCTCCATCTGTTGACCAACCAGCTTTCTTGAAGACTTCCTTCACCCCATATAGGAAAGCAGGTGGAGTTGAGAAATTTACCTGGAGGCAATCCCCGTCTGTCTGCACCTAGACCATAACCTGCCATAACCTCCACCTAGTTATGAGATGGAAGGTTAACCAAGGTGTAGGAGCTTGACTACCACTTCTCCCCAGCAATTTAAAGTCAAGTATCCCCAGTAGCATGGTGCCGGAGCTCTTGGTCCTGTTCACAACAAGTAGAACCTTTCATAAACTCCAGTAATTTACTAAAACAATGTTGTATAAAAAGCAATGCAAGGATTACAAACAAGAGTGCCAATGCTAATTAGGGTTAGCCAAGGTTTTCCCATTCATACAGCGAAGGGAGCATATGGGAAATGTCATGTTGTCACAGAAGATTCTTTACTTCAAAAAGTTGTGTGAAACATCAAAGACAAGTAAAATAATAGCTGCATACAACAAATGTGAGGTACAAGAGCTTCAGATAATACATCTTTTTTCACTGCCTGAGAAGGGTTGCAGTAAGAATCCATACAAAAATGCAATCTGCTGTGCTGTCTATTGCCAAGCTGTTACTCTGCCTCTTCTTCTGAGATATTACTCTAATTTTATATTAAAGCATTTAAAATAGGCATTTAAAGAAAAGTTATTTTATTCAAACAGAAAGCTCTAGAATTAAAAATATTTTTAACTGAAAAACTGTTATGCCTGCCTTTTAATATGGACGTAGCTCTTCTTTCTTCCTATCATCTGTAGGACTGAATTAGAAGAATCAACAGTTCTGATTGTGTTAGTTAATGACTAATCTGAATCTTAGAGTACTTTCTTAAAAATATTACTTTCTATGTAGATCTTTCTTCAGTGTGATTGTTCTATACAAATAATAAAAGAGACATTTCACACTCTGTGTTGGGACTCATCTAAGAAAGAAGCCTTTTCAGATGTTGTTCCCAAAGCTCCCATGTATGTATGCCCTATGTACGTATAACACTCATGTGAGTAATTTCGATGACTGTTGGCCTCTCTGAGGAACACTGAAGTAATTTTGAGCAGAACAAACAGAAGCCAGTGGGAGGAACCCATAAATTAAGATGAATGTCTGCTTGCCAGAGTGTGTAACAGGTTCTTTAGTATTCCTATAAGGGAAGAAGCAAGGCAGTGAAAAGTATGTTAGACTCAATATGTGAATGAGCTGTTTGTTTGCTTTTTCAGTCTTGTTTTTCCTCTTGTATTTTGCATTAGGAATGCTGTTGGATTTTCTGTTTGCAGATTTCCAAAGAAAGGAAACACAAGTAGCTGAAATATAGGCACTGCTAGAAGTTTCCTCTCTATTTCTGGCTCCCTTGCCTCTGAAACATGAAGAGAGGAACACTTTGCAAGAACAGACATTTTCCCCTTGTGTTCTTGGTTAGCCCATGCCACATGACCCTGCTCCTTGTCCTGTGGTTTCTGCTTTTCAGCCATTTTTTTCTTAAAGGAACTTCTTTCCTTTTTGCCCGTCCTGCTTGCCATTTAACCTGTCTTAAGAGTGGCAAGCACATCAGTCAGCTTTAACAAGGTCTGTGATTGTTCAAAGTCACGCTTGTTGGGAAACCTAAAACGATAGCAAAAGTCTTAAGCTGTGTTTGAACGATCAGAAGTTCAAGTCTTATATCAGATTGTGTGACCTGACTAACAGGAAAACTGAGCTGGCATGGGAACTTCTGGATAATCTGAATCTCTGGCTTTGGGGAAGCAAATCAGCAGGTTATGCTGAGGCTGATAACCTCTAGGTCAGTGGAGCAGTGGGACCCCTGGGGTACGCTGTCATCTTTTGTGAACCACACTTTGAGACCCTGTCTTCTCTCAGGTCTCCAGAATATGTGATGTCTATCCTGTGGCTCTTGGGTATTTGAAAATTTGATGGATGGCTGTTGGGATCAGGAAGGTTGGACATATTTATGCTATAGGACTACCAATCACTGTAGACCAACAGCTTACCAGTGATTTTTAGAACTGAACATAATGCACTTTTAATGCAATATTCAGAACTGCTCACTAAAGTCTTGTTTTTACATTATCTTATTTCTTAACTTGAGACCGTGGGTTGAGCTGATAAATACAACATGAATAGCTATTTTCACACTGTTACTGCCAGAGATTACTAGAAAGATGTTGAGAAAACTCATTATGTAGAGTCATAGTGTAGAATTTTGTTTGAATTACTTATGATTTGACTCTCAGTTGTAAGAGTTTGTTGTGGTTTGCTTTTCAACTGACTCTTTCTTTTAGTTATTTGGTGGAAAATGGAAGATGGGGTCACCGAGAGAAACTGGGACTGTTTAGAGCCTGTAGATGGCATTATGACATTAGTACATTTCTATCCACTAGCTCTGGACACATTAAAAAATATGAAGTACTAAGAGGTCATAAAGGTGTACAGCAGCTGTGTCACAGCTGATGAGGTTAGATGACTGCCAACCGGTATCATTTAAATTCCTTTAAAAAATCAGTATAATGTTTAACTACAGTTCACTGTAGTGAGTGACTGCTATATAACCTATCAGTAATGTACTGAGTAATGCAATCTAACTGTTTCTCAGGAGAACTTGGCTGTGGTTTTAGTCAACTAAGATTAGCAATTGGCAAATCAAAACTGGAAGTCATTGTGTAGTCAACAGCGGAAAAGGCCAAGTCGAGCCTTAGGGCCTTAATTGTACTGGCATATAGAAAACAATATGACCTGGCTGCATCATGCTAGTGGAATTATGCCTTGGAAATACCAAAGATATGTCACTTAAAAGGAATATTATTGCAATTTTTTTTTTCTCAGAATCCAAGACAGAACATTAAGATGCGACTAGGAGTGAAAACATATACTTAAGGAGATGTAGGATTGAGTTAGCATGCTCTCATTCCTTCTGTGAATTAAGTTTCAGGGCAGTAGTCTGTAACAAATCCTCTGTTCCAGAGGGATACGAGCTAGTGCGTTAAAACACAGAATTCACACTACCTTATAAAACGTTTGTAAAAATGAGATAAGATCCATCAGGATACATAAAAATATTTAATGCACTAAATCAATAATAACTTTCTGAGATTAACCTATCTTTTTTTTTTTTTTTAGAGGAGATACTCTTTCTGTAGAGATCAGCTACACTCAAATTACCTTCAGTATGCATAACAAAGTCTGAGGTAATCATCGTCACTTGAGATGAACATTGTACTGTAGAACTTATTTAAAAATAAACCTTTCTTGCATGTTCCAAGTATGTTTATATTTTGTGAGTACATATTAAAAATATCCTACCATAATGTTAATATTTTAAATTGTAAACAGTATTATGCTATGCATGTCAAGTATGGTTGGAGAGTAATGGAATTGCTTACCATAGAGGATCCAAAGCAGGATATCACACTGACTGTTCTTCAGCTGTAATTTGGGGGTTACACACATTGAAGAGTGATTCTTTTTCATCAACCATGAGCTTAACACAGGTATTTTTGCATAATGCAGAGCAGCTGCCATGATCTAGTTGTCTACCATAAGAAAAGTCTTGTCCCTATGCTTTGCTCAGGTCAGTGAATCCCATATAATGTGTCAGAAGAATGAAATCATTCAGTTGATCCAGGAACTGAGCAACAAACAACTCTTTGTGATTGCAGTGTCATTATCATTTTGTTGTGAAAGAAAAAAACATCTCACGTAAGTTAGGTGACCATTGATCAGAAGTTGTATCCATATTGCACATAGACACTTGTCTATGTGAAATAAGTATGGTTTTGATGTTTCCACACAAGATTTTGACAAGACTAGCTTTACCTCAGATGTTTTTTTTTTCTGTGTCCCTTAAGCCATGTCTTCCAGCTGATAAGACACTGTTGAAATTGATGGAGCTTTCTGCCTTTGAAGTGTGAACTTGCATTCTGGGTTAACACACAGGGAACTGGAGCAAAGAACTCTGTTAGGGGCATGAATCCATTAGAATGAAAGAAATCGCTGTTGGGATAGACTACAGCAACATATCTCTGTACAACAGTAAGCACAATCCGTCCTCCATTCACTACAGCGGCTTCCTGTGGAGCGCTGAATAGGTAGAGCAGAACTTGCATCTGTCTGTCTTAGCAGCTCTGTTGGCTTTTTCATACTCAGCTCTGCCTGCCTTCCATATGCGATGAAACATTGCTTCCTATGTGCAAAGTCATAAATGCTGGACAATATTATCTTGG
Organism: Fratercula arctica; assembly: GCA_947846985.1. Taxonomy (NCBI): domain Eukaryota; kingdom Metazoa; phylum Chordata; class Aves; order Charadriiformes; family Alcidae; genus Fratercula; species Fratercula arctica. The sequence goes on along the minus strand of CANTUZ010000001.1, from coordinate 16,693,989 downwards.
TTAAATTCATTATGATTTTTTTTTGACGGCAATATATTTATTCATTAGAAGTATGGGATATAAGTAGGGCGAAGGGAAATAATTACTCAAAAGAACTGTATTTGGTTTTGTTGGTGTTGATGCTGTATTTGAATCTTTATCCTTTAAAAGCCTGTTTTGGATATTACTCATTCGATACATTTTAGGAAAACTGTTTTGAAATGTACAGTGCAATTTTCTTCTCAGACAGAAGGCTAGTATATGTTTTACTGTGAGAAATGGAGCTTGTCTGTGTGATGGATAGTGACTTTGTGTCTAAGCGTAGTGATTGTGTCTTAATGTTATGTTTCTTGTGGTGCTGCTTAGCTGAAATACAGCTGAGGTTTGAAATCCTGATCTGGAACTGAACAACACAGCTTCTCTGGTGTCTATGAATCTGTGCAATTTAATCAGCTGGGGACAAGCCTTGCAAGTTCAAATCCAATCAAATAAAAAAGTCTTTCTCCTGTGTGAAATACAACTGTAACAATTAAATAGTATACACAGAACAGTATATAACAGTTCTTGCATACTCACACATGCTCTAGCTGACTTCAGTGTTCACTGCTATGAGAATCCACTGTTCAATTTGTTTCTGAATAGATTCTGATGCTAATTTTATTACCTCTCTAAGAGTGTGTTTTCATTTAGAACAATGAAATGGGCATTTGTGAATGAGTCACTCATAATTAGACTGAGGTGTTTATGCTGTGCTTCTAATAAGAGACATAGCAAATAAGATGTTTACTAATAATTATAGGGAAACAATATAAACAGTTCCTCTATCATATTGGAAATCATGGAGAATCTGAGGAGAAGAAGGTCCATCTTAAATTACTAGTGCATATATCTTAGAGATTCTGTCATTCCTCAGGATTTATCAGTTTATTCCTCAAGCACATAGGGATGTCTGCAGCCTAGTGATGTGCAGCCTAGTGATCAGCCTGGTAGGGAACACCCTCAGCTCCTGCAGCTGGGTTATGGCAGTTTAAATGAATGGCAGAATTCCCACCAACTGGAATGGATACCATTTGTCGTTGGAAGCGGGTGGTTGTGACTATGCAACTCTTTTCTTAAAAGTGTTTCTTTGGTCCTGGAACTGTTTTGACATCTTCTACTACTTTTAATGCTGTTATAGTCATCTGAGCCCAGTCTGACTTGCTATCCCATTTATTCTGTTTCCTCTGCAAAGCACTTCTCCGTAACCATAGCCACTCAATGTTGTAGAGGGACAAGGAACTGGAGTCCTTGAAATTAAAGATGCTTTTCTGTACAGCGTCTAAAAGCAGCTGCCTCCTTCCCTCCCCTGCCACAGCTCACGTATGGTGTGTGGGCCTTGACTTTCCAAAGCAACCCTCAGATCTGTAAATGCACTGAGAAGTAAAAAGATGTGAGTTAAAATAACAGTATCTAAAGAGGAGAAGGTTGTAATTCTCTGCACAGAGAAAAAAAAAAGCCCAGAGATATATCAGCTCCTCTCATCCAGTACACGTTTACAGACACCAAGGGGAAGAAACAAATTCTGGGGACTGCTGGTGAAAACGGCACAGCACAGGGCTTGGTGCACCCCTTGGACACGGGCCCATTAAAACCATGGGCTGTTGGACACAGCAAAACAAAGCCTGGATGCTTCCAACAAAATGTTAATTTTCAAGGAATGGATTGAGCCTTTTCTCCTCAAAGTGTTGACTTTCTCCTGGAGAAATGAGCTGCCCATGGCTTGGCTGGGAGTACTCTTCACTGAGTAAAAAACTGGCTGGAGGGCCAGGCCCAGAGAGTGGTGGTGAATGGAGTTAAATCCAGGTGGTGGCCAGTCATGAGTTGCGTTCCGCAGGGCTCAGTATTGGGGCCAGTTCTGGATCTGGATGAGGGAATTGAGTGCACCCTCAGTAAGTTTGCAGATGACACCAAGTTGGGTGGGAGTGTCGACCTGCTTGAGGGTAGAAAGGCCTTGCAGAGGGATCTGGACAGGCTGGATCAATGGGCCAAGGCCAATGGTATGAGGTTCAACAAGGTCAAGTGCTGGGTCCTGCACTTGGGTCACAACAGCCCCATGCATCGCTACAGGCTTGGGGAAGAGTGGCTGGAGAGCTGCCTGGCAGAAAAGGACCTGTGAGTGTTGGTCAACTGAATATGAGCCAGCAGTGTGCCCAGGTGGCCAAAAAGACCAACAGCATCCTGGCTTGTATCAGGAACAGTGTGGTGAGTAGGACCAGGGAAGTGATTGTCCCCCTGTACTCTATGAGTGAAGTCAATCACTCCGCCCATGACAACTCAGCACTGGTGAGGCCCCACCTCAAGTACTGTGTCCAGTTTTGGGACCCTCACTACAAAAAAGACATTGAGGTGCTGGAGTGGGTCCAGAGAAGGGCAAGGAAGCTGTTGAGGGGTCTGGAGAACAAGTCTTATGAGGAGCGGCTGAGGGAGCTGGGGTTGTTCAGCCTGGAGAAAAGGAGGCTGAGGGGAGACCTTATCGCTCTCTACAACTACCTGAAAGGAGGGTGTAGAGAGGTGGGGGTCAGTGTCTTCTCCCAAGTAACAAGCAATAGGACAAGTGGAAGTGGCCTCAGGTTGCAGCAGGGGATGTTAGATTGGATATTAGGAGAAATTTCTTCACAACAAGGTTATCAAGCATTGGAACAGGCTGCCCAGGGAAGTGGTAGAATCGCCATCCCTGGAGGTATTTAAAAGATGTGTAGATGTGTTGCTTAGGGACATGGTTTATTGGTGGTTTTTGTCAGTGTTAGGTTGATGGTTGGACTAGATGATCTGAAAGGTCCCTTCCAACCTAGACAAGTCTATGATTCTAAGTGTTGACTGCAAACTCCAGAATTCCCTGAAATTCATTCCTAAGTAAGATGAGGAATCTCTGAAAGAGGTTGAATGTAAAACCTTTAGTATTCTCTTAACTATTTTCATTAAAAAATAAAATCACAGAATGGTTGAGGTTGGAAACAATCTCTGGAGGTCATCTGGTCCACTGCCTCTGCTCAGGCAGGGCCACCTCAAGCAGGTTGTTCAGGATCATGTCCAGATGGCTTTTGAACATCTACAAGGAGAGAGTGTCCACCACCTCTCCAGGCAACCTGTGTCAGTATTCAGTCACCCTCACAGTAAAAAGATGTTTCCTTATGTTCATAAGTTTCTCTCTCATCTACTTTACTTTCCTCAGAGACATTTGCATTTTGTAAGAACAGAGGCACTTTTTCTTTGCAAATATAGATAGAAGCAAATATAGATAATGAAATAGTAGATAGATGGCTACAGAAATGATCAGGTGGGACAACCTGCTATAGACTTTGCTGTTAGCTGCTGAAGTAGGTACGCTTGTAACTCAATGAAGGCACGTCCCTTCTATGTATCTCTCCACAAGTCCAGTCCTCAAAAAATGCAGGTAAATGGCCTCCCAGGAAATAGTAGAGCCCATTTATCTCCACATCCTTGTCCAGTACCAAGAATAGGCAGAGCTGATTTCTCCCTGTCTTTTTTAAGGGTTTCTTGGTCATTGCAATCTCCCACTTTCCTCTGGGAAATGTCTAGAGGAGGTAAGGAGACCTATCTGAGGGCCTACAGGCATAGCATCCACCTGCCAGCTTTTAACTGAAGTCATAAAGGACAGCTTCTCTCATTACTATTTTCTTTAGCTTCAAAGGTCTTTTAAATACAACTTCATGACATTACCATCCCTTTTTTGGTATTTTTGTTTCCAGTGAGTGAACTGCCTGCCAACAAAATCCCACTTCCTTCCCTCACTAAGTTAGAAGATGGAATGAAGATGCTGGAACAGATCTGTAGGCTGTTCTTTGGGCAGAAGTTAAAATGCAAGAAATTCGATTTGAATATAAGAAAAAACCCTTTTTTACTGTGAGGGTGGTCAAACACTAGATGTAGGTAGGGAATATCTTTGGAGATATTTAAAGTCTGACTGGACATGGTCTTGGGGAACCTGCTGTCTGTGATCCTGCTTGGAGCAGAGGGCTGGGCTAGATGATCTCCAGAGGTGTATTCCTGTGATTCTCCCACACTCTGGATACATGTCGTATCTATTCACTTGTGCATGAGAGTCTGTGCATTCTGTTCTGGTTGGAAACTCTTCCAGCTACTGACTTTTCCCAAAAATCTTGCTCAGTGCATAATACAGTACGATCTTGGGCTCTGGGCTCTATCATAATACCAGTGTTAGCAATGATTTATTTTCTTAAATACATGTTCACTTTAAATATGATCATTTGTATTTTTTTTTGAAGAGGTAAGGTACCACAAATCACAATGACACCAAACAAATCCTGTTTACTGTAAATATATGTGTTAGCGATATAGAATACCAACCTATATTTATTCTTAAAGCAGTTTGCACCCTTCTTTGTAAAGGGACATTTTTTATTTTTATTAACACCACAATCATTTTACCTTCAAGGCTGAAATGTGGCACATTTGTTCTCAAACCAGGAGTGCTTTGTCATTGCTGTGGGATTTTTGGTGGTTTTTTTTGTTTGTTTGGTTTTTTGGGTTTTTTGGGTTTTTTTTTGTTTTGTTTTGTTTTGTTTTGTTTTTTCTTTTTTAATGAGTAATGTGATTTAAATAAGAAAGAGGAGGGATAATACCTTTGTGATCATTCAAAAAAATAGGTAGTCATGTTTGTCTAACAGTCCTCTAATTCCTATCTCAAAGGGTGTGTTAAGTACAAATTTAGCAAGGACATATATGTCTGTGTCACAGAAATACCACTCGTTGGTCTCTATTATATAGAGGAGACCTTAGGAAGAAAGCTGCCAGGGTAAAAAAATACTTTTCTTTGCCTCTTTTTTTCATGTTGAGTTGTAAGTGACTTTTAAAAGTACCTTTTCCTGCCTAAGTTTCTCTAGAAGTATTTTGTAGGCTGCCAAAATATCGGTGAAAGTGAACATCCAAGAAGACTAGACTAGCAGGCTAAGAGAATGGCATTAAACCACTCTGGATGCCATCATTATGAATTGCTGAAGTAGGAAATGTAGCAGAATTAAAAAGCTTGCTCCTGCCACATTCTGCACATAATGCTTCCTCCTGCCCTCTCTTTTGTGGTATCACACTGGGAGTTGCATTTCCATAGTCCAACCTCCTGACAAGAGAATAGGAAGAAAACAGGCAGGCAAGAAGGGATTCATCAATGTTAGTTGCTCTAAGCTGCCTTTACAGACTGGGGAGAGAAACTGGCAGCGTTACGAATTTATTTGATTGACCTTTAAGTTAAAAAAATGGAACAGTTTGAACACTGAATAGGTCTTTTCCCAACGATTTCAAGAATGTAGAAGAACTTTTGCCATTCACTGATAAAATTCTGTCTGCTGTTGCAGGCTAACATTGATAGCCTTGTAAATTAAACAACAGCAGCAAGTGCTAGAGATTTACTGTTGCAACATGGATAACAATTCATGCAGAAGCAGGGAAGTGCCCTAGTTTATTTCAATTGAATGTTATTTTTTAAAAGAAAAACCCCACATACATAGACTGAAAAGGATAAAATAATCCTAATTAATTTTCTTTCCTTTGCTTCAGCAGACCTGAGAGGTGAAAGAGATTCTAATAGGGCTTGATACATTAGGAACCAAAAGGAAGGTAGCATGGACAGTTTTTAATTAGCTTAAATCACTTTCTATCTGCTTGTTTAGTATGTATTGTGCTTTATGCATCTGTATGCATTTTATTTTACACAGTTTATAAATGGTATATAAATATATAAATAGTATGCAATTTATAAATTATAATTGGTTGTATATGTATATGCACTGACATTGGCTCATTAGTGGTAGTCACTTGTAAGTATTTAACAACACACTTAACAGTCATCTGAAAGTACCGGAAACCATAAAACAGATTGTTACATAGGACTATTAACCCTTCTTGCCTTCACTAGCTGTAAATGAAAATTTAGAATAAAAATAAATTCCACTGACTCATCAAGGGACAACAGGTAGTATATGAAGGTGACAGAGTTAGCAGTAGATTGCTCTTGCCTCCTTCTATTTAGGACAGTGAGTACCAGGCTCACTGCCATGCAAGGTCTCTCAGACTGTATTTGCAGTCCAACAAAAGATCAAGGCAATTCCACCCAAGCAACAAAGCCAAAAAGAGAACAGAAAACTGTACTTTTTTAGACTATGGCAGCAGTACTTTTCAGCCCTCCTGAGAACTTTAGTCCCTCTACTTGGTCAACTTCGTACACTTCCACCTCTGATTGTTCCCTCTGGTGCCACACTCCCTGTCCAAGAAGTGCATGTCTAAACCCTGCCCTCCTTTAAGTCCGGACATCTACTTAAATCTACAAGGTGAGCTGATTCCCAGCACCTTAAATGCAGTCTTCCTTCACAACGACAGCTGTCCTTCCACATTGTGAAAAGGTCTGTAGTGTTTGGGCCCAGGAAAAACACTTCTGGTCCCCACAGATTAATTTTTCTTTCCTGTTTCTGTCACTGATATGTTATTTTACTGGATGGAAATTCCCAGTTTTCCTCCCAAATCTCACCTGTCTTGTCTAGTGGGACTGCATGGTCTTTGAGGGGGAACTGTGTCCTGCTCAAGATGTACAACATCTATCATAACATGTGTGTTTTCTCAGCTGGAACTGTTATGTCAGAATAAAAGATACATATTTTGTCTAATTGAAAAACATTCTAAAGATACCAAACAGGATTATTCAGTCCCTGAACATTCCTCAGGATCACATCTATATAAATTATCTTCGGTTAGCACAGCTGTTTCATAATAAAGTCTAATTCTACAAATTGAACTACTTAAGAAATATTTTGCAAAAACATATTTCAGAATCACGATTACCCTACATATACATTCATAGCATAAGAATTTGCTGTTGCTTTGGCAAAGCATACTCAAATATATGTTTGCGTGTACAGCATACAGTAAGGATAAAAATGTACACATAATATTTTAAAGTGCCTATGGATTATTTTGCCCATTTATTTTACAGCTAATTTAGCTGTTGCTTTAGCAACAGAAAATCCAGTGCAAACAGCTCTCAGATCAGACAGAATGATTTAAGTCAGTTCAAGTACAATAGATATGACATGATCACCGTTTCTTTTGCTAGGCTTATACAAACAGAACATTCCTTTTGCTTTTGCTAATGATGTAAAAATGCATTACTCATTGTATATAGGTTATTGCTCCAATCCCTCATTCCCCTTTCCTGCGCACTGGAAGCCATAGTTCATGCCTTTTGAGGCTGGTGATATCTGAGTGCATTATGTTCCTGCTGAGCCTTTACAATGTTCTATATGCATCATGTGTCTTGTTTAGAATAATGATTTGACACTAAATCATCACTAGTCAGTTGGCCTGAAATTTAATAGTCTATCATTTCTTCACCTCAGGCCAGTGATGTCATGTAACATGACTTTACTGGCTTATCACGTGCCATCATCTCTCCTTGGGCTAATTATTCCAGTTCACACAATCTGCACTACTGCATCACTGAAAGTGCATGACTATTTCCAGTTGTTTTGTGTCATGATGATTATTTTCTTTAATCATAATGAAAATAATAATTCCTAGGAAAAAAAATAACTCAAAGCAAATAATTTAGGGGAAAAAATTATGAGGTACATGGGATTCAGTATCCATTACTCATGTAATACTAGAAAAGTCACTTTAGGGTAAAGATGTACTTCGTATGTGCTTCAGTGAAGCAGGCTGTATATGGTGTTTTGGTTAAGATGGCTAAAAATGTACAGTAAATATTTAGGAAATATATAGACACTGAAACTGGATTACAATCGATCTAGCCTTTTGATTGGCAGTGGAGCAGGAGATGCATGAGGGTATGCTTCCCAACAAAATTTGATCATGTTTTGTTATGATGAAGAGGAGAAAGGACAGGAGTGTTTGTAGAGGATACGAACGAGTGAAAGATGTTTCTTAGAGCCACGTCTGGAGATCATGCTGCATTCTTGAAAAGGTATTTGACCAAATGCAGATTCATTTGATGAAAATTAGACAAGTGCATCTAAACTAGTCACCCTAAGTGCCTTCTTTAGTAAAGAAGAAAGGAATTTATCTCATCCTAAGTAACATATCTAAAATAGGTCAAATGACTCAGTTGAGAAGAGAGGAATATAAGAATAACCATAGAGCTTCAGGCTAAAGGTGCACCAAGCCAAGCATTTTTCTCTCTGACTTCATCGGTGAGTGGGACATCATCGTCAAGAAAATTATTTCCCCAGAGTGGGGCTCAACTCCTATGTTCCGGGTGTGCTGGGTCCTCTGATTTTGTCAAACACAGGGTTAATGCTCTCTCCTGAAAAGAACTTATGAATGCTATCCAAAAGTTAATGGAAATAGAAAAAGCATGCACTGTATTTCCCCCTCTCTATTCTCCCAGGGGACTTCCTAAACCTGTAGTGATTCATCTCTCTAGTGACTCATAACAGATTTCTCCATGAAATGTTTATCCAGTTGCCCTTTGAATCCCCGTAAACTAACTGCATCCACAATGCTCTTGAAACAGAATCAGCAGGTCAATAAACTGCTGCATGAAGAACCATCTCCTTTTGTTTCTTTTGAACCTGGCTGCCCATGGTATTGTTTGATGGAGGAGGCCACAAAGAATTGATCTTTTCTCTCCATACCACAAGGATTGTGTAGCTGTCTGTCTTATCCCCTGTTCTCCAGAATGAAGAAGGAATCTCTGTGTCTCTGGACCTTGCATGCGCCATCAAGCTCTGCAACCTCCTTCCCTTCACTGCAGGCTCTGCCTGCCTGCACAGTTGGTCAACCTCAACATGGTACAGCTATAACTTGGGATCAGGCTGCTGCGGAAAGACCAAGGGGAGAAAGAGCCATGAGAAGACTCATCAGAGCCCCCTGCCTTCACTAGGAAGCTGAACATAAATTCAGACCCTTGCCTTTAGGACTGGCACAGGCTACTTAGTAGAGGTGTCTGCGCCCAGTCACGTACTGTGCTGGTCTTGACTTTGCCTTGGTGGCTTGTTTTCCTGGATTGAGCTTGGACTTGCCTTGTCATTACAGGCTTGCCTGATGATCATTAGACTGTGGCTGAACACTGGTTACTGTCACCAAACCTGCTTAGCTCATCTGAGACTGCACCTCATTGGAAAGGACACTGTCCCCTTCTGTCTCCTATGGCTCCTACTCACATCTCCTTGTGGAGCAGCACGTTCCTCATGCTCCCCTGACACAGTCTGCTCAGTCATTCCTCTTACAAAGGCAGCCTGCAGTCAACCTTGCTGCAAATCTTGGATTCTCTCATTCCCCGCTCGAGTAGAGAGCAAAGCTGTCCACAGGCTTTGACATGAGGGTGAACAATGGGTTTATACAATAACAATAACATAATTGTTTTCTCTCTTGTTCTCAAATCTTTTTCTAATAATTCCTGAAATTTGACTCACTTCTTTTTGTTTTTTTTTTTTTTGGTCTAAGCACTGAGGTAAATTTTCATGGACATGTCTGTCACAACCCAAAGATATCACTCCTGAATGACAATGGTCAACTTATAGTCCATTTCTTTTTTCTTACATGCATCAGTTTGGATTTACTTACACTGAAATTCTTCCGCTGAGTTATTACTCAGTCACTCAGTCATGTAAATCCTTTCTGCAGTTCCTATATTTAGCCTTTGTTCTTTCTATCTTCATAAAAGCTGCAACTTCATTGCATATTATATGTATAATACATATCATATTCTATGATTCCTATGAGCTGCAAACATTGTCTGGTCACTGCGTACCCCTTTTCCCAGGCCATTTAGGAACAGAATGGATCTCAGCATTTCCGTGAAACTCCCCAGTGACCTCCCACTACAAGAACTGACTGTGCACCCCGGCTTCTCCTTCCTACTCTTGGCAGTTCTTATCCATGCCTGTTCCTTCCCTCTTATTCCACCCCTGCTTAGTTTCTTTAGAAGACTTTGATGACTGATTGTTTCCTTTTGGAAATCCAAGCAGGCTATGATGTCTGTGGGGACAGATATGTCTGTGGGGGAAAAAATTCCCCCATTAACACATATGTTCACTGAATCTGGTGAAGTGGAGGAGTCTGCTTGAACCATGTAGGGAAAAAGGTATTCACTCTCTACAAGTGCCTTTTCTTATAAACCTGTAGAATTGTCAAAGTTCTTATTCCAGCACTGACACAGGAACTTAGCCTGTGGTGACTGCTGAATAGATGCCCCAAAACTGTAAATCCCTGTGCTCTCTTTTGATCTCGCACATTTTTGTCATAGATACATTTCATCTGAACTGCACGTTGTTCAGCTCAAAGGCAAAGGTCTGTGGTGCTGTTTTGCTGGCAAAAGGGCTTCTAGTCAGGAATTCGACTAAATTATTACAGTGTTCATACCTAGCACTAGAAATCTGTTGATCACATCAGAGTTAATTAATATATGGAATATATGGCAAGAATCTTCTCTTGTAATCTTATAAATAGCATTCCATTAACAGTAGTTGCAGAGTAACTAGAAAATGTTTCAACTTATAACTTACTGAATAATTTTGCTGACTTCTTCTGGTTTTGAAAAAGTCTACATAATATTGAAATGTGAACAAAATTACAGAGATGATGTTCATGTTCTCCCATTCTTTTTATCACTGATAGTAAAAAAAAAAAAAAAAAGAAAAATAAAAGGTAGAAAACTGGCTTCTTTTCATGTTCGTTTGCTGGCTTTTATTTTTATTATCTAACTTTCCCCTTGCCAACTCCCATGCAAAAATCTCAGTCGACAGGGCTAATAATTTTATTAAGGGCTACAGATGCAAAGCCCTGAATACATGACAGCTTGTATAATGCGTGCACTGCTATGAAAGTTTATAGAAAACTGACTCATACCTGCAGAGAATAAAAGCTTAGCTTGATCTAACACAGAAACAAATTGATAAACTAGCTGTAAAACATAGAGTCGTATCTCTAAAATGTCTCTAACTCCTGACTGAATGCATGTTTATTGGAAATAATTGTATAGAACCATAAAATAGAAAACCTGATTTATGTAGCTACATAGATCTGTACAAGGATAGCTTTTCATAATCATGCTGTATTAGCTAAAATGTACCCATCTGAATACATTTTACAGCATCGGACTTGTGTACTACATGCACTTCTGTTACTATGAAGAAATGTTCACAATAGACAGTATTCTCAGGTATACAGGTTAGCATCACCTCATCAACTTACCATTGGCATAGGTGAGATGTGAAATATCCAGAGAAGCCCTGATTTATCAAAAGTGAGATGTCACTTCCGAGTGACATTTCTGAGTTTTTCAGCCTTATGACCCCCTGAAATAGGTTAGAAACTTTACGTGTAAGACTAAAGGATGCTAAGTGTTGAGACAGGATTTAAAAGCCACTTCTATGACAAGAAGGTAATTACTGAGGGCTATAGGTGGGGATTTAATTCCCCAGCACTGGACACTTTCCGTTGGAAATGGTGACTGAACTTTCAATGAAAGATACTCAGCATGCACGTGGAAAGGCTCAAACTCAGGGATGACAGGATGAAACCTTCTTTCTTCTGAAGTCAATTGACAAATTTCCACTGATTTTGAACCACAAACCATCCACAGATTTTAAAGTGTCAGGGATATTTCAAGGTCAGATCCCACCTGTACCACAGCTGCAAGCTACCTGTATGGCAGAGATGTGTCCAGGCTGCCCACACTCTGGCACACCCACTAAATGATGCTTATTCCATTAGAACGTGCTGTAAGTCTAGACTCACTTTTCTACCAATAATACTAGGTAGAATGTGTCTTCACCACAATCACATGAACCAACACTATCCTATATCAGACAACTGCCTGCTTTAATCCCTCATTGCTGATATTGATTTTACCGATTAGATTTCAAGGTGATTAGCTGGAAGAGTGGGCAGGAGAGGAGAAGGTAAATGAGAAGCTCTTTCGAGCCCACTGGCTTGAGAAGTACGTTCTGATTCCTGGAATAAAATCTGAATATTGTCTCACCATCATGTTCTCACATTTGATTTCCCTGCACCATGATTTCCACTGGAAGAAAAGCTGGCCAAGAGTGAAGGTTGGGAGTAGAATCGTAGAATCATACAATCATATGCTGGTTTGGGTTGGAAGCAACCTTAAACATCATCTAGTTCCAAACCCCATGCCATACCCCAACACCTTCCATTAGACCAGGTTGCCCAAAGCCCCATCCAACCCGGCCTTCAACACTTACAGGGATGCAGCATCCACAAGTTCTCTGGGCAACCTGTTCCAGTGTCTCACCACCTGCAGAGTAAAGAATTTCTTCCTATTATCTAATCTAAATCTCCCCTCTTCCAGTTTAAAACCATTACCCCTTGTCCTGTCGCTACATTCCCTAATAAAGAGTCCCTCCCCCTCTTTCCTTTAGGTCCCCTTTAAGTACTGGAAGTCTGCCATAAGGTCTCCTTGGAGCTTCCTCTTCTCCAGGCTGAACAACTCCAACTCTCTCAGCCTGTCCTCACAGGGGAGGTGCTCCAGCCCTCTCATCATCTTCATGGCCCTCCTCTGGACTCGCCCCAACAGGTCCATATCTTTCTTATGCTGGGGGCCCCAGAACTGGACACAATATTCCAGGTGGGGTCTCACAAGACCAGAGTGGAGGGGTAGAATCACCCCCCTTGACCTGTTGGCCATGCTTCTTTTGATGCAGCCCAGGATGTTGTTGGCTTTCTGGGCTGCTAGCACACATTGCCAGCTCATATTCAGTTTCTCATGTGCCAATATCCCCAAGTTCTTCTCCTCAGGGTTGCTCTTAATCCCCTCATTGCCCAGCCTGTGTCCATATTTGGGATTGCCACGACCGAGGTGCAGGATCTTACACTTGGCTTCGTTGAACTTCATGAGGTTCACATGAGCCCACCTCTCAAGCCTGCCAAGGTCCCTCTGGTTGACATCCCTTCCCTCTAAAGTATCAACCACACCACAAACTTGTTGAGGGTGCACTCAATCCCACTGCCCATGTCACTGTCAAAGATATTAAACAGCACCAGTCCCAGTACGGACCCATGAGGGACACCACTCATCACTGGTCTCCACCCAGACACTGAGCCATGGACTGCAACTCTTTGAGTGCGACCATCCAGCCAATTCCTTATTCGCCAAGTGATCCACCCACCAAATCCTTGTCTCTCCATTTTAGAGACAAGGATGTCATGCAGGACCATATCAAATGCTTTGCACAAGTCCAGGTAGATGATGTCAGTGGCTCTTTATCTATCAATGCTGTAATGCTGTTGTCAAAGATCACCAAATTTGTCAGGCTCACATGGTGAGCAACCAAAGTCACCAGGACTGTGGAGTGTATCTGTTTTGGAATTTACATATGCTGAAGTGCAAAAGAGGTTGAGGAAGTGAAATTCTTCTAAAACGGCAGCTAGACAACCCAGAAGACAGTGTGAAAGTTATTGCATGAAACAAGTGCTATTGAACACATCATCTTGTCCTCAAGGGAGAGCAGTAGGAGCAGCAAGAGAAGGAACTTGTGTCTTTGGGGAAACAGCAACAGAAGCTATGTTCCTATGTAGATCCATGCACAAAAAGGCATCCTGCAACCTGTTGCTTCTGCTACAGAGACAGTCGGTTTCTTTTTCAGAGCCCTGAGTGCATCCGCTCTCCTGGTATTTGGCTGCTTGGTCTCAAGGACAACTAGAGAAAGCATAGCAGGTGGCTTTGGATGTGAAATTGTTTTCTGAAGAAAGCTAGAAGCCGTAGTGTAGGCTGGTCCTCCTTCCCACAGGAGATGCCTTTAAGCTGAGGCTCTACCCCTTGGCCCCTGCCTGAGAGGAAGTTTGGGTTGCCTTACAGCCGTGCCTGTTCCTGGCCATGCACCTGCTGATGCAGATCCTGACCCTGACCCACAGATTGACTTCTCAGCTTGACCTCAGACCTGCCTTGTCACCATGGATTTTCCTGGATACTGCTGAGCTGTATCTGACCCTAGGTACTATGACTCAGCTATGATCCTGAGCTCGACCTGCTGACTTGACTTCATGGCTTTCCCTCAGACCTGCAAGACCACTATAGACTTAGATGATGATCTGGGCTGCAGGATTTCCCCAGCTGCCACTCCCCAGCCCCTGCCCTGATGGACATGGCATTGTGCTTGGCTCCCAGCTCCCTGTCCCTTAGGGAGCAGCTGGCCCTCACTGCTCCCTGACACTGTTCTTTTTACCCAGTCTTCCTTTTGTTTCCCAGTCCCATAAATTGCCTCAGAAAGGTTTGTCTTACGAATAGCAGAATGGCTTATTGACAGGTTGAAGTAAAGCCTCATTGCTGTTCTCCCAGGCTGATCAGTCAGATCCTCGTGGTTGAAAGACAGATTGCTCTCTGGCTGGTGATGAGTTATTCAACATCCCTGAGGAGACATATCATGTACTATTACAGGCTGAGCCATGAACTCTGCAAAGGGGTTTCTGAAATTTGAGTTTTCCAAGATGAGAGTGCCTAACAGTAATAAGCATGGGGCATTGCTTCCAGGTGCATTTGCAACTCTGTTGGACTATCCTGGCAACTATTATTTTCAAATCTTCTGGATATATTCATGCCTGCACATGCAATACTTCCAGAGAAGGAGGATACTATAGAACTCCTGGTTGGTCCAGTTGATAGTCCTTTTTGTAAACCCTCAGTGATGTGACCAGGCCAGCATATACAAGACTGGTGTTGTGAATGCTGAAGTTTTGAAGGAGTTTATCAAATGCAGAAGCTTTAGGGTGCAAAGTAATGAGGCAGAAGCCTGTTTGTTACACCATCACATAGTAATACTGGTGAACTCAAAGCAGTTACAAGGGCAAGAAATGTGCATAACTTGTAGGAGCTTTTGGAGTAACACAGACCTTGGACTTCATCTCCTGACTCCTTCATGTGGCTCAGGGAAGAGCACTGAATCTTCATTTTCCTTGTATTATTCCTCACACCAACTGGAAGTTGTTTTATAGACTCTAAATAACATTTTACTGAAATTTTGGCAAATTAATACAAACAGAAGAACTTTTAAAATCTCACATGCCAGCAGAATCTGCCTTTGACTTTTCTATTAATAGCAAAAAATCAGATTATTTTAATTCAGATCTGGTTACTGAAGGAGACGAGTAGAATAAAAACATACCCGTTTTGTCATTTTACCATGTAAAAGAGAAGATACAAAGATGTTCCTTGCACAAAGAGTGCCTCAGTCACACATTACACATTATAGGAGGGTTTTTACCTCTCTGTACTTATATATTTTGGGAGGAGAGGGAAAGATAGCAATAAAGCCACTGAAATAGGCAAAATCTGTCATAGTATTCATTTTCCAAAACCCACTCCTGCGAGGCAAAGCACATAAAGCTTTCAGCTGTGTCTTGTAATCTTTGTTATTATTGACATGCTTAAGTAAACATTTACAAGTTTCATCTTATTATCAGTTTTATTTTTCATAATTAGTTCTTTCTTTTAATTACAGTTTGCACCATACAGCTGGTGAAATTTTAAGCATTTCTCCTTATTTATTAATGATTATGTTCCTTTCTGCTGTCACATTGCTTTATCTTCACACAGATTCTCTGCCATCTCCACCCAGGACATAGGTTTCTTCCTATCTTTTCCTGCCTGATCAACATTACATGTTTTTGCTTCATGTTGCTCAAAATAAAGCTTCTGCTCAATTAAGTGTCTATACTGTCTATTTACCATATTTGGCAGGATACTTTCAGCGTTACATTCACTGTAGTACAGTCAGCTTTCGTTTGTCAGCTATGGTACAGAAGTTATTCTGGGGAAGTCCGCCACAGAAGCAGTGATAAGAAATAATAAACCATGTCAAACTCATACAAAAAAGGGTCTAATCAAATGTGACTTGAAAGAGTTTATATAGAATCTATTTTCACCTGGAGCTTGATGGGCTGACAGTAATGATTACATGTACTTGAGTGAAGAAAGGTTCCAAAGGGTATCCTGTTATTCCATCTTGCCATTTGAAATATGGTCAGAAAGGAGAAGAGATCACATATTTATGGATTTGCAAATAAAGTGAACAGTTTCTTATTACCAGTTCAATCTTTTTCCCCAAATATCCCATGATCTTCAGTGTAAAACTGAAATTTCATGTATTTGCAAAACAGAAGGCTTTTGGCACAGAGTGACTGCCAGGTTCTGGCCAGTGCTATCTACATCTTAACAATACTGCCTGCTAGAGATAAAGTTATAAGTGAAATTACATGCAAAATCTCACCTTTAAATATTTTACCCTTTTGGACTCTGGGGCAGGCCTCCTGCCTCAATTTGCGCATACTTGGGAGACTATAACTGCAGAGAAAGTTGTGGTCTCTGCCTGTCACAGCAGATGTGTGTTTGGGTTCCAGTCCTCTAAATAAGAGAGACAGAGAAACAGCACTTTATTTTGCTAGCCTCCAGAAACACTTTTCATGGCTGCAAATACAAAACTCCTACTAAATGAAATCTATACCTGTGCATTTTAAAAGTGTAATCTTTTCTTCTCAATAGTATGTTTATTAGTTCTTTTGAAAATGTTCAGATTTTGTCATTTGCTCCCAACCTGCCTTTTATTAATTCCAGTGGAACTTCTCACACTGGACATGTCAATAACATTATGGACTAGGTTCTGCTTTAGGTGATATATATACATATATATATATATATGTTCCTTCAGATAAGAATGAGCCAGAGTGTTTCAGATCCCAGCACTAGTGTGTGCACCAGGTATCTGCTCTCAGTCTCCAGGGTCAAAAGGAGAAAAGGTCAGATGGGGGAAATTTAAGAGCCGTCTCCTTTGAGAGCAAGTGAAGGCTAGCACAGTATCCAGGTTATGTGTACAGAAGAGATGTGAGATATATGTAGAGAAAGAGTTTTACACAGTTTCCAAGAGGATAGATTTGGAGAAACTGGAAAGTCTGAGATATGAAGCAGCCCAGAAGAGGAGGTTCTTGAGCCCATCCTTTGCAAGATATGATAAAGACTCAGCTCTACCTCTGCTGTGGGCAGTTGGATATATGTGGTGGAAAGGCGTGAATAACCTGGAGACTACAGAGGAAAAGATCAACTTCAAGCAGCCAGGGAAGGAGCGATCACCTCTGTCAGCACTGGCAATTGAAGCGCACAGCAGAAACAGCAAATTTAATGTTTTGTTCTCAGGAGAACTCCTGAGAGCTCCCCACTCCCACCCTTCCTTCAGTTGCATGTATGTTCACAACGGCTCTCATCTGATGGACAGGCTCTCCCTCTTGCCTCCTGAAAAAAGTTGGCGAGCTGGTAGTGTGTCTTCTGGAACTACTCACTACCTGCCCCATGCTGCAGTACACCGTGTGGAAATTTGTCCTGTGGAGGGTGGCTTACGATGCTCGGGATGTTACTTTGGGTTCTTATTTTTCCTGGAAAGAGGAAGGATTTTATTTTGTCTGAGGGCCAAGATGGCAGCACTTTCCATCCCTGGGCACAACTTTTTAAGAGAAACAACCAATGGCAGACTGAAACTCCTCTTGCCTGTACATGCTCCTATGACTCTCAATGGACTATCCAAATGAGCAGTCATGCAGGAGTAAATGAGGCTATGTGGTCATTGACTTTCTTCCCACTTGAGTAATTTTATATTTATTTTTTTTTTGAGTATTTCCTTTAGCTGGTTGAGGAAAAACAAAGTTTTCCCTTTCTTTTAAAAGTTGATTTTTTTCATTTTTTAATTTTTTTTTTTTTTTTTTTTGTAGGACAGGTAATATTGTTAAGGGTTCACTATTATATTTTTAAGGAATTATAGCTGTTACTTGATTCTTTTTGCTATAAATCTCAGTGTCTTATAGTAACTCACATCCCTGAAACTAGCATGTCATTATAGTGCTTTGATTTATCCACTGATATTTCGCTGGGCTAGCGTTCACTCCCCATAAATATTAATTTGTTTCATGATGTTATATGTTTGCCTGTCTGTGCTCTTGAGAGTCCATGGTAAAAACACAATGTTCTGGAGTCACCTTTGCTTCCCCTCATCAGCAGGGCTGTAAATCAAAGACAGAAGGGATCTTTGGGGAAATGGTGTCACTACTGATGCTGCTGGCATCAATTCTCTGTCACTGTGTGTATCAATACCTTCCAGGCTTTTCCTCTCATGGGTCAGACAGTTGAAAGTAGGATGACCACCTAGACTGGGAGTAGATTGGTGGGGAGAGAGAATGTGTCCAGCCACAGCTGAGGTCTTAAAAGCCCCAAGCACAGTGTTTATCACTTATCTTTTTCCTCCTTGTTCCTGACTTCCCTGTGATGAGGAATGTAGGGTAAAGTCCAGGAAAAAGCTCCTTAAATGAAACCTCAGTGAACAAAACACAACTTCAAAGTCATGCTCGTACCCTCGTTTGCTTCTGAGTTTTCATTTCTTATTTCTGTCTGTCAGCTTCACCCTGCAACACTTCGTTTAATCACTAGATCCCTCTCTTAGCTTAAAGGAAAAATAAGTTAGACTCATCCCTTACTTTGTTAAGAATATCTTTTGGAGCATGCACCAGATTTAGGGCAGATGCCATTTCCACTTTATTTAAAACCAGCAGGAAGTTAAAGGCTGCACTTTCCTTCCTGACCTTCTGCTGAAAAGGTTGTTCTCCAGAGGACTTTGGAGAGGAAGGCAAAGTTGTTCAAGATATTTCTCAGTATCAGCAGAGCTATAATACTAAGTATGATGCCTCACAATAAATTGATAAAACCTAAAAATTTATATCTTTTAATCCTTCACTTATATTTCTAGTTCATTTGTCATTCTGTATCTGTAATGTGTAAGAATGTAAGATCTATTTTCAGTTGACATTTCATAATTCACATGTGTATGAACATCTGAAATCCCAAAAGAAAGGAAAGAGATTAGAAAAACATTAAATAAAATTCCAGTTGGCCTGAGCTAATATTTATTCAGACGCCATGACCTTAACACTTTGTACAATACCTTCCACTATTATCTCTGGGCTGCACTTCACATTTACAATCCGTAAGAGCCAGAAGATGAGCTTCGGTTTGCTTGTGGCAAATGCTGGCATTGTGACAAGGTATATGTGGTATCGGGCTTATCAACAGGTAGCAGGCAGGGCCAGAATTGACACCTACAAATATTTCCCACAGTACCAAAAAAATTGATGCTTGATAATGTTTTCAAAGATGATTTCAAATGAGTACTGTCAATCTTTCTCTGAGACCATAAACCATAGATTTTAAGTGGGTTTTTAATAAGTTATGTCTAAAGAGTTGAAAGATAGTAAGCTCAAAGTGTACAGACAGAATAGTAGTGGACCTGATTGAATGTCTCTGCACCAGTGGTATAAGAGAACCTATTGTAATTACACTGGAGATATGTTACTAAAGTGGACAAAAAATTTTTTTTAAATCAAAACACCCTGCATGTCATCAATAAAACATATTTAGTATTTAAGACTACTTTTGCAGGATATTCCTCATATATTACACAGTCTATAAGACCCTTCTCTTTCCATCTGAAGTGGTTCCCTTAAAAAACAATCAACATTTGCCCGCACATGAAGCAGGTTGTAGTGACTCACTTCAACAAATATTCTTTACGGGTTGGAAAGCAAAAATGTTTCTGCATCTTGCAGCTTCCAGATTGGTACCTTTGACAGTTGCCTATAGGGTCAAATTTGTGTATTTCATACTGAAAAAAACCTACTGTATGTTCCCTGAATGTCTGTCTCTTTCTGTACTGAGGTTTAGTTTATTTTCTCAGCATTAGCCATAAAACCTAAGCATTGCATGTTAATATTGCTTACACCTACCATGTTTCCTTTATTGCCTTGTTTGGTTCTCAGAGCATATGTTTACTCCTTTAGTCTTTCTCTTAAAAGTATCTCTTTCTTTTCATGCATACCTGGATTTAAAAATATTGTCTCTACAACTGTCTTTACAACTGTAAATACTAGATAGACTTTTTTTTCCTGGACTAGTGCTACACTTAGTAGCTAGATATCTTTTCTTGAACCATGCTTAATGGTACATTCCTGTTTCTAAAAGTTTCTGGAGTGGGTAATCAGAATTTTCAAACTTTCCAAAGTTCCAGAGTATACATATTTCTTTATGTAAGGTTTCTATTTGGACTAATGGTAATTATGACTAATTGCTTCTGAACAAGGCTTATTTAACTATTGATATTCATGCTCAGTTTCTGAAGTATGATTTACTGATTAGACAAAAGGGCTGTATTGTTCACGCCTTATGTTTTACTCATTTTTCAACTTCTCCTGAAGGGAAGAGCAAAACAGGTGAGTAGACCAGTGGGAATGGACATAAATGGATGGTCTTTCAAGCAAAATACAATGTGGGAAGATGTGAATTCTCTCCCTGGGTTACCCACAGACTTTCATTGTGCCCCTGACCATCTTTTGAAATATCCATTTCCCATCATTCATGGTGTTAAGGATATTTACCTAAACCACGAGGAACATTATGGCACTAAATTTTTAATGTGTTTTGTCCTTCAAGAAGAAGATTGATACAAGCATAAATGATCATTGAACTTATTCTTCTCATAAGAAGAGAGAGGACTGATCAGTAAAGCATGGTGCTCTGATTCTCCACATTTGTTTTGTACTGGCTTTGTTGGATATAAAGATATTTTCAGAATATGCGTGGCTTGGCACAACCAACATTTTGGAGAACACTAAGTCCTAAAAAAGAGAAATTTTAAAAATGTTTGGTATATAACATAAAACAATATAACCAATTCTTATAATGCTACTAACTTACACTACTTAAGGGGGTATGTGGGAGGGTGGAGGAGGAAGGTACTCAGAATACAAATTAAATTCCACTCTTCCTCTTCTTTTTTGCCATATTGCTGTAGCATTGGCTGATGTCTCTCCATTTCTTTTGAGAAATGAGATAGAGCAGTGCAATTTAAATGGCACCTTATTTCCTGCACAACGTTGAAGCAAAACATACAGAGAAGGGTAATTTTTCCCCCTTAATAACATTACAACACTTGTGATTAACTGCTGATATTTATTTCTGTGATATTTTAGCAATGGTACAGTTGAATGTCAAAAAACAGTCAAATCTGACTCACACATTATATGGTAAGCTCTTCCATAGCTCTGTTATACACAATGAATTCATGCCATTATGTCTCTGTCATTTCAGCAGCAGTCTTTTTTTCTGAGTAAATAGAAGGTCATTAAGTAGTCAGATATCTGCAATCTAGTAATCCTGATGAAATTAAAGATCCCACAGTTTCACTACAGTAATAATATATAACATTCAATTTTACAATAGGATGGATGGATGTCTTTCAATGCAGGGCTTCAACAAGGCTGAAATCAAAATATCTTTTGTACACTGAATAGTATATCTGATTCCTTTGAAATATTAAATGTCAGTTTTGCTATCAGAATAATTTTTTGTTAGATCTCTGAATGCAGACAGCTACTAAGACTAGCTGTTTGCTTCTGTTTTGTTTCTGCTCATGAATTAAGGCAACTTGTTAGGAGAAACTCCTAAGGAAGTATCCTAATGAGAAAGATGTGACTGAATTTAATTCCTGCCTTCACCACTGAGTGGTCCTGTAACTTTAGACAATGCAGTGGGGTGGATCCCACTTCGATGCTGAAAGGACACGCTCTACTGACCTGAGCAGGAAGGCAGGTACTCAGGAGTTCTCAGGCCAAACTGCAGGTCAGGTTTAAATACCATTTCACTCTGGAGCAAGGAAGTAATTTTCTTCATCAGCAAAATGTGAATATTAGCCAAAGTCCAGGGCAATGGGTATGTACTTTGCAAGATAAAGCCATTTGGACCCAAATTCATTATATAACAGTTTCACGGTGTTCCCTTCAGTGTGAGTGAGTCGCGTTATATTAGAATAACAGTTATAACTGGATCTGCTGCCATCTAATATCCATATAAGTGCTACTTAAAGAGAATTTAGAAATAGGATTCTCTTTTTCTCTCTCTTTCTTTGGCTCTGTTAATTACTTAGCAACAGAGCTTATGGCATTGCAGAAAATGAGGTCAGGGTGACAACATCCTGTAGTTATTTTAACAGTTCAGAAATGTTGCTTTTTAATCTTCACCCTCTTAAAACTCTCTTTTCTCCCCAGTAAAAGCACATATTTAAGCCCTATGCATATCCTTAAGAGTAAAAGACCATCAGGATCAATGTCTCCTAGTACCCCTTCGTCACCTGTTTGCTCCTAAATCTTTTCTGCTGCACTCCTACGTAAGTCCAGTCTTACTGTGGATCAAGGACAGCAGATTCATCCAAGGAATGTAAACACAAACCTAAAGCACTTTGTAAGCAGATATTGTAAAAAAATCCTGAGCTTGGTGACTCATATTTTGATTCTCTGCATCCTATCATGGCTGAAGTCTTTGAGATACTAGTATGGAGAAAATGTTTTACCTCTGGGAAAAGAAAAAGTATGACTAAAAGATTCAACTGTAAGTGGTCCCAGGTGAAAACAGCCACTGATTTATAGTGTCTTCTGCCCTTTTGTCACTCCTACCTGCAGAGAAACAGAGATAAATGGGACTAGAGAGTCTATTCTAATGTAACAACGAGGTTGCTGTCTTGCGTTAGGAAAGACCTTTGTAGAAGAGACTACTCCTACTTCAAAATTCACTGCTCTCGCCTCTGGCAGCTGCTGCCAAGTGTCACAGCCTGGATCCATCTGAGTACATCCATACTACCAAATAACAGCGGGCAGAGTCAGCTCTGTAGCTGTGAGATGGTTGAATGGCAGAACTTGCATTCGCAAAGCTGCTGCCTCTGCCCTTCCAAAAAAGAGTAACTGTGTCCAATTGCCCTTTGGGAATGGGTTCTGTCATGTATTATCCATTGGGCATTATCCGGTAGAGTGCTAATTTCCACGAACCAAATGGCTGTGAGAGAGCAAGCTAACGAAGGGCTATGAAGGATCACAAGTCAATTGTCTAGCTTGTACTACTCACATTTTTCATTTCCTTGTATAAATGTATCCAGTATATCTATCATGCCTGGTGCAGAAAAGAGTAACAAAGCTTTCCTCTACATAAAATGTATCCCATCCTGAGCTTTAATTCCAATTGCACAGAAACCTTAAGTTCATTGATTCGTGTTGGATATGTTAATTTTAGACATATATGTAAGTCTGTGCACACACGTGGATGCATAACTATATAATCTCACCAGCATCCTTGCAAATTCAATTTGGTTCTAATAGACAAGCTATGTTGTTTTCTTATCAATCATCATTACCACTGATATGAAATGATAGGTTAGAAAAGTTGCATATCATCTGCCTAAGACGAGCCAGGAGATGGCAATTTCAGGGGGAGGTGTAAAAAAGTTTTAGAATAAAAAATAAGATCCTACAAGCCAAATGATTTCCATAGTTACACCTCTGAGCATTCAGTAAGATTTCACAGCTGTCAACAAGAACTGAAATTGTCTTGTACGGTCTTTCTATGGTGATAGAAGGGAGAGAAAGAAGTCGCTCTTATTCTGAGGATTTGTGGGTTTTACTGTGGTAGCCACTCTTAAACCTTATGAAAAAGGAAAAAAGATGGCACGCATACAGTCTCCAAACATGAAAATCTACCATGACTTAGAGTTATCTCTAAGTCATAATTCAGTGCACTGGGAGGATTCTTCTTCTGTGCAAATTTACCTTGACTCTGTATTTGGAGTCATGCCATATACCTACAGTCAAGTCAAACTCTAGCCCCTCCCACTTTATACGGAATCAACTTGTAATGTAGATACACCCATTTAGTCACTGTCTAGAAAATAGATTATATTTTCCTCACTATCTTTCTGCTGGTGCTTTAAGACAAGGATTTCAAACTGATAGGGAAGCATATGGACAATATATTAGACTTCATCACACTCAAGAATATGAAGAAGATGTGTTCTAGCAGAACTGGAAAGTGACTGTATAAGTGACTTTCATCTCATCTAACTTTAACCATAATATTTCACCTATGGTTCTACATGCTTGTTATAGGCAATGGAGAAAGACACAGTTAAGAGAATACACTTTACTATGGGAAGGTATATATACGTATTAATCACCTTCTGGATGCATCTAATTCTCTTCTTTGAATTTAGAGAGAGTTTAGAAATTGGATTCATCTTTCTTCATGCAAATCCTGCTGTTATATACACATATCTACATCTCAGCTAGGCTTTCTATATAGTCAATGGGTATAAATGGACATTTCTTCAGTGTGATTCATCACACGCTAGAGACACAAGATGTATGAATTTTTCTTTCCATATAACTATACTGGAAGGTTATGACGTTCTACACAGCTGAAATAACTACATTATAGACATTCAAAGCCAGGTGAAATAGGAAGTGTGATGAACTTGTTTAGACAGGAGGTCAATTCCATATGATCTGTTCCTGGTACATAGTCTGTATTCCATGCATAAGCAGGTTAATAATATATAGTAGCAACCTTATTTCAACTCTTTTCACAGTACTTATCACAGAAATGTTGATTGCTAGCAGAACACAGAGGTCTGAAACTATTTTAAAGAATATTTGTGGAAAGAAAATTCTATGTTTGAATATCTTTAGTGGAAAAATTATACGATTAGGTAAGGATATTTGAAGGTACATCCCAAAAGGAATCTGGAGAGTCCCTCTTCCTGCTGTTGTGTGCAAGCATAGGACCATGCAACACAGACCTCACATATTCTCATGGGGTGCAATCTTAATGGACCACATCTTGTATAAAAGACAATTCTTGTGGTCTTTTATAAAAGATGGGCTTGTATATACTATGGATTTGAGATTACTGTTTGGACATGTTTTTCAGAAAACACTTTTAAAATGAGAAATAAGCTCTACATGCTATTGTGTTTTGGAAGGTTAAAATTGGAGTGGATGCAGAGGAGGCTAGGTTTTGTGTGTTTTACCTTCTTCTGAGCAGGATAAGCAACTCTTTCAATGTTTAGAAGGCTTCTCCTTCCCTCATTGTCATAACAGCCCCTAGGCATAACACTGATATATTAGAGCCTAAGCAAAGAGCAACATCAGCGACAATCATCAGATATAAAAGCTGAAGAGAGATAGCAAGAGCACATGTGCAATTTAATAACTGGTTTTATCTCTAATAAATTTAGCCATATTTTCTTTCCAAAGAGCAGGTTTCAAGAGCCAAGACTTTGTCCCCATAATCTGCTTTAATTATCCTCTTCAGAGAGAAATATATATGTCCCTCCAGTTTGTTCAAAATGCTGATCAGTGGCTTTCTCTTCGTGTACAGAACTGGGTTTGATTTGTTGAGACACTTATGCAAGTTCTGGCAGATGTATTAGAGAACATGAGATTCCTGCCTTGCATGTCTTTTGGACCATTTATTCCATATGCTAAATTCTTCCCTCTCAACATAAAGAAGCAGCTTTCTCTCAAATTTATTCTTCTTAAGAACATAACTTCCTTAAGATTTGGGAAATTAACGTTGGCCACAGCCTGAAACCTAACAAAATGAAATGTCCCTGGACACTGGGATAGATTTTTTTCTTCTGTGCTTCCATGTCAAAGAGGCTATTCTGAACATTTTTGTTTATGGAAAATGCATGACAAGGGAATTGCCTGATTTCATTTAATTAGCAAATATATCACTTATATGACTTTGGCAGAAGCAAATATTCCACCTAGATTAGATGATACTTCTCAGCATCTGGCTAAAAACTACCATGGCTGCCAGCAATGTAGGCATGAACTTATTAGCAGAATTGACTGGTTTCAGAGATACCCATGGCAGAATTAAAGGGTCCATAGTTTGAACAATAAATAGGTCAACATTTAACACAGTATATTCAGATTTTTCTAAGGGCTTTCCATTATTATAATTACTCAATATAATGTTTGGAAGATTGTTAATTAGCAGAAATTTACAACTTCAGTGTGAAGTAATTAAATAAATTGTTTCATGGGAAACAGGACTAATGAACTGAAGCCACCTGAATAGCTGTGGCCTGTGACATTTTTCCCTCTACAGTAACTCCTGCTGCCGCTCTAGCACTGAGGAAGATTGTGGAGGGCTACGGTCACTATTTCCTACTAGCAATCACAAAATGTTGGTTTGCCAACATTTGTTTCCAATTTTGTGATGTTTTGTGCAGGTGGGTTGTCTGCTTCCTGGTGGATGTAGGCCTCATTGTGAGGCAAATGAAACAACAGTGGAGGAAACTGAACCACTGGGGGCCAGAACTTTATTAAGTCAGAGGAGCACATGTGACCAGAGACACACTCTTAGGGGGGCACTCCATGCCAAAATGAGTAGGAACAACCACCAAGGGGCTGTGGCCATGGATCACCAACACTGTGTTAAGGACACAAAGGAATAAAGCAGCAAACCCCATTACAAGTAGAGCAACAAGAAACCTGCTACGTATAGGCAGCAGAAGCCATCACATGCATTCAAACTCCTGTGCTGCCCATCACCTCCTCAGAGTGCAACACATGGTGGAAAGCAGGAAAGCTGAGATGGGGAGGAGGAAGGATAGATATGTGTGCAAGTGCTTGCCTGTTTGTTTGTGCTTTTCTTTTACTTAATACTCAAATCAGTTACAGGAGGTTTGTGCTGGTTGGCAATAAACCAAGCAAAATGCTCTTACTCTAGGCTGTTTTTCCTTAAAAGGGTATTTCAGAATATCTCAACATGATTTGAGTAAATATACTTTTGTTTTATAACAATAACTGAGATTAAAGCATATTTATGCAATGTTGAGAATTTCCAATGGTTTATTGAAAATTAAGAAAAATATTCTGTTGGAATCGATTCAGGAATGAACTATTCTCTAACATCTTTAGATTCTCTAGAATCACTTCTTTCACCTTACCTGCCATAATGACTGAAAACTTTTTTTAAGCACCAGGGGAAAAAGTAAGGACACACGGCGTTATTTAAACATCAATAAGATTGGTACAAGGCTCAAGGGTTAGCTGCAAATGTGAGTTTAATGAATTCAAGTTCAGGCAGATATTGGATTTATAGATGTTAATAGAGACAGTCATGTGCGTCTCATGGGTTGCCACAAGCCAGGAGTGCTTATGAAGTTCTTATGACATGCTGACTGAAGGTGGAGAAAACAGAGATAATAAAACAAATATGGGCTCAGGTCTCAAAGTCCTGACTAATGAAACCATTGGAGCTCTGCCATCCTACAGTGAAGCTAAAATCAAATGCAAGCTAAGTGTTGAAGGTGTTTACAGAAACATGCTGCTCCTGATTGCTGTTCTCATGGGTGCTGCCCCCATTAAAAGATGCTTCACTCAACGATTCTGCAGCAGAGTGCCTGCATAAGAAGCCACCACTGTAACAGTCACTATAAACTAAGAAAAAATATTGTCACACCAAAATTATTGTCTTCCCTTACAGAAATGTTTCCTTTGTTTTGCTAAAATTGATTGCATATTTCAGAATGTAAAGAATTTTGCCTAAGCACAGAGCAATGACGTGAGACAAGATCAAGAAGTCGTCAGTGGAGTCATACAAATGAAATAAAAGTCTTTGCTGCAATTTGGTAGATTTTCATGTATACAATCAGCCCTTATTCCTTTGCAGAAAAGTGCATAAGAACTGGAATTTCTATAGCTTTATACCACGCAAAGTCAGATAATTGCAGTATGATAGACATCCCACTATGTTGTTCTTTAAGGCAGAATCATTTTCAGATGCAAAACAGATTAAAAGAAGTTTTTGGAGGAAAATTATTAAAAAGCTTTCTTTTCAAATTTCCCACAAAAAATGTATTGCCCAAATTGATTTTTATTGTTATAATGCTTTTTGGAGTTCTCTGCAATTTGTGAAGTCCTACCTGAAGAGTGTAATCCATATTCCATTGATATCTCATTAATAATGACATTGCTGTTCTGCTCACATTTGGTAATTCACTGCTTATATATTTGAGAATAATTTTCCCAGTATTTCATTATTATCTTATTATTATTTACCACATATGTAGCTATCATAGGTCCTTTTACCTGTGAGACTTACATTCTTTACTTCTAGATTTATGTCCTTTCATATAATTCATGATCCCACCTTGCCAAACGATCCAGTCAATCTAACATAGACCTGCGCCTGCAGCTAGCTGTGACTCCACTTACAAGTAACAATTATGTATTTTTTGCTGGTTCATAATATTCTCCTACTGATTCGTTATGATTTTACACTTATAATTAATTTCTTCATATGTCATATAAATAATAAACCATATCACATTAAAAAAAAAAAATAATCACAGAATCACAGACTAATTTAGGTTGGAATGGATCTCTAGAGGTCACATGATCTTTTCCTCTTCCCAAAGCAGGGCCATATGAGATCAGGTGCCTCAGGGACATGTTCAGTTGACTTTTAAATATCTCTAAGAAAATTCACATCTTCTCTGTGCAAGTTGTTCCACTATTTGACTACTTTCATTGTGAGAAAATTTATCCTAATATCTTCTTGAAACTTTCCTCTCTGCAACTTTTGTCTATTGCCTCTTGTTCTCTTACAGTACACATATGAGAAAAGTCCTGTTCTCATAAAATAGCTGAAGACAGCAGCAGCTATAAACAATACCAGACAATTAAAATAGCAAATTTACACACTATGTAAGACTCTGAGTGATTTAATATTTAGGCAAGTATACTGTTGCATAGTCTGATGTTTCTGTTTTGAAACTCGAACTGTGTAGAGAACAAACTCAAATGACAGAGAACTCAACCGTAGCCAAACCTGACATCTCATTAAAATATCATCTATCCCTTACAAGTTTAATTTCCATAAACCCCTTTTCTTTTGTGTAGTTTTTATCTCCTGACTTTTCATTTCAGAGGTCCATCATTTCTTTGTTAACCATACAGGGTTGCACAATATCCTGTGCATAAGAGACATTGAAGTTATTCAGAAATTGAAAATTCTTACACAGTGGGGTATCTGTGTAAATCTGATGCAATAAATGATCTATTGAAATGTAAGTTACTAAATATGGACTGTAAAATCTTACATGGCTTGTGACCAATCTGCTTGAGAGACAATGGCGTTTTCCCTGCCCCTTATGTGTGTGCCAGCAATGCTCAAGCTGTTTCCCACTCCTTATAAAGGAAAAGTAGACACCCAGCTGAACATTGCCTGCAGCATTTCCTAGTTGCTCAAATTTTCTTCAGAGTTTACTCTGCAACAGCTACATTTGTACTCTGGAGAAAGCTGAATGTGTTTAGGAGATACACAGAGGGAGTAGGAGTTAGTCTGCTTTGGGAACTGATTTAAATGCTGATGAGATGTAATTTAGTCATATTTAACATATAATTGAATATAAGACCACCTAGAGCCTTGTATAATGTCTTTATTATATTAAAATGAAATTAATAAATAACCACAATCAGGTCCATTACTAATTCACTGGTGATTTATTGAGGTTGCAGTTTTGTAATGCCACAGATGCAGAGACACCACAGTGGGCTCTATGTAGCTCAAATCTGGAAGACCTGAGTAGGGTGGGCAATATGCTGGTCAATTGTATTGACTATGTCTACACTGCTAGAGAAAGGTAGCTGGGGACTGATAACTGTGATGGCCAAGTGGTCACTTAGCTTGTGCACAGAAGAAGTAGGGCATTCGTGCTGAATCAAAAAAGTTCGATCATCTAAACCTGGAGAATGAGCTAGCAGTTCAATCATCTGGGCGATAAGGGTCTAATATTCCAATTCAGTCACCAGCCCTTTTTTATTTAACAGTATAGGTATATTTCTGTCTCTGGAGATATTAAAAGCTTCACTAAACAAGTCCCCAGAGAACCTGGATCTGCTCTGAGCGAAACTGGATTAGGTGATCTACAGGAGTCCTTTACAGTTTAAATTATTCTAAGATTCTATGACTCATTATTTCTAAGGACAACCTGGCGCTATCTAAACTAGTTGTATGCAGGTTTGCTGCTGAGTGTTGAGGTCAATTGGAACAGAACAGCCTGTATCCACAGCGTTAAACTCCTCTTAACCTCCCAGCTGTTGAGAATGATCCCTTACCCATGCTAGCCTCTGCACCGTGTCTGAGAATCACTGTATGATTCTGTGGAAGTGTATGTTCTAGATCAAAAAGAAGGGTGCATGAGACCATGTTAGCAATTTGGCAGGCTGGATGGTCAATTACTAATACCTGTGAGGGTCCCTAGCCCTACTTACTTGACTTGTACAGGAGTAACACTTGAGCCTGGAAGCTAGTTCAGACAAGACTTATGGATATGAGGAGACTTAATGCCAGGTGCTGTATCATAGAATCATAGAATTTTTTAGGTTGGAAAAGACCTTTAAGATCATCAAGTCCAACTGCAAAACAAACACTACCAAGTCCATCACTAGACCATGTTGCTAAGCACCACATCTACACATCTTTTAAATACCTCCAGGGATGGCGATTCCACCACTTCCTCAGGCAGCCTGTTCCAGTGCCTGATAACCCTTCCGGTGAAGAGATTTTTCCTAATATCCAGTCTAAACCTCCCCTGCTGCAACCTGAGGCCACTTCCACTTGTCCTATTGCTTGTTACTTGGGAGAAGAGACCGACCCCCACCTCACTACAACCTCCTTTCAGGTAGTTGTAGAGAGCGATAAGGTCTCCCCTCAGCCTCCTTTTCTCCAGGCTGAACAACCCCAACTCCCACAGCCACTCCTCGTAAGACTTGTGCTCTAGACCCCTCACCAGCTTTGTTGCTTTTCTGTGGACACCTTCCAGCACCTAAATGTCTTTCTCTCTTTAGTGGGCCCTCCCATTTCTTTAGGACCCTGGTGCATTGTCTTGGATTAAGGTAGACTCACAGCCTATACTTACGTTTGAAAACTAAATGAGACAAAGGTTTGCACTGTGATTAGCTACACTGTTGTATTAACATGTTGGTATGGTTTTGGCCCAGGCTACCTAGGACTGCACAGGCAAAGCCAAGGCACCACTCTGGATAGCACTAGCAAAGGTCTGCTGCTGATGGGCAGTAACTAGGATATCAAGGATCCTGGGGCATCTCTGACTAAATCATTTGCTTAAAACTCAGGAATGTTAGGCAAGATCCACACTCATCTGCTTTTCCTCACGGAGAATTTTGCCAGGTAAACAGGAAGACGGAGTCTTCCTAAAGTTTAATATTTCTTGGGATGATTAGTAAAGAACTGGAGGGTGAAAAAGATGTTTGGCTCCTACATAGATGTGTAGCTCAAATGGAAGTATTATCTAAAAGATGACTACATATTTCTAGACTTGCAGTATTCCAAACCAATGTATGCTGGGTGCTTCTGAGACTCTCGTTTACCTGACTTTTCTCATAGAGTAAGTTTGATGTCCTGTAAAACAAACTGATGCCAATTCTGTTGCAATTATTATGATTTTCAATCCTTAGCAACGCTATAGTGGGTTATCTAGGTCTTGCCTTTTGGACTGCCTCATTAAACCTTGTCTTTTCAACCTTCAAATTACTTTTCCTTTTAACTGTTCGTAAGTTCTGTGCAGAAACAGGAATACTTAGTATGTCCTAACATTTTTATATACTTTTTTGACCCAGGTAAGATTATTACAAGGTTAAAGTGTTACGTGCCTTAAAACTTTTTAAAAAGTTCAGCTGCAGAATCTTGAATTATGTTATCTGTCCTCTTAAATATGCTGTTTGTAACCCCAGAATAGTAGCAGCACATTTTGTTCCACTTGGCAGCTGGGTGAGCAACAACATGAACAGACAGCAGACACTAAAAGGAGACTCAGGACTGAAATAGGCTTTTTAATTTTTCCTGCTTATTTGCTGCCAGATGGTTTCCAATAGAATTCCTCAAGTGTTTCCTACTGTATTGCAGGGAAGTAAGAATTTGAAGTGTTCTTAGACCAATCTTTGTGCAGCAGAGTGATGTGTTCAAATAGCAGGTATGAAATATTCAAATAACTCTGAATATACGTTTACAGGAACCAACAGCATTGTTAGTTATTCATCATAATCATAATAATAATTCTGATCATTCTGATGTTTAGTTCTTACTTTTTTTTTGTAAAGGATTACATGAAAGTCAATGAACAAGTTTTGGTTTTGTTGCTGTGGGGTTAGCTGGGAATGAATCTTCATCTATAAAATATTTTACAGAGAAAATCGTGCAAGAAGGGCTCATGTCTGCTTGCTTACATTTTCATTTAGTTATTCAAAATAAAAAATGTGTAAGACAGTGAATGCTGATCACAGTTGAGTTCAGATCTGCATTATTTATGAATAACCAAAATGCAACTCAGCCAATCAAGATCCAAACTCCAGATTATTCACCTGCCAAATACACTTCAATAATAGATTTCTACAGAGCTCACTGAACCTTCCTAATGTTGATATAAGTTATGACAGTACCAAGAATTCTCATAACATTACAACTGAATAGAGAGAGATCTGTAGAAATATAACTCCCGATATAATATACTTGGCATCAATGATAATGACATTTCAAGACAGGAATTATAATGCTGGTGTAAAAAAAAAACAAAAAACAACAACAACAACAACAACAAAAAAACAAAAACAAACAAACAAACAAACAAAAACAACAAAAAAAACCAAAACAAAACAACAACAACAAAAAAACCCACAAAAAAACACCCCCAAAAAAACAAACCATGGAAAGAATTTAATTTCAACACACTTTTTTCAGAAGGATGTGATTTTCCTAAACCCTTCTACATAATGATATTATAAGTTAATTGAAAATATTTGTTCAGTTTATTATTTTTCTCAGTTCACTGTGTTTATACTTAATAGCTAATACACTTTGAACTGCAATAAAGTCATTTTTCAAAAGATTTGATAGGGTCTTGAAGCACTGTCATATTTAAGAGTATTTTAGAGAGAGAGAGAGAGATATATAAAAATAAAAATATATATTATGTCTCCAAGTATTACTACAAAAAGCCAGTATTTTAAGTTTTCAAGTAAAGACAGGAAGTGAAAGAAATCATTGGATATATGCTAATACAGTTGAAATGGGAACATGTGCTTACAAAACTAGCAGAAAGTTAAAAAAGATGGTACATGTTTCACAATTCTGAGATTTTGACAGGACATAGTAACTTACAATGCACATGAACAACAGTGGAGACATTCTGGCTCCAACGAGATGAACTGCAGAAATTTTAGTGACTCAAGCATTAAATCCTGGATTCATAAAAGCAATTTTTCACCAGAATCTTCAATAAATTGTAGGTATTTTAATTTTCAGTTACTTGGAAGCCTGAACAAAGGTTTTTGATTATGTTTTGCTGTCATATTTAATGCCTATAATTGACATTGATGGTGTTCTGAGTTTCTAGAATCCTAGATAGTAAAATTTTAGTCCTTTAAATACAACTATATAAGACTATGGGGAAATAAGATCTTTTCTTGTGGACACCTACAGCACCTACAGTTTACCCCATCAGAAAAAAATATTGCTTTAAGTAAGAAGACAGAGTTGATGAACTGATGCTTTCTTGTGCACAGAGGTGCATCAGTTCAACTAACAAGGTGAGATAAACCTGAAATGAGACAGCACAATGTGAAAAGACATGCTTTTCAGGTTTCACCACAGGGCAATAAGAACAACTTTCAACTAAATCAAAGCAATAAATCTTGAAGCCAGAAGCAGAAATGAAACAGTGCCACATCAGTTTAAAGAAATAAGCGTATAGAATCACATAGACCTTAACATACAAAGCTTTGTTTGTTTGCACTGCTATAGTAATTAAAAAACTCTTAAATATAAGATTACGAGACTGACTTTTCAGCTACAAAAAATACCTCCATTTGTCTGGGAAAAATTATGCCTGATCTCATGCTGTTGAGATCAGCTGGCTTTTCAGCATTGAATTCAGTGAAAAGCAGAGCCTGATGTCTGCTATGTATAGCATTGCAATCACAAAAAAGTTTGTGAAAAATTGGTAACAAAAAGAAGGGTCTTGGTGATGGAAATAGCAGTGCGGCATTCAAATTAATGCGTTCTAGTGCCTTCAACCAGTACCAGTGTTTACAAGGGGAAATATCTAGATTTAAGAGGTAGAATTATACACTTGTTGTTAAAGAGTAAAATCAGAAATTTCCTCTAAGAACTCTGTTGACACAAGACTTTAATTCCGTATTTACATGATATCAATGATACATTGCTAAAGCCACCTGGTAATAAAATGACGATTCAACTCCAAATGAGGCAGAAGGTATAATGCATTTTTAAAAGAGACTAGCATTCATTTTCTCACAGAATGTTCTCTGACTTTAACTTGAAATTAGGCCATATTTCCTCATTCTGCAATCAGCTAATATAAGCAACCAGTTATGAGTCAGTCAGATACATAAAGTAAGCAGGCATAACTTCATCCAACTGAATTATTTGAACATAAGACTCTAAGAAGACAAAGCTCCACAAAACTCCACTCAAGCATATGGTAATGTACATTTAGAAGGATGTTAACCTGTCACCTTCTCATGCCTTGTGATGGCAATGTCAACTCTTGTTAAAATCTCATA
Organism: Fratercula arctica; assembly: GCA_947846985.1. Taxonomy (NCBI): domain Eukaryota; kingdom Metazoa; phylum Chordata; class Aves; order Charadriiformes; family Alcidae; genus Fratercula; species Fratercula arctica. Next base: position 16,659,492 of record CANTUZ010000001.1, on the reverse strand, counting down.
CTTTTTTGCCAACAGTTCTCCAAGTGCTATGGTTAGCAAATCTGAATGAATCAGAAAACAGTTCTTTATTCTTGCTTTGTATCAACATACAGTCAGGTCAGGTCAAATTGTTGCCCTACTGAAAGACACTTATATGGACTGTGTAAGCTTTCCACCTCTTCCTTCCCACTCAAGTTTTTTACAGTTTTCAGTAATGGCAATAGCCAACATTTTCAAGACTGATGTTTTGAGTTACATATGAATTTAAACAATGTGCAAGTGCCAGACCGTTTGTGTAATTTTTCTTCGTCCCATCTGTGAAACAAGAAATTTAAGAAATTAATTTCTTACAGAAGACCAATGATGAATTTATTTAACAGACCAGCATCACTCAGCTGTGGTTCTCTTTTGCATGAGCTCTGATGTGCAATGGTATTAAAAAAAAATCTAAAGTAAATGTAAAACTAAGAGAAATTATTTAACTGTGAGATTGACTGCAATAAAGAAGATGAAAGATTGGTTAAGAGACATAATTAAAGATATTGATTAAAATAACCATTACAAAAGAGTATTTAAAGTGGTTTTAGGATTTCATGTGTTATCTCTTCTCCAGTAATTTGTCCCAAAGGAGCTTGGTGCTCAAACTTAGGGATTGATTCACAGTTCTTGATAAATCCAATGCCTTCTGCCCACACGCCTCCCATCAAACTTCATTACAGTGTTCTATGAAAGTTGATTGATTAGCCTGAACACAATTATGCCAGGGAAACAGACAAGCTCTTGCTTAATTCAAGTATACTTATTTTATAATACACATTTTACTAATTAAATTTAACAAAATAATAATCACTGAAACTAGTAAAAAATAATAATAAACTATCACTACTTAAACAACAACAAAAAATAATAACACAACACATACACGCACATACACACACACAGTCACATCTTTACTTTTGGTTACTAATCTCCAGGTACGGTTATTTACATGTCTATCTTGTTTTGGTCAATCTGGTTGCTATTTTCCAGGAAAACAGTCTCAAACCAGGACGCTTCCTTCCACCAGTCATGTTTAATTCATCTCTCTTATGGCCAATAGATATAACCGTTACTATATATACATTTGGTTTTTAGTAAGATCATGGTGTTAAGGGAGTGCAGTTAATGCTACTCCACATTACCTGAAACAAACAATGGGATACACACAGCACAGATTTATGATACTAAGCATATTTTTATATTAAAAAGTTTCCTTATGTATTCTAGGAGTCTGGGATATCTGAAGGATTTTATATATGGTGTTTTGGCATTGTGTTTTGTATCCACTCTTACATTGTGCTTTACATACCGGGAATATGAAGCCGGAGTTACACATGCAAATACCCTAACAATTGAAAAGAACCATCAAGTGGCATTTGTAAATTTACTGTGAACATCGGCAAAAGAAATATGCAAATGAGAAGCAACTCTAGTAGGGTGGGTTATAAACTTTAATGAGATTAGACTGAAAACTATGCTAGGATTAAGTTGTTCCTTCTGTCTTTGTTCAAAGTGTTTTGTAATTGTTAGCAGAAATTTGGCATAAAATATTGAAAATAATCTTTTTTGCGTAGATAAATTACTTAGTTTTATTTAAAAGGTAAACTTTACCCCAGCACACATACTTTTTACTGATGGCGAGTTTGGAAAGGAGAAAGGGGGAAGAAATATATATTCTTTTCAGCTTTACATGCTTTCATCAGATTCTGGGCCCCATTACGTTGTTTAGGATTTTCTCTGAAATTGTATGCATTTTAGATCAACTGAGTTATCCTTTTAACCAGCTCTGACTGATGTATTATTAATATGCTAGAGGCAGTGCAAACTTCCCAATAGATGTTATGAAAATCAGACCATTCGTACAATAGGACAATGATGTTTTAATGAAAAATATTTTGGTTTCTCTATAAATGCTTTTTCTCTTCAAATAATGTAAAGGATCCAGTGAATAATATCCCAATATTTTAGCCATGTGCTGGGAACAACAACATTTATACTTCAAACAGAATTGCTGTTAACACTGTTGTCAGCAAATGAGCTTTCAATTAGTTACGTTTTAGATGCAGAAGAATGACCTTTCAGAAGAATGCCATAACCACCTGGTTCCACCCATTCTTTCCTCTTCTGGATCAATGAAAATGTAAAAGATGAAGCAGTATCAGCAGGAAAGATGGAAAATGACTCATCCTAGAGCAACTCATAGCCCACCAACTTGGGCCCTTTGGATTCAGATTGGGCGGTGGTGGTGGTGGGTAGTGTTGACAAGTGCTGTTGTCCCTGAGCAAAAGCATCAAAGTGAAAACAATTGCCTACCACTTTGCTGGCAAGACTGTGTATTTGACCTTTTGTTTTCATGCAGCGATGATGACATCTGAACCCCAAAAGATTTGTTCCAAAAATGCAAGCATTTCTGAAATATCTGGTCATTTTGTTTTTTATGGAAAATTTAAGAAAAGATTAGGGCAATCAGAACGGCAGCTTGCAGCCACAATATTGAATAATGCTCATTTTGATACGTTCATCTACTGTCAGTTGCTATAAATGACCACCTTATAACATGTACTGCAAAACCTCCGTAATCTGTCTCACAGGTTAAAATTCTTGTGCATGTGAAAGTTAAGAAAAGTGAAGCTTATTAAGCCATCCAAAAACTTTAGAGGTTTTTTATATTTATATAAACGTTATCAGATAAACTAACTACAATCTTTTCTAAAACCAGCTAAATCCTGGCTTTCCAAGACCAACAGAATAAAGCATGTTTTGATTTTATCACCTTTTAATTTATATATTTATTATGTAAGCTACTACATAAATAATGTTAAAGAAATATCATTACGCTGTGTATGTACCAAACTATAAAAAATTACTGTTCAAAGATAAAGAAATATTAAAAATGTAAACAAAATTCAAAATAACAATGTAAATAAGCACTAGAAAGTTATTATGGTAGGAGAAAAAGATACTGAACCTGGTCTTACTTGAAAAGATTTTTCTCTGAATTCCTTGTTCATGTCTAATCTCACAATGTGTGCTATAAAAATAGATTTATAGTCTTTGGGGAAAGTATAATCACATTTTTTCCCATTTTATGACTGAACCTAATATTTTAAGTGTAATTTTACACAGCATCCGACAGTTTTGGAAAATATCTAGTAAAATCAAGTGGCTTCCTGGTGTAATGCGATGGCAACACTGAGTAGAGTTATGCAAGCCTATATTCTTCCAACTTAAATATGTCTCCCAAGACACAAAATGAGTGGAGAGGCTATTTTGTTTTTCAAGAATCCTGCCTCAAGGTGAAGCTCAGATGCCTCTGTCTAGACATGATCACAAGTTTGTAAGGTCTTCTAAGGATGTGTCAATACATAATCTTTTTAAATACGACAGAAAAAGCAATGCAGCAATACTTTGATTTTAAATTCAATGCCTAACAGTGCCTCCTAAACATCAACAGAGCATCATAACCCCAGGCCATAGAGCACCATATGGGATAGCATCATTCACTCTGTGGTAGCTGTGCTACTGTGAGGACATGAGCACAATAGTCAGAGTCTGAAAAAGAGGAATTAGGAGGAAAGTTCTATGGCCCGGTAGTTGGGATGCTGGTCTTGAGGAAAGTACCCTTGTATTTGGGAGCTTACCTGAAATCACAGGTAACAAACTCTCTTTCCTTGGAACTGTCATTCCTTTGGCATTAACATTCTGGAAGAGGTTGGTTGATAAGATAGGCAGTGGAAAAACAAGTTGTCCAAGCAAGAGAAGCTAGGCAACGTCTTACATTTACACTACTTGAGAACAGTTAAGAAGTAAACAATTTGAAGCACTTCATACGGATAATCCCAACAAACAACTTTTTGAATGTAATATGTGTTGCATCACAGTGTTTTGCAGAAAAAAATAAGTGACATTCTTGGTTAGAAAAAATAAATTGAAATCTCTTCCACATTACTCTGTATTGCAGCAGAAATTGTGTATGGGGATTTCTGATAGAGAATATGATCATAAAATATATATAGTAGTAGATTTTCCCCATCAATATTCATTTTAATCTTAATTAATGTTTTAATGTTAATTTTAATGCTAATTACAATATTAGGAGTATGAGACTCTAAAAATAATTCTTACTGATTTTTTTCTCTGCAGTTATTTTTGTCTTTTATTATGCTTTAACTCTGCAATGCTTCATTTTTCTATGACCAGTTTCCCCGCTTTCTTCTATGAATCAACTGTTCCATTATGTATGTTAGACCATTAGAGAACTACTCCTTCATACTGGTCTGTTGGACTTCTCCAAAATTAGCACCATTCAAGTTTCTCAGATCTGTAGTTGTAGTATCTCATGTCTTCCAGGTGTACCAGTCTAAAAGTATCTCATAGTGCCAGCGAGGACCTAATTTACAGTGAATAAATTATTTTTTACACATTCAACATTCCTATCATGTATGGGCAGTGTTTGCCAGGATGATTAATCCGGAGGTGGAGCTGAGATGCTTTGTCTAAAGCTGTGAGCCATGAGTGCTTCAGCTTCATTTCAGCCCTGATCCTGTCTCGCTGACTTGAGTTTCTGCCTTGACCTCAGCCCTGCCTTGTCACTATGGATGCACCTGGCAGGCTGGACCATGGCTGACTCTGGTCACCATTGCCAATCTGCTCTGCTCTTTGTTGCTCAAGCAATGCAGCATTGTGCCCTTATCGGAGAGGGCCCTGCTCTGCCAATGCACTTGCCACCTTTGGCTCCAGGTTCGCCTCTCCTTACAGAGAAGCCAGTCCTTGCTGCTCCCCAATAAAGGCAATGACTGTCCCTCTAATCCTACAAGATCATTCTCTTTCATATTATTGAATAAACATGCAAAATTCCTTATAACAATATATTCGGTTACATTCTTGATATGCAAAAAAATAATGATTTCTTTAAGGATTGCAATTATCCAAGTAACCAAGTGTCACAGGGAACTGATGATGGCCTTCAGACTATTTCTGGATAGCAAATACCATGAACACAATACTTTCTGAGAAACAAAAACACTAAATTCGCATTATTGTTCAGTGTGGAAAGGAACTAAGCTGAGGAAAAAAAGAAAAGACAATTCTGCAGGATAGTTTCCTTAGTTTCAGCAGTTTCCCTGAGTTGACCCAGTGAAAATAACCTCCGTGCAAGATCATCTCTTGTCTAAGAGAACGTTTCTGTGCCGTGTGTGTTCCCCTTCAAAACAAAAATAATTTATAACAGGGGGAAAAAAAAAGTTATTACGGTTATGAGCAACCTTGTCTAACACTAACGACTTTAACCACAGGGAAGAGGGAAACATTAATTTTTCTTCTCATGCATCCCAAGCATTAATGTACAGCTTCAAGACAGTTAATCTTTCCCTTTTTTGTTCCTGCCAGTCCTACAGTCTTTTTAAGGAAAGATGTATTGCAACATCAGCCAAGAAAAATGAGTAAGTCATTTCTTTTCTATGGAAGAGGAATGAACAATCTATCCAGATAGTCTCAAGAAACAAAGATGAATAACGAAATGAATAGTTAATTCACTAAAAAGTGCAGTGTTGAGGTCACTGAATTTTCACTATTACTTGAAATGACTTTTTAATAGAGATTGTTTTGAAAAGCTCAGAGTTTGATTTTGATCTCTTAAAATGGCATTTTTCAGCTTTTCATTTTAGCATTTAATTTCAGAATTTGTCAGTTTTGATTAAAAATGTGAGAATAAATTATAAATAATAACTTCACATTAAATTAAATGATTTTTTTCTTTCCAAATTATTTAAGAAACAAACAAAAAAAGTTTAACAATGACCATAACTTTCTCTGAATGTATCTGAAGTAAAAGGAAACAATGTAAATATGTAAATATTATCTCACCAAGAAATATTGTAATACAGTTAAGTGTATAAGATACTCAAAAGCTTTCATTTCTCCAAAATGCTGATAATTTAAAATAGCAAAAAAATTACTAAAACAGACAAATACATGCAAACAAATGTCAATGTAAAGAATAAATTGCATTGGTTCCATCTTACTAAAGTAATTTTCTCATATAGTTTTTATTAAAAAATACGTTTACATACAGAAAAAGGGAGCAGATGAAGATTATTAATTCAGCAGAAAATTAAGATGTCAGTAAAATAGTATCTTTGGCAATAAGGCCTTGGAGAAAAAAATCTTATTTGCTTATACACCAATTTCATAATCATTTGTTAGAAGCTAGAATTGCTGATGTACACACAAAAATTTAGCTGATATAGTTCTGAAATCTGATGGGAAGATTTTCTTAGTTAGAATGTTCAAATGGCTGAGTTTAAATCTATTTAATAAGGGTCAAATGTACAAGAGGGGAAAAGGAAGTCAATGTGTTGTTACCTTTTTTCTGTACCCAGGACAAGTTGGAAGTAAAAGATCTTGCTGGCTTTGAGCGTAGTCTTCTGACTAATAAAAGAGAAGGTGAGGTACTCTCTGATGTCAGCTGAAGAAAGCCAAGGCAGAACAGAGGGAATGAGATAAATGGCTGAGCATGTCTAGAAAATATGTTTTACAATAAATAAATATATATTTAAAAAAAAAAAAACACCAAAAAACACACAGTAAAAACATAGGGACTTTAGACAGAATGATACTGGAATTCTTTTTTTTCAATATTAGCAGAAAAATAATTTATTTAAATTGTTAGTGAGAGTTTTCTAACCTTTGAAATACAGCATTGCAAGTGAGTAAATTCTAGGTTAGTCCTCTTTTTTTAGAAGTACTGAAGAACTAATTCAACCCTAAAAAGTAATGGTGATTACTGCAAGTGATCATGATTTGATTACTCTTGTGTGGAAACCAATAAAGCATTCTCTGGTGCATACCAGGAGCTAGTTTCACAAGCATACAGATAATTATGGGCTTACTCAACTGGTAAATAGAAACTAAAGGGAAAAACGTGAATTATTTTTGTGAACTACTTAAGAATACTGACTAAAATACACAGTTCCTTAAAATACACAGTTGCCTAAAGCCTTGTGGATTATTTGTGATGATTTCAGAGAATGAACATCTGTACATGTATTCCAAACAAATTACTGAATTGTTCACTCTAGCAATATTCTTGAACTTTAATTTTTCCGTGTTCATCTTTCACACAGTGGTTCTACTCATTCGTGTTCTTATTGAACTAATTAGTTGAGATCCTCAGTTTTTTCATTCCAAGGCTTTGTTCAACCCTTTAACAAGCCTATTTGCACTCCTCTGAATCCTCCAGTTTTCCACCAAGGTCTTCAATATGAGAAATGTAATTTCCTTGGCCGCCAGTAATAAGAGAATTAATACATGCAGGGATCACACTAACCCTTTAGGCTGTGGCGCCACAGTGGATGTTCATATGCAGAAGATCATCCACTAGTATTTTTAATTTTTTTCCACAGTCACTGCTTTCCTGTGGAAGTTTTATTGGCAGCTATGAGAGACATTCCAACATTTGGTCATATTGAAACTTGTAAATTTATATATATGTTTATATACATATCAAGTCAATTGTTTTTTGGGGTTTTTTTGTTTGTTTGTTTGTTTGTTTGTTTGTTTTTAAATCTAGCTTTTGCCATGTCTGTCTGATTTCCTAATAGCCAAACACACCTCTTTGATGCTATCTGTTAATGGTAAAAATAACTTTTTTTTTTTTAATTGACAATGAAATTGCTTTTTCAACAAAAGCTGACACAAGCTTTAAATTATATTCCAAATAATTTTTGGAATTAGGATCTACATAGAAGTTCACCTCATTGGTCAAGATTTACTATTTATATCCCTTTTTTGAAATCAATTGTTCAACCAGTGTTTAATCCATCTGGTATGCACCACACTAATTTTGTGTCACTCAAGTTTCTTAACCCTAAGATGTGTAGCATCAAGTCAGGCATTACAGAAACCTATTGCATTAGCATTTCATCTGTAAGATAAACTCATATTCTCATAAAAGTAAAGTGAAGTTAGTTTGGCAAGATATATTTCTCAAAACCATGTGGGGAGTAGCATTCATTACATCAACATCTTATTTTTTGAAGAGTAAATTTCATACTAGCCAGCTGTTCAGTTTTTGAGGCAACACAATGATCATTAAAGTGAACAATTTTGGAGATGTGTTGGACGTGTTTCTAAAATGCATACTGCTTTCAAATGCTATGACTAGACAGGAGTTGGGATCTCATCTGTGAAAGTCTTGGCTCCTGGTACATGTAAGATTAGATTAGATGGTTGCAGTTACTCATTATTTGCTTAAAAGAAACAGTTTAAAAACAGTTGCTTAGATGAAACAGTCTATGAAACAGTTTAAAATCTCTGAGTGTACAACAAAAAGCCACCACACCAGGATACACCATCATTGCTGGATCAAAGCAGTACTTAGTGATGATAAGAAAAAGACCCCTCCAGATAACTATTCCTTTCAAATCCAAGCATTAGGAGATTTTTTAAGAAAAAAAGAAAAAAAAAAAGAAAAAAAGAATTTACAGGTGATTTTCAATATGTGCCTTGTATCATGATTATGCCAGCTCTCACACATCAAATGTGCTACAAATTAAGTGACTCTCATTAAACAATATGAGAAACAGTCTTTGCTGTTCCATAGCTCCTCCTCTGGATTTTCCCTTGGCAGAATACACGGACCACAGGCATAAAACAAGGTAGTAGGTAAGCGGAGTCTGGTGCTTACATGTCTCCTGGCTAAATTTAACTCCACGGGTGTGATTGGAAGCCTTTTTTTTTTTTTTCATTTCTGGTTGAGAACAGTTCTGTCGTAGGCAGCCACGCAGCTCTGGACTCTGCCTGATTCATATGTCAGCGCCAAGGCCAAGCACTGGACTTACTGCGTGAGCTGAAAAGACTTCAAATGCCTGTTCCGTGCTGGGCGTGCTGATCAATGGCACATCGACAGCTCTATGCCAACACCCCACTTCAGTGGGACCATAAGACTACAATAAGTACGCAGTGCTTTGTAGTATTAAAAACATTCCCTTTTTATCACATACTTTTACATTTCAGCAAGGGGCAGAGCGATTTCGCTGCATTTGTCAGTCTGAGTTAATGCAGTGCTGTGCTACTCTTTGGTCCCACTACATTAGATAATCACTCTACTACACTGATGAATTTTAAACCCAACGTTTCTATGTAAATTTTTCCCAAGGACAAGCGTCTTCTGTGTAACCTAAAAGCAATAGGTTTTCTATTCAAACCTTTCATTTGAACATATTTCAACTTTTGATTCCATCAACCATTTAAACATACTCTTTAATTCATATTTAAAGTTAAATGATACTTCTCCCACACATTTCTGACTTAAAGACTTTTTTTTTTTTTTTTTTTTTTTTGAGTGATTACATCTTTAGAACTAGGAAAATTCACTCTTTATGGGCAGCTTAGTCTTTGAATCCTTTGTCTATCAGAAAGCAAGAAAGTCTCTCCTGGATTTTCTTTAATTCCTCTTTCTTACTGAAATTATATATTTTAACTAAAAAAAAAATCCTTTCAGTGGCAATTCAGATCTAATCTTTCCAGAGCTGGCTAAATCTTGATGTGAGGTGAATATATACTGGTACCATAAATTAGTCACTTTCCTCTAGAAATTCTTCCTCATGAATTTGTCTTTGATCCTATCAAGACTTTCAAAGCTTGAACACTAGTTAAAGATCTTCTAAAGAAAGCAATTTGAAATTACATATTAAGGAAAACTATTAGACTTTTTCCTAATTATGGTTTGAGACTCATTTAAAAGGCATCAGGGCAATAAAGCTTTTTAAAGTCAGCTGAGAGGAATTATGGCACTTAAAAGCTGTATTGCTGCCTGCTGGGGATTCAGTTGTGATTTCAGTGAACACTTGTGTTAAGTTACAAGACATCGTGTGTGTATTAAAAAGACAGAGACCCCAGGCAAAATGCTCAGGAGCAAAGCCTGTAGGACTTGTGTGTGTGTAGCATGAGAATGTGCCCTGATGTTTAATACACGGCGAGTTAAAAAAAACAAAGTCCTTATCTCTTCAGGAAGGAAGCACGCATCTGGAAAACCAGTTCTGGGATGTACACTGCCCAAAACACTAGGAGGGCACCTGTAGGTGTCTAAGAGCTTTACCATGTGAATAATTCTCTTGGATTAAAACACATTTCCTCACAAAAATAAAATAGAAATAACTTCATAATTTTATTTGTGCTTGGCACTTAATCACTCCATCTGCTTTGTCTTTTTAGACACTGGTATCTGATATTAGCCCAGTTATTGAACGGTAAACACAATTTTGACATATTGGCTGATTTACATCTTCTGATCCTGAAACTACATGGAGGGTGTCTAGACAAAAGGAAGTTGGTTTTAGTTCCTTTCTCAGATACAGCTGAATGCTCAAGGTGTTTTAATAAGACACAGGTGTATAAATAGCGTGCTGAATTTTCATTATCATTTTCTTTTGTCTTCCTATGTCATCAGAATTCTGTTTGTTGTTGTGGTTGTTTTTTTCATTACATAAAATTTCATTTCCACCTTTTTCTGAGTTACTGTTTCTCTGGACCTCAACTGTCTTTTCTCTAACCTTTTTCACATTTTCAGATTGTCTTCTAGAGGAAAATTTCAAATGTAGATGACTCTTAGCTAGATAGTTTTTCCAATATAATACTGTTGCTCATCTTAATTAAAACTTTTTGGAATAATAGAAATGGTATAGGAACTGAACCAGGAAAAAAAGAAATCCAGAAGCCTCCACCCACCTTGAATGAAACAATGTGTAGTTTAGGACAATTAGAACATCCGTATGCAGTGTCATCTAAAATTATCCAGCACAATTCATGGTAAATGATTTTTCCTGTTTTAATCACATGTAACAAATTTGCAGTCATTGCCTTATCCTAAAAGTCCTTCAAATTAAGTTTTGTTGGAGAAAAGGAGAGGGAAACTGACTTACCTTAGCTGCTTTACGTAGTACTCAGCTGCATTTTCTTTAATTTTCTAATATGCAAGGCTTATTCCAATCTCTGCAGCTGTTAGTCTAATTGGATGATTTCCTGTTTGAAATGCAGAATAATTTAAAGTGACTAGCAGTTGTTCAGGGAACCTCCCTTTCTAGGACATAACTTAATCTGACATATTCAACGCTCATCAGAGATTCAACATCTTTTCAAACTGATTACTGCTTCCTCCATCACACTCCAAGTTCCTTGACTTCCATTTAAGTGTTCCAATTTAGAGCTTGATTATTCAAATGAAACTAAGAGGAAAAATCAAGCTTCTTTTTTTTTTTTAATTCTGCTTCTTCAAACAGTATACTGCAAGCACTCTGTAGTATTTACTAGGTTTCTCATCTTCTGTGATGCAATCACAAGCTCTGTATTTTGGCGTTTAGCATTGCTGAGATTAAGGCAATGATGTGGGGGAAGTTCATGTTGCATATTATCAGAATATATCTGGTGGAAAAATATATTTTTTATCAAAGAGGACAAGAGATTCTTTTGAGTCACATGAAGAGCATAAATATTTGAATCACAGGAAGGTATCGGTTTTGCAAGATGTACAAATAACCAAGAAATAGTATTTCTCTGTATAACCTCAAAACTTAAAAGTTTGCATCTAATTTAATAGGCTCCAAACCTTATGTTAGGCAGGTAATTTTGAAATTGGAAAATAATGTACGAGAGAGAATGTTCCCCTTACTAAGACAATTACTTAGGCATGTGGCCCTCCAATGAACTTAATCACACCTACCTCCTGACAAAAGTCTGCTTACCATCTGACTTCTTTTGTTTCATTGTTTTTATTTTTTGTTTTGTTTTGTTTTTCTTTTTTTTCTTTTTGGTACTGTGATTGGTTTGTTTTTGTTTTTTTTTTTGTTTTTCTCTCACTATATCATGCATGCCTACAGCAGACATTTTCCTCTTGGAAGTGTAAGGCAGCAATGTTTATTCTACATCCCCTTGAAAACATGAAAACTCTTTCTCAAGTAGTTGTCCAGGAAAATCATCCATGTATCTCTCATTAAGGTTAATGAAGAGTTACTTGGCTTAAAACCTATACCTGCAGAATAAGCTCTTGAACAGTAGGTAAAGGAAAAAACATTTGCAAACAGACTATGCAATAAGCTCCAAAGGAGGGAATAAGGTTTCTTCTGCATGGAAAAAATCTGGGAAGGCATTTACTGAACCATAACGAGAACAGTTCACTTGAGGTTTCATCTAGAAACTTGCCTCCTTTGTAAAAATGACTGGGGCACGAGCAGCTCACTAAAAAAAGTGACTCAGAAGACAGAAGAGACAGCTAAGATTTCTTAAGATATAGACTGAGTCCGTGGCTATCACTTAAATTCAAACAAATAAAACACATTAAAAAATCAAACTCACTAAATGCATCCTGATACAACTCTTATCCATGTGTTCATGATGAGGGAAACCGAAACACTTATCCAAGGATCATTTTCTATCTGTTAACATTTTCTAGCTGGGAACTTAGCAGACTGCTGTTGAAAAGTGGCAATCCTCTCTTGTTTCAAGCTGTCATTCCTGTTTTACCTTACATTGCTACCAGACAAGTTTTCCCTCAGAGGTAGAAATTAAAAAGGAGTTCAAACGTTGAAAATAAAATCTGCCTATGGCATAAAATATTGAGGGTGATTTTCTTCATTATTTCTGAGGGGAACAACATGTTTCAGCTGCAGGCCATCAGTGGGCAAGTGTGTGTACAGTTGTATATGCATTTCCTTTCTATTTTTTGCATTTATTTCTTACTATAATTACGAAATTTTACCAGGTCAAGCCTAAAAAAATTACAATAATTTTCCTAAAAGAAACAATCAAAATGAGACTACTATAAAAATGTCCCTGCACAACACTACCCATTTTATAGCACAAAATCCACTTTGGATTATCTGAAGAGAAAGCAATTGGTGTTGAGGTTCTGGAGTACATTTTATGTTTTTTTCTTTACTTTAGGATAACTCTACTTTGGTCCCATGGACTAAGTGACCACTGCCTGATGGAGTACATTAGCTATCCTCCTGGAGCTCTTTTTCCAGTTTAGTTTCATCTAAGAGGATACAATTAATGATCTCCTAGACCAATCTGTGATGTGAATAAGAACCCAGAGAAGAGCGGGAAATTCTTTTTGGAAGCACAGTACTGGTCCAGTCTAATTAGATGTAACCCGTTAGTCTAACCTGTTTCTAAATGACACCAATAATATATTGCTACTGAGATCTCCGTGTAATATTTCAGGTCTATTATCATGTAATAAATAAATGTTCTTCAATAGTCTGCTAAATTCTCTTCTTTCCACATCCAAAATTGAGAAAATATGAGGTGAACTGGGCTGACAACCTTCTTGCTGACTGGGGTTAATATTTTGGCTTTCTATTTCTGTAAAGGAGGATAAATGGAATTTCCTTAGGAAAATTTCTTACAAAAGAATTGGCTTTTTAAAATATTCATCAGTTTCTTTTGAACCTCAGATTTTTTGTAAAGCATATTACAGATGTGATTGTGTATGGAAAAACCAGTCAGCAGAGATTTACATTAGCAGTGTTAATGAACTCTGCTTTACAGAGTTTTTATTTAGTAAAATTAGATGTCATTGCTTTAATCCATTATAAGGACGTATTATCTTGCAGCTAACGTCCAATAATTTCTCTTATGTAAGCAATTAGTGCAAGTGGGGATCTCAGTATAGCAGTTTGACAGAAGCGTTAAATATAGGTATCATCTGCACACACTGGAAATGGTGATTGTTTCTTCTAAGAATACAGTCCAAAAGTGAACAAAAATAGGAGAGGAAAGTACCCAGAATGCAGTCTTGGCTCATATCATAACAACTGTGTTAATCAGAGCTTTGTTTTGCACTGCCTGCAATTGCCTTTCAACAGTCAGTACAAAAGTTAGCAAAGCCGGAGCATTCATGTGACAAGAATAACTCCCTTAAGAGCAGGAACTGAAGCTGACTTTCTCCAGAGAGGACATTGCAGAAGTGCAAATGCAAGCACTTGGGGAAGGCTTGTAGCATGGTAATTTTAGTAACAGACTACAGGTTTTTGTGTCCAGTTCTCGCTGAGAAGTACTGGATTTGTTTCCGTGCACCACGCCGTCTGAAGCTAAAGAAAGACAATGTCTGAGTTATTGCATGACTGCCACATATTTGTACCTGTAAAACACCATCATCTCAGACACTGTTTTGGTTATTTTCATGCTCAGGTCTCTGCAGGTCCTTGGTAAAATGAGAAATCCCTGACCTTACAGATTGCTCACCTCTGTATTGTGAGAACACACAAACATGATCAGAGCAGAGAGACATGAACCATTTCCCCATAAAAGGCCGTACAGAGGCTTTGAGTTGTGAGGGATACTTTGGTGGAGCCATTCATCTGTCTCTAAATTACATTAGATATTGAGTGGATTTTATTTTATAAATATATAAAAATACAGCTCTGCTGCCAAATCAAGCTGAGAAAATCAGTGATCCTGACTTGGCTGCTGTCAATAAACTTTTGCATGGGTTTAACAAGGCACTTTTCTGTTCTGTGGTGCATCCTAGTGCCTGAAAAGAATATTCAAAATCCAAAGTAAATAAAGCAAAAAGAATTTGCAAGATAATCTAAATAACATATCCAGGGACCTTTGATTAAAAAAGAAAAAGAGGCATAGATAGCAAGCTGGACAAAAATTAGGCATACTATCTGTGGTGAGGTGATTAGCTTTTAACAAATGAGCCTGAAATCCCCGGTTTGAATGTGATGGAAACATTCCAAGTTTAAATGATAAATTCCCTGTTTCCTTTTTACGTGTAGTTGTTCCAGGTAGAAACTTCCCCTCAATAAAAAGACAGGCACTCAATCTAAAACAAGTTTGGTAACGGATAAGTAAGAAAAATTACTCTACAATTTGAAGGGCAAGATTTCAAAATGAAAGGCAGTAAAAGTAGAAAAGCTGAACAAAGGAGGGCAATAAAAGAAGACAGCTGAGGTGGGTGAGATGTACAGCAAAACGTTTCACCAATTTAAGCAGTTATTAAAATAAAAAAAAAATATTAAACTACCCATTTTTCTGATGGAAAACCACAAGAATCTTCTTAATAGATTTTTGAGGATTAATACTGGAGGAATGAAGTTACCTCCACTTTACCAAAAATTCTGTGGTAGTTTGTAAGACACGCGATTTCTGCACCTCACACACAGAGTAATGTCAAAAAATATGTAGCGTCCTGTTGATGATCCTTTACTGTTAATATACATAGTGTCTGACTATTCTTAGATGAAAAACAAAAACATGCTGAAAAGCAGTCCCTGAAGATGACCTCTGCAAGAAAGATGATCTCTTGTGCCTGAAACGTATTACAGAACAAATTGAAGGACAGGGAAACTTTTACAGCAATAAGAGGTCAGGAACACATCTCTGGATCAGCTTATTGCTTCTCTAAGCTACTTTCACAATTTGCATTATGAATTTTATTAATTAGCAGAAAATAAAAGATTTGGGGTTTTCCCCTTCTTGCTATAACTGCTTCAGTTTGTTTTTTTTTTTCTTTTCCACATTAAGATATTGGATTATGATAGCAATAGTATTTTTTTTTAACAAAATTAAAGATGTTAAATCCTCCTACATAGAACAGAATTTTTAGTAATTTCCTTGAAGCCTGAAGTCTGGTTACAAATAAATTATCTTTAACTACCGTTGTTTTTTTTTTCCTAACAGCCTCCACTTGTTATGTCATTTGCAGACCTTACACTAGTAATGTGCCCCTTAGACTTTCTCTGAAGACATTATTGAATGTTCCCATGACAATTTGCAACAGCATGATCTTTTGGAGAAGCTAACCTAGTGCTCTCAGTTTGTGGTATTGGGCTTAAACTTCATTATTACCCAGGAAATTGAGGTACTCTTAGAAATTGCTGGAAGATGACAGCTCCATTTTGTGACAATTTCTGAGATTTTAAAATGCATTTGTTCAACCTCAGAGTGAGGAAAAAGCATCCTGTTTTTCTGGAAAAATGAATGGTGTCAAAATCTTTATTTTTGTTTCAAATTTTCATTCTGACCTCTCCCTGTCTCTCCAGAAATGATCAGAGTTTGCCTTGGAAGGCAGAAACTTTTCCATGGCTATCATCACCAGAATCCATGTGTCTAATGAAATTTTGTCTTTGAAACCTTTCTTTTTGACAGTGCAAAGAAAAAAATTATGCCTTTGAAAAAATGTTGCTGCAGCTCTTTCACAGATTATTATTCTTTTGCCAAAAAGCAGATTGCTTTCAAAACTTTACGAAAATCTCTCTGCAAAAAAGGCGACTTGTCAATAGCCTTTTTATTGAGCAAAAAAATGGAAAAAATATAATCAGATGAAGGTGTTTATTGCATATTCAGTTGATCTCCAGGTACCTGTTGGAGCTGAACAGAAAGGAAGCAAGGCAAAGCATACTGAAGGCAAAAATATACTAAATAGTCTGCATGAGGAATGATCTTTTGGAACACCCAGAAGGCAATCTTTCTAGGACAATTTGCAAGATTTCTTCCTGACAAAAATACAGAAAATTAATTCTTTATGTTATTCTCAAGAGATTAGGGCTTACTTAGAATGGGGAGCATGCCTGCAAACTCTTCACTGGTCAATGGATTTAGACTCCAGTTTGATCACAGAATAAATCTGTCTTTAGGTCTTGTGGTATGAGATCAAAAGAAAATCCCATAATGCAAAGTAAGAAGCCAATATAAACTCATTCTGTATGGTCAGTTTTGCTTAAAAGATGTTGCTGTGTTAACTTTGAAGTTTCAGGCTTTCTCCTGGAATAGGTTTCAATGTGTTATCTGTTTTCCTACATGCTTGAATAGAAAGGGTTTTAAACGCTGTACTGTATGCTTCAGTGCTCGTTTGAAGAAGTGCCAGCAAGCCCCCTTTCCTGCCCTTCTCTGTCCCCAGTCTGGATCAAATTTGTATTCTTGTTTATCTGGTAACACGCAGATACAATATTAAAGTTACTGAAGCATGGAAATAAGGTATAAAAATGACTATTTTTGCTAAATACTAAGGCTTAATGCAAACAGAACTAAGTAAATGCCTGTTAGTTTACAAGGTTGGGGGACTATAGGTAATGACTCTATACTGCCATGGTTTTTATAGTGCAGCTTGCTTTGTCCATATTCATGACTCCTGTGACTACCTTGCCTCTCATTTGATTATTAATGAAAGTTAGTATTTTTCCAGCCTACTGATGTATTTTTGTTAGTTCTGCTGTCTGTCAACCAAAAAAGGGTTCTGTGTGTGCCTTCACCAAACTGTAGTAAGAGACAGGTAATGAGAAATGGCCAACAAATGAAGAAAAAGCAATTAAGCACTGCTGTCAAGCTGACTTCACAAAAAAAAATATCTCTTTTAAAAACTGAGTAAGGAGAAAAGTGGTACGAGTGCTACAGCTGGGGTTGTCAGAGAAAACCCACTTCAGAAAGTAAAACATACTGCAGAGTTCAGGATTTTTTGTCTAACTCATCAGAAAGGAGTTCCAAAAAGAAAATGCAGATGTCACCAAATAAGTAGTCAAAAAAGAGAGAGAACCATCTGTTGTATCATTTTTCCCCCCTTTAGGGGGAAGGAAAGACCTTCATAATCTGAGTCAGACACCTGCAAATACGAGACCTATGGAAGGGGATTTTTTTCCCACTACAGCTTGGAGAATTTAAAACAGGATGGGGTGGGGAAGGGAAAGGGTAAAGGAAGGGGATGAAAGAGCAAGGAAACAGAGAATTTTAGAAATTTTAAAGATTTTAGTTCCTCTTTACAGACATTTGTAAATGCTATTTATAGAGAGTAGTCTTTGCAAAACAATGGCAAAGAGTCAGATATTAGTAGATGCATCCACTAATGCAAATTTCACAGGAAAGCCTATAATTTTGTTAAGAATAGATGTAACCTTGGGTCCATTAGTTTACAATAAACTAATGTTATCAAAAGGTGAATTTCTGCTGAGAAAACACATTGCTTGAAATATAAGAATACATTGAAGATTGAGTTAAAATTCTGCAGCTGCTGTCTTGAACATTCCTCAAAGATTAGGATAATATATATTTCCTGGAAGCGGTAGCCATGAAAAAGGGTAACATTACAGAAATGTAAAACAATCAAGCAATGAGCACTGATGTGTGACTGCAACCTTCATTTCACCTTGAAGTTCCTGTAGATGGAGTTTCAGAACATAAAGAGATTAAATATTTTTCTTGAAGAGCTTTCACGTTAAGTCCCAGAATTGCAACCAGGTCCTACGGGGTGACCTGGTTTGAAGTTAATGGAACTCTGCAAGGATGCCAAGGTCACTCCTTGCCAAGCCTCTGGGAGAGACTCAGCCTGTGTCAGGTCTGACAACAGGAGTGATGACAGTAGACAAAGTAACCCTGAGGCAAAGTCTGAATCAAAATCAGGTCGCATGTAAAGGAATCATTGGGGTTGCACTTGTCTGCATCAGCTGAGAATCTGGCCCTCGGGGAAGGAAGGTTAGTGGCAGATGGTGGAGGGTTCTGTGGATAGACTTCAGAAAGGGCAGCAAAGCCACATAGCAACGATGAAGATCTGTGGAGGCAGAACGACAGAAAGTGAAATACTAGATCTTGACTCAGCACACTTTCATTCCTCTCTTTATCCCTTTCTTGTATAAACCTTTTATTTATCTTATATATTTTTACTGCTCTTCACTCTAAGATCTATTTAAACTGAAATACTTAGATGGATCAAACCATTCATTGTTACGAAAATGTGATGTCTTCCACACTGGGCTCAAGTAAGGTGTAAGGTCTTTCAAACAATACTGCTAAAACAGCAGAAGAAAAAATAGAGGCTGCTGCAATGGACCTCATAAATGAAAGCTCTGAAATGTGGTCAAAATTTGAGACAAGCTGTTTGAAACAGAACGTTAAAAACTGGTAAATAGAAACTAGGGTTTTTTTCAGAACAGATTAAATGAATATGTCACCATCCTTATAAAGTACTAAGCTAATGTATTTAAGTCCTCTTGAACCACAGATGACTGAAAACAGGATTTATGACCAAGCAACTACCTTCTACTGCAGATCTGCGCACTATGGTTCATAAAATAACCTTGAATGCTCTGTTAAAAAAAAAAAAAAAAAAAAAAATCCAATATTTGAAATGATATCCAGCACGAAGATGGCAAGGACATGGAGCCTAGCAGAGCCACGGCATTTGGTAGGTAGAACACATCAGGAACACAACACTGAGTTGCTCCCTGACAATAAGTCTTACCATCCAACTAAAGATGGGAATGTAACTGAAACCAAAATCCCTCCCCTATCAGTTTTTTTCCTTGAAGAATAACAAAAAATATTAGAGGAAAATGGTTTGAGACCCGTATGGTGTCTCCTATATGTGGAAGGTTTTCAGATTCCGTAGAGTTGGACAGCAGTACTAAATCCATCATAATCAACCATAGCTATTTAATGATGAGGCTAAGGCTGCTATCAGAGGCACCTGTGAAAGTGGTTTTGGTGTTCTTAAGACTACATTTATATAGAACAATGGCCACTGTCTCTTCTGATGTATGCTATACAAGAGATCTGAAGCACAGGAAAAGAATTGTAATACACATTTGCAGGCATCACAAGAGGCTTCTTTGTCAAGAGCACTCTATACGCAATCATACCACAGGAAATCAAGTCTTGATTGAAAAATGTAGATCTGCCTGAGGTAAAACTATGGTACCAAAAATCCCACTGTGATCACTGGAAGCCAGGATTGAATTACAATTAACAACAGAAAAATTGTCAGGTAAGATCTTCCCTTTAAGGTATTTTTTTTCTCCCTCATATTAAGCCTTTATATTTCCATTGTGAGACTTAAACTTTAAAGACTCTTGCTTAGAGTCTGCTTCCTACACTAATTACAGACACTAAGCATCTGTTAGAATGTCCTCTGGTTACCACTGGAATTTAAACTACTACAATTCCCCACAGTATAGCAGTTAAATCTTAGTGTTTTAAGTCTATATTCCCATGTACTTACTATGCAGTGAAACAGTAGAGACATCTGAAATATGCAGCTAAATTCTAACGCATTCTGATAATGAAGGAGATAAGGCAATCATTCACTGATCTTTTCAAATGGAGCACCTCCATCTCCCTATTCAGATATGCAACTTCTAATTGCTCATTTTCTGAGAATAGTCCATACAATATAAAGTTCTCTCCAGCTTTGGAGAGGTAACACTGAAAGAGAAATTACAGATCTCTCTTCAGCATTGTAGCTTCATTCTTCACATCTGTTTGTTAGTCTCTGAAAATTGTTTGCTTTCCTTTTGGAACTGCACAGTGATTAAAAAAAGCCCATTTGCTCAGAAAACTCACTGGTTTGTCTTTCTGATGTCTCTGCAAATTTTATTCTGCCAGTAGAACTGGGAATTCTCAAAATATTCAATCTTGGCTTTTCTGCTTTTTTCAGATGAAGAAACAATCAGAGCTCTATTAGTTTGCTCAATTTCAATTCTATTCCTTGGAGTTTATCTGCTTTACCTGAGCATGCAATCTTCCAAAATAAATGTTCCCGGCTACCAAACCTATTGTAATAGACCCTGTATTTTGGATTTGTTGTTCAGTTCTCCGGCTTCTCTCACTCCAAGGCTGATTCATTATCTCTGCCCTAAGGCTCATTCAGGTCCTGCCACCTCACTAGCCCTTTCTAGTAAACTGATATGAAATGTTGTGGTCTCCTGGATTTATTTTGTGGGGGTGGTTGACTGTTGCAGTAATCCTGTTCTTTTTTGCTTCTTGTCAGACACACATTTGGAGTGCAATGATTTTATCACAGTCATATTAGAGGGGTGAAATAATATTTCCAACAGTGACTGCATAACCAACACCCCTCACTGCATCCCCAAATTTCTATCTTAATGGAATATTTTCATCTCAGCTACACAGGCTTACAAGCAAAATGGAGTTTAAATGTCCTAAGGTGGATTTCAAAATTTTTATGCCTGAATCCAAAATCAAGATTCCCCAAGCAGTCATTGAGTTGCTAATTAATCCTGGGACCATCAGACTTTTATGAACATTGCACTATTTTACATTAATATCTTTCACTGCATGCTGGAAGCATCTTATCCTGAAAACGGATAAGACTGTCATAGCTCAATTAAACCCTCTGCAAAAGTAACAATAACAACAACAAAAAAGGCTTTTCTCTTCTTATATAGCTAGAGGAACTTGATCCCTCTGGCATTTTCAGTCCATAGGTACTGAGCTGGGACCCATGCAGGTATAGCTAAGACCTTGTTGCTGTGCTAATTAATATCCATTTTTATCTTGGATGTAGGCTACGAGGTTCAATTGTCTCTTCTCCTGTATGATCTTCTGACAATTTCTAAGTCTCACAACAGATAGTCTATAGGAAACTATAAGATATTTGGGGATAAAGGAAGGGAAGCAATTAGGATGAAGGGAAATCACTTTTCACATTATCTTTAGTATAGCGGTTCTAGCATTGTGCTGGGTAGGGAAAGCAGGGAGTGAATGTGGTACTGATTAACCAGCTGGGAATCCAGTATAGGAACAGGAGGTAGTGGGTGAACTGGAACTCACGTCTCCCTTGCTCCCAGTTAACACTGCAGGTAGTGATCTGTCTCCTCATGCATATGAGCTTCAGTTGACAAGTGATTTATGACTGACAGAGTGAAATAAAAACTTTTCCCTCAATTCTACCTATCATTCATTTAATTCCCCCTGTTCAACTCATTTGGGGGCTTCCCTCTGATCTGACAGCTCCATGAGCGCCTCTGATTCTGTTTCTAGGAAGACAAGATTTGCTTTCCTGAGGAGTTCCATTCTTAGTTTCTGCCTTATTCTTACTACAATCTAGTGGAAGCCTGGTCTACTGCTTTCTAGGGGCCAACTCAGAAATCATGCTGCTACCAGCCATATGTGGGGTGTGCTCTCACAGAACTACCCAATACTTAAAGGGGGCCTACAGGAAAGGTGGGGAAGGACTCTTTATCAGGGAGTGCAGTGATAGAATGAGGGGTAACAGTTTTGAACTGAAAGAGCGTATGTAGATTTAGATGAGATTACAGGAAGAAATTATTTACTTAGTGAGGGTGGTGAGACACTGAAAAATGTTGCCCAGGGAAGCTGTGGCTGCCCCATCCCTGGAAGTGTTCAAGGCCAGGCTGGATGGGGCTTTGAGCAGCCTGGTCTAGTGGGAGGTGTCCCTGCCCATGACAGGGGGTTGGAACTAGATGAACTTTAAGGTCCCTTCCAACTCTAACTGTTCTATGATTCCATGATTGATGTCTTCATTCCTGGGTGGATTGCAGCTTACATTTACTTCCCAGAAGAGTGCTTGAACAACCAGTCTATACTGTGTTCTGGGGAAGAATGCATATTCTATCCTTCCTGTTGAAGTCAGTCCATTGTGCAATATAGAATATGAGAATGATTGGGACAGAACTGGAACCACCAACTCTGGCAGCTCCAGACTTCACGTATGTGATGTGTTCTGCATTGGACGTAAAGCAAACAGGCAGCAGACCACCTCCGCATTGTACATATGGTGGCCATTATCTGGAATTTCTGGATCGTGTCCAGGGAGTTAATTCCCAAAGCAATAAAGTGACAGATTATAGCTAAAAGCAGCACATTAGCATCCAGATTGGAGGATATGGTGGTCCGGCAGAAAATGGAGCCTGATTCAGTGGCATAGGAATTAGTGGTTCAGCCAGGAAGGGGAAAGTCTGACACCCCTTACCTCATTTCCTAGAATTTAGTTTTTAATCTTTTTTCCCCCCAAAGAAAGTGAACTGAATGTCATGACTATGCAATCACCTAGAGCTAACACTCATGTAACCACTGTCATGGACTATAAAATACTCCAGAATGAAGCCATTGAATTGAATAATTTTAAGTACCTACAATAACAGTTTAGGATTGTTAGAAAATTGATGCACTCTTACCTAAACAGGTGCTTCAAAGTCCCAAACTGAGCAGCATGCAAGCAGCCTTTTTCTCAGCTGAATAATCGTAATCCTCCTAATCTCTCTCGCTTTGTTAAAATGCCATTTGACCCTGGAAGAAGGTAAAGGCCTGTCTTTCTCCAGAATCATCATATCTTTGCCTGCAGGGCCTCATCTGTTTGGTGCTCTCAGACCAAGTCTAAGAGCTCCAGCTCTGTCTAAAATGTGCCTGCAAACATGCCCATCTGCCAATTGCTCTGTATCTAGGGCACCACTGAGTTTAAGGATAACTTAAATTTAGGTGGCTCCTTTGCTTGAAAGGTCTTTTTATCCAGGCCTCTCATCTCTTTTCAGGCCTTTTTGTCGCTGAGGTATGTCAGAATAGGGTGGAAATAAATGCATTCAGTTTCTGCTGTTGGAAATCTTTCTACTTTGCGTGAAATATCTAAATATTCATCAGACCCAAGAGAAAATAAGCACAAAGATAACTGTAATTTAGTGTTTGGACACATCTGAGGAGGAAGAAAGACTGGAATTTTGCCTTTGCTGTATTATTTTAATTTTATATTAAGTATTCATTGGGCAATAGACTGATATCTAGGCTTTCTTCCCTTTTCTGGATGTTTTCTAACCAACACATTTTAGACTTGTGGTTCATTTTCTCTCTTTCCACTCATTTCCAACACTACATTGCTCCAAGTTAAACAATATTTTCACTGAAAGGGAATAAGAGCCTACCCCACACTTCTGTTCCGCAAGAACATAAAGTATCTTAATGGTTAGGTCTTTCTTGTGTGGTAAGACATATGGGTTTGAACACTCTTCAAACGCTCCTACCTTGCTGTAACTGTAGGGAGATGTAGCTTTCAACTGAAAGTTTTTAAGTTGTCTGTGTATCAGAAATTTCAAAATTATTTTCTGGCAGAGGTAAGGATCAATGAAACAGATCAATCCAAAGGAATGCAGGCACAACGCAACAGACACGAGTCATCTGAAGGAGGGAGTCTCAATGTGTCTCCTACTTTCACCTTCTATGCTGCAGCTCTTCCTCCTGCTTTCCAGCAGATTAAAAGATTTCACCAGCTTCTACTCCACAAGAAAGAGGAAAAATAGTACCCTGAAGGAAAAAGAAGGTGGAGTTCACTATTACTTATAAGCCTTTCCTTTCCTAAAGTACAGCAATTGCTTTTCCTCCAGTCCAAATCCTAGGGATGATCCATCACAGCTCCAACATCACGATCGGCTGTTCACTTCTGGCTCAGGATTCCTGCCCAAAACCTGTTCTGCCCATTCTTTTTAAACCCCTTTATCCTACATGGCCCCAAGTGTTTACGTCATTTTCCATTCTCTCAGAGGTGTGATGATACCTTGATGTGATGGGAAATCACAGTGGTAGGAGTCTCCTATTAAGTGATGGGCCAAAATGGGATTTTGGTGATCCTTGATTTAATTTTAACAAGGAAGAGTATGAGCCCTTAAATTTCATAGCAAAATTTTTATTCATCCAGGATTTAAATCTACATAAATGTTAGAGGGATGTATATAGTATATTTTACTTTCTCCTCTTTTTATTGATTTATTTCACAGACTTCATTTTCCACTCATACACAGTATGATAAAAATCATAGTTCTTTGAACATGTCTTTAACAAATAGCTGTGTTTCAGTCATCTCACAACATTATTAAACCTCACTGATAGCTCTGCTCTCATTAAATCACAGGCTACATCACTAACCACCAATATTAAGAACATAACAATCATTTTCCATAAATGTAAAATGTCTGAAAGAAAGATTTTCCTCTGTTCTATTAAATTTTATTATAACAAAAGATAATACATTTAACAGACAGAAGTATTCTATCAAACATTTTATTATGTCATTAAACCTTAAATATCTTCCAGTTTTCAAGAAAGGAGCACAGATTATGCGTTTAGGAGGCTTCATAAACAAAGCTTGAAATTTCATTCAACAATTAAGAAAGTAAAGAAAAAACTTTTTTCACATATTTTTCCCATGGGTACTTTTTTACACCCACTTAAATCTGAAATAATACGAATAATTATAAGTGTATATAAATGGAAATAAACCTAACCTGTGCTGTACTATGTAGGCTACGATTCTTTCACAGATATTATTGTCGTTCATTATTCAAAGGTTACCACTGAAGTAAAGAAGCTCTGGCAGTAAAGAATAGGAAACAGGAACAGCAAAGCATAATTACACCTACAACTGTAGAATATAGTTAGAATATAGTTAGGCAACACACTACCAAATTTAGCAGCAGCAAGATACTGTGATGCATTATTTCTCATTTTATAAGATACACTTTTGAGTGGCTATAAGATTAATAAGTGTAAAGTTCAGGAGCTTACAAAATGCAGGTCACTAGTTTGTTGAAGAGATTAACTTTCAAAAATGCTTTAAGCAACTTTTAATTAATTCCTCTTCTTTCTGATGCCTCCAGAAAAGGCTGTTAGGAGCAGGATGTAATTGGGGATCAACACCCAAGGCTTAAGTAAACAAATCTGTTGCTAAAACCAGTCACCTCTGACAAACAACCCCCCCTCACTCTCTGCTGAGCCAGCGTGGTGCAAGGAGCATGTTCCTGCACCATGGCATCCAGGACGGGCAGAGATCCAGAATGCCCGTGGGCAACCTGTGCACTGGGGGGACCCCTGAATTCCACCTGGGGCTGGATCACACATGAGGCAGATGATCGTCCTTGAACAGTAGCAGTCACATATGCTGAAAATGAGGTAGAAACTACTGCCAGAAGGCATTAAAGAGCTAAAAACACTCTCAAGCTCTGGTTGAAAAACAGATTAGATGAATGTGTGGAGAATAGGTCCATTTGTGCCTATTTAAGTCAGTGAACCAGATGCAGTCTCCAGCTCAGGTGTCCCCAGATTACTGACTGCCAGAAGTCCTATGAAGCAGAGAGATGTCAGTGTCTGGAGGGCACCAGTGGCCTTACCAGCCCTGTCCCCAAGGCCTCCCCCGACCCTGCCCACAACCCAGGACCCCATTGCTGCCCCTGAAGGCTGTCAGACCCTGCCCCACAGCAGGGCTGGTCTCCAGCTCCCACAGCCCTGCTCTGCCCAGCCATGGGCCCCCCGAGACAAGCCCTGGCCTTGACCTATCCTGCTCCCCAGGGAGGTGTTGGCGCTGCGGGCTGGAGCTGCCCCGACCACCCCCAGCTGCCCTGCTCCCTATCTGGGCAGTGGGACGGACCTGTTCCCTCAGGCACCCTGACAAGAAGTTCTGTAGATTGCCGGTTGCCATATTCTTCCCTAACACGGTCCTGACCACTGTCTAATTTAATGCTAGTCCCGGTATCACCAAAAAAAAGACAAAACCTGAGCATAAAGGCACTAGGCTGACAATTGCACCCGGAGAAAGCAATGTTTTTGTATCTGAGTGGCACATGGCTAAGAAGATGACTGGGTTCCAAGTGCTCAAAGCTGGTCAGACAACAGGGTCTTCCTCAGGGAAGTGTGGTATGTCCACGTGCAAAAGTCTCTCTACAGAGGATTGAAAACACATCAGAAATAGTTTGAAGACACTTGGATTGATGTCCAGTGTCTATAAAACAGATATTTTCCAAATATTACCTGTGTATTAGCAGCCATAAAGAAAATCAATTTGAGAAACTCAGCGACATAAAGGAAGAATGAGTAGTTATGCTCTAAAAGACGGCTTGCTTTTTTAAAAAAATGCCTGAAGCTCGTACTTTGGTATTATTAGTTGGTCACAATGCTTTAATTGCTCCCAGATGCTTTAGTGTGACAAGACAGAAAGTGGGGGATGGTGACTCTTGTAACTTCAGAGTAAAAAATACTTTGTTCAAGCATAAAACAATAAGGTAATTGACTTTTCATGAGTGATGGGTCAGTGGATTTACAGTCAGATTGACTGCCCATGCATTTCAACAAGGAACTATCAAGGTGTGATAGAAAGTCTTTTCTTTAAAGAGGTTGACACAGAACTGGTCATAATTTACCAACAGACAGCAATGAAATAAAACTTTCAAGTAATAAGTTGCCTGTTTATATCCTTAGAGTTCATTTTAACATAGACAAACTGTAAGTCCATGAAAAAAATAGATAAACAGAAAGTGTCAGTCAGCTTCTGTTCAGATAGCACAAATCAGAAAGGGTACAATGGTTCTTACTCCTCTGAAGATGCTGCAGACAAACTCCTGGAGAAATATGTTCCACAGAATAAACCTGGCATCACGAGGATTACGTGAGTAACACAGGACTCTAAGGCCATAGCCATAGACAGAAGTGTAGAAGAAAAACATAGGAGCACAAGAAGTCATTGCAATAATTAAAGTGTTGATAGAAAATTGGCTCAGACAACCACGCTTTAACATACCAGATTCTTCTTCAGCAAACTCCTGTAGGAAGGCTACCAGATTATCAAGTATTTTCTGAAAATTCACTTCAGTAGAAAAAAAAGTGTTAGCTTGCCTAATACTGGGATATAGATTGCCAAGTTTTGCAGAATATGATCTGAGCCAGAGAGGAGACAGGAAAAGATCTATGCAAGGAACTTAATGCATCATGGAAGTTATCTTCCAGTAACTACAAAAAAATTTGGAAGTGGTGCAAAAACTGAGAAATAGTAACCCCCTTCTTAGAATACCATAAACCTGTCAAAATGCTTTTGCGAGTCTGTAAAATGGCCCAAGACTAGCGTATAGACTCTGATGATTTTTAATAATAACTAGTATTTCTCTGAGCACTGGGACTAATGAAACCTGGATTCTAGTATCTCTCTTTCCTGTGATCTTAGACATTGAAAAGGCTTAGTAGCTGAAAGATCTTTCTTCTACTCAACAGCCTATTGTGTTTTAAGACCTTTGAAACCTGTACCGTCTTCAAATTTTGACCAACATAGAAGACTTTCTAACTGAAGAACAAGTTTGGATTCTGTTTGAAAAAAGAATAATGCAGCACACATTTAAATTGCCTGTCCTGTCTATATAAGATAAGATTGGAGGATGAATCTAGTTGAAGTCCCTCTGTATTTTGCTAAGGCATTGGACTAATGTGGAAATCCTTGGGTGTTCATGCAACTGACTAAAACTGGTGCGAAAGTTACATAGCCAATATAAAATCTTATCAGAAGTGTGATGACTTTAGTGCACGTATGGCAAAGTAAACTAATTACTGTGACTTAAATATGCCTATTAAAGACATTACAGAACCTTCCTTAGCTCATCCGTAAGAAATCTTAAGCACATGCAATAAATCTTAAATGGAAACACGGAAAATAGCAGGAGAATGTATCCATGACTAGGTAGAACATTATTCATTTCTATTTCACTAGTTGGATTGGATTGGATTGGATTGGATTGGATTGGATTGGATCATCTGAATAAAAAAATACAATAGTCAATAAAGTGTCATACTTGAAGGAACATAAAGAAGAAAAGGTTGTGGTCAAATGGCAGTCCCACTCTTTCTGCCTCTCCCTATAAGCATGAGCATTAAGCAACAAAGTCATTGGGAAGCTTTCTGTCTTTGGACTGAGATGGCTGGGGAGATTGCCATGTGTTAAATACTCGTTCTGTAGGACAACAGAAAGATATTACACTGTGAATATAACAATATTTGATAACCTGAAGATAATCAGATAAATATAATTCAAATCCATTGTAAACTTAGCCTGACAAATGGGTGAGAAATACTGAATCAGTCTCTCAGAGTTAATATTTAAGTGCCAGTAGCAGGCAGAACAGTAATGTAATGAGCTGGACCGTGCTCAGCATTGCGTGGCTTCACACGGCTCTGTGAAGGCCACAGGACAGGAAGAAAACAGCTTGTGAACTTTGCAAGTTTTGCATGTAGGACTTTGCCTTGAAGAGTAAAGAAGTCAAATCTTCAACCAAATCTTTGATGACAAATAGTGATTAAGATTTTATCAATAAAGGTTTGCTAATTTAGGGTGTCTTACATGACAAAATCTTTAATGAATAAAAGGAAGCCGCTTTCTGTATTTCAAAGGAAAAGGGAATTTAGGTTTGAGAAAGTTACTACTCTACCAACTACAAACTCCTCTTACACTATTAAGAAGGGAACTGTCCTTTCTCCATTTGCTATCTAACTCTGCCAGCCTTATATACAGAGAATAAAAGTTCAACATGTGCGTGGCCCGAATGAATTCAAATCAGATTGCAAGTCTGCTAAGGTGTTGTTTTTCTTAACGAAAGATATCTAAAATTGCCTATTTGTGATCTTGCACTGATTTATAGCATTTTAAGAAAATAAAGCCTTTCCTGAGAAAAAGTCAGACTGCTTGAAATAAACCAAAAAAAAGCTTAAGTATCCATAAATTATTCTACATTCAGAATCAAGGGAAGTAAAGGGAAGCTTTGTTGCTAGGAGACTGTGGCTAGAAGGTATCAGGAGAGATTGCTTTATTTTAAAGATTAGAATCTGTAATCAAAATACTTAGCAGGTAATAAAACAGCTACATGTATCAGCTCAGTGCAGCCCAGGTGAAGTATGAGACAAGTGCTAGAAAGCTTATGAAAAGTGCAAATCTTCAAAACAGTTCAGTTATCATGACATACTGGCCTTATAAAAGCAGCTCATTATTTGCTTGCTTACAATTAGGGCAGAAATTCAGTTGGGATATAAATTAAGGAATAAATATTGATGAATATGTCAAGAAGGGACTATGATTTAATTTATTTCTGGTATTTACATGGTGACAATTTATAGGTCTCTAAAAGTTTTTAAATTAATAACTGTAAAACATGTTGCAGCTACAGAGAAAGAAAGCTTGTTGCAGAGAAGAGATGAAACTATTTGTAAAGGTAGCTCAAATTTTCCAAGTACTTTCAGATAAAGGAAAGAGGTTTGGAAAATTTGAAGCTTTTCATACCTACAATTAATGGCTTTGTGACATTTATATAAAGTTTTTTTGTTGTAGAAATTTAAACCCAAAAGTTACAGATATAATTTAAAACATAAAACAGAATTGAGAAATAAATATTTAATTTTGTCTTAAAAATAATATTTTTTTTCAGATCAAGGTTTTGGTGCTGTTTTGGGTGGAAAAAAAGGTATTAATTTAGTTAAAATGACTCAATTATTATATTTCAGTGTGCCTCAATCAATGGAGACTTAGAGTTTTCATGGAATAAGTGGATGAACCACAGAATTAAAAAAAGTAATAATTATTTCCTTAGTTTTATAGTTGTGAAACATCTCTTGATGGTGTCCGTATTGTTGCATAGCAGGAATTTTCAGATATCCAGACCTACTGAATATGTGTGGGAACCCTGGATACAGGCCATATGAATATAATTATGACTAAAGTTGAAATATTTTGACTTATTAAAATATGATCAAAATAATTTAATATAATGTGTTTTTTTTTTTAAAGATAGTATAATTCCTGAAATGTTAGAATAAATATTTTGCCTAATTGGAATTAGCTGGTATTTTTTCACTCCTACTTCATTCTCAGTTTCCATCTGACATTTCAGGTCTTTCACTGGGTGATATTACAGAGATATTTATTATAAAGAAGGTACTATTAGAAAACTTGTTCATATATGAAAACATCCCTCAAAGAGCAAAATAAAAACTGTCAGTGTGGCATATGACTTCCCTCATGTAGTCATCCTAAAGCAGTTACTCATATTTTCTGGTGGGAGGGCACCCTTCTGCAATTTTTCTTTAGTGCCAAGCCATCCTGTTCAACACATAAGTTAGTCAGCTACAGTTAGGCCCCCTCGTCTAAGAGTCACTTAGAGATTTTAACTTTGCAGTGTCAAGTCCTCGTTCACAGCAAGCCAGATGATTTTCCAGCACCACATGGTAGCCTGGTAGCTCATTTTCAGTTGTGTTGTACAGGGTGAAATCTTAGCTTTTACCTGCTAAGGTAAGGATTTACATCTAACTTTCTTTAACTCTTTCTATCAATTGACATTATTTTTCAAATGTCAATGACTAAGCAATATCAGAATTTACAAAATCAAAACTAAGAAGAAATGAAATCCTCTCATTGCTGAAATCCACGGAGATCTTCATGTCCAAATTCACTTGGCTACTGGAGAGCTAAACCATTCTATGATTCTTTGATGTCCTCACCCTTCTGCTGTCTGAAAGTATTAATCAAGAGGAGACACATTCTCAACAAATTATGCAAAGTCCAAAATCACTCAGGCACTTTGTCTTTCTTAGTGTCAATTTGCTCATGCTTGCTTTACAGTAGCAAGAGCACCTTATAGAAAAGTGCAGTAGTTGCATTCTAGAGGAGGGTGAAATGATTAAAAATTATTATTTTTTGTTTTAAGACGTGTTTTTAGTTGATGTAATTGGCAAAATAGCATCAGTGTTAAGGTTATGAATTTTCTGAATGAAATTTCATATATTCAAGCATATGTTGACATTGAGGTGCTCTGACAACTTGCAGATATATGTGCCATTAGAGAAACTACGTTACTACCAGCAAAAAAAGAAACCTCAGTTGGGGTCAGGAAAAAAAAAATATTAAAATTCATTTAGTGTTTTTATTTCTTAAAAATGTGAATATGTTCATACCAATGTAGTAGTTGAACTGTTCCAAGTTGAAGCATCATTTGTATATAAAATAAAAGAAGACCTTATCTTGGGAACATATGGTCTCTACAGACTTAAAAAGCAAACAATTGTAAAAAGAAGAGATAATTATCCCCAATTTATATGCAAAAACTAAGGCACAAATACACAAGAAGTAGGACTCATCTGAACAGTTGTAGCTGTCCATAGTGTACATATCTACATGTAAGCTAATGACTTTGGGGTCTCTTTTAAATCAGGATTGAAAAACAGGCACTTCCAAGCTTTAATTCTCCTCAACATCAACTAAGTACCTAAAGAGCATATAAATCACACACTAAAAATGTATTTTTCTCTCCACTCACTGTAAAGGCAGCTTAATGTCTTATTTCTGTTAAGAGCTATGCTTCTGCACAGCTAGCTTTAGTCCAATGAATTGCCTCTGGATGCACTCAGCAAGTGCATCAAGCAAGTCACGTAGCAAAGCTGTTACAGACTTGGAGATTGAATCAAGGTCTCTGGAAATCCCTATCAGCTCCCTACCAAACTCCTCTTTTTCTTTGCAAATGATTTTCGATTATCTGAAAGGCAAATTTGGATGGAGTGTGTGAATTCCTGTGAATTTAATCTTTCACAAACTCATTTAAAGATTCTTTACAATTTGTACTAATTTATTAGGAACTTATGGAGACTACCATTTAATTTTGGTCTTCATCAATAGGTAGCTACCAAAGCAAAGATCTTCTTTCCTAAGGAAAGCAAAAAACGATAACACTTCACTAGATAAAAATGTTTAATTCATAATATTTGAATGTTCATTATACTCTCTGCTCAGTGTTGCTGAACAATTAAAATTAATGCATGTATACCACATATATGTGCTGCAATATCAGTTTTTCAGAAATTACTACTAGACATACAGCTGCAAGACAGGTTTTACCTGAGGTAACATGCCGAATTCAACACATAAAAGGTAAATTTTCTTGCCATTTTCATTTTGCATTGAACTTGGTGGGGATTATAACATTTTGGCAAAGAATTAAACCCATTGACCTGTGTATACCTATACAAAGAGTGGGTTTGGGGGTCTCTCTGGCATGTAACGTTCACCAGAAATCTTTCTGTCTCAGTCATGAAAGCATTATGCTGGAATAAAGCCAGCCTGTAATAGGTAAGTCAATCTCAGACTGTTAGTGTTACTGTCACATATGCATTTTAAGTCTGCATGACGACAAGAGTATCAACTTGTATAATTTTTTTTGCTTTCTGAGCAGCCTGACATAGACCCCACCAAAAAATCTGATAGCTTTATTAGCAGGAACTTAAAAAGTCCACAAGTTTTCTTCAGCCATTTTCAGGCAGAAATAGTGCCAGAACAATTGAGGATGGGACCAGGCTCTTTTCAGTAGTGCCCGGGGACAGGACAAGAGGCAATGGGCACAAACTTGAGCATAAGAAGTTCCACCTAAACATGAGGAGGAACTTCTTTACCCTGAGGGTGGCAGAGCACTGGAACAGGCTGCCCAGAGAGGTGGTGGAGTCTCCAACTCTGGAGACATTCAAAACCCGCCTGGACATGTTCCTGTGTAACCTGCTCTAGGTGACCCTGCTCTGGCAGGGGGGTTGGACTAGATGATCTCCAGAGGTCCCTTCCAACCCTATGGTTCTATGGTTCTATTACAAGTCTGTAGGACTGAATTTACTTCATTACCTGCAGTGAACCTTTATGTGAAGAAAGTTTTGTCAGGTAGTCTGAAGTAGTCTTATTACTAAGAATGAAGATTTTCAGATGAATGACTTAAAGTGACTGTTATGTCATCTAAATGTGATGTCTGTAATTGACTAAGTGGTAAGTTGACTGCTCTGCATCTAAGGAACTGAACTGATACCAAAAACGTCTGGCCTAAACTACAGGTTTATGATACAATAAGTATTTGTTGTGATGCTTATGTTCGGAATCTAATAAGCCCACCACTGTTGTGTGGAGTTCAGAAATGCACAAAATACAAGTAACATTTTGATCTAACTTGTGTCTCCAAAGTGGTTTGCTAGTTGATGTGTCTGATTATTTTATAATTATCTCCTTAAAAAATTCTCTAACAATCAATTCCTTTGAGCAAGTTCCATGCAGCAAAGTGCTTCTTGGAGTTGTGGAGATGTAAATCTAGAGCAAATCAACAGACTTCAGCTCAGTAGCTACTTCAAATTTTGTGATTTATGGTAGATCAATGCTTCTCAAATAATGTTGTGTTTTGTTTTGTTTTTTAAACTTCCAGATCTTTCCTCCTCCCCAAATCCCAAAGAATCCAACAAAACCATATCAGTGATTCTTCCCTTAAATGAAGGTGCTGAACACATAAGAACATTTCAGAATCACAGAGTGCTTGAGGTTGGAAGGGACTTCTGGAGATCATCTGGTCCAATCCCCTTTCTCAAGGTTTTTAAGGTTATTGACAAAATATTTGTTTTTTCTTGGTGTTTTATGTAGCTATTAAAAATCATCCACGTGCCTCTCAGATCCTATGTTCCCCTATGAAATTCATTGCTTTAAATACTTCTGTGTCTAAATACTTTTCAGTGTTTTTTGTAACAAAAACACAGCCATGCATTTTTCATTCTCTCCCCATACCCCAAGCCATGTAGATATAAGCCTCCTCTGATCCAAATACTATGCAGCTGCCTTAGTAGGTAGTATTCAAACTGATAAAACCTACTGAAAACTTATTAGGTAATGCATATAATGCTACACCAAGCAAAGTTATATGGTTTTCCTATCAAACCAGAATCTGATTCAACTGATTCCAAGTGTTGCCACAGCAAGGTTTTACCTGTCTGTGAAAGGCAGAGTATATAAACCAAGAGAGATTTTCTCACTTTCTGACTACAGAGTTAATTTGCTTAGAGGAGGATTGTTTTGGTTTGTTTGTTTCTTCATTTTCTTATTTTAGTAGGTAAGTGGTAAGTGTAGTAATAATTGAACTTGATTAAAGAAAAATATAAAGAAAAAAAGAAAAAAAAATAAAAAAGGAAAAAAGAAAGAAAAAAGATAAAGAGAAAGAGAAAGAAAAAAGAGAAAAAGAGAAAGAGAAAAAGAGAAAGAGAGAAAAAAGGAAAAAGAAAAAGACAAGGAAAAGACAAGGGAAAAAAGGAAAAGCAAAAGGAAAAGGAAAAGAAAGAGAAAAAGAAGAAGAAAAAGAAGAAGAAAAAGAAAAAGAAGAAGAAAAAGAAGAAGAAAAAGAAAGAGGAAAAGAAAAAGAAAAAGAAAAAGAAAAAGAAAAAGAAAAAGAAAAAGAAAAAGAAAAAGAAAAAGAAAAAGAAAAAGAAAAAGAAAAAGAAAAAAGAAAGTATTGCTGCTTTTGTAAAATGTGCTATTAATGCTCCTAGGACAAGGATGTATGTATTTCTACACTTAGCTAATAAAACATTAGTAGGATTAACTGAGCGCAGCTTGCAGGTTGCTGAAAAAAAGCAGAGGATTGCAACAGGCCCTCAAAACACGAGATCATAAGGCCTTGAAAGTACAAGCACAGAATGATACCAAAGGCCACAGAGCTCTTAACACAAATCACAAATGATTGATCACTCACTGATCATTAAAGGAATGCAACGTGAAAACTAGGTAAAACTGGATTTAGGGATAATCAATGGAAAAAGAACAAGTTAACATGATTTTTGCAAAATTATAAAAATTACCCAAAGCAAACTCAAGAGCTAAGATGAATAAAACATCAATATCACACTCCTTCAAAGAGTGAGGCAAGAACTTGGGTCAGCGAGGTCTCACCCCCGCTTCAGTTCTTGAGGAAAACCTTTTATCAGGTAATCTTGTAATCTAACAAGGAAGTGAAAGGGTGAGCATAGTATCAGAAGACTGGTAGACAGAAGGAAGTCTGCCTGTATCAGTTTTGGCTAAATTATTATTGAGAAAGAGATGTGATAAACAGATAATTTGGGCAGTAAGTTTTACTCATTAATCCAGTAAATCTTACTGGATAAATATTTATTTATATAAGTACTTATTTATATAAGTACTTTTTATACTTATTTATATAAGTACTTATTTATGTAAGTACTTTTTTTACTTATTTATATAAGTATTTAAGAGAAATACTAACTGGATAAATAATTATTTGATAAGATTGTTTGCATACGAATTAACCTAACAGTAAATTCTTGCCTTCATGTTTAGGGTTCATTACTGTAGCCTACATAAATTGCATAAAGTGTTTGGTCTGGTACCCTTATCCTTGAAGACTGACTGTTAAATCTGAGTGCAGAAATTCATGGAGAATATAAGTGACCTAGGCTTTAATTTGCATGTTAGAGCTGGTGGAGAATGTGGGCATCTTCAGATGTTGAAGTGATGGCAATCAGGAGGTCTGGAAGAATCTCTCTTTGTCCCAGTACTAATCAAGTACCTTACTGGAAATACACATAAAACTGTAATAAAATTTGTGAAGATGAGTGAAACTGGTTGAAAGAAAAGGAATAATCATGTGTAAAAATTGGTTCCTGAGAGCCCCTTGATGTACTTTTCTCATTAAAAGCCAAATTAAGTCCATATGCCTAGGAACCAGGAATACAGGTCACACAGGCAGGATGGTCCTGTGTTCTCTGGTAAGCACTTTGCCCAGTTGTGGCTGAGGTAGCAGCTGCCATAGGAGGAGGAGGTTAGGTACAGAGTTGTTAGGCCAATTACTGGGCCAAGTAAACCGGTTAAGTCAATGCTTAAACAGCCCTGTTGAAGGAGTTCAGAACAGAGATGGAAAAAAAAAAAATTAAGGTTTTGGAAATCTTTGAAGGACTAGACATCTCTCTCCATTTAATTTATCAAAGAAGAGATTTAGTGATCGTGAAATGGTGACAGCAGTACTGAGGAAAGAATTCTGATAGCAGAGAACTATCTGATATAGCAAAGTCATACTGACATCCAAAGGCTGACAGAGAACATTAGGTAAGTTCAGTCCAGAAATCAACCATGTCAATGAAACAATCAGCGTGATTAACTGCTAGAGCTACTACAAGGGGTCCAGACAGAGTATCTGCCACTAAAGTTCAAACAAAAACTGTTTGTCTTTTTAGAAGAAGATCTGTAGCTCATCCAGAGATCAGGAATTACTAGGTGAAAAGTTATAGTCTGTGCAATGCAGGAGATCAGAAAAGATTATCATAATAGTCCCCTTTGTCCTTAAACTCTGTGATTTATCAAATTTTTCGTTATCTTGGATCAGTGTGTTAATAGACACAATTTCTATGTGTCTGGATTCTAACATCTTTGGTTCCTACTGTAAATTTTCATGAGAGTTTTGCAAGACTGCAAATTCCTTTGGGCATATATTTTGAATGAAAGGTTTGGCTTGTTCTTTGACCTATAAACAGAGAAAATGGATGCAAGGTGCTGCGTGCCAAAAGACACATAAGAAAAAAGAGGGTTTAGCAGTAGTCAGAATGAAAGACTCTGAATATCACAGAGGACTCCAAACCCGTGAAATCACATTTAAAGCAAGCTTCTTTCAAATACCAGTAACAGTTAACCATTAACTGTCCATGTTCATTTGCATCATTGTGCAGGAATTGTGCTCAATTTCCCTTATTCAGCGGCCTAAGAATGCAAACCACCAATCATTCCTGTATACATGTAGTATCTGTGCACACAAGTTTTGCTACCAAACTGTTGAAGAATATTTGAATGCTTGAAGTTACACTTGAAATGTTTGCTAAATTAAGGTTTAAAACTAAACTGTAGTTGTAATAGATGGGCAGCAGGAAGGAAGGGTGTGGAGACATACATAGCAAAGAGAAATGGGTTAAAGTCAGCGTGAAAAGTAGTGGTTCCCACATGAATACATGAAGTTACTTCTCTAAAAGTTCCTATTTACTTAAGTGAAAGCTAATGCAATAAAAGCATACCTCTACTTAAGATGACATTATATCATATCAATATGTTTCTATTAAAGTAGGTGAAAAGTAGGCATGACTTTGTGTGAATTTCTTTGCAGAAATTCAGACTCTTAGTTTCAAAGATGCTGACGGGAGATGTAGTTGTCTTACAGCGAACTCCCTTCATGCTCAGACTCAGTGTGTTTTGTCACATCTGTCTGTGGGTCTTAGAATAAAGCAGGTGCAAGACCCTTAAAGGAACACCCAAACCACTTGCATCAAATGTAAAGAAGTTCAATAAAATAAAGTCTGAAAAAGGGACTCATTCTAGTAAGACATAAAGATTTAGCCAGCTTTCACCGAGCAGAATTTACAGGAACAAAACCCACAAATAATAAACCGGATATCTGTTGTCCTTCATATGCATATTTATCAGTTTCAATTAAGTTGGCAGTTTGCCACATTTAAACTTAGCTGTGTCATTCAGACTCTCCTGTGCAAATGAATAGGTTGTGCTTGTACAGCTGAATCCATTTAGGCATTTTTAGTCAGATTTTTCCCTTCTGTCTTCTGGAGAGAGTTAATGTAAAAGATGCTGATCCACACTCCACACTTCACATATGGTGCTAAAAATCCATTAGCTGAAGGAACAGTGAAGAAATGGTTTTGATCAGAGAGAACAGTTGAAGGTCAGGTTTAAATAGATGTATAACATTAGCCAGGCTGATTGGCAATGGCTTTGGCATGTATCTGTGAACGACTATGCAAATATTGATGTTAAGTAAACACAGAATACTGAATACACTACTTGAAATTAAAAACAAATACAAAATAATAACACATCAGCTATGGACAATGTTTTAAATATATTTATTAGAAAACAGTGGGATAAAAAAAATAGCTACATTTTGTAACAAAAAAGGAATCCATCAATATAGAGCATGGATTCTTGTTCCAATGTGGTTTTGCAGGTGTGTTGGGTTTGCGTGGCAAGGCTTTTACAGTGGGGGGCTGCAGGGGTGGTTCCTGTGGGAAGCTGCTAGAAGCTTCCCCTATGTCCGATAGAGCCAATGCCAGCCAACTCCAAGATGAACCCACCGCTGGCCAAGGCCGAGCCCATCAGCGGCAGTGGTAGCACCTCTGGGATAACATAGTTAAGAAGGGGAAAAGTGCTGTGCAACAGCAACTGCAGCCAGAGGGAGGAGTGAGAATATGTGAGAGACACAACTCTGCAGACATCAAGGTCAGTGAAGAAGGAGGGAGAGGAGGTGCTCCAGGCACTGGAGCAGAGATTCCTCTGCAGACCATGGTGAAGACCATGGTGAGGCAGATTCCCAGTTGCAGACCGTGGAGGACTCCATGCTGGAGCAGGGGGATGCCTGAAGGAGGCTGTGACCCTGTGGGAAGCCCACACTGGAGCAGGGTCATGGGCAGGACCTGTGGCCTTGTGTAGAGAGGAGCCCACACTGGAGCAGGTTTGCTGGCAGGGCTTGTGACCCCGTGGGGGACTCACACTGGAGCAGTGTGTCCTGAAGGACTGCACCCCATGGAAGGGACCCATGCTGGAGCAGTTCATGAAGAACTGCAGCCCGTGGGAAGGACTCATGTTGGAGAAGTTCATGGAGAACTGTCTCTCATGGGAGGGACCCCACGTTGGAGCAGGGGAAGAGTGTGAGGAGTCCTCCCCTTGAGGAGGAAGGAGCATCAGAGACAACATATGATGAACTGAGCACAACCCCCATTCCCCATCCCTCTGTGCTGCTCGGGGGGAGGAGGTGGAGAAAATCAGGAGTGAAGCTGAACCTGGAAATAAGGGAGGAATGGGGGGAAGGTGTTTTTAAGATTTGGTTTTATTTCTCATTGTCCTCCTCTGATTTGATTGTTAATAAATTAAACTGATTTCCCCAAGTTGAGTCTGTTTTGCTGGTGATAGTAATTGGTGAATGATCTCTCTCTGTCCTTATCTCGACTCACAAACCTTTCGTTATATTTTCTCCCCTTGTCCAGTTGGGGAGGGCAGTGACAGAGTGGCTTGGTGGGCACTTGGTGTCCAGCCAGAGCCAACTCACCACAACAGGTAAGACCCTTTTGCTGTGCTCCTAGACGTTAGTGTACATCTAGTGACTAGAATTCTAGTGACACTAGTAACACTGGATCAAAATCCCTAAGATAAATGGGGAGAAGCTGACTCAGAACCTCTCTTCATTGTTCTTTACACTGCTTCTTAAATCTGACTGAGATTTATGTTAATAAATGGGGACTGGTAGGGGGTCATGAAGGAATCCCTGGTGTCCCCTCACAGTGTCGTATCATAGTGGGGTTTTTTTTAACTAATTTGCTGATTAGTATTTCTTAAGCATAATCAGTATACTGGGGTTGGACTACAAGCACAGTTTACTGGAATAGTGAGAAACTGATCATAGATCCTAAGGGGATTACTAAGCTCTCCTTCAGGAGTTAAAACCTTTTCTAATATCTTCAGTGAAGAAAAGTAATTTTTCTCTTGCCTATTCTCCACACCATCCTGTTCATAGACTGGACCCTGGTTTCTGCAATTTTTTTTCATTATTTTTATGATGGTCTTCAGATTTTAAGTGTCATGTTGATGGACTGGGTTTCTTTCCCTCTTGTTCTCTGTACTATTTTCATAGCTTTCATTCATCTTCTGCTCCTGAATGGTGTTCAATTTACCACTTGACATTAAGGTCATATTGATATTACTCTTAAATTTATCCTGAATATATTGATCCCCATTTTTTTCTTGTTGTTGATTCAGGACATTGGTTTCCTTACTTAGAAATTACAGTATAATGAGCTTCCCAATAAGTTTTGATAAACTCCTGCAATCAAAGGTTTTGAATTAGTTAATAGTTCTTCCTAACCGCTACTGAAAATCCTTATGACCATTTCATAAAGATGACACTGTTGAAAAATCATTTTTGTGACAATGTTAATCATGCTATTTTTCTAAATCTTTTTAAGGTTATAAAGGCTGTTAGCAGCATTTGGTCATCATTTCTGGATGTCTACCACAGTATTATTTTCTTTGCAAGACTCCACTCTTGATAGGAAAACTGACTTATTTGCTTTAATATTCCTCTTTCTGAAGTTATGCTCCTTTGGGGACATTAATAACCATATTTTTGTCTTCCTTTCATTGATGAAACCATCAACCTGTTTTGTTTTGATTTGCTTGCTGTTTGGTGGGTCTTTTGTTTACCATCAATACACAGAGCTGAGCCAGGTAATGTCATCAGCAAAATCAGCATTGTAATTTGTTCGTAAATCCATAAGATAGATAGCTTCTTTATGATCTAATACTCAAACTACATGAGCAATGGTGAGACACAGAAAACCCTTACAGCGCATTGGTTGCCACCACAAACCATCAAAGGATATTTTCCACCATCTCTAGCCACGGTGTTGCTCTATTTGTTACAGCAGCATCTCTTTCCTTGTACTCTACACCATGCCATAATTTTCCAAAGATCGTCTCGTGTATTTCATAGAACTGTTTGAGCAATGTGGTCATTTTATCAAAAAAGTGTCTGTTGATCTATATCCCTTTCAATCTACAATGTTGAAGAAGAATTTGCTCTGCATACATGAACTTGATGTCTTAAAAACCTCCCTGATCTGCTGTGAGCTGAAGATCTATTTATTTCTTTGTGTTCTGTGATGCTGCACATTTTTGAAACACACTGAGACTTGTTACTGCAGGTAAAGTCACCTATCCCTCAAAATGTACTATAAAGCCTTTTTACATTTTTTTCCCCCCCTTCATTCTACATTCTATTTAAAAGCATATGGGAAGTCTGGAGGGTTGTTTTTGTCACTTGCTTTAAGCTTTTCTGTGGCTAAATGTATCAAATCTCTGGTGTGAAAAATTCAAAGTGATCAACAGAGAAGATACTGATCTGACCAATGTTGCTACACATTCTGGCTTCATTTTATTTTTTGATTTAAGGAAACTAAAATTCAGCTTTTCAGAAAATGCGCGAATTATGTGTCTAAAATACCTGTTATCTCAGCTGATATGGTGATAAAACTCAGGTTTTATCACCATAGTATAAATAAAGGATACATTATTCTGGATCCTGCAGAATATATTGAGCTTCATTACATATGGGACACCAGTCTGAGAGGGGAGAGGAAGGTAAGAGAGAAGTAAAATGTGCAGCAGCCCGTGGCTGCTTACATTGCTCAGATTTCTCTCTATGGTCCATCAGGGAATCAAGGAAACACTGTGAAAATGGACCATGGGGATAATGAAAAGAGCATGTGCAGGGAAGAGCCCTGCACTCTACAGAGCTGTCTGAGCACTGTTTTCTTATTCTGCTCTTAAAGGCAGTACTGCTTCTTGCCAGGACTTTCATCATAGTAGTCTGTTAAGACTAAAGGAAAGCCAATAAACACTTTGCAGTTTCTTAAAGAGAACGCGGTGATATGCGTATGCCAAGCTGTGTTACAAGATCAGGCAGGAGTCGTAGGAAAGGGGAGACAATGTGGAGTTTTCATGTGTTCTACATTAGGAATTTGAAACAAATAGTCAAGGGTTATAGTAATATTATGATTTGAGAAAAACCTATAATAATTTATTGTCATTTAGACAATTATTCTATCACCCGATGACTCCTCCCCACCTGGGAAGGGGGATCGGGGAAAACAAGAGTTGAAATATAAATAGATTTAATAGGATAAGACAAAATAATTAACAATAATACTAAAGAACCAGTTTTTATCCTGATACCAATATAATACATACAAGGATTATACTTGTACGTACCACAGGACGTTGTGCACTCCCCGCAGTGGACAGCAGATGTCGGACTCTGTGAGCGCTGCGGCTTCAGGAGGAAGAGAAGGGCTCAGGGGTCCGGCACTGGGATAAGGAGTTTCTCTGGACCACGCCATCAAGGCAGAGAGAGAGCTATGCAGCAAACTTTCTAATTTATATTGAACATGATGTTCATGGTATGAAATAATCCTGTTGGCCAGCCTGGGTCAAGTGCCCAGGCTTCGCTCCTCCTCATCCCCGCACCTGGCAAGGCTGGAAAACACCAAAACCTTGAATCCCATATAGTCTAGCTGGCTATAAAGTAAATATTTTCATTAATTCAGAGACTACAGTCTTCTAAAAGTGCAGTTTTCCTGAGCATTAGAAGAGAAGTTAGTCCTGTGTCACTCAAACCAGGACAAATAATTAAAATAATCTGCTGAAATGCTCTTCTAAATTCATATATTAACATAATACAGTTTGTTTAAATTCAATAGTGATATGGAGAAGAGCCATATATTGACAGGAAGATAGTCCAAACATACCTTAGTTTCTTGGTTCTGTGACTGCATGGATATATACAGACGTACAGGCCCCAGCCTCCCATTGTATTCGAACAGAATAATTTTAACCTTTTCTGAAAAGCACAGAAATGAAGGGTGGAATTAATTTAGTTTAAATTAAAACTAAGGTGTCTAATCAGATGAACCTCCTTTTGTAAATAATAGAGAACCAGGTCTCCATGGCAAGCTATGTAATCCAGCTTTCTCACTTTTGCCTTTCTGATTGTCTCCCTCATCCTGCTGGGGGAGGGGGGAGAGTGAGTGTGGGGCTTAGCTGTCTACTGGGATTAACCCACAATAGCCCTTTTTAGCCTACTTGGAGAAACCGTGTTGGATTTCAGATTTCAAGAACTAGCAAAGTAGTATTTGAACACCCAATAGCCCTCTGATTATATTAATGCACTGCAGGAACCAGGTACAAGCAGAACAGTGGTGAGAAGTTGGATTGCCTACAGAAATGCTAAATCCAGCACCTTATTGGCTGGTTTCCCTCTTTCTCCCACATACAACCTATTTTAAACCTGAGCTGATTTTGTTGTCAAAGAC
The DNA here is from genome assembly GCA_947846985.1 of Fratercula arctica. NCBI lineage: Eukaryota > Metazoa > Chordata > Aves > Charadriiformes > Alcidae > Fratercula > Fratercula arctica. The sequence goes on along the minus strand of CANTUZ010000001.1, from coordinate 16,616,217 downwards.
AGTCTGAGGATTTCATCTGATCAAATGCAGACATCTGCAGTGTAGATGTTAACTTTCATCTCAAACCACTATTCCATGTATGAACCTAACACTGACTGAGGCTGACCAGGGGTCCACATACCTCAGGGAAGCGTAAGAACACATAAGGCACTTTTCCTGATTACTCTCCTGGTCTCTGGTTATTTCAACTCAAAGAATTTTTCTGCAGTGAATGTCATTTTGAGATTCTAGCAATTTACAAATTATGCCTTTTAGATCTACTTGTCCGAACTTCTTTTAACACCCATACACACTTTAAGCAACCACATAGTCCTTCGGCATGGAGTTCCACAGATCTTCTGAAGGCCCATTTCCTTTTGTTCATTTTCAGTGGAGTTGATTTCGTGAGGTTACAGTCATCTTTGTTTAATTTTTTTGTTTGTTTGTTTGTTTGTTTTTGTTAGAAACACTGAACAGCTGATCTCTTCTCACCTTTTTGCAGGCCCCTCATGATTTTGTAGCCCTTTAACATTTCATATCCTTTCTCCCTGTTGTCTCTTTTCCAGACTGAAGAGTACTAACCTGAGAAATTAACCTCATCCTCAAATATACAGATAAAGTAGATCAGAGAAAACACACTTCAAAAGTCCAGTTCCTCTTTACTGATTGCTGAGGGAGCCCAAGATAACTAAACCAAAAACCAGATGTTTGTGCTGTGTACTTTCAAATTCAGATGAGATCAGTCTCATCCTCTATTTCTGTGAAATATCTCATTTTAAATGAGAGGTAAATACACTGAAATGAAGTGATTCCAGTGTGCGAGAAATGAATAGAGCTGAGGTGGTCAAGAAGAAGTGACTATGAAAGAACAAAATCGTCTCATTCATTGTGTGCAGAGATATGGAAATGAAAAATTTAGGCTTAGCCACTATGTCAACTGTGGCTATGTCTTCTTCCTTTAAAGTTTCTCTGTTTTTTACTGCAGAGTTAATAATAAGGTTTTCAACTAAGAATTCAAAATAAATACCAATGTTAGAATATAAATAAATTTGTTATGTGGAGTTCATAACTACTAGATATTTATTTATATATAAAAAGTAAATACTTCAGTATTCAATTAATTAATCTTATTATTTAATTTGTGAGGAGATAAAATTAAGTAAATTGTGTTTTCTTCTATTTATTTCTTTAAGAAAAGAATCACTTTCCTAGTAGCTTAAAGCTTTCCTCATCTTCTCTAGTGGTTAGCGTTGCTGCACGTGATGCACACAAACTACCTGAAATCCCAGATATCAGGCTGTCAAATGTGTTCTCTCGGTGCTGGTGTCTGGCCACTTGGCAAAGCCCTACATTATCAGCAGTCGGTCATGCTAGCAACTCTCAAATTGCCTCTGGGTCAGTCATGTGCTCTTGGCTTTTATTAAATCTGTGAGGGGCTTTGAGTTCTCCTGGTGCTATGTTCCATTTAGGCCAGAAGGGACTATTGTGATCATCTATTCTGACCCCCTGCATAACACAAGCCACAGGATGCTCCTGATTTAATTCCTGTTTGAAGTAGAGCATATCTTTTAGGGGAAAAAAAATATTCAATCCAGTTTAATATTTCCAGAAGACTATGCCATGATCTCAGGCAGGTTATCTGAAGCACTATTTATCCCCAGTGTTAGAAGTGTAGACCTTATTTCCGGCATGAATTGGCATGGTTTCAACATTCAGCCTTGGACTTTTGTTGTGCCCTGCTAGATTGAAGAAGATTATCGATACTTTGTCTTCCCTATTACCAGGTCATACCTTAACTTTTTCTTTGTTAAAATATGCAGATAGCTCTGCCAATTTTCAGCTATGAGGCTGGTTTGTATTAGCTTGACATGATTATTTAGAGATACTACAGATAGGTGTCACCAAAATCCTCAGTGAAAATCAGTGGAAATTATGATAAAATAGTTGCTAATGGAAGGGTTCTAGCTCTAGTATTTAAGCAAAGTGGCTGCAAAATACAAAAATGTTCCATTACAATACAAACACTCAACAGCTCAAACAAGAACTTCAAGGAAGTTATGGAGGAGATGGAGCCAGGATCTACACAGCAGTACATGGTGCCATGACAAGGGACAAGTAGCGTAAATCCAAACAAGAGAAGTTCAGGCTGGGTGTAAGGAGAAGTTTTTTCCCATAAGGATAGTCAGACAGTAGCACAGGCTGCACAGAGATGTTGCGCAGTCTCTGTACTTGGGAGCTTTCAAGCCCCAGCTGGATCAACCTCAGCAATCTGGTCTGACCCATGGCTGCCCACGGATTGGACAGGAGTACTCCTCGCTGTGTAAAAAACTGGCTCGTGGGCCAGGCCCAGAGAGTGATAGTGAATGGAATTAAATGCAGTTGGTGGCCAATCACAAGTGGTGTTCCCCAGGGCTGGGTACTGGGGCCAGTTCTTTTTAATATCTTTATCAATGATCTGGACAAGGGGATTAAGTGTACCCTCAGTAAATTTGCAGATGACACCAAGTTGGGTGGGAGTGTTGAGCTGCTTAAGGGTAGAAAGGCCTTGCAGAGGGATCTGGACAGGCTGGATTGATGGGCCGAGGCCAATGGTATGAAGTTCAACAAGGCCATGTGCCGGGTCCTGCACTTGGGTCACAACAACCCCATGCAGCGCTGCAGGCTTGGGGAAGAGTGGCTGGAGAGTTGCTTGGCAGAAAAGGACCTGGAGATGTTGGTTAACAGCCAGCTGAGTATGAGCCATCAGTGTGCCCAGGTGGCCAACAAGGCCAACAGAAGGACCAAGGAAGCGATCGTTCCCCTGTACTGGGCACTGGTGAGGCCCCACCTCGAGTACTGTGTCCAGTTTTGGGTCCCTCACTACAAAAAAGACATTGAGATGCTGGAACTGGTCTAGAGAAGGCCAATGAAGCTGGTGAGGGATCTGGATAACAAAGTCTGATGAGCAGCAGCTGAAGGAGTTGGGGCTGTTTAGCCTGGAGAAAAGGAGGCTGAAGGAAGACTTTATCACTCTCTGCAACTACCCGAAAGGAGGTTGTAGCGAGATGGGGGTCAGTCTCTTCTCCCAAGTAACAAGCGATAGGACAAGAGGAAATGGCCTCAAGTTGTGCCAGGGGGGGTTTAGACTGGATATTAGGAAAAAATTTTTTGATCAAAAGTGTTATCAAGCATTGAAACAGGCTACTCAGGGAAGTGGATGAGGCACCATCCCTGGAGATATTTAAAAGATGATTAGATGTGATGCCTAGGGATGTGATTTAGTGGTGGACTTGGCAGTGTTGGTTTTTCAGTTGGACTTGATGATCTGAAAGTTCCCTTCCAACCTAGGCAATTCTATGATTCTATAACCTAATAGCTGACCCTGCTGTGAGCAAGAGGTTGGACCAGGGAACTCCTGAGGTCCTTTCCATTCTAATAACTTCATGATTCTATGATGTCGTAAGATGCTTCAAGATACTGATATAAAAATTATTTCAGCTTTTTTATCTTTTAATACCATAAAAATAGTATAAATACTATAATTAGATGGCGTTTACAATTATGTTTGCATTAAAGGTTTAATTGGTTTTGGTATAATTAATATTTCAGTTTATGAATAAGTAACACTATTTTCTTACTTTGAGTTCTGATTATAAAGCCAATAAAATCCATTTTTAATGGATGTGATAAGTTACCAAGGGGATATATCCTGTTTGCTCAAGTGTAATTTCAGTAAATTGTTATTGATATAATCCATACAATTAAGTAACGGGATGACAGAGATTGTTTCCAAGAGAAATAGAGAACAATTTGAATTAGGATAGGGTAAAATAGACTAGGCTAGGCTAGGCTAAACTAGACTAGACTAGAATAGTTCGGTTGGAAGGGATCTACAACGATCGTCTAGTCCAACTGCCTGACCAATTGAGGGCTGACCAAAAGTCAAAGCATATTATTAAGGGCATCGTCCAAATGCCACTGACAGGCTTGGGGTGCTGACCACCTCTATAGGGAGCCTGTTCCAGTGTTTGATCACCTCCATGGAAGAGAAACGCTTCCTAATGTCAAATCTAAACCTAACCTGATGCAGCTTTGAACCATTTCCACGCATCCTGTCACTGGATACCAAGGAGAAGAGATCAGCACCTTACATTATATACAATTATATAGAAATCAAACAATCCATGAAGAGAAAAATCCTGGAATGAAGTCTGATTATCAAAAATACAGTTTACTGAAAATTTACAAGGTTTATATTCATTTAAATGTCAGTATCAATATTTGAAAATATTTGGACTTCTGTAGCTTGAGATAATCAATTTTGAGGCATGAAAATGACTGCTGAAGTGTGCATTCTTGCTTTATACCACTTTTCCTGTTCTACCACTTGTCCTGGTTACAATAAATCAGGAATGGAGTCACTATGCTAAATATAATGGTAAAATTAAATGTCTGCTTTTCTTGATATTTTTCTGTTTACTTGGCCAAGGACACAGAAGTGGAAAAGAACGAGATCGGAGGCTTACAGTTATCTGGTCAGCTACAATATCAGGTAAATCCCTTTGAAAGTCCTTTGGAGGTCAAAATACTTTTCAGAACAGGCAATGATGGCTGCATGTTTAACTACATTAAATTAGGTCCAGGCAAACAAATAATCCAGATCTTTCTCCAACAGTGATCCTTCTTTGTTTTTTACCTCTCCCTTAAATTTGTTAATCTGTACATTTGATCAATAATTACTCTCTGTTTAATTCTTTAACGTTTATTTGAAAAAAATCATTGCTTGGGCTTGGACCAAGGATCCCTGTGTGTCCTGCTGGAAACCCAGGCCCTCAGGATAATTCCCTTTTTACACTTAAAAGTAGAGGGAAGTCATCAGTTTATTTCGTTTATCTAATCTGAATCACGTTAATTTTGTAACACTTTGTTTTATCAATCAACATGTCATGCAAACTCAAGTCAAATTCCTTGCAGACATTTATATATATGTATTTGTATTCTATCAGCACTGCTACCTTTATCAGTCAAACTTGTAATCTCATTAAAAGGGTATTATGTTAGTTAAATAACATCTATTTTGTACAAACTGTTGACTGGCATTAATTACCCTCCTTAATTCTTTATTACTTGTGTTTCATATCTGTTGTTCCACTATTTTTCCCAGAATCAATATCAGGCTGATGTCTAAGGGTCATACTGTTTAAATATTGGCACAACATTATCTCTTTTCTCCTCCTGAGCTTCCTCCTTGCTGTAACAACTATAGAAAACTAGCATAAATTATCCATGGATCTCTATAGCGAGCTTTGAAACAATTCGGGCTTGCTGGTAAATGTCTAAATTCAGAAACTGCTATTTCATACCTTTCTTAGTCAATGATCAAATATAAGATATTTCATAATCACAGAATCATATTGTTTTCATTGATGTATTTAAAGACATGCATAAATTCATCATCTAGTGTCATCATACTGCAGTCCTTCATGCATACCTTTTGTTTCCTGTGTATTCCTGTATATCACTAGCATTCTAAACCAAATTATACTGAAACAAATGTCAGTTGACTTCACTGGCATTTTTGGCTGAGTACGATCTTTAGGGTGTGAGCATTTTTTATGGGTCATCATTGGATGATGCTTGCAAAAAATTTTCTTCATTCTAACAAATGTCCATTTGACATCTCTTCAAGTATTTTCTAAATTTTATTTTACAAAAAAGGTTTTGCACTTTTAAGTGCATTGCATGGGAATAATATCTGGCAATTATGCAAGGCTTTTACTTAAATATGGCTTTGAGGGAGAAAGACTGAAAGGAAGGAAAAAGCAATGGCAGGGTTTGGTCTCTGCTTTAGACTTTGATTGGAACTGATTCTTCAGATCTTCTGTGAGCAACTACAGAATTAGGATTCTTTGAAAAAATAATTGCAGTAGCTGACCACACACGATTGTCCACATCAAGGCTGGCACTTATGTGTGTTCCAGAGACCAAAGTTATTGTAACTCACATTTCCATGTCTTCCACTACGTTTTGCGGTAGGTTTCACTAGCCATAGAAAGCTGATGTAGCTCAGAAGATAATGAAAAATGGTGCCAGGATAGGACAGTGATGTAGGGAGAAAAAGTAACAGTATTCAAGTAATTTACTTCCTCTCAGAATGATATAGAAGTAATTTTTTTTTTTTTTTTCAAAGGAAAATTAAAACATTTCCTTAGAGTGGAGAAAAGGACAGTTAAATAATACAAACCATCCTGTTTGAAAGGTGTGGAAACTGGGTTTTAATTGTATAGAATATTTTAATTGTTTGAATTAAAGTCTGATAATTTCTGGTGTTTGGAGTTGCAATCTCTAAGAAATTATCATGAAAAACTGAAATTAAAGCAGCTGACTGTGTCCATAATTCTTATTTGCATTTGAACTTAATCTAGAACGATGTGTAAATATCAGTGTTCACTCGATAGGTTTCAGGGTCCTGAAAATCAGCCTATTCATGGATACCATACTCCTTTATCACATCTTATCCAAGTAGTTTTTAAATTTCCTAAAATATTTTCTATTTGATAGTTTTGGAGAGGTGACATGGGATGTTGGAATGTATGACGTATGAAGGAAATTGAAGGAATCTGTGCTCATAAAACATAATAGGTTAGGGGTTTTTTTGACTTCTAAGAAACATATAGTCTATGATAAGTATATGTTTTTAACCTTTAGAAGAGAGTTTAAGGATTTTTTTTCTGCCCTTGACTAATAAATCAAGTGAAAATGTATCATTTACCATAATGGTACCTGATTCCGGTAATGCTTCTGAACTGAATGATTTTGAAATTGAGAGATTATTCCATCCAAAGACATTCCAAAGTCATTTTTACTCAGATTTCTGTATTTTTTTTTTAGTTACACTGATAATGACATTGCTAATATACCAACACAAACTGCTTGTGACTTCCAACAGGCCTGTGAGCAGGGACATTGGCTGAATAGAGGAGCAAGGCTATTAAGACAATTTCATCATCTCTGTGTGAACCATTCTCAAAACTCTGAACAAATGAAGTTTCAAAACTGAACAAATGAAATTTCATACACATTGTTCAAGAGCAATATGAATGGGTTTTAATAGTTGGGATTTTTTTTCAACAACAGTAATAACAAAAGACATTCACACTATTGATTTCAAATTCTAACAGATGGCTGTTATTCAGACCACTGATTTTCAAATCTCCATGGTAAAGATTTATTTTGTATAAGTTTAGGACCTCATACTGTAGATACATATGGGTGTGGGGGGATGTAGACAGAGAGAGTTGGAGGAGGAAAGAGAGGGCTTAGATTTAATTAAGAAAAACAGGTATTCTCAGACAGCTGACCCATCTTTTGCCCAAATACTCACTTATAATTCAGGATTTCTCAAAGCTCCAGTTCTTGCAGGCTGGATGTGGCATTACCTGCCCACAGTCTTTAGATAAGCAGGAGGCATTTGCTTGTACCCTGCAATATACAAATTATTCTCTTTACTTCTGAAGGGCAGGATATGCTGCTCCTATAACCCCCTACCTCTCTAGGGCCCAGTTTCCTGTTTTAAACATCTCATGCACACAGCAGCACCAGGAGGACCCTAAACCCAAACAGGAGAAATCAAATCTGCCCCTACAGCTGTAACCAGATGTCATTGGCAACCTCTTCTCTACTTTCTGAAGCTGTGTGCTCTTAACAAGCTTGTTGACCTTGATCTGCTGGTCAGCCTGACTTGGTAGAAGAAATTATAAATTGTGAGAACACGCTACCTCTTAATCTTCTCTTTCATAGGCTAAATGGACTGATATTCATGAGTGTGTCTATGCAAGGAACCTTTCTAGAATTCAGATAAGTGTGAGTTATTTGGTTCCTTTCTGAACTTTTTCTAATCCAAAAAAAATAATATTTTTTGAAGCTTGGACATCATGATATTCCATTAATATCACTGACACTAGTAACACTAATATCACCATCTAAGTCATCTTGCTATTCTCTTATTGTTACAGCTGCATTTTAAACCTGTGTGGACATTAAACAAAGTAAATTCCATGAAGATACCATTGAATTTGAGAACTTTTTAGATTGCTGTCTGATTTAGGACGGATTGGGGTGCAAGTTGAAAATTTAGAGCTTCTTTAATTCCTCTTACCCTTTGCATTAAAGCTGTCCACATTTAAAAAGTGGGCACTAATTTTAAACACCTCAATTTTTAGTTGCTCATGCCCATATACCTTGGGGGGTGCGTGCTAACCAATTTTATGAGGTATTTTTGAGCCTAAGTTACTGACTCTCTTCTCCTGCAGTCAATAAAGACAAAATAGACACCTCCAGAGCCTGGAGGTTTCATCTTACGATAAGACCTAGCACTTCCTGGAGATACCTACATGTAAGACCTTGCATAACTAGCTCATAGGTGGAGGTGTAATTTTTTTAATTAGTATAGATGAAATTCAGAAATGCTGAATATCAATAAAACATGCCAATAGGATCAGAATATGTTCAATGGTTATGAAAATCACGTCCTACTTTAGTCTCCCAAAATCAGCACATTAACATTTAGTCCATTTCACTTTCAAAACACTCTGGTGGCATTAGTCACAGTATTACCTTCACATTTTAGTTAAAAAGTAGTCTGTGTGCTTTACTTTTACCTTTTACAGATGTAATACCATATATAATTAAGACTTCTGCAAATATATATTATGATTACAGTATGAAAAATGGAGACTCAGCATCTGAGATCAATATTATCCAGGATGTAGAACTGCACTGTATCTATCTGTTCTGGCAAGAAATCCTTCAATTGATTTTTTAATATCTCTGGAGGGGGGCGGGATAGAAAATCTTCTCTTTCAGCTTCAGCTCAAAATTGCTGGGTCTGTGTCTCAAAGACCTTTTGCTGTCCTGTAAATCAGTGAAATGAATGCTTCAATGACCATGTGTAAATAAGCCTCACACTACTTATTTGCTGCGCAGCTGTCCAAAATAATCCCCTAAAGGAACAACTTGGCCTGTATTGTTTGGTTCAGAGAGCTATTTGTTTGTAATCTTAAAATGAAGGGGGTTTACAAAATAGAAGTACAATATGCAACACCAAGAACTAGGAGATTTTTCTAAAACAGATATCGATAGCAGAATAAAAAGGTTTGAAGTTTGACCATTTCATCATAGGAAACCTTTAGAAATAATGTTGCAGGGTTTAGGAACGTTAACATAGTCATTGACTATCAGTCAGACTATCAGAGATCAGCTGTCCTAAAGACACACAGCTAAGTAATGCATTATTCATTTTAGTTTCACTATCAAACAGATATTACAAGAAAGTAAATTGTTCCAGTACCAATGGTTTTGCTTAAGCATATATAAAAGCCCATCCATGCTCAAAATAACGATATATTTAACTCCTTCTGGAAGAAAAGCACCTGCAGATGAGCAGGCCTCCTGAATATGGAAAAATCCTAAAGGGTCCTTTAAAATAGCATAATTAAGGCACAACAGACCGTGTGTCACATGAAAAAGAGTCAAATTGTGGCTAATCCTGGAAATCAAGTTGGATGCTATTTCTCATAAAAAATGATTGTGAAAGAAATGACCGCCAAGGTACCTTGAAAAGCAGTCTTCCTACCAATATTTAAGAAGCAATTATGAAATGGAATTTTCCAGTACACGAAGTACATGACTCTTGAAATATAGAAAAAGTTGCCATCAGGAGATATTGTTCCTTTGACTGTGCATGCCTTTTATTTTCAAGCTCTGTATGGTATTCTCAGGGACTATTTTTACCTCTGTAAAAATTTCACTGCTATTCCACTCCGAGTCAGTCAATATTTGTTTAATATTTACTGTGCAAACACATCCTGAAAAAATGAGGTGATGTTCTAATGAAGATTCCACAAACCCAGCTCTTAGTTAATAACTTTGCTTAAAATTAGAATGCTGTAATTTTTTATTATTATTATTCTTAGAGACCTATTAATACCTAACCTTAATTGGTAATTTTGTGTTCAATATTTTTAGTTTTGATTACATAACATTGACTTATTCTTTGCTTTAGATTAAAGTGCTAAAGTTGAAGCATTCAGCTCTTTCATAGACTGCCAGTAAAAGTGATTACAGAGGTACTAATTATCCTTGCTTATGTAAACATTTGTGACATTGAATTTCATTTAACAAGGACAAGCTTCAGAACTGAGTTTATTGTAAATTCATTGCTAAAATGTAAATGCTTCTAGTCTTGCAAAGAAAGATAATATTGATTTTTCTCAAAATTTCCCCATCTCACTTTTTAACATTTTATACGTAAGAAAAATTACAATTCTCAATCCCTCATATTAACAACCATTCTTTCCCTGCTACCTAACAAAACACTATGTCAAACTTACAGCAAAACAGGACTCCTCTATCCAATGGCAAGTCCTGGTTGGTCATATTTTTGCACTACTTATTTTTTTGGAAACCGTACTTTGTGAGGTATGTAGACAAATTGCAGAGAGTTTAGTAGAAATTAGGAAGAATGATAGCAGCTTAAGAAAGCAGTGGGAAAATATGGAAAGAATTGAGTTTCCTTGTCTTAGAGAGGACGTAAAGAACATTAAAGAAGTCTTCTAATTTATATAAAGGTTGTAAAAATAAGAGAGTGATCAGTTGTTCACTGTGTCTGTGGGGGACAGCACAACTAAAAAACAGCCTTACGTGTGATAAAGGAGATCTGGGTTAAATATTAGGGAAGGTGTTCTCACTACAGGGATCATGAGACACTATAATAGATGGTGCCAAGATACAATAGAACCCCCTAAGTAGGTCATTTTAAAGCAAAGTTGAGAGGAAAGTATTTCCAGATGGCCTATTTAAAGTCCAATCAAGGGACAGATTTAGTCAGAAGTCGACAGGCTTTCAAGGGGTCTTTCCCAGCCTGTATTTTTATTTCTTAAATTAACAGGCTAATTGAGCTGACAGAAATTCAGAGGAAGCCAGGAGACCGTATCACACAGAGGAGAAAAGATGCTGGCCACTTTTTTAAAGGCATTTTGTTTCTGCCTAAGGCACCGGTTTCATACCTTATTCTGACTTGGCATCTTAAATAGGAGCCAGGAAGCAGAAAACATCACCTCTCACAAGTTTTTCTCTCACTGACTTTTGGAGCTTGCCCCAGGCCCTGGTGCATACTGTGAAAATGTACTCGGTGTGTTGGCACTCAGGATGGAAGGAAGTGACACCTGAAGTGAAAGATCTCATGAGGTCTCTTGCCTCTGTCCACTTCTATAATTCAGTGATTAGGCTGAATGGAGAAAGGAGCAATCACTCTGCAGTTGTACACACTGTTCAGGTGTATTAATGCTGCTTCACTTAGCTTTCTTCTGAACATGGCCCTCCTAGGCCTAATTCAAGGTTTCAACCTTATTTTTAAAGCCCTCAGTTTATGAGATTGGATATTAAAGCATCCATCCCACCCCTGATAACTAAGCTACATTTCACAGCTCTCCTGGGGAACCCACCACCACTCTGGCAGACACAGCTGTGTCATCAGGCAAACAAAGTTTTGTGAGCACTTGCTCTGACACTCAATAGTAAGAACTCCTGTTTTTCCATCATAAAATTGTGTCCAAATCTGCTTTTCTACGCAATAGCTCATAATCCATTACCATTTATGAAAGAGGGGAAACAGGGAATATAGATATAATATGGAATACTATAGATCTAGAATATAAATTCTGCAGATTTATTCTAAAGAGTAGAGTTCTTAAGTACTTTTTATTGAGCAAAACATGCAGATGTAAAGAAACTTGCTTTTCTGAGGTCCTCAGCTAAGAGGACTCTCAATCAGATCAACTCACCTATGGCTGAAGACTCCATCTTATGATCAGCAAGCCTGACCAAACCTATTAAATATTTTCCAGGACTCTCATTTAGATTCAGTAAATATTCACTGCTTTAAGACATTTCAAACATTTTTTTTAATACTATTAGAAGAATTTTAACAAAACAGTATTTCCTGATGCAATGGCATTTTGATAAAACATTCCCATCAAGTTGCAACAGTAGGAGTAAAATGCTCTCTGACTCTGAAGTGTTTAATGGAGCTGGCTGTAGAGACATTTGCACCAGCATTGGTTCTGAAAGTACGATGTAGATTTTTGTACAACTTCTAAAATTCTATTCTTTAGGTACCAGACTGTATCCTGTTTTGTACCGTAACAACTCTTGGAATGTTTTCTGCTGCTTTAATGTCTGGCTGAACTTTATATACATGATGGCTATGATGACTACAAATTACAGCACTTGGGTCTATCACACAAGGGTATTTGTTCTAGTACAGTCTTTTAGTGTTGTCTTACATTCAGATTTATTTTCTTTTTACTTCTGACCATTGTTCACTGCTTAAAGGCATGAAACTCATCTCACCGTGTTTCAGCTCTTTCATTCTGTTAATGTAATTTTCAAATTTACAAAAATTATTTGCCAAATTACCATAGATAACTTCCAGTGGAGAAGAAGAACTGTGATGCCTCTGTAGTCTGACAAATTCCGGTAAGGCTAAAAATAATATTCAAAGAGTGGCTTTTTTCTCTTTTACACTACTTTTATGAACAAAGGCAGAGTAGAAAATACTCAGCAAGATAGCATGTAATTTAACAGAACTGGAACTACGTAGCAGAGAAATTTAAGATAGTCTAGGAAAGATATTTGTTTTCTGGTCACTGTTCTTCTGTCTTAATATGTTATATTTTATAATCTTCCCTGAAATAATTTTTCTGAATGAAAGAGCAACCATTTTTAAACATGACCGTTTTTGTAGTTAACAGTTTCTATCAATATTACTCTGTGATTTAATGGCAAAGAAAATCCTATGACAGAGGGAGAGTTACTGTTCTCACTGTGAGAGAGACTGTTCTCACTGTGTCTTGGATCCCACCATGGGAAGGCCAAAACAGAGAACACCAGGACTCAGCTGTACAGTGAAGGCAACTCAGCTGTCCAGTCCTTACTGGCCAAGGTCTCTGGTCCCCTATATGTATGTAGAAATAAAGGTTTCCTGTAACAGTGGTAGTCCCAAATTATCTCACAACTCCATCTTCAGTGTACCCACAGACTTTAATTATAAGATCTGTCACACAGATGTTTGGAGTCCATTCCCATTCCCATAGTTTTCTTGGCAACCCCATCTTTCTTTACTTCTATTCGACTAGTTCTCAGCTGGCTCTGAAGAGGTGATTCCCCACTGTTTTCTGCCTTGCTTGGGAGGAGCAATTGGTAAGGGACTGGTTACCTCATCCCTTAGCTGTCTTACATTGGCACAGTCAAGATTGCAGGAGATCTACCTGAGTGTGTGCAACTGCAGAGTTAAGACCTTCCTTCCCAAATTGTTCCAAACAATAAGTGCTACAATTCTTAGTCACTTCCATTTCACTTGTACCTTGAAGTCTCAACCACATACTGGAACCACATTTGGACAGGGTCTGTGCAAATGTAGAACAAAAAACATTATTAGCCCCAGAGGTTACCAACCAGCCCAGCACTTAGAGAATTATTGGGTCCTGTGGGATCTGGTTTGTTTGTCACTCCCCAAGTCTGGGAGTGAGATCCCAATCCACATGGGATCGAGACCCAGGAAAGCACCGTTCCACTCCTGTCACTCACCCTCTGTTCGCCCAGAAGGAAAATATGGGTCCAAAGGCTAGGAGAGATCTTCAGCATACTCTGTCCTATTCAGGCTTTTCACCTGTCAGGGCTCTGGGGTGGAGGAGAGTCCTAGGGGTGGACCTCCCTCTTGGTCTGGACACAACCATGCACAAAGCCTTCATCACAACAGTTTCACTGGAGTTAGCTAAAACAGAGCTGCATCAGTACTTCAAGTACAGCTTCGTTTTCTGTACACAAATAAACCCCGATCAACCCCAAATCATGGGGAATGTGTTACAGTTGGGTAACTAGCTAAGCTTCTGGTGTACTAAGAAGAAAATATAAGTTCAAGAAGAAGGATATGCATTGTATAAAGTATAGCTAGCCATGGGCACTCACTGCAAAGGATGAAGCTGCAACATCAAATCCTCTTCTGTCACTTTTACGTTTCCAGGCAGAGATTAACTTGAGCTCTGTGTCAGATAATAAAGATTTGTTTGATATGGGAAATATTGTGTTGCCAGGGTCACAGAAAGACACTTTTTTGAAACAACTTCCAGTTAGCATGCATTCCCTTCCCCCTTTCTGTTTTCCAGCCTCAGTTCACATAACTAAGAGAGCAGAAAGAGATTGGAGCAAGGGGGCATTTGGAGCTTTGGAGATTTGCTCCTACCAATCCAAAGGATCAGCAGAAAGCTGGTAGGGTGATGACAGGGGGAAATGGTGCAACTCAGGTGTGGGCTGGGTCCTCTGTCCCCTCCAGCATCCTTTAGTCCTTGCAGAGAGCCGCTGCTTCAAGCACGAGCTACTCCCCTTCTTTCAGATAAAGTTTAGTGTGCTGACATGCAAATTCCTGTAGGATTACTTTGCCTAAGTGGTAACAAATATTTTTGATTTGCTGGGTATACAGACTAATTAGTCAGCTGTAAGAAACAGCTGGTTCACAATGTTCTGATATTAGTGCTTTCCATGATTTTGATTTAATTTCAAGGGCACACTATGGAGAGCAAAGTTGTAGATGGAGGATTTTTTTTTATTCTTGCTGTTGTTGGCTCACTTGTTTGTTTTACTCCTTTTGCAAACCTTTATTTGATGCCTATTCATAAATTATACTGCTATAGTATGGTATCTCATTATCCTTTATTAGTAGAACATGACTAAATAGAAGCTGGAATTATACATCATGCCCTGCATATGGAACAAAGCAGCATATGGAGACTATGCCTACTGCAGTTTTCAAGCATAAAAATGCAGGAAATTATACAGGAAATTATACATATTTCAAAGACTCTCTGCCAAGTGCTTCTGTGTTGTATCCTGTAATTCAGAGTCATGTTAATCTTTACTGTGTCATTTAAAATTTGTATAGTAGAAATATAGTCAGGTCATAATCCATACAGCAAGGAAGGAAAGCAAATTTTTTTCCTAAACATGCTTAAAATAGAACAAGTCCCATTAGCATCTGGATATCACATCCCCAGTGTCACATCAATGGGCATGGTTTCAAAAGGTATGTTCCAACTAATAGGGACAGATCATTTGTTTAACACCAAAGCACTCTGAGCAAGTTAGCCTGACTGATAAAATATAAAGGTGGGAATAATGCATCCCCTATACCATGAATCTGATAAGGAATTTTTCCTTTAAAAAGAGTGTTTTCTCAGTAAAAACATATGCAGTTCTCAAAATGAAAATGCTTTAAAATGTTTCCGTGCTAACAATCTTGATTAAAGCATGAAATGAATCATATCCTGAGGACTTTGGAAAGGAGTAGGTTTTTCCTTTGCAAAAAGAACCATTTTTGCAAAACAACAAAATTAAAGTTTTAGCAAAATATTTCAGTTGGGTGGATATTTCAATTAAGTCAATTTCCTCTTACAATGTAATTTTGTTGGTAATTTTAACATCTTAGAATTGTGTTTAATTTTGTATCACAGAATAGATATTGACATCATACAACTTCCTGTGAAAAAGAGTTTTCTTTGTATGTTACCTCTTTTTACACAGAGAGAATAAGTTATTTGACTAAGTCTCAACGAGAAAAGACTTACTTTTAAGCCAAACATCGCCATAATGAACAAGATAACATAAACACTTGTTTCACTATGTTATGTTTCATCCAAATTCAGTACCATAGACATAAGGGTAAAATAATACAGAAAAAAACCCTCAGTAGATTAAAATCAGAAGCATCTTACTCCATAGTGACAAGATCTGGCTCATGAATAATGTCAGATCAAGTCTTACTGTGAAGTGGACTCTCCATGTATTTTCTGACTGCTGGACTCATGGTGAAATCATGCAGCACATGCAGACTATCACCTTCTTTTTTTCTGGGAAGAATATTTAGCAGTCTTTAGAATACATGGTAAAAAAAATAAAAAAAAAAAAAAGAGAGAGAGAGAGAAGTAAAAGAATAAGAAAAGAGACAAAAATGGAGCTTTCCTCTGATATTATGCCAAAAAGAAACCTGAGAAAAGTGAATATAGCCTTCCTGTACTGAAGATTTCTGCAAGACATTCATTTAGGTAACTCCCATGTTACTAGAAAGTGTCTCATAAAACATATATGGAATAAACAGACTGTAAAAGGGTCTCAGTGGTATTCTCAGGATCTTGGGAGATTTCATATTTTGGGATCCGACCTTCCCCTTTTCCCATGACAGCCATACTGACGTTTCTTCTCACAGAGCATCCTACAGGCACCTCAGGCAGAAAGGGTCATCTGAACATTCCAGTCCAATTGATTAGGTCTGGATCGGCACCCAACTTTCCCAGAGGGAAAAGTCACACTGTCTCAAAAGTCACACTTCCACTTCCACCTCTTCAACCTTCCACACACAGTTTTTATGTTCAATCTGGGTACCTGGCAAGTACATGAATTTAAAAGAAAAGTGCATTATAGGCATACCAAGATGAGTGTATTGTTGCTCAGTAATTTGTTTCCATTTATGTCTGTACAGAGGGAAGGAAAACACGCCATCCTTACTTGCTCTACATAACGGCACAATGACCAGCTCGTGTATAAACAACATTGTGAGTTGCAAAATGGTGGAGAGCCTGTGCTTCTTGATCCAGTTATCAGATTACTAACCTTTTTATGCTCAAGGATGAAGGTCACCAAGGTCTGTAGAGGAGAAATATTTGAGGTTGAACGAAGATTTCAGCTTGTGGGACCGCACTGGGACTGGGACTACTGTGGTTACTTGAACTTCAGTAGAGCATATTGTGCTCTGGTGATCGTATGAGGATCATGTATGCACGAGCCCTGAAATAAGCATTGCCTCCCCTCACTGCGGCCTCTTGCTGCAGCCTCTCGGTAACGACACAGGCCTCCACTCCAGGGCTTTCCCCTATAGAAGTTAAAGAGCACTTCCCTCCATTTCAGGTTGCGAATGTATTCTTGTTACAATGGAACAAGAAATTTCTTCTCACAACAATCATGGCTCTTTCAGGATTCTGGAAACTATGGATCACAGTATTGCCACTGCTCATTGTTTGTTCACCTAATTAATTTTTTGGCTGGGAAAAGGGCCAAGAGTTTCACAATGATGAAAGAATTACCAGCTTTTTGGCAGGTTTCAGCTCTGCCTCCAGGAAAACACCTTGCCTTGGATGGTTTTGCCCATTATGATAACAGAAAGCAGAGAGAGGCATTTCCTTTTCTCTCAACAGTCAAAGGAATTTGGAGAAAAAAAAGAGAGAGAGAAGAGAGAAAGCAAACATAATTTTTACAACATAAAAGGAGGGAGCCAAAAATGCCCAGCAACTTAGCCTATTCCACCCTCCTCTCGTGTGAACAGTGAGTGAGGTTGCTGTCTGATGCCCTCTCTCTTTTCTACAAACCTTCCAGAGCCAGACCTCATAAAGGAGAGAGCCTGCAAATATCACCCTCCCAAGTCCAGAAAAAAGGGTCTTGCTGAAGCTGCCTCTTGTGGCACTTGAACAGTTAAAGGTTAGCAGTTAAAGTGCAGTGATGGGAAAAGGATTGGGATTTGAGACAGAGGCATGATTGCTAAACAGTGAAATGGGCTGATATGAGGCTAAGGGACTCAGAAGTCATTGGTGTTTGGAGGCAGAGGGAGAAGCTGGAAGTTGTGCACCTTGGGGCACCTACCTGCTGTGTCAAGGGACAGCATGTCCTTTTTCATTTGCATTAGGTGGTGACAGCTAAGCACTGCATACGCACCAAGTGCAAAATGGAGAGGAAAAAGCAGTCAAGGAAGTTAAAAAATGAAGAGAAAAAAATTATAACACAATCTTTTCATGAAAAAAAAATCTCTTGCTTTTCATGGGAACTTCTGTATATACAATTTTATAGCCTTGGGAGAAAAGCTGAAAATCTCTGAATGTCCATGTGATTTCTTCTGAACTGGTTTCCAAACCCATTTTGAGAATGAGGAGATTGAGATATCATATTCTAGACAAACCTAATAGCGCATCTGCTGTTTACGTGACAAGATGATCACTAAACAAATGAGGTATGTTGAACTTTCAGGTTCGCCGAGGAGTGTGATTTGTGTGAGATTCATCAGCCTTTACCTTCTTACAAGTACAATGCTTACGATGCATGGCTTGCATCTGCACATGCTGTTTGGACCTCTGGCCCTCAGAGATCACTGCTTATGCATCAGACAGAAACAAGGAGAAAAAATACTGTAGTATGGGAAAAAATACAAAACAGCATCTGCTTGTCAGAGGAGCCAGAGACAGTGATTTCAAGGTCAGCACTTCCCTGAATTTTATTCCAATTAATTTCTTATTAATGACTTCTGGACAAGCAATTGCTGAGCTTTTGGGCTTGGATTTATTTTTGGGGTGAGGGCTGGGGATGGCTTCCAGTTCATTCTCTCCTGATTAATGACATCAGATATATTTGGATTTAGTTGGAATCTCTGTCCATTCCCACTGTATTCATTAAGACCAAAGCAACCACAAGCAGCGCTTTGCCAAGATACCCCACACCTTACAGCAGCCACTCTTATGAGAAAGGATGTCCGGTACGAAAGTTTTCTTGTGGTGATTCTGCGATGTGTAGACAGGTCAGCAAAGAGGAACAGATACATTTTATCACTCTGCTTCCTTATGCTGGAGCTTAACCCATGGACAAGAGGGTGCAATGAGGGATTGGGAGGATAAGCAGTTTAGAGGGCAGCTAGGGAAGGATGAAATAAGATGGTGGAGAGTCCTTGGAGGAATGCAGTTGTGGCAGCATTCATAGGAACTTTCTACAGCTGAAGGAGCTTGAATTAATGCTCATTTAGTATTTCAGGAGGTCTAATAAGAGTAACAACAATGAGGATGTGTGTAATTTTGGGTATTGTCCGTTACAGCTTAAGGTTGCCTGGAGTCATTGTGGCTGTGTCTCAGTTTGAAAACTGACAATAGGTGAAGTCACTCAGATCATGAGGTGGTGAGAGAAAGGGAGAGGGTAAGTAACTGTAAAGGGAAGACAATGAATAGTTATCAGTCAGGTAGTAGCACATAATTGGGGTGCAGTGTCTGCCCCTTTGAAGTTATAGCAATCAAAAAGCAGTTTAAAATTTCCACATGAATTTATCGTTTATGCAAAACCTGAGGAGTTAAAACCAATTATATTGTTTTTCCACTACCTGCATTGCAACTGTTACAGATTGATAGTTGATGTCATTGTAATCTGTCCTAAATATTCTTCAGTATATTCCTACTTCTATTTCCATAAATACGTATTTTATTAGATAAAGCGGGGGATTTCTTTTATGAAACTCTTCCTATTAGAAAGTTATGATTGTAACTTAGATAGAATTAGAAGAGGCTGCAAGAACTCAAGCAAAAGATACTTTTTATAATAAACTCTAGAGAAACAGTGTTTAAACCAAACACTTAGCGTGACCTATTGTAAAATGAGACAGACACAGCACAGGTGGGAATCAAATAAAAGTAACTTGTATTTAAGTCTTTTTTGTCCCACAGGGTAACTTTTATTGGTAATATAGTGAAATTACCCCTTCTTTAGTAATATAACTGTCTGGAATATCTGGCACTGGATGTTTATTGGATCAGACTTGGCCACTGGCAGAACTGAGTTTCTAAAATTTGATTTCTCTGTATTATAATTGAGCTTTGATTCAGAAATGTAGAAGAATAGATACAGAGATATCACATTTTCTTCATGTTCTTCTGTCTGTGATAAACCTTCATTGCAGCTGTGGTACAAAAGACACTTTCCTTTATTGGAGCAGTGGCAGCCTCTATACCATAAAACCCATCCTGCCAATGAGGAATCAACCAACTCAATTTCATCATCTGGTTTTCATTTCCTGGGAGAGATAGGGAAGCTCTTTGTGCACTTGACAGTGCATGTGGCTAATCTTGTTTTCTATCTGAATTGGTAATTACTGTTAGGTGCATTTTTGGAGAATGAGGTATTTTTAGCCAGCAGACAGGCTTGGCAATATCTTTAAGGAATACGCTGTTTTTTCAGGGCTCAGAAGGTGAAGACATGCACTCACCACTTCTAATTCTGATTTTTTTCCCTTGTTATTAGTATGCCATGAAAGTCATTTTTATCTACAGGAATGCTACCACTGCTCTTCGTGGCTCAGGTGAAACTGGGAAACCTGTTTTGTTTATTTACATTTTCTTTCTTGAAATACTTCCAATATGGATGCTCCAAGCAATTTGATGTGATGTGGCAGTTCACTATCCTCCGTAGCAAAGCTCTTCTCTACTGAGAACAGTGAAAACTTTCTAAAGGAGCTAAGTATCTCTTAGAGCTGTTTCATTCTGTAGGATGTGGAGGATCTTTAACTTATTATAGTTGTCTTTTTCTATTTCATGTGCTAAATTGTATTCCAGGCTACCAGGTCATCAGATTTTACCTACCATTTTAAGATTCCCTTTCATATTCTTATTTACTTCCTCTGAGTTGATGTCTATTCAGAAATCTCAGTATTGTTTCATGAGGTAAATCTGTGGTGTTGCTTTGTATTTTACACTAATAACAAAATAACTGTCCTGTTCATTTTCTGCCAGTTATCACCAATACAGATGAGGTTTTAGTTGAATGCACTTTGATTCCTGTCCCCTTTTATTTGCCTCTGTGTAACCTCACAGTAATTAATTTTGTTTGTATTTGGGATTCCTTTTTTGTCAGCAGATGGCCTGAGGCAATTTTTAAAGAGAAGCATGCCCAAATTACATCCAAAATCTATCAGTGATCACTGTTAGCATGTTGTCTTTTGGAACTTTTGGAATATTTGTAGACATATGTGCATATACTACTAATGCATCCATTTTTTATAGACTCAAAAGCCAACAATGTTCCCACAAAACCATATGTTTCTAAATCACTAGTTTATTCTCATGCAGTGAGGCAGTATATCTTTACTGGGCATCATTTCTGTGATATCTTTATAACATTTCTGGTAACTTTGGGGTAATAATCTAATTCCTGGTTTTCAGGTTGATTTTTTTTTTTTTCCCCAATATTATGTGTGGCATTTCCAAGGTTTCTATTTATAGTTTCTTGGACTCCAGAATGTTTGTTTTTTCTTATTGTTCTGTGTTTCCTTTAGGGCATTCTGTGTCAAGTAAACCAGGTTTGAACCTGAGCAAGAGTCTGAGGCATTAAAGTTATGACTATACTAATAAATTAAGCAGGTTGAAGGCACAGGTCCAAGCACTGGCGTACAGTTGTCCATACTGTTCAAATGTTAACACAAGTCCTGACGTAGTTTTAGCCTGTGATAAATGACCATGTCTCAGTCAAATGCCCAGAATCAGTTTAGGAGCCAGCACAGGCCCAAGATTGCTCCCCACAGGTAATATGGACAAATTCACCCTCTGGAGCAGAGCTTGGACCCTAACCCTCTTCAGTTCACTGATACAGGCACTAATTATGCATTGGAGAAGACCCAGCAGCAAGAGGACACACTGGCAGAATAGCAGATGGGGTCTCTATGGAAGCAGTCTTGACCAAATTTTATTTCTCTATCTACAGCCCTCAGGCCAGTAAAGATCCTTTTAGTGTGAGTGCAGAGGATAATGCAGTAATCAAGTCAGCTTGTTAAAATGACTACTGAGATGTGTTTACGTGTTCTTTTCTAAATAGACCTATGTAGAAGTTGGACTACTAGGATTTAGTCATAGTTAACCCTTCACTTCACTAATTCTTTTGTATGTCTCAAGTATCTTCTCTACTCATTTTATGCTGGTGCATCCCACCTGATTCTTAGCTTTAAGGATTGACTATCTTGACAAGGCAATTTTAGGGAAGAAACAACATCAGAGACAGAATACATAAAGAAGGTGGAATAGTAAACACTACCAGTTTTGAAACTTTTAGGGAGGGATTAATCTCAAATTAATCAATGAAGAAGATATAGAAATACTTTAATATTTCAACCGAGGAATATATACAGGGTAATAACTTTTAGGGAACTATTCATGACATCTCTTTAAGCAACTCCAGTAGGATGAGAAACCATACTTTGGTGTAAAATACCTTTTTCTCTTCAGTGACTGCAAAAAGGATCATTGAGAAGTCTCCCATATATACATTATAGATATCTACTTTTGGTGAAATGATCTCGTCTACATACTAACTGTCTGACAATTTGCCAGAAGGTCTATTGAGCTTCTGAAGTTATCTTTTGTGATTTCTGAGTTGCTGTTTAAGGAAGCAGAAGAAAGACACCTGGGCAATTACAAATCATAATACATAAAGAGATATTTTCTGTGACATTTGAGGTGGAAGATTTAACTGAATGAGCAAACTCCTTAAATAAAACTAACTTTTGAACTTTATTTATATTCCCTGGTTGCAGTTAGAGATTACTTTAAAAATAATTGCAATTACAAGAAACTGGGACATTTCAATTCAGTGCAGTCATGCAATAATCATCAAGGAAATTTAAAGTCAGCAGAGATCAGGTGGGTCTGTTGGGTTTAATGGGTTATTAGGATCTGTTTCTCCAGTGTGTGTTCTTCTGAGGAGCTTTCCAGATTGAATCAGTGAGGGAATATCTTGATTTATGTTTAATTATTCTATTGTGTGATTTTCTATGATAATAGAAAAAAAAAAAAACCTATACATTGTGTTGGTGGGTTTTTTCTGAGATGTATGAAGCTGTTTTGTAAAAATATGTATAATTTTTGTTTTTCTTGGAAATGTTTTTGAGGGGTCCTAATGATTCATAAGGTTAATGAAGGGACTTAAGAAGTTTACCCAGAGAGAAATTATAGGTGACTAGAGAATAGGAGTCAGTCCTGACTGTACACTAATCATATTCATCCAAACAGTAACCTCTAAAGGAGAAAAAATGTGCATGGATGAAAGAAAGCATGGAGTACCCCATTTCACTTAATGCACTTCATGTCTTTGCTCTATATTAGTTCCCTTGATTAGCCTTTTTGCCTTAAGAAAAGTGATCAACACAGAGTGCTTTGGCAATTAGAAAGCCCTGAATCATCTCTAATTATTGCCTCATTTTGCACTATTTCCTACTAAGCCAAAACATCTTGGTGTGTTTACAAAGCTGCCAGATTTTATATTGGATTTTTATGGAACTCAGCATTTCCAGACTTGGCCTAATTAACCTTTTTTTTTTTTTTTTTTTTTTTTAAGATGCTTTATGAATAGATTCAGCTTGTCAAATACAAGTTCTAACTCAAATATAATTTAAAGACGGGGGAAAGAAAGTCAAGAAGAGGACTGGAATGGATAGGATTGAACAGGGTAGGTTGGATGTTTTTTTTCATAATGGTCTTGTTTTCTTCAGCATATTTAGTTCAGGATTGTCTGGTGTCATTCTAAGAATAACTTGTCCTAATAAGCAAGGAGAAAGGTAGCCTCATATATTTACATTTTATGCCAGCATTCTAATCTTTCTGGAACTTAACAATAAATAGAGAGAAGACTGTATAACAATAAACGTAAATGGAAGTGCAGGGGGCATAGGCAGGAGGTCATTTGGCTGGACTTCACTTTAAGTTGTGTACCTGCCCTTCAGGAAATCTACAAAATTAGTATTTGTGGATTACTGAGGCTATTTAATTGATCTCTATATGTGCTTTCTTTATATTTTCAAGACTAGTCTTTTTTTCGTTAAAGGGAACTAGACTGACTCAAAAATATTCCCCAGTATGAAACCACTCTCAGTTTAGGCACAGTTCTTGTACTATGTTAAGTGCTGTTCATTTTCTTTTGTTGGTGGGCAAGGTGAAGAGGGGCCTTTGTAGGATTTTTTTTTTTTTTTTTTTCCCCCCGGACAATATAACACTACAAAGAGCCTCAGCATGGAACATGTCAGAGAGAAGTGGTAGGAAGAAGCGATTTCTTTTCTGTCTTTTGTACAAGAGGAAACGTAAGATAGGAAGGAGATTTTTGGGACTCATTCTGTCCTCAGAGAGTTTAGGGCACTAGCAAGCAGAGGTAAATGAGGGGCTTCAGGATGAGCCACTTAGAAGCCTAAATTGTCCAGTCTGTGGATGGGACTGCAGTGAGACCCACCCCCCAGCTGCCGCTGAGGGACTTCGCGAGTTTAATGCTGATTGTGGTGGGGTTAGTCCTAGGGCTCACCTCCTCCATGCTCTGAAATGAGGAGCTCTCTGGAGATGGACACTGAGTAAATGACGCCATTACTGTGAGGATAATGGTACATCTAATTCCAATTTTTCTGGTAATTCATGCACAAAAGGGAGTCTCAAGGGAGGAATCTCTTTTCTCTCATAAACCCACCATATGCCTGTTGCTGTAACAGCCTGTCTGCCTCAGTCCTTCACGCACATGAGCCACACCAACACAAAAACCTGATACTAGATTGTTACTAGTGTGATGTTATTCAGCTTCATCCGCTTTGTCATCACAACACAATGCATTCTTTAGTGCTTAATGCCCATGTTTCATAAAGATTTAGTTACCCTTGTTTCAAAATTTTCTTTGAAAGCATTATTTAAAGTTGAATCCTCTACAGTCTATTTCTGAGGAGAAAACAAAGGGTTTTATAAAGCAACCTCTACAAAGAGACTCTTCCACTTTTGTCTGTTCTTCTGTCCTTTGTAACTTCTCTGCCTTTTCAATCTGTAAGAAAACTGGCTGTTCCTTTCAACAATTCTAGCTATCTTAAAAGTGATTGCAACTGGCTATGAAGTAAGATTTTAGAAAGACTTTTTAATTGGAATTAAAGAGATTTATAATTAAAAGTATTTCCCTTCTTTTTAAAAGTTCTAATTTTCTCAAATCATTTAAAAGAAGTTCTTTTTATCATCTGTGCAGTTTTAAAGTATAATAAGATATAATTAAATATATTAATGAAAATTAGTCAATAAATGCAGGAATGTTAGTCAAATATAGATATATACATACATACCTAAACTATTCCATCATCTCTGTGGCTACTGGCAACATCTTTAGCTAACATTGTCCCGTCTTTGTTGAATTTTAATTCTTTGTGTTTAATTTTCCAGTCTGTCTTTTTTTCCAGAGGCTCATTTTCTTTATTCTTTTTTTTTTCCCCCTCTGACTGAAAGTTTCAGAAAAAATAATTCAGCCATTCCTTAGAATTAAAACTAGGAGTGAGATTCTCATATAACTTTCCAGTGTCCTTTGTGGCTGAGCACAAGTAGTCAAAGATCTTGGGCTTGACTTTGCGTATTACAAAACCAGATTTACTGTGGGAAGACTGAGAGTGACTCTTCCCTTTTCCTCTAGTTTCCACCAAAACAATTTCAGTATCACTTTTTTCATTGAGAAAATAGGAGAAGCCCTCTTGTTGGTTTTTTTTGTTTGTTTGTTTGGGGTTTTTGGTTTTTTTTTTGTTTTGTTTTGTTTTGTTTTGTTTCAAAGAATTAGCATTAGCTATAACTTTTACATTAAATTCTTCTGCTTTCTTCTGGTTCCTGGTGGGGGAAAGGGGAAGTTGTAGGCATTTTTTTCATTTGACTATAGTTTTGCTTCCTTTCTATAATTACGTGAAGAGGAAAGTTTAGCCTCTGGGGTAGCATCCCATAGGGACTACAAAGCAGGTTAAATAAAACACTAATTATATGCTTACCTCTTAATTAGATTTTAAGAAGGGAACAGGCAGCTGTTACATGGCTAGAAGGATTTATCCTGGGATAGCTGCATTTCAAGTAACATTTGGGAGGTTTTTGGGAGACAACAGACTCTAATTGCTAATGCTTATGGGACAATCTCAGTTTTGACATACATTGAGTAAAAAGGGATACGAGAACGTAGCAACAGCGCCTGAGTCCAGTTCTCCTCTTGCTGTGGAGGTCTTGACCTGCTTAGTCAGTGCGCCTAATCCTTGATCTCACCCCAGCGCCAGACCCTGGTCAGGATGCCTTGGTGATCACAGGAGATTGTACGCCTTGATGCAGAGGTAACATGCTCCCTCATGACAGACAAGGGATGAAAATGCATGCTTCCACAAGCTGAAGCTAGTCATACTGGAAAAAAAAAAAAAAAAACCCAAATGTTCATTATAGAACCAAAAAGTTGTGGTTAAGTTTCCAAAAATCCTGTTTCTTCCTGGAGGACTGTCAGCCTGTGGTAACTCTCTGCTGATCTCCTGTAAGCATGCTCAGGACGAAGTTAGAATTAGTGTTTGTGTAAAGTAGAATGAGAGAGACTAATTTCCCTAGAAAACCCAATAAATTGCTGCACAGGGCACTGTGCCAGGTAGTTCAACACCTTCTCTGAATCAGATGAACTTACTGAGGCAGCAGATTTTAGTTCAAAGTCTTGATCTGAATCAGGCAGAGCAGGGATTACCCCTGGCAGCACTATGTCCCAGAGAAGTTGTCCAACTGCTGCCCTGTAGGATTTCAGAGGTACCACCACAATTACTCGATAATTCAGTGGGTGATTGTCAGATTTTCTGTGATTCCAAATTCAAAGCATCTTGGAAAAAATGAATTTATGACATAATTTATCTATGGTTTATGGGCTTTAGCAAGATCATAACCCTCAGCACCCTCTAATAGGATGACAAATGGAAAATATATAATTTATCTCAACAGGCATTGCTACTGTGCAAGAGGGTTGGCTGCAGGTCTATGACAAATGAATGAACAGAAGGTGGTAGTAAGTAAAAGGAGCAGCAAAAGTAGGAAATAATGGAAGACCTGGGGAAAAGAAAAGAAAGGGAAGTGACAAAAGACAGGCAATAGATAACAGAATATTTTTATTCCTATTATTTCACTGAAAAAACTTCCAAAGTAAATTTTAGTTCGCAGGTATTTTGGGATAAAACAGAATTCCTTGGATGGTTAATTTATTCACCCCCTAAACATTTAAAATTCAGCCAGCCTTCTTGGTATTGGGGGGTGGATTTTATTTGCTTGTTTGTTTTCCTGAGGCTGAAGCTATTTCCCAGCCAAAAATAATAAAGTTTCTTCATATTGAGGGTTCTGATGGAGAAATTCCACATGCTGAAGGATTTGCTGATATTCCAGTTGTACTTTGGGGTTGTCCCAGGTTTGTTTAGGACTGGTTTAGTGCTGTCACTAAATAATTTTTTTTTGGAAAATAAGCATGAAATAATTTTTTTGGAAAATAAGCATGAAATATTTTTTTTTGGAAAATAAGCAAAGGCTGCAGTACACAACTGAGCCCTGTCCATGGGCTTTGGGTAAATAATTATGCAGCCAGTCGTTCCTTCCAGTTTCAACATCTCAGAAGGGGCAGGGAGGAACTTTGTTACGATGTTCTTGTTCCAGAAGAATAAGTCCATTGCCACAGGCTCAGAGGTCTCTGAGGAAGAGCTGTCGACATCAGTGCTCCTGGCAGTCAGGGCTGCAGGATTTGGCATATGTTGCCTGTTTGTATTTTCTTGTGTTTGCAGGCTGACATCAACCCCACACTGATAGAAAAGCTGGTGAATGGAATTTGTCTGTGCATCCATTTCCTTTGTGAATTTCCAGTACCACTTCTGTTAACAAAGCCTGTGGTTTTCCATTCATTGCTGGCACAGCAAATATTTCACTGTACCAAGGTCAACATGCGTGCAGATGTTATTTTCAAATTCCTCTGCCTCCTAAACTAAGCTGCGCTGTAGAAAGAAAATTTCTTCCTGCAAATTTTTTTTTCAAGGAATGTTGTGTTTGTCATAGGTGTTGTACAGATATATTAAGTCTACAATGAATGAAGGTTGAAAAAAAGGTTGTACATCCACAAATTTCACTTAAAATAAAAAAGCTTCAGACCTGTTTGAACAGAGAATTACACATGTGTCCAGGAAGATATCCATGGGTGCTAAGATTTAACAGCCGCATCTGTGCAGCTGCATTTAGGTTTTAGGACTTAAAGGATATTTTTTACCATTCTCTTGTTTCTAGAAGCTGGGTAAATGCTTCCACTGAAGTCCCACAGCAGAGCATGTCTGGTTTTGAGTTTCTGACCCTCTTATTGGCAGAGCAGGGGAAGAAGCATGTGTCTGAGGAGCTGCGTGAAATATGCTGGTGTGTGTGCAAATTTTTTGAGAGGTGTTCATGACCTGGAATTTCTGTTTATGCCTAAAGTGTCTTTGCCCCTAAAAGACTGTCTCAAATTGTCACTGGATTAAGGGGACCAGTTTTTAACTTGTATTGCAGCTTTGGGGGCCTAATTACATTCAAGTTCCACCAGAGCTAGGTACCTAAAAATGGTGCATGAAATTTGAAGAATCATAAGAAATTGAACTAAAAGGTGACTTGAAAGGCCATCTGTGCCTCCTAAGACATCATGCGAGTCCTAAGACTCATACAGCAGGGAATTTTTCTCTATGATATTCCCCATCATCAAGTATTTGCATTTCAAAACAAGGTACTGTAATCCCTACCCTGTATGAACTCTCTTCCTTGTCTGTGTAGTAACAGAGAAATTGTGTAGGGAATTCTGATGAAACAACCAGGAATTACATTCAAACTACTGTTTCTTTGCTTCCTATATTCTTTTATGACCAATACTAAGGCAGATTTGCAAGTACACCCTGACACAGGATGGCTACATGGTGGTTATTACCTTCTTGTATTTTGCCTGACAACATTGCTATGACCTTGCAAACTACTGCACCCATCTGTCATTTATAATTCATGTATTACCATCGATTTATAGAGGACTAGGCAGCTTGTCCTATGTCTCTAGTTAGGAAGAAACGAAAAATGCAGCAAAACCCCTCTTGACCTTTTTTTTCAGTATAATTGTTACTGAAGATAATGGTACTGATAGTTATTTCTTGTAAGTCATTAACTAGACATTCCAGGAACACAATTTTCTCTTCTGCAGCTTATTTAAAATCAAGAAAGGCTTCTTGTGCTGCTCTAGCAAATCAAATCTTTCCCCACAGCATGGGATAGGTTGGTTAATGTGGTAGAATATTTCAGTGAATGATTTGTTATCTATGGGAACCTCGAATTCTAAGGGAAATTTTCTGAATATACTTTAAAAATTCTAACACATGAAGTAAAAGGAGCTGTCAATATTTTTCAAAATCTCTCAGAAATTTTCTAATTAGAGAAAACTGCAAAGGCAGTGAGGGCTACTATTTCTTGTTGTTGCTTTGCTATTTATTTCCTTTTCTTTTAAAAATATTTGCGTGAACTGCAGCTCTGAAATTAATATTATCCCAACTAAAAATAACTATTAATGTTGGAAAATAGCAGTTTACAATGAAATCTATCTTTAGTATTTCACAGAATCAATGAGGACCAGTCTTGACTCTGCTTTAAATTTGCTTCTTTCTTCTAGGGACAAAAATAGTAGAAGAAACAAAGGTATCAAAAGAACACAGCCTAAATCCTCCTTAAGGCTCTTTTAGACCAGAAGCAATACAGAACAGAAGAGGAGAATGAGAAAACAGGAAGAAACCAAAGAGACTAGAGAAAACTGGTTTTCCGTTACCCAGCAGATCAATGCCGATACAAGAAGGAAATCTAAGTCACTTAGTTCCTAGTATATTTTTTCATCCAATAGATTAGGTTGGCATCATAAGCCAAACTGTATTTTCCTCCAAGAGAATAAAGTAGAAGGTACTTTGCTAAGACAATACCTGCCTGTGAAAACCATGTGCAACATCCCAAGTACCTGTTTGGCATTAATGTACAACCAATGTATGGCACATAAGTTTATGAAGATCTAGCCAGAGGGTGCTCAAACAGAGGCTTCTGACTTAATGTGAGGATGAAGGGGCTGCCCACTTCCAATAGTCTTGCCAACAGGTGTTTGTTTTTCAATACTAAAAGATTACTTGGAGATTGTTCCAGGACTGTAAAGGCATTCTTGACACCATTCATCAGAACATGCTTGAGTCTCCTTCCTACCAGATTTCATTCCTTAAAACATTACTTCTAAAGCTGAATCAAGGGGAGATCAAATTTAAGCACCAGAGCCACAAGCTGATGAAATAACATTACCTTGAATGAAAGAATAAAATCATGTCAGGTCTGTAGATTTCATAAACATTTCACCCTTTCTTGAAGTTTCATTTCTGAGAGATACAAGTTCTATGCAAATTCCAAGAAGACGATGAATCTGCTGAATATTTTATCACATTCCCACATGCTCTAAAAGAACATTACAACTTCACCGGAAAGTTCCATTATGAAAACACACAGGATAAAATCACTTGTGCTAGGAACGACCAATACATCTCAGAGATTCTTCACCTTCATGCAGTAAAAATCAGTTACAGCACATATCTGAGGTAAGTGCATGAATAAGCAACTGGAATCCAACTAAACCCACAGGCAAAACCTAAAGAGCAAGCATTGATGTAAGCACCCACTGACTTTCCAAGCAGTCCAGTAGAAATCTGCCAAGTGCTTGGTGCAGATATATCCCTAGGCACCCACATGACAAATGACTGGCTGAGAACGCCGTGTGTGGCAACGTCACATAGGGCTTTAGATGTGTGCTGCTCAGAGGGCCACCATTAAAGGAACAGCTGCAGAACCCAGGCTGCTGGCATTGATGTTATTGCCAATGAAACACTGAAGCCACTCAACACTGGCAAAGCCATATAGAAATATTATAATTGTCTCTAGAGTTCAGTAAAATGAAATAGTGCAAACAGCAAATTCAGAATATTTAACTGAAAATAAGGAAGAACTGAAATAAAATTTTATTTCCCTAACGTAATAGGAAAACCCTGGGAGGTGGTGTTTTTAATTTTGTAAAACTTATTTAATCTCCTCAACCCTATCCTTCACTTCCATAAATTAGAAATAAAGATGGTTAGAATCTGGATTTCTCTTTATTCATCTGAAGTGGATTGTTGCATCTTTGGTTAGGAAGGAATGTCAGGCAGAAGGCTGTGATACGGCCCTAAATTTAAATTTAGTATAGGAGAAATACATATGGTTGTGTTGCTTTTTAATTTAATATACATGTTTTCACTACTGAAATCAGTTTTGGAATTTTTAAAGTGTTCCTGCAGATTCTTCTAGAAGTCCATTAAAAAATATTTACAAGGAGAACACAGTTCAAAGTGGGCATCACAACTGAGAAAGGAAAGCTGTGAACTGATAGACACTCCATATTGTTGTGGCTATGCACTTAAAACAGTCACAAAAGACTTCAACATAAATTATACTAAAAACACTATGCTTTAGCTAGTTTATAATTAAAATGTGTTTCAACACCTCTGGAAAACACAAAATATGAATAGCCTACAGGATGAAGGATATCTACATGTAAAGTAATTGCAGCAACATCTCTTTTATCATGACTGATTCTACACGGCTTTGCCAAATAAAAAATTAAAGACAACATTCAATATTAATTGCCAAATAAGATTAAAATGTAAATTCAGACAAGCTAAATCTAGAGTTTGTCCAGGACATGCTAACTCTTGTAAAGAAAAGTCCTTGTTGATAATTATAATTGGTCTACTTCTGAACTTTATATAGTACATGAAAAGTGCCATGTCGAGATCCAGACAACACTGGTTCCTACAAACTGAGTTGGATGAGATCTCTGGTCACTGAGGAAGGAATGATTCTTAATATCCTGTGCTTCCTGGCTACATTTTTCTTGAATGGTGACTCTTTGCTCTGGGATGCTGTTTGTTTGCATGAATTCCAGTATGCCACATTTTTCACAAGAGCTTTCTTATAAAGCGAGACCTTTGGAGTTGTGAATGTTATTTTGGTAAGGGCAACAGACATGTTGCGCGTATGAGGGTAAAATGAACTTTGTACACACAAGAAAATAAAGATATAGAATTTGAACTGAATTTCAGTCAAACATTAATTAGATTCTTTGTTTGAACTGAAAAGGAGATCAGCTAATTCTGGATAAAAACATTTGCTTCATGGTACTGATAATGCCCATTACGTTCACGTCTTCCTTTTAGACAGACTTTCCCTTTTCTTCATAGCATAAATTGTACTTGGACAACCACCTTTAAAGCTCCACAGTGTCAAAACTTCCTACTCATAGGCTGAATTTCTGAACAAGCTCAGCCTGTCCCTGATATTTCACTTCACAGGGAATTTGGAAACAATTGCTCAACATGCTCTTTTGCCTAAACCACCTGCACAATACAGCTGTGTTTCCAGGGTTTCTTTCCAAATCATCTTTGGCTCCTCTGATCCTTTCCCCATGAGTCTTCCCCTGTCTTACCTTCTGTCTGTCAGGGATGAAGCTGTATAGACGTGCCCGTCAGTGTCATCTGACACTAGTTCCTCTGAACCATACTGTGGAGCATCAGAAAGTCAAGCTTAGGGTGACTCAGCAGACAAGGCTTGTGTCACCTTATCAGACCTTAGTACTGTTTACTGTGTTGTGTATTTCAGTTGCACCGAGCAAAGATGCTGAATGATTAAATCTCCGTAAGAGCAGCTAATTAAATATTTACTTGGAAGTTTGCATGTGATGCGATTCACCTCCATGAAGATCTATCTGGTTTTGCATACCTATCAAGTGTATTCTCATCTCACGGTACATACAGTTGAGTTAAACATAAAAATTCCCATGCAGCAAGAAAAGATTACATCTGTACATCCAAAGCCAAATTCATCACCTTGATTCTCGTAAGCATTAGTGGACGTTGCCAATGTTTCTGACTGCTTAAACATTTATTTTATTACATCTTCAAAGACAACACTTACATGCATTTTAATCTGAAATGTTACCCTCCAAAAAATGTTCTATTAGTCAGAAAACATTCACTGTGTTGCTTTCACACTGTTTGAAATCAGCATTCAACTCACAGTGTAGTATGTAATCATAATAGACTGTGACATAAAAACAGAGCAGATGGAAATATTTATGCTGGTTTTGAAGGTTAGTAAGTTTTTCACGCATTCACACAAGAGTCCAAAATGTTTGCCTGCCCTTAGCTGAAAATCTTCAATAAAATCCTGAATCTGCTAGATCTGCCTTTGAAAATAGCAGCATGGAAATATTTATTAAATAGGAATCTTGGCACAATGTGTTTCCGAGAAAGCTGGGTTTAAATATACAGAGGGCAAATTATGTTCACTAAGTAAGACTCCTTTGAGGACATGATTATGATGCACTATGTTCCCCAGAACAAAAAAGAAGTATAACCTCCATTAGTGCTTTACTTCTCAAAAATATAAAAGGACAATTTTAGTTCTTGAAAAAAACAGTCTTATAGCTGTCTTTTCAACAGCACAATGGTAATTTTAAGAAAACAAACAAATCCAGGAAAAAATAGTTTCCGTATTGGAACTACCATGTGCCATATTCTGCATAAACGAAGCTTTTGTGGGAAATGGAACATTTATAGCTTCATTTGCCCCAGGATGATCGTTCACTTGGCAAAACTACCTCTGTATAAAAGTGATCTCTGATACAGTGTTGAATGAAGTCAGTGGCCACACCACACTTCAGATTGTGTGTTGACTTCTTTAACTGACCTCTGTTGAAGTGTTTCAAATTCAAATTTGCAGGATACTTACAAGATCCTCTAAATTTAGTTTAGAGATTTCAGTTTGCAAGGTGGAAAGTACAACAGCAACTCAGAAAATCCAAGATAATAAACACTGTAAACAGTGAAGTAGTTGGTATGTAAGGCAGAAAGTCAGCATTTCTTTAAATTATAGCTAGTCTCATGCATACCAATAATTTTTGAAACTTTCATAATATCACGTGATTTATAAACACTCATTCAAAATTTACTATTCCTGGTTAGTATCTACGTATATTATTGAGATTAGATGCTATAATGTACAATTCTAGTATTGGCTCTGAAGCAGTTTATGATCCTGCAGTCAGAACAGTTTATCAGTTTATGCTTCTTAACATCTTGTTTTCATCACATTCAGATGGCAATATGTCCCATCCCTTACCCAGTTACTGGCTGAGATCAGAAAAGCAGTGAAAACGAGCAGGCTGTGACTTATGAGATATGGAGCTCACTGAAGTCACTAAGACACTGGCATGTAGCAACCGTAAAATTGTGGAGTTGAAGATCATGAGAGGAGTAAGGCTGGAGCAGAGCACCGACCCTGGACATCTGGCAAGCAGACTTTAGCTCAATCAGGGAACTCATAGGCAGGATCCCATGGGAAGCAGATCAGAGGAGTAAAGTTGCTCAGGAAAGGTAGGTCGTTAAGGGCAGCATCCTCTGAAGGCAAGAATGATCCTTCCCAACACTCAGAAAAACAAGTAGACATACCAGGAAACTGGTATGCCTAGGCAGGGAGTTCACAGTGGAGCAGCATGCAAAAGGGGGAAGCAGGGACAGGCTACAAAGCATTGATTTAGAAACATTGCCTGGACTTGCAGGGGTGCTGTCAGGAAAGACAAAGCTCACCTTAAGGTGATTCGCACAGGGAACAGCAAAAGCAACCAGAAGAGCTACTTCCAATGTATTAGCAGGAAAAAGCCAAACAGGTGGCGTCAATGGCTGAACAGGGTGACTGATTTAATGACAGTGAACACAGATTAGACTGAGGTATTCAGTGCCTTCTCTGCCTCAGCCTTCATCAAGAAGGTCTCCGCTTCTTGAAGGGGCTCAAGAAAGAGGAGAAAAACTAGCTGTGGTTGAGGGTTGAGTAAGGGGTTACTTGAGAGAAGTCGGAGAATCACAGAATGGTTGTGGCTGGAAGGTTCCTCTGGAGACTGTCTAGTCCTGCTCAAAGCAGGGTCACCTACAGCAGGTTGCCCAGAACCATATCAAGTCAGGTTTTTAATAGCTCCAAGGACAGAGATTCCATAACCTGTCAGGGCAACGTGTTCCAGTGTCTGACCAACCTCACCCCCCAAAAAAGTGGGGTTTTTTTTATATGTTCAGATGGAATTTCCTGCATTTCAGTTTGCTCCCATTGCCTATTGCCCTGTCACTGAATGTGACTGAGAAGAGCCCAGCTCCATCTTCTTTACTTCCTCCCATCAGATGTTTATACACATTCATAAGATCCCCCTGAGCCTTCTCTTATGCAGGCTGAATAGTAGCAGCTCTTGCATTCTCTCCTTGTATGGCAGATAGATTGCACCAAGAGCTTAATCACCTTCATGGCTTTTTGTTGGACTCACTTCAGTATGTCCATGTCTCTCTTGTACTGGGGAGCCCGGCACTGGATCCAGCTCTCCAGATGTGTATCACCAGTGCTGAACAGAAGGAAGGGATCACCTTCCTCAACCTCCTGGCAGCAGTCTGCCTGATGCAGCCCAGGAGGCTGTTCGCCAGCCTTCTTTGCTACAAGAATACATTGATAGTTCATGACTAACTTGTCCACCAGTAGCCCCAAGACCTTCTCTGCAGAGCTGTTTCCCTGCTGGCTGCCCCCAGCCTGTGCTGGTGCCTGGAGTTTTTCCTCCCCAGGTGCAAAACCTGGCATTTCCCTGTGCTGAACTTCATTCATAAGGTCCTTGCCAGTCCTTTTTTCCAGGCTGTTGAGGCCCATCTGAATGGCAGCACACCCATCTGGTGTATCAGTCACTCCTCCCAGTTTTGTACCATCTGCAAACTTGCTCTGTTCCATATGTCTCATCCAGGTCATTGTTGAAGATGTCAAACTGCATTGGCCCAAGCACCAACCCCCTGGGACACCCCACCAGTGACTGACCACCAGATGGACCGTGCCACTGGTAGCGCTTTCAGCTTGGCAGTTCAGCCAGTTGTCAGTACATGTTGCTGTTCACTGATCTAGTTCATGCTTCATCACTTTGTCAATGAGTAAGGTATGGAGCCATGCTTGGTGCAGGTGCCAAGGTTTTGACAGTAGCAGGGTACAGGGTTGGCCTCTGTCAAGAGAGGCTGGGCCCCAGCCCAGTGCCGGAGTACATCTCTGGGCACGTGAAGGAGAAGAACATGATCAGAAGTGGACAGCACTGATTTATCAAGTGTAAAAAAAAAAAAATGCCTGACCAATGTGTTTGCCATCTGTAGTAAAATGGACAACTTCATTGCCTTCCATAATAAAATGAGTGGATTTGTCGACAAGGGGAGAGCACTGGGCATAATTTACCCTGACTTCAGCATTGCTTCGAATGCTGTTTTCCACAATATTCAGGTATCCATGATGGGATGCTATGGTCTAAATGTATGAACAAGCAGATGGATAAAAATCTGAGTGAATGGTCAGAGGGCAATGATTAATGGGTTATACTTTACCTGGAGGCCAGTAATAAGGCGAGCACCGCAGCGGGTCTGTCCTGGGACCTGTCTTGTTTAATATCTCAATCAAAGACCTGGAGGAGCTTACAGAGTGCTTGTTCATCATATTTGCTGATGTCTCCAAACTGGAGGGGGAAGATAGCTCCTGTGCAAAATCCTCTATGTAGGGCAGATGAATGATGCAGGCTGGGGACCAGATGCTTGGGGAGCAGCTCTGTGGGAAAGGCCCTGGAATTCTGGGGGGCAGTAAGCTGGACATGGACTAGCAGTGTGTCCTGGAAGCAGAGACAGTCAAAGGTATCCTGGGCTGTATGAACAGGAACAGAGCTAGAGTGATTATTCCCCCTGCTCAACACTCACTGTCCCACACCTGGATACTGCGCCCAGCTTTGAGGCATCCAATACAATAAAGACATCAATAAATTGGAGGCTGTTCAGCAGACGCAACCAAGGTGATGGGGGCTGGAGCACTTTCTCTGTAAGAAGAGGCTGGGGGAGCTGGGCTTGTTCAGCCTGGAGCAGAGACGACTTTGGGGACACCTAAAAGCAAGCCCCCGTGCTGACAAGGAGATCATACAGGGAACAGAGCTGGGCTCATCACAGTGGTGCATGGCGGGAGAACAACAGAAAACTGGCATAAATTGAAACTACAGAGGGTCACAATGGATATAAGGAGAACCTGTTTATCCATGAGGACAGTCAGGCAGTAGCACAAGTTGCCCAAGGAGGTTGTGAAGTCTCTGTCCTTAGAGTTTTTCAAGCCCTGACTATCACAGAAACACAGAATCACAGAATGGTTCGGGTTGGAAGGGACCTTAAAGATCATCTAGTTCCAACCCCCCTGCCATGGGCAGGGACACCTCCCACTAGACCAGGCTGCTCAAAGCCTCATCCAGCCTGGCCTTGAACACCTCCGGGGATGGGGCAGCCACAACTTCCCTGGGCAACCTGTTCCAGTGCCTCACCACCCTCACAGTAAAGAATTTCTTCCTGATATCGGATCTAAATCTCCCCTCTTTCAGTTTGAGGCTATTACCACATGTCCTATCATTACACTCCCTGATAAAGAGTCCCTCCCCATCCTTCCTGTAGGCCCCCTTTAGGGACTGGAAGGCTGCTATAAGGTCTCCCTGAAGCCTTCTCTTCTCCAGGCTGAACAACCCCAACTCTCTCAGCCTGTCCTCATAGCATAGGTGCTCCAGCCCTCTGATCATCTTCGTGGCCCTCCGCTGGACCTGTTCCAACAGGTTCATGTCCTTCTTGTGGTGAGGACTCCAGAGCTGGGCGCAGTACTCCAGATGGGGTCTCACCAGAGCAGAGTAGAGGGGCAAAATCACCTCCCTCGACCTGCTGGACACTAGATGAAGCCCTGAGCAGCCTGGTCTGACCTCAGAGCTGACCATGCTGTGAGCAGGAGGTTGGACCAGAGACCTCTTGAGATCCCTCCCAGACTAACCTATCCTGTGATCCTGCAGTGAACAAAAGCTTCCCATCATTTGGTAGAATGTGTCAAATGCAGTTATTGTGATAATTGCTTCATGTCTTCAACTGTGGCTTTCAGAAATTATTTCCTATTGGAGTCTTTAGAGTTTCTGAGTTTCTGCATAGGAATGGTAGCTTGAATGCCCTGTTAATGTGTTCAACTGACGTAAAATTTTAAATATTTCTACCATAATATAGATATTTCCCAATTATTGTGTCATGTCCCTGAGCTCTATATCATGTAACAATGTGCTTAATGTAATGAAAAATGTATCTATGAATTTTTGGTGGGGCAATTTGTTTTTGCTTGTATTAAGTACATTCTTACTGCTCTGCATCATCCCTTTATGCATTTCTTGTTACATAGCTAAAGATGTCAGCTAGTACCAGGTTTAATTTTTAATATTTTGAAACCACCTGAGAGGCTGCCCCTTATCCTAAATATATGTAGGTACCTATGAAGCTTGCTTCAATAGCCAAAGTTTCTGATTCAAGCAAAACACTAAAAATTCAGATAATTTTGTCTCCTCCTTCCAACACTGCGGTATATGTAATTTGATAAGTATAAGCTGTTTGCTATGCCTGTATGAAGCCATTGGTGAAGGAATGAGTTTTGCATTTTATTCTGCTCTCATATGGAAGTGACTTTCACAGCCTAAATCTAAGAACTTTGAAACTTTTGTCACCTAGAGAGCTCTTCCTTGCTGCTCAGTAGTTAAACTCTTCTCAGTAATGAAGACAAAGGTTTTCTTGCTGTTGTTGCCTGGAGACAGATTTCTACAGAGCAGTTAGAGGATGAGGATTCAGAATACATACTCATGTTACCACCCCACAATGTCATGCAGTAACAGTCTGGGAGTACCAACTAGTTGTGACACCCTGTATCAAATGCAGGATAGCTTAACCTTCTTTTATTGCCAGATAAGATGCCCTGATTTGGTTATCTTGTATTACAGACACCCACAGACCAAAACGGGCCCAGAGAGTCACTACAGAATAATAACCTATGGTATGATAACTGACTGTGTGGCAAAGCCGCTTGCAGAGAGCTCACCATTTAACTTTGTTCTTTACTCTGCTGAACATGTTCACTAGATCCTGAGTGTGGAAGC
The DNA here is from genome assembly GCA_947846985.1 of Fratercula arctica. Taxonomy (NCBI): domain Eukaryota; kingdom Metazoa; phylum Chordata; class Aves; order Charadriiformes; family Alcidae; genus Fratercula; species Fratercula arctica. Next base: position 16,577,484 of record CANTUZ010000001.1, on the reverse strand, counting down.
TTTGAAAACAATTTAGAGTTCTTATTCCATTAGCGCAACATCCATTTGAATTAATTTGGTTTGACTTGGTTCCTGGCAATCTGATGGATCACAGTTGTCATTTATACTAACAGTGGCAGTCTGTCTCCTCCATTTCACGTGCCTTGTGCTAGAATTCTCATTACTTGGTTCAACAGAATTTGACTTGTGATTGGAAATAATTACAATCAGTTCACATACACACAAAATCACATATAAATCATATTCATGAGAAAAATCCCTATATATTAAACTACAAAAATTCAACTAGCCTTAGAAAAATATGTATGGGACATTTTGTAGGTAGGTAGGTATGCTTCTCATACACCAAACTCAGTAGCATGTTTCGTTCATTGTTGCCTTTCAAAGATGAAGCAGATGAAAATAGTACAAGAGTACATTTATGTAACATCATGTCTTCTGAACATTGCCAGCTTGTTCCCCCGATTTCTAAACTTTAATTCTGACATGCACATGCGGATTGTGGGCACAGTGACTCATCAGTGCAAGGATGAAGAATGAATCATCCCAAAATGATCATGGAGGAGGTGGATACGATTGTACAGGAGGGCACACCAGAGGCAGCATGCTGCACTATCTAAAAAACACGTTCAGGAATGATTGAAGTGCTCTCAGATGTAATATTTCTCTGAGGATTAAAATAGAGCAGTGTGATTTCTCTACAAATATACCTTGTAGAAAAATATACTCTACAAATAAAATTTTAAGTGCAGAAAAGGCATCTAGGATTGTACTTCCATTTTACTTTCCAAATTAATCTTGGTTTTAAATAACAGGGTAAGTGTTGGAGTGTCATCCGTGATGTCCAGTAGTGTTACCTTGCAGCATGCTGAGTGTTGTCATCTGACTGCCCTCTACTGTAACTAATAATGACCTTATAGCATCATATCCAGAGAAGCCTGAAGAAATCATTCTCAGCTATACACACCTCTTCTCTTCCTTACATCTGTCAAGTCCTAGAAAGGAACAGCAATGCAAGGAGTCTGTTCTCATGACCCACTGTTAGTATGGGTTCATTTAACTTGACTGCCTGTGAGTGTTACTGTGTATTTCCACTTCGTCTCTATATAAAAGTTCCTTAAAATTGACAGATGTAGTAAATGCCAGTGTATTTATATAGTCATCCATAAACATATTTTCCATTCCCATCACTTTTGAGGACTCAAGTCAACATTTGAGATATACAATTAAGATACAGATATAAAATGAACACACAGTAATAACATCAGTATTTTGCATGAGAAATGGAGAACAATTTTACAGGTGTTTTGGTGTTTTGTTTTTTTGTTTTGCTTTATTTTTTGGGTTTTCTTGGGGGGATGAGTTTTGGTTTTTTTGTTAAGCAGATTAAGCTATACTTTTTATTCTTTGTTCTGTAGCTCTTCAAGGTACTGGCATCAAATTCCTCAGAAATACCCCACTCGAGAGAAGTTGGATAAATATTACTTGCTCCAACAATACAAAAGAAAACAGAATCTGGTTAATTCGAGTTATAACAACAAATCTTTTCCTAGCATAATGGTTTGATGCTTCCTGAGAGAATTCTTTTTTCTGTTTTATGGCAGTACTTCATGAAATAAGAAACTTCCAATACAATGCCCGTATTGGGCAAGCAGGAATTTAGACTCCTCGTGGAAACAGCTGTGCCCATTATTGATCCTGCCAATTGTTCCAGGGCGAGATGTGAAACAGAAACTGTGTTAGTCAGGAAGTGTTATTGTCTCACATGAAATGCTAGCTTCTCCTAATAATCAGCACCATGTTATCTGGGCAGCATGGGGGAAAAATTATTCAGGCCATTTTTAACGTGTGAATGTAGTCCACACACCTAAGAATACCCAAAGGGAATCTAGATTAGTATTTCATATAAAGGCTTGAGGCAGCAACTGAAGACTTTCTCTTTATATAAATTTTGTCACTGAAAGTGAGAGAAAAAAACATCTCAGGAATGCAATTGATAAACCAGTGGATAAACTTGTTGGCTTGGTGGGATTTTTTTATTTTTTAATTTGTTCAAGTTTTGAACTATGACAGACTCTGAAGCCCCAGCTGCATTTGTTTTGGCTTCTGTTGTTGACTGGACATTTTTACCTCCTTTAGGCTTCTTTCCGAACTGCACTACAACAATGAATACAGAAAATCAAAACATTTTCCAACGTAATTTTGTGAGAAAATACCAATTCATCTCTACTGAAATATTGTTCAGATTTCTCAAGGAGGGTCTGAAGGTGAGAAAGATATGATCCCAGCATAGCTAAAAAGGCTAAGGCAATGATAAGTGATGTCTAAGTCGACGTCCCGACTCCAATTCTAACTTGCAGTCAGGACTTAAATTTCCCAGTCCCACGTATGAGACAAGTATATGCAAGTGTTCTTAATTTGAGATGCCTTCTGCTGTCTCTCACTGTACGAGTTCAGTTTAATTCAGTCACAGAAAAAAGTAATAGATTTTCAGAGCAATTCTCCGGGCAGCAGTATCACCAGTGAGAGCATCTGGAAGAGTTCACACAGCCCAGCCTGAGAGCAGCTTCACAGAGTGTGGCCTAGGCATGTTCATCCCCACTGCTCACCTGCCTCATCCTGTCCCACCTACGGCAGGTCAGTAAAAGAAAAAAGGATTCACTTTTGAGGAATCTACACAGTCTCTCATCTAGATATTCTTGGGTTTAATCAGTTTTGTTTCTTGCCTCAGTTGGGAGGTCCAAGGCATTAAGGGTCAGGAATATGGGAAGAGCAGCAAATGAATTCACCTTTAAACAAATAAATGTAAAAGAACTGAGATTATCCTGATAAAAGTACTTTAAAGGAAACTGTTTATTTTGATTGTACTTAACCTGACATCTGTTCTCTCTGTTAAAGGACAACTTCAGTGTACTCATAACTACACTGTGCAGGGAGAAAGGATCGGGGGAAACAAAGGAAATGAAATACTCATCTGAGTCATGCATGAACTTTGCCTTTCAGAATTATTACGGCCATTTTATCTAATCTCAAAACCACATTGCTTACATACTCAGAACTTTAAAGAAGCTTGCATTGGTGAAAAACCCTATACATCATTTAGTCAGTGAATGCTGTTTATAATAGTACGGTTATCATTACATTTAAAGAGTTTTCCTGCTCTGAATGTATTATATGCTTTCTCTCTGCCCAAGTACAATGGATGGAGCCAAAACCAGTGAAAACAAAATGCCACTGCAAATGTTTGGTACCTTAAAGTCAGTGACAAATTGTCTGTTGACTTCACTGGGACGAGGTTTGCACTAGAAATTCTCCCACTGAGTAGAAAATTCATCATGTACCAATTGAAAATATACATTTATGATTTCCATTTGTGAGAGCAGTAGTTTCTCATCCATTCATTTGACCATTTCAACAACATATTAAAATGAATAACATCTGATATTTCAGAAAGGCAATAAACCACAACCAAATGACTTAGTCTGAATCTGATAATTTTGAGCACAATTTATTCATCCTATTCCTTGCTTAACTATGCCTTCACTTAATCACTGTATGGTTAGACAGTGTTTCCTTCTCTCCTTCCCCATCTGCATGGCTGCTGTATTTACCACGTAAAGGCCCAGACTGTTGAATACACACAGATTAGGTTAAAGAGTGAGAAAATTGTTCCAGTGATTATCCAGCTTCTCAGACGCCACAATTATCCCAAAGATTCAACAGCTGCTTCATGTTTCCCAGTTATAGCTACAAACTGGTCAGTAGAAAGGAAGATTGCATTTGATTTTTAATTTTATTTTTCTTTTAAAGATGCGGTACCTTACACTCAACTAAAAAGCTAGTCAGAAGTCTTAGGTGAAATACTGAAGTCAAGAATCAAAGAAAGATCTTGTTCTCTCACCTGCCATAATGACCAAGTAATTGAGAAAATAAAGAATACAAACATTAATATGGAACTCAGTGACTGGTTTTGTCGCAAACCTAGTTTCCAGAGATGCCCTGACTTGCTCAGCTGTTTAGTGAAAAATCAATGATTGGAAATTGGACCGATCCAGAGAAGCACAGCTGTCAACATTACATTGCTCTCCTCCTGCTTTATTTCTCCCCTTTCTTGAATCCCTTCACTGGTTTCTATATTCCTTCAGCATTGGTTCCAAGTTACTTATTCTTTGCACATCTTATAACCAACTTCTACATCTTTCTTTGCCTCCTTTTGAGTATCTCTGTGGGGTTTTTTTTCTTCTGTATGTAAAAAAATAGATGCATAAACCCCAATCCTCTTAATCTTAATTTGTTAGTCTTCTCTTTGCCTGCTTCTCCTACTGGTTTTGAGCCTACCTCTGTGTCAGTCTGCATAATTTTCTAATGTGTCAAAATGTCAGGAAGAGGCAGGAGCATTTTACGTTGGTCAGACCAACTGAAGACAGTTTTGTTTGCCCTGAGCCAAAGTACATATTGGTTTATGAGTCCCTTTTTTGAAAAAAGGAGTGGGTAGGTTGTTTCAAGGGAGGGAAATTCCCTAGAAATGGACAGCTGAGAATTCAGCTTGGTGTATGTTTTATGTACAGTTATTTCTATATTGAGATTTGGGAGTAAATTAGACAAACTGCATTTCTGTGCTACACCCAAGAGCCAAAAGGAGGGTATATACACATTGAAACTCGATAATGCCTTCAGGCTTTCCCAGGTGGGGAGTGCTGCATTAGTTGATGATACTATACCTGGCACAATTTAAGGAGCTCTGGCTTGCCTATGTTCCTGCAGCCATTCCTGAGCTTCCCGTGGACTGTGGTGTGTTTGAACACTGTATGGTGATTTGTGTTTTCATGCCATTTTACGTTCTTTAAGCCTAAACTTAGACATCGCACCCTGTGAAGAGGAAAGGGTGGGGTGGCTTGGTTGTATTTACCATTGTACTCACACAACAGGGAGCCCTCAGGCTGAATGCAGCTCTTTTAGGGACTAGCAGGTTGCTTGACTCTATTGCATTGAATAAGTGGGATGGGGCGGATATGAGGCCTTGCACTCCCTTTTAAACTGAGTCTACAACAGAGGTTCAATATGGTGCACTTCCTTGCTTTCCTGTCAGCCTTCCAAAACCCTAGTCGATATATATACTATTTCTGCAGTGAGTTTGGTCTACAGACTATCTTTTTCTTTTTCTTTTTTTTTTTTTAAGTTTATAACTCTATGATATGTCTTTAAGAATATGAACATTTTGATGTCTAAATATGAGCTATGTGTCTAAGCTTCCACTACAGTTATCCAGCTGTAGTTAATACAGGTGATGGACTCTGGAGGGCGATTCAGCTAACCCTTGAATGGACACCTAGTTGTAGTCAACTGAATTGCTCTAGGCTCCACTGACTGTGTTAATTAGATCTCCATGAGCTGTAATGGGAGTTTAGTCACCTAATGTACATGTAGACATGTACATTTAGATATCTGAATCTGCAAGCTGTTTTAATCCCATTAGGATCTCTATGGAATCAATGGAGGGAAATGGGCAAGTCTGTGATGCAATTAATTTCATCCTAAAATACACATCTAAAATATGGTCAGACGAATCCTACCCTAGGATTGTTTCAATTTGTTGCCAAGTTTGCAGTTTTTATAGTGTGTTACTTTTATATCTAATTTAGGAGCTTAATTTCAAACATTTTCTTGGAGCTGGAATTCTTCGTAGGCAAAGGATATGTGGGAAGTATATATAGGGCAGCTAGTTCTTTCCCATTGTTTTTAGCTGAAAGTACAGTTTGTTCAGATATAATTTTGAAGGCTAGTTCATTCATAAGCTCACTTTGACACTGAACCAGCAGAAAATATATTGCCATTTCATATTTTAATTAGCACAAATAATTGTTCATTTAATTGCCAGTCTCATCAGTAAAGAGCCTTTAATAAGAAGATACAGGCAGTTCCAAGCTCATATGCTCTTCCACAGTAAAATTCTCAAGGGGTATTCTCAATTAAATATTCTGTTAACCATTGCGAGGCTTTCTGAATCAATTGATTTTGCTTTTCTGTTCCAAGGTTAGATGCTCATTGTGCTTCTCCCCACCATTTTCTCTCCCTGTAGAAAGCATAACAGTGAAGTAAAACACTCAATCAAATAAGGTTAATAGATTTTGAAATTAGTAGGAACATTATGATCTTTAATAGCCTGACTCCCTAAATAACACAGGCCATAGAAACTCACTGAGCAATTCCTGCATTCAGCCTACAACATCTCTTTAAATTTTAGTACATGCATTGGAAAGTTATCTAGTCTTGATGGACAGACTTCTAGAGAGGTAGATACCAGCACTTCCCTACTTGTTCTATTTGGTAAAGTACTCCAAAAGGTTAAACTATGTACAGACAGCCTTGACCAGGTTTTATTGTTGCTTTTCATGGTAAACAGAGCTATCAGGAGTCACTTCCCATATTGTTACTTCTAGAGCATGGGCAAATCACCTCTTAATTCCTTTTTGAATTTATTACATGCATTGATCTTCCTTTTGTCCTTACTATGAAAATGCTTTCCAGATATGCATAATTAATTAAGCGCTTCCATGAGATGTTTTCCCTTTTTTTTTCAGTGTGGACATCATAATGGGACCCAGGATTTTCACTAATATATGCAGAGATGGTATTTCCTATCTACTTCCTCTCAATTCTCTGCAGTTTATATTTCAAGGATAACACTTTCTTTCCAAATTATAACAACATACTGACAGATAAACTCCCATAGGTTATCTATCAGTACAACTAAGTTCTCAGTAGTGTCGTCATACTCCCCTGTCACCAGTTTATATTCCTAGATATATGGAGTTTGACTTACTTCTGTTAATTAATATTTTGTTCAATGGAGATCACCTTAGCAAGGGATCCAGACAACTCTGTAAAACTGGTCTGTCATCATTATTATTTACCAGTCTAGAAAGCTTACTGCATCAACAAACTGTGCCACTGATTGCTTTGATTTTTCTCCCATAAATTTGCTAGAAACTTTATGCTGCTATGAAGCAAAACTCAGATCTCTCTGGCAAGACTGTACCTTAGCCATGATGTATTGGCAAATTGCTTTAATTTTTGTATTTAACTAGTCTTCATCCAGTCTTAATGATCTACTTCAATTTTGTGAAATTCTTTTTTTTTTAAATACTGTGGCACTAAAGATTAAGTAAAATGTCTTGCCAGCATCTAAGATATTTACTGAGCTTTTTTTTGTCATCCAAAATTTTTATATCATGTTTTTTTTGGCAGAGTTAAATAAAAGTTACATAAACCCTTTTTGATTGTCATTAGTTATTTCAGCATCCTTTTATTTTTATATGAATGCCTTCCATATTGGACAATAAATTGGACTTCCTAGAGCTTTGAATGCACTATCTTTTAATGATTGGGCAACAGATTTCTAAAAACTTGAAGAATGATTGATTTTGAACATAAGAGAAATCAACTGAATATTCACTATGAAGAGCAAGAAAGCCATCAATAGCTTCACTATATTTGGGGAATAAATGACAGTTTCAGACAATGAATACATTAGAAAAAAAAGTTCTCTTTGACTAAAATTTGGAAAGAGGAAAAATAAATGCTTTTCTATACATGGTTTTAACAACATTAGGCATATATGTGACTAGCTGATTTATCACAAGCATTGGGTGTTTTCATAAAAATCTATTACTTTAACCTATTTCCGGCTAAAAAGTGTGAGAGTCACATTATTCTAAAACCAGTTTTTCCTGATACATGTATAACATCAATGCCAGTGTAAGTAAAAAATGAGCCATTTTTCGTGCGTGATTTGTTATACCATTTTTTCTCACTATATTTTTGTTTAAGAAAATTGGCTAATTGCAAAAGCCTGTGGCCACATTTAATCACTGACCATATTAGCGTCTCTCATGGTTTGGTTGGAGATTTGTAACCACCTGCAGTTTTTCAAAAAGTAATGGATTTGATAAATTGTCAATGCTGCAATGTTGCAAAGCGTTTGTGTAGATTTCTATTCTGGAGAGCAAAACATCTCAGTTCTTATGATAGCACCAGTTTTCTTCAAGTTAATAATGAGGGAATTCCTTCACCTTAATTGATGGGGACTTTTTGCTGTTTTTTTCTCTTCTGAGTGTTTATTTATGACTGGTAGCTTTGTTCAACAGTGAAGAAATCCTGTAGGTCACTAAAGACTAAAACTACAAAATATTACCTGAGGTTTTGTCCTCAATTTTTTCAAAAACAGTGTTACTTGAGAAAAGCATAGACCATGAAGGCATTAAAACACTGTTTCCTTCAGCTTTGTAGTGACTCTTTTTTATTTTCATATAAAGTAAAAAATTATGTTCACTTTTACTTAGCAAATGCCACAGTATGAGAGCCATACAATTTTGCAATATAAAATTTAGCTTAAGTGAATTTTTTCCTTTAATCTCGCATTGTTTCAATCACAGCATTTCTCCTGGAGTTTTATTAAAATGTTAATTAAAAATATTCAGAGCATAAGCATCATTAGTCTGTTTTAAACAGGTTTGAATACAGAATACAAAAAAGGTTTTTACTATTACTTCAAATACTAAAAATAATCCCACATCCAGGGGTGTCCATAATATTTAGAGCTTTCAATTTAAAAGCTATCCTACTTTTGGCATTCACCCTTACTTAATTATTTCTTACTTGGGGAGAATGATTCTTTCTCTGACTGAGGCAGCAGCTGCATCATATTGATGTAATCCAAAAAGGGCAACAAATGTATTTGTTATTCTTGCTTGGACAGATGACTCGAGGAGACTTTATATAGAAAATGCCATGTAAAGTAACAGTATTGTCTCTTCGAGGTAAATCCATCTGCCACTGTGTTTACTAAGTTCCTTTCACATATCAAGCTTTCTTTTGATTTCTTTCATTATACAGTTATTTGTGTTCCACTGATTATTCTTACTAAAACCAAAACAAATCAAAACAAAACAAAACAAAACAAAATCCCCCAGGTCCTAGAGGTATAGTATTTCATGCTTCCCAGTTTTTCCAGAACAGTAGTTATCTTTTTCAAGGGAGGTGGTATATTATGACTTATCGGTCAGTGATTTCATGCTTAAGTATGAATCTTTGACTATCAAATACACCATTGAGACCAGGCAATTGATTGGTATTTAAATTACTTTGTATTTGGTTTTGGTTTTGTTTTTTGTGACATTTCTTTGTGGCACATTAGCTGTCTTCCTAAATCACAAGAGCTTTATTACTCTTGAACCATGTCAAAGTTCATCAAGGGGATCTTATCAATGTTTATAAATATCTAAAAAGTGGGTGTCAAGAGGATGGGGTCAGACTCTTTTCAGTGGTGCCCCGTGACAGGACAAGGGGCAATGGACACAAACTGGAACACAGGAAATTCTATCTCAACATGAGGAAAAACTTTTTTACTTTGAGGGTGGCACTGGAACACCTGGAGGTGTTCTGGAGCACTGGCACAGGCTGCCCAGAGAGGTGGTGGAGTCTCTTCCTCTGGAGACAACCAAAACCCGCCTGGACACGTTCCTGTCCAACCTGCTCTGGGTGATCCTGCTTTAGCAGGGGCGTTTGACTAGGTGATCTCCAGAGGTTCCTTCCAACCCCAACCATTCTGTGATTCTGTAAAATCTGATGTCCTGTTTCCAGCTGTAGTTGGAGAGAGGTACAAAGCTCTGCAGGAGATCCTGCCCACCATAGTGATCTCCACTCAATTTCAAGAGTCATGAAAAATTAAGCTTTGTATTCTCCTTCATATAAAGTCATTTAACATTAAGTAGTCATGCATTCTCTGTAAATGTCAAATAAGATTTTGAATCCCAGCCTCACTGGCCTTGTCTTCACCTTCAGAAAAGGCCAGGTTCTGTATACCTATACTTACAGCGACTTCACTGAAAGCTAATGGAAGCAGATAGTTTAGCTTCCTAGCAGTGCCCAGTTTCCTTAACTGCAACTTTAAATTTGTGGTATTCCAGCCAATTCACTGACTCTTTTCCAAACTCTTAGGTTTCATCAAGGAAAAAAATGTTCCGTTTGTTTTATACCTTTGGCTATTTATAATCATTTCAGCCATCTTTATTTATAACAGCCTGCAGTAATTTGTGCCACTGCCAATTATGTTCACTAGAGATACATTTAGCTAAAGTAACCTCATATGACTTCCAGTTAAATCATATCAGTTTACTTTTTGCCTTCCAGTTCTCTTTTTAGTCACAGGTATGTAGGATGTAGGCCTTACTGTGTTGGGGTTTTTTTTTTTTTTAGATTTATTTCCTGTATGCAGGGATTTTTTATTTTACTTTATTTTTTAGCTGCCCTACAATAACTCCCTATGTAGTTATTTGCATTGCACATTTCTTGAAGGATAGTTTGCTCCATTTCTGAAGGAAATTAAGCTATCTCACAATAGTCTGAAAAAGAACAAAGTGTACACACAAGGAGATACTGATGACTAATTAGTGTCTCATGAATTTATTACATTTTAAATTTCCTATGATAACTTACACTGCAACAACAATGGTCTGGTAGAATATGAGCAAAATAAAGAGGTTACAAAAGAGGAAAATATTTCCATTACTTCACTAGCATATTTGCTAGTGTTGTGTACAGTCTGAGCAGAAATTTTTTATGTAATATTTGAATTCCTCATCACACACTTCCTCCTATATATTTGAGACGTTTGTCTTAACTCTGAATATATCTCATTTCCCACCCTTGCATCTCAGACTATAGCTGTTTGAAGGTCGATAGGTACAATTACATGATCCTGTTCTCTTTCTCTGCTACTTCTTCCTTGCCCAGTCTTCCAAACAATGGCATTTTAGGATTAGAAAAGGCCCTTTTCTTTCCTATCTTCTCAGCAATAAACACAATTACTTAAATATTTTATAAGAAACACGAATTCCTGCAGTGTTTAAGTAGAATGTTCTGCTAATGGACCTCTGCACATATGCTTTTGCATCTCCTGACGTGTGCAAGAAAACCATTTTCTTGGATTTTTGACAACTTCCATTATGACCTTCTTCCTTTATGATGGCTGCTGCATAGTTTAACTGCCTCTGCATATACCATGCTCCTGCCTACACTTAGCAGCTGAGCCTTTGTTGTGTTTGGAATCATGAAAGGCTTCCGACATCCTTTGGATCTTCATCACAGTACTAGGTTGCATCTAATGTAGTTCTACTTAGAAGAAATAATATTTACCAAAATCACCTAGAGCCAGATTCCACCATACTATTCACATTAATTAATTCCTTACTCTACCAGCGGTTCCCAAGATATTTACAACTCAGCACAAGAGTGACAGAATATGGTTCTATATAAAACAGGTATGTCTTCTATTTTGAAACAATAATCACAAATTAGTTGGATGTTCTTAACCAGTGCCCCTTAGACACACATAAAAATACACACATCTTGCTCAAGAAGCTTCAACAGGGAGGGAGATATTTCTGGATGCTACCAGTGTGGTGGACTTGACCATTTATGATCTGAAAGCTTTGACTTTGCTCTTCCTCCCACACTTCACCTAACTTTAGAAAGTCTGTGGCACAAGAAACCAGGTCCAAAATCACGGCTGCACCCGTCCATCAGTTTCTTTACTTTATGCCTCCAGAAAGAGCAGAAGTATCTTTGCAGCCACTCACTGAGACAGCGTGTGATGCAAAGTCCATTCACGGCATAAACACACAAGGGGATTTTAGGTAAATAATATGCAAGTTTGAAAAACTATTTGGTAAAGATTAATGTTTTTTCTCCTTACTTCATCAACCTAAAATGAATGATACCACCTGTTCTCTAATAAAAGGAGTTGGTTACTTCTGACAGCTTAGGTCCATACTTGATCCTGTTACCCACAGCTTTGTTAGTAGGCCATGTTATCTACAAATGATTTGAATCTTCAGTCTCAAATATTTCATCATGTATCCTCATCAATCTCCAATGGCTGTACCAGGCGCATCATGCACTATCTATGCATTAGCTGGAGAGGTATATGCACTGCGGTGCAATTGCACACGCCTCACTTTTATGAGAAATATGTGCAGTGTCTTTATTCTTGAATAAAAAAGAAAAAAAATTAAAAAAGGTTAGATAAATACGCAGATGTACTGTAGGTCAGCATAGGTCCCCACAGTTCCTTTGTAGGATGGAAAAGAACACAAACATGGAAATGAGGAAGGGGGGAAGCTGGGAATGAGGAGAGTGAAAAAAAGAGGGAAGGAGATTTTTCATCTCTTTCAAACTCCATGGCAGAATACTCATTTCAAAATGACTATATGGCACCATTCTGAACAATATATGTGGTTAAAAGTGGAGTACAGCTCTGCTTAAACATGGTCTTTTCCCGGAGGAAATGAAAACGTAGCTGAGCAACACATGAAAGTTAAGAACTTCGGGATGGCTCTTCATTGGTACATGGATCTAGTGCTGCTTGCTAAAAACACCTTCCCTCCTCAGTGTTACAGAGTAGCCATTTCGAATGTGACACTATTACGCTTGCTGCAGAGACCAAGTAAAGTGCTTGGAGAAGTGTCCATCCCGTTAGCAACAAAATTAAAAAACAAACAAACAAACAAACAGAAAAACAAACAAAACAAACAAAAAAAAAAACCCACAAAACTTCCTGAATATGAAAAAAATACCTTTTCTTGGATATATTTGCAGATAAAATGAAAACATTGATTTTTACACTGGATCGGTGAGTTAAAAATATTCCGTGCTTTAAAAAAATTCAAAGTTGTAGTAAAAATAAATATTTTAAAATAAATCTCTAATTCTGACAGTAACGTTCCCAGTAATGGGAACAACATAGCTCCACATAGTGGAACACAATATATACTTGCAACTGATACTGAAATCTTTATAGACTTTTTTTTTTTTTTTTTTTTTAAGGGAACTTTCAGTATGTTCCCTTTTAACTTGTTTAGACGAAAGTTGTTAATTCTTTTCCTAGAGGCCAACATATTTTTGGGCCAGGAAGGGAAAGAAATTAATAATCCTCCTGACTCTAACCTGATCTCAGACACGTCCACGTTGCTCAAGCGTTGGAAGGGCAAGAAGATGGGACAGGCAGCATGATGGGTGATGTACAGCTAGGTCCAAAGTGCAAACAAGGAAGGAGATGACTTACTTTGTTTTCTAATATTGAAGTCAACTTTTTCCTGATAGCCTGCAATCCAAAGTAAATACTCTCATCGAACTAGAATTTAGGGTCTATAATTAATACGAAACTATGTTTCTGAAGACTAGATCCTTATGAAAAAATGATGGAACATTTTTGCTCATTTTTTTCTTTTTTTTTTTTTTTTTTTTTGAACATCGTACCAAAGAGTTATGAGATGACATAGAATGTCAAGCAAATGAAGAAAAGTTCTAAGAAATGCGTACGCCAATCACTCCTGGGTTGACAGGGCTAATTACTGATAAATAGTAATGTTATTTTAATTATACTCATATTTTTAAGGGAATTCATACACCTTAAAAACTGGCATAACTTCTTTCATTGCACAGCTTCACCTGGGAAATAGGAATGCGGAGTTTTCCTCTTTTAACTTGTAATCTCAGCAGCTGTTTCCTGAGTAGCTGTTAATATGATGGAATATTTTTGCTTCAGCAGATCCTTTTCATTTTCCTCACCAGCCATTTTTGATTTTATGGTTGACAAAATTACACAAAGGTGCTTATGCATTACAAACAAGAGTACTTGCTTTTAGTACAGAATAGCACAGAAGAGCATGACAAGGCATAAAGAAAAGCTGAGGAGATCTTACTGGAACAGAAATAGAAAAAGGCGCTGTATCTCCGATTGATCCTGTAGTGGAATGGTCTGCTGGGCAAAGTTCCTTCAGCAGAGGCTGTGGTCAGTCAAAGATGCAATCAGATGTCCTCCTTAGATGGATAATACCATATTTGATGGAAGCTTCAATGTGCTGAAACACCATATCTCTTTCCAAACATCTCAGGAGCATTTACATTGGCCAATATGGGGAACGCAGCTGCAGTGCAACATCTTGTGAGGTCTCAAGTGAGAAGATGGGAAACTTTTAAGTTGGTTCAGAACTGTGTTCAACAGTGACGGCACATTTTTGCTGATTGGCATGCCAGAAAAGGAATGCCCTTTTTAACTGTTGGATTCTGGAGAAGAATTACATGTCTGTACTTATGTTTACAAAGGTATTTATATGTTCATTTTTTTTTCCACTTATGACCTGAGCTGACCTCATCCAATGGGGTTTTAGCCCATGTTAACATAGCACTGAGTTCAAGGTAATATACTTTGTTTTTCAATAAGGGTTAAATGCACAGGTACAGGCGTATATCAACATGTTCCAGCTCCTGGTACAGCGCGAGCAATTGTAGGACGATCTGCATTCCTCTACAGAGGCATTTGCTAAGTAATCCACTTTAGGGTAAAGTGAAGACAAAGGAGAAAAAGAACAGTTTCATGGCTAAGCAGATGGATGGAAATCTTAAGATTTGCCATCAGATCTGAGTTGGTTAACAAGTCATTTGTGAAGCTGTAAAGGCAGTGCCCTCTCTATTGGTTTCCTGATCAGTTGATTTTCTATAAGCTTAATTAATATTTTCCCCATGTTTTTTATATCCATGAGCGTGAAACATTGGAGATTATTTTGCAAGATATGGGACAAATTTGTCTAATGGAGGTAAAATCTCACTGATGCTACTGGTTGCATAAACCCTCAGTGAAGATTTTGGAAAGATCTTTCTTTTGCTGTTTTATGACTGATAGTTCATGGAAGAAGGATTTTTTCTATATTCTCCTGCATTTAACAAGCTACTTCTGTCCAGAGCAGGAAAGTTAAAGAAGTTCAAACTAAATAAAAAATTCTCACTTTTTCCTTAACTTCCCAACCTTCACTGCTGAATCCCTTTTCAATCCATGCATAAAAATAATGAAAGTGCCATCATATATGTTAGTGGGTTTTCTCTTTAAAATAATTTGAGTAGTAAAAAAAAAAATGAGGAATGATAACACATGCCTCTCTGGATCCTGAAGAATCTGAGCAAGCAACACCTACTGTCCCTCTACTATTGGGTGGGATGGAGCGTAAAAGGAACAGGAAATATGGACGTAGTCTTTTTAATTATACTTCTTACCTGCTCCTAATACACTGTGATTCTAGTGTTTTGTTAACTTTTTTACGTTCACAACACAGACCTTTCACAAAAAGAGAGTAAAACTGGTGATTTTGCTTTTAAGGTTCATTCATTCTCTAGTATAGCTACACTTTTCCAGGTGCAGTGCCTAACATAAGGCTGTAGTTTAGTGCGATATGCCATTGTCTGCTCCAAAGTTTTGTAGATATTTTTAATTTTATTCCTGAGTTTACTTCTGCTATGTGTCTTACTTGGCATGTGAATAGACTAACAAAAAATGTGGGAGACTGCATGGACTCACAAGAGAAAATCTTGTATAGAATCCTCTAGGGAATATTGCAAAGTCAAAAGAAGGCACGCAACAATTAAGTAATTAATTCCTTCTCTTGCCTTGGATCAGAAATTAAACATAAATGGATAAAAGCATTAGCTAGAAATGTAGAATTGTTTCATTTTGCATTTTTTACAACATTTGGCAACTACAGATAATGCATTCTTGTGAAATTCAGTGCATGCTTCTACAATTAAATGAACCTGTGGGGCTTTTTTTTTTTTTTTTTTTAAATCAAATACTAAAGAGAAAGCACATAGGAAAAAAGTTGCTCCATGTTTTTCTTCTAAACGTAAAGAAAGCCACATCCTCCAAAGTCTTACATGCATCCGCAGTTTGATGACTTCCATATACATCTTCTTATAAATGGTGGAACTCACGTAGAAGGTGTTGTTAAAGGTATTAATATCTCTTAAAGGTATAAAGCCTCCTAGAACTTGTTTAATTTTTCCTGATCCTATAATCAGTAAGTATCCTCCACTCTATTTTCATAGGTTTAGTGATTAAGCAGTTTTGATGCTGAAAACTTTAGTAGTGCTGTTTCACGGGAGACAGTGTGTAAATCTTCTGACATGAAATTTTAAAATGCAGTTTTTATGAACTAAGGTATTTCAGGCCACTGGTTTAAGTTTACCCCAGAAAACCTTCAACACAGTATGAGTCCATAATCCGTATATCCACCATCCTACAAGATCCAAAATAACTCAAGAGTCAAACCTGTATGGGCCTGGGGTCATGATTAAAAGCTAATAAAGGAAATCTGGCAAATACTTTCACATCTTGGGGTTCAGAGTTTTTAAAAAATCAACAGTCTGTGGTGATAACTGGGTTTCATATGAGAGGGGTTTTCTCTTGGTGAGTATTTATCTGCATACAGCAACAGTAATACTAACCTGAGAATGTAAGTAAAGAGATGAGAGAAGAAATCAGTAAAATGTTATTTTCACTGCTATTGATTTTTCACTTGACATCAGATTTGGCTGTTATTTTGGGCTTTGTGTCCTGCAGTTGGAGGTGATAAATGGACAGTGTTATCAGGTTTTCTGCTGAGAAATTACAAATATAATTTTCTACCTAAATATTTCCTCCTTTCCACTAGCTCTTGACTCTCTTACACCACTGTTAGACATTATTGAAATCAAGGAAACATAGGAACAAAGATATTATCTATCCCAGTTTAAGGCATGATAACTTACTACAAGCCACTTTATTTTTTAAAACAGGAGTAAATCCATGTGATTAGTATAAACTAATTTATTTTTCTGTGGCATTAACCTATTGGGTTAACTGCTTAAATATTTTAAACTTTTCTTGAGAAAGCATGTTTTTTTCATACGTATCATAATGCATGTGTGAAAACATAGTCTACATCTTTAAAGGTCAGGAATTTATTAAAAAAAATGAAAAAGAAAAAAAAAGGTTTTCCTTAGCCCTTTCATATTCAAAAAAGTTTTATTCTTGTCTTCCATGAATTGAGGCATACTACAATTTGAACAGAAGCAGCTGTATACCCACCCTCACGTCTTCTTTCAGTAGTGAACATTTGGGAATTTGGATACCTGTTTTTGCTCTCCAGTATCTTTCCTCTCATCAGTTTATTTAAAGTCACTGTTTCTCTACTGCTTCATTCCATCACCTTTTTCAAATTCTGTTACCCAGTCCCTTTCTTTCTTTCTTTGTGTTGTCTTTCTGGCAATTCTCATCCCACACAGAAACTGCTGCCTCTGCTGTTTTCTTCATTCGTTTTTGGTAAAAAAGATTTCATTTTGATAACAAGATATTTTCCAGATCATAGTGGGTATATTAAACCTATGTTTTAAAGTAAAAGTTGCTGAGTTCTAGCTCTTACATTAAAAGTGAGTTATGCCAAGCCACTTAGTGTATTAGAAAAAAAAAAATAAAAATTTGAAAAAAAAAAATCCACCTTCATAGATTCTTACATTGGCTATAATACCAAGTCCTCCATTTTTCTCACAACTAAAATATTCATGCTGTTCTATGAATAGCAGGTACATAGGTTTTTTTGCCTTAATCGTTGGGAAACTAAGCCACAACAGCTTGCCCAGGGTCAGCAAGAAATTGTGCAAAAATCTATTAACTGCAGGTGCGGCAGGGTGGAGGCTTGTTAAATTGTACTTAGTGGAAAAACAAAACAATGTTTTTTAAGCTTTCATTTTCCCAGAGCAATTAAGATAAGGATCCTTTTTACTTCACTGTGTTTCTTGTAACATGTAGTTGCTTATGCCTGCCTTATGGTTCCTTCACCACTGAAATGATGTGAAAGCTCTCCAGAGCATTATGGAAGCTGATGTGAGCAGGAGTTACTAACAGACCTAGCCTTTGGGAAAAGTCTGTCCTATCAAGCCATGAAGTTTGAGTTTATTCTGACCACTCTGTGTCCACAGGCTCGTGAAGGGTTGCTGACCTCCTGTCAGGTTTTCCTCTCAACTGTCAGCTTCCAAAAAGCCGTGCTTATGTCCCAATGCAAGCGGAGTTTATCAGGTTTTCTTTGGTTTCTCTCTGTAACAGAAACAACGAATAAATCATGCCTGTGAGTGTTCAGGACCTTTTAGAAAGTAAACTTTATAGGGAAAATTTATTTGAGCTGCTAGGTGCCAAATGGCCACGTGGAAAGCATTAGTATGTTGTCTATAATAATTAAAGTACCTTGCAAATGAAGTCTTGTATGTTCATGATGAACGCTACACATTCTGATAAAAAAATGGGGTTGTTAGTTTTACGGTGTTCTCTAACGTAACTGGGTGGGATGATGAACTCCTTCCTCACAAATACAATGGACTTTACACTAACATAATAATGTCCTCGCATTAGTCTGTAATGGACAGGAGTTTCAAGGACTGAGTTGCCCCAAAGGACCACTTAAGACCACTCCTGAAACCTGCTCCTAGGAACTTTCCACAGTAGCAATCTCCGAGGTGCCTGGGGAAACCTTGCTGTGGTTGGCTGCCCCATGCATGGTTGTCCTGGTTTGAGGACAATGGTGCCTGCACAGCTCAAGCACCAGGGCAGCCTTATAGCGCTCACACCAACCTCTGCTCGGTGTGCAGCCTCACTGTTGTTCCTGGCAACAGTCAAAACCCATTACTGTAGCTCAGTAAGAAAGAAAACATCATTATTCTTTTCTTTTGCAGCAGCACATAAGGACAGTCATGCACCTCAGCAGCCAAGGATAACCCATTAGAGACACATCAGTGCATTGGACCAGGGAAACTGAAGGTATTATCTAAAACAGCATCACGAAAAGCAACACATGAATGCAAGCTTTTGAAACAAAATGTCTGGCTATGGTTCTGTCATAGTGAGCAATATTTTTCATACTGTTTTTAGCTCAGGACACGGCTAAGAAGATGACAACAGTGAGAGCATGTCCATTCGATTAACGGGAAAGCAGTTTGGAAGTAGAAAGAATGACAGATTTCTGCCCATTAAGCAGAACAAATAATCATCATCATCATCATCTCTGTTGTATTTGGCAACTGATTTCTGCCTCTGAGCCAGGAGCAATACTATAAAATTTTATCACGTACCATCACAAACACTTCAGTATGTGGAGTCGGAGTCTTGACTTCTAGTGTCATTGCTGGCCTGTTACTCCTCCTCAGCACGATGCCACTCTCTTGCTTATGGAAACACAACTGTTTCTGTGACAATATATCAGTCCAGATTTGGAGGATGACTAAGTGTTTTGGGGCAAGTGAGCAGTGATGATGGCTGTAGATCAATTAAAGATCAGTAAAGAAGCCCCTGCATCTTTTTTCAGGGATGATTGAAAGCCTCAAGCTTTGGAGACTACTTTCATACGTTCTGCAGAAAATACCAAGACAAAGATGATTCCAAAAAGACAGGTGTGGTGGGTTAACCTTGACTGGCTGCCACCCAGCTACTCTCTCACTCCTCTGTAAGAAAAAAAGGAGAAAATAACATTAAAAGGTTGTTGGTCAAGATAAGAACAGGGAGATCACTCACTAATTGCCATTATGGGCAAAACTGACTCGACTTAGGGAAGATTAATTTAATTTATTGCAAATTAATAACAGAGTAGGCACAGGGTGATGTGGAATTGGGGTTGCGGTCAGCTCCTAACATTTATCTCTACTGTTCCTTCCTCCTCGTGCTCTTCCCCTGCTCCAGCACGGATCGTTTCTATGGGGTACAGTCTTTCAGGAATGGATTACTCCAGCATGGGTCCCCCATGGGTCACAGGTCCTGCCAGAAAACCTGCTCCTGTACAGGCCCCCATGGTGCCTGCTTTGGTGCCTGGAGCACCTCTTCCTCCTCCTTCTTATCTGACCTTGGTGTCTGCAGGACTGTTTCTCTCACATTTTCTCCTTAGTTTCTCACAGCAGCTGCACAGCATTTTTTTTACCCTTTCTTAAATATGTTATCACAGGGGTGCCACCAGCATCACCGATAGGCTCAGCTTTGAACAGTGCTGGGTCTGTTTTGGAGCCGACTGGAACTGGCTGTGTCCAACATGGTGGCAGCTCCTGGTGTCTTCTCACAGAGGCCACCCCTGCAGCCTCAGCCCTACCAAAACCTTGCCACATAAACCCAATATAACAGCACATTCCTAAGTTCAGGGTCTAACCCAAAGGGAAATATATACCTTATGCAATGATCAAGAGTGTTGAACAATAAAGTTTTAAATAGCTTCAAGGCTGCAGATAGAAATAATTGTAACTTGTAAAAACAGCATATCAACAAAAAACACACCGTACAATAACACGAACTGTCTTGCCACGTAGCTTAGACATAGAAAGGGAAATATAGGAAAATAATAGTAAATTAAAAGAAATTTAAATAACATTACTTTGAAAGCCCACTCAGAGTATTTGTTGAGGTCTCACTGAAACCAGTTATAAGATTTCAATGAACCTGCACAGAATAAGGATTTGGGCCTCCAAATTTGCTTCAGGCAAGGATGTGAGGCAAGGAACATGCTAAAATCACTCTGCAGAGTATGACTGAGTGTCACATTGGCCCTGACAGGCTGAATTGCTAAATAGATCTCATTTTATGGGGATGGGAAGTACTGTGTGAAACTAGAGCTATTAAATTATGGTTTAGAACATTTTATTAGGCTAAATCTTTGGGGCCGATAAGAGTAATAGTGGAGTTTTATTTGAAGGCATACAGTGCACTGCCTTTATGACATTAATCTTTTTATTGATGTTGAAGATAGGTTTTAGTCAGCTCTAGGCTACATCTCCAACAATATTTGGTAAGTTCTGGGCAATGATCTCAACTAAATATCATTGTAATTAAGAACAAGAAACAGCCTGACAGAACAGAAAGTCTTTTTGTACTGTTCTTGGTTTGCTCTACCCAATTCATCATCCCTATGATGATCAATGTAATCAAGGGGGGAAAAAAAAGGCAGCTTGTACTTGACACCTGACTGGAATAACCAAGAGTTTGGGAAGAAAGTTCTTGACTTGTTTCACCTCCAAATTTGGTGCCTTCTGAGTGATATGTTTCCAAACACAAAGCCTGACAGTTGTGAATGTTTATGTTGAAAACTACAATCTTAATTTCTGGTTTTACTTGTAAATAGTTTATGCCCTTTAATGGTCTGATAGCCTTCTATAAGAAGTTCATTAATTAAACATAATGTTGTATTAGCCCATGTATAATGACTGATGGAATGAAAATAATGTAAATAATTTACATTTTCTTCAGAGAATGTCCTGTAGTATTTCATTAGAGGAAGTGAAGCAATTTATAACTGGCAGGACTTTCAATTTATGAGCCAGGATAACTTGGAGAGATGGAAAGAATGAACAGAAATGTTTGTTTCTCTACAAGAAATTCATAGGAAATATAAGTAGGGTACAAAGCTAGCAAATAAATTATCCATTTAGAAAACGTGCCAACTGTCAATGCAATAAAATGCTTTAAACTGTGCTAAGTGAATTCAGCATACTGCTGCTCAAAACATACTGCTCACCAAGATGGCTGGAACTGAGAAAAACATAGACCTTGCCATAACTGTATCTTTATTAGCAGCGTACAAATCACAGCAGTAACTGACCTGTGACAGGAGGACATGAGGGTGACTGGTCCTTCTTTGTGATCCGTGTAAGGTCGGACCTCAATTAGGGCTTTAATTGATGATGATATTTATCTATTGCTTATATCAAAATATGAAATAACAGAATTTTCTTAGCCACTTTATTATTTTCATTGAGCCAACAACAGTGCCATTTATACATTTTCCCTCAAGTTAAGCCCTCAGGGTTTAGCTCCTACATTTTGGAAATAGGAAATAATGAGCATAAAATTCACACATACCACCTTCTTTAGAAATAAGTCTTTTAGTTACTTCCAAAACCAAGTTTCAAGTGTCCCAATCAAACATGCAACTGGCGTGCTAAGGCTGAGGACAACATGACACCTTCCCGTACACACTTTGATATGGATGTATGCTTTAAGCTGCCATGCTAATGCTTTGCTTTACTATTTAGGTTAGGTGGTACATCCATTGAAGGTACAATATTACATGCATGTCCTTTTACATCCCTGGAACACTGTAAGTAATGAAATTAGAAATATTTCTTGTATTCCTGTTATTAAACATAATGAATAAAATCACACAGGCAGCTTTAATTTAGATGTTTTCCCTATTTTGAGTATTTGAGTACTTCATTGTGGAAACACAGTGTTTCTTTTTTTCCCTTTGTTTCCAGTTATCTTTTTTTTTTTTTTTTTTTTTTTTTTTTTTTTTAATCACAGAATCATAGAATTGCCTAGGTTAGAAGGGACCTTTCAGATCATCTAGGCCAACCATCAACATAACTCTGACAAAATCCATCAATAAACCATACCTCTAAGCACTATGTGTACCCATCTTTTAAATTCCTCCCGGGATGGTGATGCAACTACTTCCCTGGGCAGCCTGTTCCAATGCTTGATAACCCTTTCGGTGAAAAAAATTTTCCTAACATCCAATCTAAACCTCCCCTGGCACAACTTGAGGCCATTTCCTCATGTCCTATCACTTGTTACTTGGGAGAAGAGACCGACCCCCACCTCTCTACAGCCTCCTTTCAGGTAGTTGTAGAGAGCGATAAGGTCTCCCCTCAGCCTCCTTTTCTCCAGGCTGAACAGCCCCGGCTCCCTCAGCTGCTCCTCATAAGACTTGTTCTCCAGACCCCTCACCAGCTTCGTGGCCCAAAACTAGACACAGTACTTGAGGTGGGGCCTCACCAGTGCCCAGTACAGGGGGACAATCACTTCCCTGGTCCTGCTGGCCACACTGTTCCTGATACAGGCCAGGATGCTGTTGGCCTCCTTGGCCACCTGGGCACACTGCTGGCTCATATTCAGCTGTCAGTCGACGAACACTCCAAGGTCCTTTTCTGCCAGGCAGCTCCCCAGACACTCTTCCCCAAGCCTGTAGCGGTGCATGGGGTTGTTGTGACCCAAGTGCAGGACCCAGCACTTGGCCTTGTTGAACCTCATACCATTGGCCTCGGCCCATTGATCCAGCCTGTCCAGATCCCTCTGCAAGTCCTTTCTACCCTCAAGCAGATCAACACTCCCACCCAACTTGGTGTCATCTGCAAACTTACTGAGGGTGCACTCAATCCCCTTGTCCAGATCGTTGATAAAGCTATTAAACAGGACTGACCCCAGTACTGAGCCCTGGGGAACACCACTTCTGACTGGCCGCCAACCAAATTTAACTGCATTCACCATCACTCTCTGGGCCTGATCCTCCAGCCAGTTTTTTACCCAGCTAAGAGTACTCCCATCCAAACCATGGAAAGTCAGTTTCTCTAGGAGGATGCTGTGGGAAACCACACCAAAGGCTTTAGTAAAGTCCAGGTAAACAACAGCCACAGCCTTTCCCTCATCCACCTTAGTGGTGGATTGCTGCTTAATGCAGCAAGGTTGTATTCTTTCCTAAATCTCCAAATAATTAAGCTGTAAATAATTTATATGGAACCTTACTAGCATTTGTCTGGATTGATTTTCAGTGGGACTGGCATTTGTAGGTACAGTGGTCTGTCTTGCTTGAGCTAACTGTGAAGAAGCAGCAGGCAGCCATCCTCTGCATGCTCAGCAGTAAAAGGGAAACAAGAAGAGGTGAGGATCTGGAGTTTGATTGCAGATGAACGAGAGCGGGATTCTGTAATAAAGCAGGAAATTTCTGCTCCACCCATCCCACCTGCCTCCAACCTAGTCCTGGCACTGGCACTCAATCTCAGCTTTAGTTACTTTGCCTATGGGATGCTTGTCAGTACTTACCTCTACATAGGTAAATTACATAGGGCCAGGACTCAGGTCTAAGCACTGTCCTGGGACTGTCTGTGCTGATTAATTGCTAGCATTCTCTCTGGCATGGTTTTGGCCAGACATCAGACCATCATGGACAACACCCAGGGTTCATAGAGTGGTACATGGGCCAGAGACTCTTCTGCAGGCACTCTACATGAAGCCACTCTGTTTTGGATGAAAAAGTGTCTAGTCATATCATGTCATGCCCTACTGCTTTCCTTCTGGGACAGAGAAGGAACTCTATGCATCTTTCCAAAGTCCAAAAGGCTTATCTTTAAACCTCTAAATTTTTTTCTGGTTTATTTTAGTAGGTTTAGGGAGTGTTCACACAATCAGCTATCTATGGATCAGAGGGGATGGTAGTGCCTGGTGTGGGAGCTGTAGTAAACAGTTAGTTACTGTTACTGATAATCCAGTTGCCCAGATGATACTCTTTCCAGCAGAATGGCAGGATCCCAAGAAAAGGACATCTCTATTTAGCCTAAATTCCAAGGTGAAATGCATATACATGAGGATTCTAGAGCTCTTAGAAACCAATACATGAATGAAGTGTTCAAAGAGAAATGAAGTGGTGTTTACTTACCACATAAATTTCTAACTTTGATCCTGTGATCACTATAACATTTATATTAAAGAGAGAATCGAGCAGTTTGTGTCATCTATTATTCAAATTGTCCTTAATGGTGTCCTGTGAGGCAGGCCACCTACTTGTGGTTCTTATCAAATATTTATTTGTTAATAATTCATAAAAGGTGTCACTTGCTACTGCCATTTATGGATATTGACAGGTGTGTCTAATAAGGAGGGACAAAGTACAAATCTACATTATTGTTATTTTTATTTAATCTTTAATCTGTTCAAGCCAGTAATTTGCAAGCATATTTTAATGACTGACATTGCAGTGTTCCCAAAATGGATGCTTTTGAATATTGATGTAAATCTGCAATGCCTCCACTGACCTAGATGGAACCCAACAGATCTCTATGTACTGAAGAATTCTTCCTTTCACCCTTTATTTTTACAACCTTTCTTGTCCACGAGGGGCTTGCTCTCTAGTAACATCTTCAGAAACTGAGAAGAAAAATAAAGGACTGAGTAAGTTTTTCCTCACATAATTTGCTTTGTCTGTGTATTTAGCTTTGTGACTGCAAAGAGGCAGATAGTTAAAGGGCCCAAATGATTTGTGTGTGTGTGCACATATAAGCATGGGGAAACAGTAAGCATAAGATAGGGATCGTTTCTGAATGCCAGGAAAATGAATGATGAGTCCAAAAGTCACACTAACAATGTCAGGCAAAGTTAGATCTGTAAAGAAATCATGTAAAACTTTATTTCCATTAAAACTTATCGTAAGCATAATTGATGACATTTAACAATCTAGTATAGCGAACATCCAGTCTCCTAAAAATAATTTGTTCTACAGATAATTACCACTTGGCTGAACCATTGTTAATGGCTATTAAATAATTATTCAAGTGTACAGCTTTGGATACGTAAATGTTCTGTGCCTCCTGATGAAGAAGATCAGGTTAAATGCTAAATATGCACAATATAATATTCAATTCACTTACCATATTCTGGAGGGGTAATAATCACCAGGAGAAATGGTTAGTTTTCAGCTTTCATTACCATCCTTTTTATGCAAAGGAAAAATACTACATTAGTATGTCTCACTTCTTAACTTTATGACTGACACTTCCCTATTTCCCTGGGATAACAGGTGACACATAAAATAATAAAAGCTGTGTCCAAGCTAATCAAAAGAATTGAAAGAAGAGCTATCAATGAAATAAAGTACTGCTGTTTTCTTTGATGGTCATATTTATCCCTCAGCTCTTCTATATTGTTACCTTTGGGCTTATTACTTGTATTTTTTCTAAAATGCTTTACCTCCAGTTAGCAAATAAGTAGCATGTCTCAAAGATTAAGATACTATTTCTTGTTATTAGCATATTGTTCACAACTAACCTGGACTGTTTGATGGGCTTCTCATTCTTCAGTGCTACCATTCAGGTGTGACCCCTCTTTACCCCAGAACCTGTCAGCTAATGGTCAACTGAATCTCAAGGGGGATTCAACTTACATATTATTTGCTTTGGTTTTCATTACTACAAAGCAGTAGGTATTATTTTGCCTACCAAGTCATGTTTCAGACTCACTTTCAGGCACAGAAATCTTTGTAATGCAGACAAGCCCGAGAGTTTATATCTACATGATTTGTGTTCCCGCACTTGAATTTTAATTTAGTAACCCCTAGGATAAAGCATGTTTTTGATCATTTTGGAGGAACAAGGAAGAGAAATCAGCACAAATAGTTGACCTGCCTATTTAATATCTCTTGACTTCCTCTTTTTTATATATCCACACACTCACATGCGCACACATCCTTTAATGTAGGAGTGATGTGTCCGGTAAGTCCATCAATGTTCCATTATGCAAATGTCATTGAGCTACTTTATGAAGTGCTCCTTACATCTTAAGATATTCTTCTTACTAAAGACATCCTGTACAATAACTACAGTTAAAATCACAAGGTCATAGAGTTCTACATTTGTTACAAGCCAAGAATCAACACAAATGTTTCTCATTAGATTTAGAACAGAATTATAAACTTTGTGGAAACTAGAGAAACTCATAAAAATGGAAATGCAAACATTAGAACAAATCAGAATATCTTGTCTTAGGAAATCATGTAATTAGCCGTACTTCTCAGTTTCAGGCTAGCCATACTTTGTTTACATAGCAACACAGTGGTTTAGCTTTTTGAAAGGCAGAGTTAAGAAAAAGCTGCATCATTTATTTTCTTGTCTTTTTCCAAATCAGTCAATGCTGTGGTATGTTTCAAATCCTTCAGTATCCAGCAAATCATATTTATCTTATCTTACCATAAGGGTTGTAGCATTCTATTCTCATGCATAGCTGGCACTGAGCATTTTTGACAAAAAGAAAGCAATTTTATTGATTAGAATAATTTTGTCCAAACTAGTAAGTACTTTTGAAAGAAATTTCTGTGCTACATTTGAGAATGAATGCCACTGCAACCATCAGAGAACAATAACATATATTTTTCTTCCTTTTCAAATTAAACTCTTCTCTTCATAATCAAACAAAGGTCCCATTGAACACAATGGAAGTTCTGATTTGAAACCGGAAGGAAAGAAAGATAAGGTGTGGAGTGAGCAATTTGTTTAAGGTGATAACAGTCAAGTAGAAGACATTGCTGAGAATTTGTAACTGTGGTCTTTCACACATGGATTGCGTGTGGAGGAAAGAAGGAGTGAATGAGAAATACCCTGTCAAGAGTGTCTGCCGCCAGCACCAAAAACAGGGCTGCTGGGGCTGAAACGAACAGCACAACAGACCAGGAGCTCATCCCTTCACAGCAGAAGGAATGTCCTCTTCCCCCAGTCATTTCTGGGGGACATGGGGACTCGCCCTCCTCATCCTCCCCTCTCAGCTCTGCCTGCTTGAAGAATGTGAGTGGAAAAGGAGCAGGAAGGAGAATGAAAAATAGAGGAAAGATGACAAAGCTCCCTAAATGTGTAATCACATTGCCCAAGCGCTCCTTGTGTGTAGGTACAAATGAACACCCTAAAGCAAGGGTATGGAGAGAATTTTTAGCAGTGGCTGAGCAGGCCTGTTACCTGGTCTTAGACGACAGTATGTCTCAGGGCTAAAAGTAATGAAATCCACAAAATTACTATCTGGGCCCAAGCTAAGGCCAGATCTTGAACTCTTACCCACAATGGCAAGCATCCTGGCCTTAAAGCTGGTAAGCTCAAGTCAGTGTGATGCTTTCTGGGGAAGACTACTTATTTTGAGCAAGACGCGTTTGATCTGACTCTCACAAATAATTAATTGTTCAAACTACTAGTTATAAAAACCCCAGATCTTCAGCTAACCCCTCAATTTTCTGTAAGCAATAATTACCCACATATACAGAAAGCACTAATGATTTACTACCTCTCCTTTGATAACATGCTGCTTTCTTCCATTGTTTCACAACTGCTCCCTTCTCCTCTATTATTTCAGCAGCATAAGTTAAAATTAAAGCAACTGTTTTCAGCTTTCACCCGTCTTGTAGGTTCCAGTTTCTATTTCAGATTTGTGTTGAAAATTTCATTCGTGTTTTCCAGCTATCCTGTGTTTTAATGAAAGCCAATTGCTGCTTCTTATAAGCCTCAGCCCAATGAAAGGAATTATGGAGGTCCAAGTCCTAAAGAGTTGCCTGGATGGGCATTGAAAAGTTCAGAGTAAGGTCAGATTTTCTGAATGAGAATTGAAAGGTTTTATTTCATGTCAACTTGCCTGGAAGCAAACTGGAAGCTACATCTCCCAGAGAACATGGCAGGAGGCATCTAATTTGGAAAAGCAGTACCAAGACTCTACAGTACACTGAGGCAACCTATTTACATCCTACTTGATCCATGCCATTTGGGAGCATTAGGAGAAAAACATTACAGAAATCCTGACTTTCTCTTCTATTGTTAGCTGCAGCACCATACTGAAAATAGCCATATATTTGGATATCTGTAGTATGAATTGTTCTTGGGGCTAATGTTTTGGAGGTTTTTTTTTTCCTCATGGCTACAACTTACCCGGATTTTGGTAAGCCATCTGTCAAATGAAAGAATATTGAGCTCTTTCCAAACTGCAGGGATAGTAATTTCAGCAGTTAATAACAAGAGGTGAAATAATACACACCAAGCAAGGCTAGCAGAGTAATTATCAGCTCCTAATAAAGCTAAAATAGAGGATAATAGGTGACTCATTTAAAATGAAATTATGTATTTTTTCCACCAATGAGAACAGTTTCTGGACAATACCACCACATATGAATATGAGCACATTTGCCTGCATTCTCTTAAACATAAATCATTGCTGACAATGACACTAACAATATAGTAGGAACATCCTCAATCTGCTTAATGGATGAAATTCAGTTTGTGCAGAGGGCCTGAATAGGTCTAGGCAAGTAATATGACCATTGCAAGTTTAGATAATGAATTAATGAATCAGAATATACTCAGAGAATGCAGGCTCAAATTCCTCTTGAATCTGATATGCTACTAGTCAAACACTGAATTTATACTGTGGGCATGTAGCTGACACAGCAAAGCAAATTAATTAGTGTATGTTACATGTTGCTGTAAATTGTCCCTAAACCTCAGGAGCTGAGCATAAATATGTCCCCAAAAGGAGGAATTATAGCATTTTTCCTTCACTGAAGTTTACTTCGGATTTTTGGCACAGCCTTTCCATCTGGGATTTAAATATTATACTGCGCTGAGCACCTCATATAAAACTTTTAACTCCTGCTGAAGTCAAGGTAGTTGAGAGGACTCAACAGCACAGGGGACTGCAGGTCTGTGGCTGATTGATTCTCATTTTACCTGGCTGGTTCTGGGAGGGCTATTTCTGAGCAGACTCATCCGCTACTGACCTCTTGGGGAGGTGAGGACATGAGCATTTAAAGGTTTGGAGAGATAGTCCTCTTCTTAAAACAGTATTAATGACATTTTGTTTAAATACTGTTATGAGAATCATAGAATTGCCTAGGCTGGAAGGGACCTTTCAGATCATCTTGTCCAACCATCAACCTAAATCTTGACAAAAACCATCACTAAACCATATCTCTAAGCACTATGTCTAACCGTCTTTTAAATTCCTCCAGGAATGACGATGCCACCACTTCCCTGGGCAGCCCGTTCCAATGCTTGATAACCCTGTCAGTGTAAAAAGTTTTCCTAATATCCAGTCTAAACCTCCCCTGGCACAACTTGAGGCCATTTCCTCTTGTCCTATTGCCTGTTACTTGGGAGAAGAGACCGACCCCCACCTCTCTACAGCCTCCTTTCAGGTAGTTGTAGAGAGCGATAAGGTCTCCCCTCAGCCTCCAGGCTAAAGCAGCACTGACGTGCTATTAAGCACCACTGAAGAAAAAAATGCTCTCTTAATTCACATGTATAATTCCTTTTGTATCTTAGTCGTATATGGCGTGTTAAACAACATATTTTAAAAAATCTCTTTTGTTTCTAGAAAGGAAGTATTACCTTAGGCCGTTTTTCTTATATATGGTTTTTAAGATACATTAAAAGCGTCAGAAGTCTTGGGTTCTTTGCTTTTTTTCATTGAAATTTGGGGTTTTTTTCATTGAAATTCATACTTAGTAAATAGTAATACTGTTGTGCTTTCATTTGTATTATGGAAATTATATAGACAATCAATTTGAGATGCAAAAAAGACCTTTGCAATAAAGACACATTTTCAAATATTTTCCCAATGCTGTAAAAACTGGAGATTTGTAAAAGAAGATGTTAAAATGCTAATGATCTACTACAATAAAAAAAAATCAAAAGTAGCAATCCCATTATAATGGAGATTCATATACTACATGGAGCTCTGGAAATTGGAAAATATCCATTCGCACACTTGCAGTGTAACGGATGTGAAACCTTAATTGAGTCCACAGGCGATCACTTCCTGCATAGCTTACTGTATTGATATTTCCCTGCACAGGCTCAGCTGGCTTCTTTCAAAGTTAAGCCTAGCATAGGCTTAATTCTGAGCCACATCAAATTTGTTTCTGATGTATCTTCATTAAGTCAGTGGAACTACACTAGTGTAAACTACACGAGTGTAAACTACACAAGTGTAAACTTGGTATAAGAGCAGCGGCTCATGCCCTTAAATTTAAGTGCTGGTACATATTAAGTATGTTGGAGTACTTTAGCTGGATTGTTTATGAGGGACTTCTAAGGGCATTTTCTTGCTGAAAAATATTTAATTTCCAACACTAATGTCAAAAACTTTCTGTGACATTCAGTCTTTTGAGATAAAACTATTTTATTCACAGGCTCATATATATTAAAATTGGGGGGAAAAAAAAAAAATCTCTATTTCCATTACAGGATTTTGTTTTGAGAAGGACCCTAATCACAGAAGAGTTCATGATCAGAAAATGTCTGAAATTTAAATCTGGATGGGGATGCAGGAAGCAGACTGCATGAAAACTGCTTCTTGCTTGGTGCGTAAGTTTTGACTTACCTTCTTACCTTTTTAAGGTTTACAGAAGGTATGTCCAATTACAGACAATATGTTTTGTCATAACGTTTAATCCTCTGAAACTCTGAAACCCAAATCGCTCTTATTCCATCCTGAAATATTAGGATTTTGGGTTCCAGTACTACTCAATTCCTATTTAAATTTTCTCTCATTTGATACCTATACCATTGTAATTTCAGGCTTGTACTTTATTGGTTTCCAGTCCAAATTAATGCCACTTGTTTCAAATTATTGTTGAGTTTATATATGCCTTCTCCATGCCAGTCCATTATACATTTAAAAGAATGGATTTAACGCCTTTTTTCCTTTTTTTTCTTCTCTTTTTTCTTTTTTTTCTTTTTTTTTTTCCCCCTTTTCTTTTGGAAAAGTGCGCAAGTCAGGCTATTTTAGTCCTTATATGAAAAAAGTTCAGTCCTCTTGATAATTCTGAGACTTTTCTCACCCAGTTCTCCCAATTTAATTTTTTTTTTCTTGAACAGAATGACTCAAATTTCACATGATATTCCTAAGGAAGTACTACCGCTGTGATGTGAGTATTTTCCTATCTCAAATACAAATGTCCTAACTGATGCATCCTGCAGTCTTTTTTTCAGTGTCAAATGGATGGTTCAGTCTTGTGATTATTAATGTCCTTTTTTTTTTCTCCACAAATTGCACAACTGAGTTCTCAATTTATAGCACAAAGTTTTGGATTTGGATGTACGTAATTCTTAACTTTGAGAGGATACATTTTGTTCTATTTCCATGATTCCTATACTTACAACTATCCATTTTTTCCTGAATTGTGGTGTTATTATTATTAGTCTCCAATTTGCCTCCCACAGAGGTATCACCAGAACATCACCTTTGCATTCTTTATTGTTTTTACTGTAGACTTTATTGTGAAATTACATGGACCACTCCACAGTTTTGTGTCATTACTTCTCATTCTCCATGCACAGCTGACACAAGCTGCTGACACTTTAGTTGTTTGCAAAAGAAAGAACAAAAATGTCTCATTGAAACATACACAGCAAAATTCTTGAGACTGCCTTAAGAAAACCTGCCACGAAGATCAGAAATAACATTGAAAAACTGCAAGCTGTGCAGTATTCTCTGTGCTCACTTTTGTTGTAAACTGTTTAAAATAGTGGTTTATGTGGTTAAATAGATATAGTATCATAAATATATGTAGTAAATGTAACATAGATTTATTAATGTTCCTACTGGGAACCAAATTCTTAGATTTCATGCTTAGAATTCCCTAAGACCCTCTGGCGCATGCTTAATTTTATTTATGTGAGTATTCCCAGTGAAATCATTGAGATTACCTTATGCAAGAAGTTATTCACATACATAAGTCCTTGTAAGATCCGAATATTCAGGGACTCTTCCCAGGAATCCATAGCCTGATCCAAAGGTGATGGCCAGCCGATGTTTTAATGTATTAAACCAAAAGCCTCAACACAAAACGACTTCTTATAACATTCTGACACCCGTACCTTGGCTCCATAGATAATAATAATTGATCCATCAGTCTGAATTTCCTATTTGCCAACTTCAGTTTATAAGACCTTGTGAAATAGGCCAAGTATGTTCCTTTAATCATCACAAGTTAACAGAGGAGGTTGAAAGCAAACAAAGAGTGTGCATTTAATTTCACAATCCAGATTGGGAAACATCTTTGGTTTTCTGTTCTTAAATAAAAACCTCACATTTATTTTTGTCAGTGCATTGACATGTAAAACCATTATCATAAATTAGTAACTTCTTATACAGTCTTCAAAGTACTGCATTTTAATGTATTGTAGGCAAGATAATGGATGAATAAGATACTGCCAGTACTCCAGATGTGGACATGAAACTATTAGGTATGGAAAGCTAAAAAAAAAGGATGCAAATTTTCACATGGTGTTTAAAAAACCTGTTACGAATTTGTAGAAATATAGCCCTGATGCCATTATACTGTTTTGACTGAGAAGAGTGAAAAGAATAGTCACTCTGAAAGAGTTTTCTCTTTCTTTTGATTTAGAAAAGAGGACAAGCATGTGATATCTGGGGATACAAGGGGATAGCAAAGCATGGATTTGATGAGATATGGGCAAAGCACGTATGCCTAGTTCTGCCAGAAGAAGCTCTTGGTGAGATATAGCCTAGCAGTTCCCACCCATGATCTCAGAATGTGAGTGATTTTTTTGCGATCTGCTGAAGAAACAAAGTAATGAGACTTATTAGGAGTGGAATTGTCTTTCTCTTTCATGACTGCAATGGTGGTGACAGACCGGGGTTTTCCGTAGAGGAGCCAAAGGCAGTTTTATCAGGTTAGAAGTGGGTTTATCCTCATGGCTGCTCAGTAGGTGTGTGGGGTGGAGGAGAGATCCCCAGCACATTAGAAACAGAAGCAAACTGCAGAGAAAATTGCCTCTGAAACAGCTGAGAGGTGAGACTAGATGTACCACTAGTACCACTTCACTGAATGAGGAGGCACCTCTTTTCTCCCCATTCTGAAATATCACCCGAGGGTAGACGAGAGCAAATACATGTGTCATGTTGGGAAGGTCATAAACTGACAGCAGGAATGAGGAAGGAATGGGGAAGGGAAGAATAAGTGTGATGAGTTTCTGCCAAATATTTCCCAGATAGATAAAGATTGCAACAATTTCAATCCCATCTGTCAGATGTTGTCGTTTTTGTTTGTGTCTAGGAAAAGAAAGCATGATGCATCATCGCTGATCAAAACTTTGCTGATACTGCTTATAAAGAAACCTGACTTGGGAAATTTTAAGAACCAAACCTAAGAGGAAGATCAAAACCACATAAAGATTCATAAAAATTTTTGCTTTCCCAAAATTTTACAAACTAAAACATATATCTAAAAGGGCAGTCCAGCACCTTCATGGTTATTGGAAATACTTGAGTCGCAGGAATGATAGATTTCTACAAATTCTTCACCCTAATTAAAACTTAGTTATTACTGATTTAGTGGAAATTAAGCACTTAAAAAAATCATATGGATCTGAGCTTCAGAATTGGTCATTATACTGTTTTTGTTCACTCCTCTGGGTAGAAAATAGCTGCTTTGGCAACTCTTCACCAAGAATGATGAATCATTGGGATGATACTATGATGTAATGAGCACCATGATGTACAGGTCTCACCCTTCTTCCCCCCCCCACGACCCTGAATCTCGCCTCAGTTTACAACACTGGACACTTTTGATCTAGCCCATAGCAATCAGACCTCCCATAGACCAAATATCTACTCCAACGTGCTGAGCTCAAAATAATAGTGCCCCCAGTATGGGCCTAAAAACCCAGTGATCCACCAGTGACCCTCAAAGGTTCTTGTAGTTACCTTATCTGTCATATCTACTTCCTGGTTTGGGCAGATAAAAGTCACATACAGTCACTGTGTAGTGTGGTTTTTTGGGTTTGGGGGGGGGTGGGGGGGGAGGGGGGTGGACGGTTGTTGTTTTTTTGTCTCCTAGTATTCTTCTTGTTCTTTTCTAGATGTTTGGCAAATCTTTGTCATAATGCAGTGTTCCAAATGAGACTTCACTGGTGGTAAAGTGAGAACAGATTAGTTGCCTCATTTTTTTTTTTACATAGATCATACCAAAACGTAGAGTCAAAACTAGTATTTGCTTTTGTTATCCAGTGTTTTTCCTTTTTGACCTTTCTCATTTCATGACATTGGTTCTATTTCAAAAGATGACATTTTGTTCTCATCCTCATCTTGCTCTAACGGGCTTGCTAGCCCTGCCTGCATGCTATCAGCTGCAAACAGCATAAATTGAACTTTTATTCCATGCTTTGTCATTATAAAAAATATCAAATATAACTGAGCTCCTAACAGTCCCCTTTGAGCCTTTAAGATGCTTCTAATGTTGGTGATAAGTGCATGTTCTCAGTGGTATTTTTTAACTCGTTGCATACCTACCTGACGATGATTTAATCTTCACCATGCTTCCTCAGCATGCTTCTGAGAAGCACATAATCACAGAATACCATTTGAGACAGTGCCAAAAAATCATACTGAAATCAAAGTACGTTACATTACCCTTACCCTTTAAATTACTTGTTTTATCAAAAAAAAAAAAAAAAAAAAAAAATTTGTTTGGCTGGATTTATTCTTAAAGAACTAATGTTGGATGATTTTTATCACCATCTTATCTTCTAGATACTTAAACTGATTGCCTAAAGATTTGTTGCAGGGATTAAATTTGAGTGCTGTGAGCTATAATTTTCCAGGTCCTCCATACTCTCCTGTTCAAGGATAAATAATATGTTTGTTATTCAGTTCTCCACAATTCTTAAACATAATTGCTAGCGATTCAGCCATTGCATTGTCTAGTTCCTTTAGTGCCCTAAGGTGAATCACAACTTCCTTACTTGAATGCATCTATCTCATCTAAAACATATTTATCCTAGATTTTTTGTACATTTTATTTATTTAAATTAATGTATTTAAAGATTTGGTTACTGTCAATGTTTTGTTTTGAAACTGAGACAGAAGTATTTAATGTTCAAATTTTATCTGCCTCATTCACTTCTAGCTCCCCTTTCTTTTTTTGGTTAACTGATCTACACTTGTCTTTTTTTAACCCATAATATGACATTTTTTGTTCTATATCTTGCTCCGATTTGTAGCGATATTCAATAAAATGTAACACCAGCATTCCATTTCCGTGGTTTCACAGGTGTAACTCCACATATAAGTCAACTATGTTATGAATTACAAAATTACCCTACTGTTGTCCTCAAGGATTAATCCATGATATGAAGGAATTAGTAGATTAACTACCTTTTACACTAGGAATTACACCAGGACACTGCTTATCAATTACACCTTTTCCTTTTGTTTGGTCCCTCTCCAGAAGTTCTAGTGGGATTACATCAATTTACACAAAAGAAAATTTGGAGTCATGTATGCTCCCAGTGCTAAGCATGCGTTACATACGCAACAAAAGCCAGTTTGATGTGCAGTTGTATTGGGAGAACTTTCTCCCATTCATTTTAAATTTAACTTTTGGACCCTGCCTTTTTCTTTGTAAACATTTACAGACTGAATGCAGTGCAGTTCAAAGCAAGGGTGACCCCCTAACGTGACAACACATCAGAGGTTGTCCAACTTAAAAAGCAATGAAACCAATCGGTCTTTAAGGTACACACAAAACTCTGAGTTTTAAAGATGATACTTTAATCACCTAAAGACAAGTCAGAACATGACCCTATTGCTTCATCTCCCGGCTTGAACATCTTCTTTAGTTTCTTTTTCTGATCTTTTATCCTTATTCTTTGTGCCCACAATCCTCTTGGTGGTATCACAGTATTTCTCCTGGACCACAGGCAACACTGACGAGATGTCCTTCTGTAAAAAAGAAAAAAGAAACACTCAAGGACATATCTGCCAGCTTTGATCTGTGCAACTACTGGTGGTGGCAGTGATGCTGCCTCCGTCTGATAGCTGCATCGCATCCACGCAGAGGCACAGTGTGCTAGGACTGTAGTTCTCTCTCATGTCCGTAACTTGGCAAAGAGGGTGACCTCCTTCCCTTCATCCCTCCTACACACTTTCTTCAAAGCTTGTATAAGCCTTGAAAACTTTTTATCCTCAGACTCAACTGTTTAAAAGCAACCACTAGAATGACAAGACTTTTCTTTTTTTCTGAAGCATGAAAATATGGCCTACCTGGAAGAGTTTGCATAGATTGCTCCTTTTCTCTGCAGATGATAATTACACTACTGCATGAGTATTAAAGATCTTTTTCATAAACTGAAGGTTTCAGCTATAAGTATAACATAGGTAGTGCTTGAGTGTGAACAGGATAGCATGCAGCTGCACTGAGGTAGCTGACTGGCGTATGTGAATTCTATAGCATCAAATGAAATTATATGAAACCAGGTTATAGAAAAAAAGCATCTCTCATACAGGTAAGGCGTTCCTCCTTGAATCATATCTGACCTTCCAAAAGGCTATAACCATTTCTTGTCCAATTGAATTCACAATGGTGGAAGTGAATGTGATAAGTCAAGGTACAGCAAGCACTGTTCGTGCTGTGCAAACGTTACTGATGTAGGTTAAAGCATGACCTACAAAAATGACAAAGGCAGGACAAATTCGGAATCACAAGCTCAGCAAATTGAAAAGACGCAAGAAAAATACTTTTGCTCTGTGGACCTACAAAATACACTGAAATCTACAACTTACTTCTAAAGATGACTATAGTGAATGTACAGTGTAAGTACTCAGATTTTACTATAGCTTCTAACAAATACAAGTGAATTAAGCTATTTTCTCAGATATTACTGGTTTTTTTGCAACACTGAAAACAGTCACAAACATTCAAAACACCGCTTAGGTTTCTGCTGTGCCGGGGGGCTAGCCATAGGCTAAGGAGTTTGTCAGCCATACAAACAGCAGGATCTCTAATATTTAAATCTATTATTTGCTTAATTCTTTAGAAATTTCTCAGTTGCACACCTTATGTTCTGAGCCGGTTACCTGATGAACCAAATTCCTGCGAAGATTATCTGTAGGTTGGTATGTTGGAGTTTAGGGATGACTTTAATCTGTAAGACTTGTTTAAGAGAAGTTTCATGAAGTTCAGCTAAGGCAAATTAAATTCTTCCACCTGGAGTAGACTAACCTCACACAACACTACAGACTGGGCTTCAGCTCTCTAGAAAACACCCTTGCTAGGAATGACCTGTCCAGGTAGACAACAAATTGAACATGTACCTGCAGTATGCTCTTGCAGCAAACAAGAGTAGCTGCATAAACACAGCATTAGAAAAAGTGTAGTCAGAAGGTCAAGGAAAGTGATTATTGCCATCTGTTTGTCACTTGTGATGCCTGAGCTGAAATACTGTGTCCAGTCTGGGGCTCCCCAGAACAAGTCGGGGATCAGCAAAAAGGGAAACGTCCAACAGAGGGTCACCACACAGGTCAGGGGGCTGGAGCACGTGACAGAGGAGAGTCAGAAAAATGATTTTGCTCAGTATGGAGAAGAGAAAGAGGAAGGGAAACTAGTTGCTGCCCTCAACTACCTATAGGTTACAGAGAAATGGGGTGCACACTTTTTTTGGGGCAAGATATTACAAAAGGAGAAGGGGCAACCATCACAAGCTGTAACAAAGCAAATTTGATTGAAGAAGGAAAAAAAAAACATTCACAGGAAAAACAGTAGGAGAGGGGCCCAGAGAAGATGTGATATCTTTATTCAGCACGAGGCCCTGAACAACCTGACATAACTTTGAAGTTAGCCCTGCTTTGAGCAGGAGTTTGAACCAAATAGTTCCCAGAAGTCCCTTCCAATCCAGCTTCCTCTGTGGTCCTGAATACGAGATCCTATACATAATTCACAACATCTGAAATCTGTTTTGTACTATCAATGCAGAAACCTCTTCGCTGAGCTGAGAACCCCTTGTAGTTAAGAGCTGCAGGAACAGTCACAGGGATTTCAGTCTCAGCTGCCAAAAATGCAAACAGACAGAAAACTTCACTGTAAAGAACTTTGTTCTGAATATCAAAATTCTTCCTCATGAGGTATCTGAGCACAGACATGTTGTTTACAGTCTCAATAAGCAATGCTATACCATTAAAAATGGCATTATTGAACAGATTGTATTTTCTGGACTGGAAAGTGCAGAAAAGGAGTAGAAATTATGAAAACCAGCTAAAGCTGTTTAAAAAAGTTGCAATAGACTAATTTTCCAGCTAAACCTGAAAATTTCTGAATCAAATGGTGTTAATTCTTTTCAAAATTGTGTTTTGGACACAAAATCCCATATTATTCCTATTTGATATTAATAGTTAAGACATCCACATTACGTAGGACTGGAAAATATGATACAAGATTTATTGCAGAATTGTGCGATCCCATAGTGACAGGGAAGTCAGGCAGGATATAGTAAGCAATTTCACATACGTGTAAGAACTGCATGAAATTCTGGATCTCTAATCTTTACCCTTAAACACGTGTTATGTTGATACACTCAGCAGTGTACAGTAGACACCTATTGACTGGTCAGCTGAGTAATTCCCTGGGTTCTAGTTCCATTTTGATAGCTTTTAGAGCAACACATTTCAATTTTTACCA
Organism: Fratercula arctica; assembly: GCA_947846985.1. Taxonomy (NCBI): domain Eukaryota; kingdom Metazoa; phylum Chordata; class Aves; order Charadriiformes; family Alcidae; genus Fratercula; species Fratercula arctica. The sequence continues at coordinate 16,538,596 of CANTUZ010000001.1, read as the reverse complement.
GTGAAACAATATTTAAAGCCTGCAGATGATTTTGTACTATTTATGTAACATTACTATAAGATTAAAAAAGATAATACTGTAATGTAACATTTTTTTCTACATAAATAATTTGCAGATGATATCTAAATCAAAATCCATATGTTAAAATTTAAAATCCCTTCAAGAAGTGGGACTCTCATCTTCTGTGCAACTCCAGTAGCAAGTGGCTATGCTAAAGAGCTAAGTCACCTTGAAAACAAAAACTTACACAAGGCATTAGAAGAACAAGGACTTTTACCTGTAGAATATGCAACTTGACACCGAACATGGTATCATCCAGGTGCTGCTAAGTGCTAAGTATGAGCAGAAGAAAGATTATTCCCCAACTCCCACCGTATTTTTGCAGGAAGAATTCAGCCTTTTCTCCATTGCTGCTCTGGTACAACAATTAGTGTTAGTAGGTAATACCTGATAACAGGACAGGCTATATCAAGCTCTTAGAGTTACACAGTGTCAATCAATGACAGTGATCCAAAAGCAGGTGGTACCACATCCCAAGTGTAGATGATCCCTGTTTTGCCATTTTGCCATAACTACAGAAGAAGGGGAATCAGTGTATGAAAACTAGGTTTAATGTGGGAGTGGGCTTTTCAGGGAGACAGCTATAAGGTGATACTGCACCAGTGTGCTGAGTTACTGTAAGGAGGAACCTGCTATTTTCATTTCAAGAGGAATATGGTGGCAAGAGAAGATATTCATGCATGATGATAGAGAAAAGAAACCTGTTTGTGCCTAATGTAATGGAAAATTTGAGAATTATTCATGCATGTGAATATGGATGCAAATCTGACCCTGGTGATACTGCCAAGGTCAGTGCACAGTGATCTGCTGAGTAAGTGCTAATCATTCAGCTTGAAATGTGGCTTTATCAGAAAAGCAATTTTGTGAAAAATCTCATGTCATTCTCCAGTACTCTTTCTCCTGTGATCTCCATGTCATGCTTGCTCATTTGTCAAGTTTACATTCAGGACTTTTCCAACTGAAACACCTCCTTGTCAATCAAATCATGTTTCTGCCTTGTGCATTGTTAATGCATCTGAGATAACAACTTAAAATTGCACAGGCTCTTAATAGGGGAGTGACATTCTCTGTAGGACATTAACAGCTAAATCAAAGTATGGGACAGTGGTTGAACTTGAAGTACTACTTGAATTTCAAAACCAAGCCCTGTACTGAAAATGGGCCATACTAGGCCATAATCAAAGTGAATAAGAAGTTCTTGGTATATGTACACTGAGGTTTTACAGAAAATAAAATCTCATACAGGAAGATCTGGAGAATGTAAATAGAGGGGAAGATAACTTCATAACAAAAGAAACCGGGAGAATCGTTCCTTAACAACAGCAAAAACGAAGATTTCTTTATTTCTTTGAGAGTCTTAGGAACTTCATGACACTACAAGACACATCAAACTTAATAGCCTACATTTTAGACTTGCATTTTAGATTGCAAGTACGCTGGCAAAAGCAATGGGATATGATTAATTTACCTTTTTTCTACTGGCTAATTACAGCAGAAACCAGCATCGTGCCAGTTTCATAGCAGGTTCCTGCCTGGCAGAGGCACCTGCAAATTCATGGTTTAGTTGTCATTGCTGCTTCCTTGGCCCACTTCAAAATCATCTTCCAGACAGAACTGCAGAGACAAGAATAGGGTCCCATTTGTTAGGTATCCTCGTTTCACACAATAAATGCTTTTGCACAAGTAAAGGATAGGAAAATATTTCATTTACATGTGCACTAATCCTGTAGATCTGTTAGAAAAGAGTGATGTTTGTATTTCCTGCCCAGTGCTGGCAGGAATAAAGCTTGTGGAGCTGGGATGGAACTTGACTGTAGAATTACTTCTTTCAACAACTAGACTAGAAGGACACAGAAAACTGGTTGATTAATGTTAATTTCAAATCTGATGGCGATTGTCCAGGCTCTAAGAACATGCTAATTTATTCTTGATAAACCTGGGTAGTAATTCCTATGGAGCAAATGACAAATCTGAAACCTCTTACTCAATATAAAACCATGAAATTGCAACGTTCTGAGCTGTCTCTGTAGGCTGTAATGACTGGAAGAACTAGCAGATAGTTTAAAAATGGAGAGTTGAAATACTTCAGTCCTAGAACTTTTACCAGAAATGTTTATAACTAATCTGTTTAATGTGTTCCAGACAGGACTGAAATTATTGATGCATTAAAACCAAAACCTAGAAATTAATTCAGAGGCATTGTGGACGTTAAGGATGCGTTCCCCATCAGAGAATAGCATGTTAAGCACCAGATATCTCAGCAGTCATTAACAGTAACCCCAAACAAAGGTCTTTACAACAATCCAAAGAGTTTTTTGAAAGTTTTTTGTTGTTTTTTTGCTATTGCCATTATGTGAATTTACAGAAAATGTGTGAGATTAATAAGATTCCCAGATGAACAATGAACAGAGAAAAAGATGCTCATCCGAGGCAGCAGACATGAAATCTGATGATCTGTTTCTTTAATCAAAGCTACTGCTTTTATCTTTATCTGATTTGATCTTCAGCTACCAACTTCTTTTGCTGCAGCTACTTTTCTACATTGCTGTGGTCTAGTGTGATAAAAAGGCGTAAGCCGAGCGCTGGAGGTAAATTTTACACAACCAAAGAGAGGAAAAGGTTGAAAATGTTTGTGTAACATTACCTTTTCCTGCAGTTACCAACACTCTCCTTGACAGAAATGTATCCTCAAATGCCTAGTCTATACCTTCTCCTGTTCAAAGGATAACCCTCATGCACTCAGGGAACAGAAACAATATGACATGACTTAGAATACTACCCATACAAGTACCACCCTACAAGATACTTTCCATTTAATTGTTCACATTGTCCTTACACAACAATATCTGAAAAAAGAAGTGTATAAAATTAACAGAATAATTTCAGAAAACATGAAATTGTCTCTATAAATTCTGTAAGTAACAGAATGAGCTAATTTTCCTTTTTATATTTAAAACAGTACTTTTGTCTCTAAAACTAATACCTGCGTCGTGTTTGAACATAAACCATGCAGAGCACTGAAGTCAAAATATATTTGAACTATGTGGCAAGATAAGCCGTAATACATAGCAGTGATGTGAGCAATCCGAAATAGTTCGGAATAGAAATCATTAACGTTATTCTTAATGTTCAACATATATAGTGCTAAAGAATAAAATAACCTTAAAGTCAAATGGTGCAGATGAATAATGTAACAGTTCTAAAAGATGAGTGCTTAAAATAGCCAAAAAGAAATGGAAAAAACTTCTTTAAGCCTCTTTTCTTTCATAAAGTTTTGCAATGGAGAAAGCAATTAACATTCATTTCTGGAAAGAATTTTTCTAACATTTTTTAAAAGTTCTTTTTAAAATAATGGGTTTGGATTAAATTAGAAAAAAATAGAAAAGAAAAAGTGGTGGACTTTCTGTTTTGGAAGAACTGGAAAAATACAGTGAATTACTCTCCCAGAGAGCATGATGGAAAGGGGGCATACCTAGGGAGAGATCAGAAAGGTAAGACCTCTTTGAAACAGAGACCTACACACATTCTGCCAGACAATTTCCCCTGTAAAAGAGAACATTGAAAAGCAAATGCTTTTTTAATGTGTACCTCTGTTTTCAATTATAGAGGAAAAGTGCATTTCCAAAGCCCATTTATCTTGAACATGACATTGTCACCCTGTGCTGTTCATTGGAGGGATGTAAAGAAAATATTGATTAGAAATCAATGTAAAGTTTGTTTTCCTTGGTTTAGGAACTTTAACTCTAGATAAATAAAACGACACACAAGGGGAGAAAAAAACTTGTATGACTATGCTTCTTGAAACTGAATAAGTCAGACTTTATCAAAGCAAACTCACTTAATTAACTCCTCACCTGGTTCTCATTTAATGAGTGCAAAATCAAAACCTTTTGAGGAAGATCAGAGTTTAGACTGGAGATGAGTTGGAGCTGACCCAGAAATCTTAATCGAGCTATTTTGTCCCTGCTGGAATTGACTCACAACATCGTAACTGTCCTTAGAAATTCTAAGGACATACAGATATTGTGTCTCCATTTCACTCACGATAATGTAAGTCTTAACAATATCATGGTGGTGCTTATTCTGTACATAGGTGACTGATGTGCTCAAGAGTGTCGTTATGTAGACAGTTGTTAATGGTAGACCAGTTTGGGAACAAGTACTCCATATATTTCAGCTAATAAACCTTTGTGTCTTTGAGATGATAGCCCTGGTAGATTTCACATGGACACGCTCGTACACTATTTACACTCTAGAAGTTATTTTCTACAGTTAACTGAAAAGGGTAGATAAAAACATTAGAAGTGTGGGAGCTTCTTAGTTACAGATGAAGTGCCTCATTACATCTCCTTAGGGACAGTCTGAGAGGAGGATACAAAATTGTCCTTGTCCAGGGAAGAGATTCCTGGCCAGAAGTAGCAGTGTCCCTGGAGTCCACCAGCCCAAGACCTATTAAGAATAGGGAGCAGGGGAGAAAGAAGAATAGCAAATTAAGAATATCATGGTTCTGATAAAAGGAGGAGGGACAGATATTCAGACACTGTCAGGAGGTGGAAAACCTGTGTTCTAATTCTTCCTGCCATGCTCAATTATTTATATAAAATGAAATAACTTTATTAAGAACACTTTTTGAGTTCAGAATATCCTATAATAAATTTGATCAGAGTCCTAATACAGGTAAAAATCCTTTCCAGAAAAGGACTGAATTCAACCAGAATATCCCATAGTAATTCCCTAATCAGCAGGCCTACGGAAAAAAAAGGAGTTGATATCTTCTCTGGGATGTTTGCAAATCTTCTGTTTTCTCACCTCCTACCTAAAACCATCTGTCCAGCTCACGTAGTTTACCCACATTACATTTTTTTTCCAAGTGACCAAGGAAGAAGTTTCCCAGATCTGCCAGGACCAGTGCACCTAGGAAAGAAGATATTTCTGAGACCCTGTTCTGGCACTGGAAGAGTTGTTGCTTGAACCTGGCTTTCTCAGAAAGCTAATAGTTAGGAGCTAATAGAGGAGCTAATAGAGGAGCTAATAGTTAATCTGGATGAGCTGTTTTATTTTTAAAAAAACTTTCTCGCATACTTTCATTAAGTTTTTGTTACAAGTCACAGACTTTGTTCTGTGCTGGAAGGATAACAAATTTCAAAACCTCACAAGAAAGTATTCTCCAGCCAACCTAGCCCTTTTCCCTAACTTACCCACTGTTATAAATAAAAACAGCCCAGGAAAGGCTGAACTAAGTGTACCGATCAGCTGGTGATCAGTGATTGGCATGCAGTATCCTCATCCCTGGCCTTCAGCTCTTCCTGTGTCCTTTAACTCTATTGTCCAGGTTCCTCCACACCCGACTGTCTCATCCAGCACACTGGACCTCAGCACTGAAGACCAGAAGCACCCAAGTGAAACAGGAGCTTACCCCCCACTGGTGTAGGGGAAACGCTGCACAGTTCGACACTTCGAAGAGTCACAGTTGCAGAAGAGTGAACACCAGTGCCTCCCTTTTCCCAGCTCTTTGTTGTCTGTATCTGCAGGTAATACTATGATAATCCTGGTACCTCCACTCAGCAGTTAATGGTAATAATCACTGCGGCACCCAGAAGCCTGCACCTCTGCCTGGGTCACACACTGGCGGTCTCCTGGGCTCAGTAGGTTGTGTGAAGGCAGTGGGGTGGAAGACAAGTGAATTCCCTTCGTGGGTAAGAACCGGGGAGCGTGGCCTTGCTTTCTATGGCTGTTGTAGAATAACAAGTATTGTGAGACTCTCTACAACTACTTGAAAGGACATTGTAGAGAGGTTGGTGCTGGTCTCTTCTCACAGGTAATTAGCGATGGAACAAGTGGGAATGGCTTCAAGCTGCAACAGGGTAGGTTTAGACTGGACATTAGGAAAAAATTCTTCACAGAAAGAGTGGTCAGACACTGGAATAAGCTGCCCAGGGAGGTGGTAGAGTCACCATCCCTGAATATGTTTAAGAGTCATTCAGGTGTGGTGTTAGGGGATATGGTCTAGGGGAGAACTTTGTAGAGTGGGGTTGATGGTTAGACTCAATGATCCCAAGGGTCTCTTCCAACCTAAATGATTCTATGATTCTATGATTATGTCTCCTCAGTTCTGCTCCTATGCAATATTAACTATGTACACAACACAGCTGTGGCTTTACCAAGGTACCAGGAGAGCTAGATATAGCTCTTTCCCTTTCAACCATGAGCACCATCCAGCACAACACAATTCATCTGACCTAACTGAAAGACACCAAAGCTCATCAGAGCTCTCACAACCACAGTGTGGCTAGATCCCCCCACCTACCATAGTAGCGTCTGATTCTGATCTTTCTGACTCAAATAAATCCTCAGCCTAAAAATCAAATCTGTAAAGCTCAAGGAGACATAGACATTGTTTATGCAGATACAGTGCAGAGCAAAAATCTCTGCACTGCTCTTTCATCTTGTCTTTTCTTTTATAATCCTAAAACTGATTAGATCGTAACACAGACTCAGCCCTTCTCTTGGTTCCTTTTAACGTAAAGATTTGTAGCTACTGTGTATACTGCAAAGCAATATCTGAAATCATAAACTTCTTTTGTTTTCAGTCTCCTTATGAGCAAAAGTAGGAAAACAAAAAGCAAGGTACCTAAACTTCTGGCCTGCCATATCTTGTGTGCACATTTTAATGAGGAATGAATTTATCACAGAAATTCTACCACGGAAGAAATAGAATTAAAGTCACACAGACCATAAGAAGTGCATTTCAGACCTACTCTGTCTGCAGGTTTTCCTAATGGATAGTGCCTTTCCAATGGCACACATCCATATGCACAGCAGAGATACCTTGGTCTGGCAACCAACCTACCTCCTTTTGGAAATTATACCAAAATGCTATTTGCACTGCTGATGGGCAGCTGGCTTCCTTTTTACTTCCGTTCCTAAAAAGTCAACCCTGAAGGTTTGCTGAACACTGCAGAAAGCCCAGAACTCCTCTCACCCACAGAGTCCTCATGAAACCTGGAACTCCAAGGACAGGGAAAAGGGACCAGTAAACAGATAGGTGTATTCAGAAAATTTTGGGAGGATTTTTCTGAGTGAGATAAAGCATCTGTGTGCTTTGTCTGCTTGACAGAACAGCAAAAATCTGAAAAAGTGATGGGAAGATTTAAATTTTTTTGTTTTAGAGGAACAATGTTGGTGAGAGAGTAAAGGAGGGGCCAGTCCATATTATATAGAACATAATCAAATAAGAAAAAGAAAATCTCTCGCATGCAGGAAATCCTTCATCTTTTCTCACATCTGCTCAATCACTGCTCTCCCATAGATCAATTTTTCCTTACTTATTGCATTTTTTTCCCCACTGTTCTTTGAATATACAAAGGCAAGAGTGAAAGGTCAAGGCATTAAGGAGACAGCGTGAGTGAAAAGAAGAGTCAGGAATCCTGAAAAAACTGCCAAACTGGAAGCCTGAGTGGCTCAAAGCCAATATACATGCAAAACCCCCCCTAATTTTATATAAATAAATTCAGATCCATGCAAATATATGCATTTTTTAATATGTGCCCCTTTGCTCAGTATTATAACAGACATGTAAATCATGGAGCGCAGAGATTTCTCGCAAGCTACTACCAGAGTGTTGAAAGAATCTGAAATGTTTTTGTGTGTTAAAGAACAACTTAATACTAAGAAACTTTCAGGTAACTGAAAAGTGTTCTCTCAGTGGAGTCTTTGTCTTCTACTCATCTCCGTATCTCTGTTTTTCCCTTTAAGCCTTTGTTCTTTCAAATTCCTCTTTAATATATATTTTTCCACCAAGCTTTCCAGAGATGATCCACTATAAATTGAATACCTACCATGCACCCTATACTTTAACACCTTGTTGAAGCCAGGACTTTTCTTGTTCTACAGGAAATTTGCGGGCTTGTATTATATCACCTAGTATAAACCAAGTATCTGTCTTGGGGAATGGTATGTTTTGCTCCCTCTGTTGTGCAGGGCTAAACACACAGTCAACACTCAATAAATAACACATTTTTCCTTTCCATCTTTTAAAGTTTGCCAATAGCAATTTACAGACAACTCCCTCAAGAAGCCTAAAAGTGACATAACAAATGAAAGTCCCGCTTAAACAATGCATTTGAACAATACCTTGCTTTACAGTTCACATGTCTTTAAGATAACAAATGATAGATTTCTGGAGGGGATGGGTTATAATCCATATAGATATAAAACCAGGACACTTTCAACTTATGTTTTCCTTGGCAAAGAATGCTGTATATTTTCACAAATCTTTGTAAGCATATTTCCATATTTCACAGGGGAGGAAAAGGACAGCTCTACCATTGCAGAAGAGCTTTCAGCAGAGGAAATTAATCTCTTAAATGTGTTACTACCAGAGTTGGATAAGCAATTTCTTTACTGAGCCAAGTATTTTCTCTGTTTTTCGTGTTTCAAACTCTCTGGGAAATGATGCAATTTTCCTTAATGTATTTATGTGTAATTGTCCAAATGAATTGCAATCCAGTGTTATTAATTATTTGTCGTGTATGCCTTGGTCATTTTCTTCAAGAAACTCACTGAAAAGCCAACAGCTTTTAGCACTTAGAGTGCCTTTTTTGATTATAGGTAAGGGGAAAGAACAAAAATAGTGTCTGTGTAAGAGAGCCAAGGAAAGCATACTTTTTGATTTTTCCTTGTGAAAAGTGGCAGTGGTGGCGTTCTGTTTTTCCTTAAACCAGGTCATAGGAGAGGCCAACCTTAGGCAGAGGGAAGGTTGAGTGGAAAGAGAGGATCAGCCTGAATCTCCGATGGGGTGAAAACGAGGATGAGGAATGATGTTCTGAGGGAAGAAGTCGCACCACCATTTATAATGGGGAACCACAACATTCATTAGTGTGTCTGTTCCTCCCTTTGGAGTTTAATACCAAACATGTGTCTTGATTGCCTGGTCACATGAGTACAGAACTTGTCTGAGAAAGGAGCAGCTGGGAGCTGCTCTGTGTGGCAGTTTCCTATATCTTATGTCAAAAAAGAATATTTCAGACAGCTTCCAAGAATACAGATCAAAGTCATTTGTTTTCTACTTACCATCAGTCCTGAAACAGAGCGGGGTTTTTTCTTTTATTTAGGTGGGTTACCTCCTTTGGTCTTCGGAGAATGCAGCCTTCTAGTTGCTCTAAGGCTATACATATTCTAAAGAAGGGATATTAAGATGATACTAATGATGATGTGTGTTAAAATGTCTTAATTTAATATCAATAATTTAATATTTTAAATGTGCCTAAGACAACGTCTAGAACAGCAATGTGGAACAATAAAAAATAACGCTTGAATGTATTTTCCACCAAAGTGATTACATTTGTCTTCCTGGTGTTACTCTTCAAAACTTGATAACAATTGCTAATAAGTACGCACCAACAAATTATTATCAATTCTTCTTGCTTGTCATTTTGAGTACAGCCTGACCCATTGCTTGCGTTGGATTAGTGAGGCCTGAATGTTTCCAGGCACTGCTTTGTATGTTGTCCACACTGAGTACCACAGTGCCATATACGCTAAGTGGTGTCTGCTGTCTACACAAACAGCAAAACCGAGTGCTTTCTGCATTGCTTGAATGGTCCTGAGCTCCCCATTCGACTTCCTCACAGCTACTGCATATGGTAATGCTATCTTACCACCATGTTTTGTCAGCTTAAATAATTTTCTTCTTTTTCTCTCAGAATACGTAATGAACACTTTTCTAGATGTAAAAATCTAGTAAAAAACTGGAGGTAAATACACCAGTAATTTTGACACAAGAAGCAAAGATCACTTTCTTCTGGCTAATGTATATCTCTGTTGCTCAGCCAGCTCTGCTTGATTATACAGAAGACAGGTTATTCGCACACCAAGCACCTTCTTGCTGTCAAGGGATTTCAGTGAATTATAAATTTATGTCAATCAATCAACAATAAGGGTGCATGAAAATGTTTGGATGATTAATGTGGATTAGAATCCCTAGTTCCTAAAGCTTACACAATGTATTCAAAGTAGTAAAACTAAAAACCTGTCCTCTTGATCTCCACGACAGGTAACTGTTCTTTGTCTGTTAGGTTCCGGAAGGTTGGTTTGGAGAAGGTCATGGGAAGGATGGGTTTGGTGCAGATCTGGGTGGGGTCCCAACATCTCTCAAAAATAGCAGTGACAAATGCGTTAATGCATCAATATCAAGTGAAGCAGTCAAAACCACATCACAGTTCCCACGGAGCCATCATTACGATGGAGAACAGGAAAGGATAGTGGAATATGCCAGAGGTTTGTGGCAGGAGGTGGACAATCTGCATGCCTACCAGTAGGAAGACTACCAGAAAAAGTGCAGGAAAGCAAGAATATACTTTGTCCAATTTCTCTTTCTTTCTTTCTTTCAAAATATATTTGCTGTGCTAACAATTACAGCTATCACTATATTTAATGAAAATTCATCATATTCACATATTCAAAAAATATTTTCACATATTCAACAAAGAATGAGACTAGAAAACCCTCAATAAGTTAAAGACAGCAATAACCGAAATAAAGGTAATCCCAAAGGTTGAGAAGTAAACATCTGTCCCCGAAAAAGGACAAAGACAAAAACAGAGCACTCCAGAGCAGCCTTGGGTTAGCTGTGAAGATACTTCCATTTGCAAAATGAGAATCAGGCTACCCAGCAGCCACTGAAGGATGTACACAGCAGAGGAGAAGTATGGTCAGTTTGGGTTTACCAGCAACAGGTCCAGCTGTGGGGTTTAATTGTCCTCCTCTGTAGGTCCAGCAGCCAGCAGGTTAGTTACTGCACCCCTTACATGCTGCAAGGCAGTTCAAAGAAAAAAGAGTCTAACCCAGCATTGTTAGAAACACAAACACTTTAAATACCGTGCTCTTCAGTGGGAAGAGATGGGCACTTTGTTCCTTTTTATAACACTGTTTGTCACATCTGAGATTATACGATTTGGAGCCATTCAACAAGAAGAAATTTAAACTAAACAGTAGCAGCCACCACTTACGCTGTATGTTCTGAAGAAGAGCTTGCTTTCTGGCAATTTAACTTGTTGACTCTGGTGTAAAAAGAAAATGCTTTTCACTTCGCTCTTTGCAGGCTTACAAAAAATTAAGACTATATTACGGCCATCCGGTTATTTTAAGGCAAACAAAATCTCTGTTAGGTATACCAAAAGTAAATTAATTTTGTAACATGGCTTGGCTCAAAAAATGGTATATTTGTGAAAAATTTTCACAGGAGACCATCATGACAAAATAAAATACTCATTGATTACTTCTCAAAGAAAAACATGGTTGAGTACCCTACCAATTTTCTAATTCTTCCATTGCAGAAGAAGAAGACAGAGAGCATGTGCATAGACTGACACATCCATCTTGCTACCGAACAGCAAAGATTAATAACTTTCATTCAATAGGAAACAGGACTGTTTGATCCGCATAACATCATAAGAGTACTGTACTAATTTTGTCTTAGAAATTCTTAGTTAAGCACCTGGGCCTTGTCCTAAGTCGAAAGCAACCTCAGAGGTAGGTACAGACATCTACACCTGAGTTAGTCATCTCTTGTCAATGCAGACAAGAGGCACTTGTAAGGCACAATCTATCCCTTCAGGTATTTTCTTTCATCTGGAATTAAACAGTCCTTAGAATTGCCTGTCTCTCTTTCCTTGGACTGCAAAGTGCTAGCAGGATGCTAGCTCCAGTGCGAGTGTCAGCTGAATAAGGTCCCCAGTTCTTGGTAGTTTTTTCTCAGAGTTTTAATTCTTGGTATATCATCCATCATTTTGAAGCTGTTTGCCAAATAGCAGTTAGCTATTTGGAACTAGGACCCAAGACTGAAACCAGCACATACAGTATGCTGCTGTAGTCAGCTAGCGATGTCACTGTATCTAATTCTTAACTTCATTTCATGTTTCTGTCTTGTCAGTGTGGCTTTTGCCACATTATTATCTTTTTGTGAAGAACAAGTGGAATACATCACCTTCTGGTGACTCAGTGAGTGCTAAAGAATTGCAGGCCATTCCATTAGTCCCTAGACTTTCTTGTGCCATCTTTTTCAGTCTTGTACATGTCACCCTCTCTGGGCCCTGATTCCTAGATACTTCCTTTATATCTTTTCTTGTGAGATTTTCTGACATACCTTTCTTTCATGCTACACCAGAACTGAAGGACAAAATTTAATTCTATATCTCCAAGAATTGGCATTTTAGATATTCTTTTTCAAGGTCTGTCTGCAAATCTTCAGAGAAGCTTCTTCATTCCATCAAGTCTTATAATCCACATAGGGACTGAATCATCACTGCCAGCTGTATCTTCAGTCTTCCCACTCAAGTTTTCTCTTCTCTGCTTTCTGACCTCCATAGTTCCAGAAGCTTGAAAAAATTACTTGTGTGTTCCATACAGAGTTGAAAATTACAGATGAAAAACAAGCCAAAAATGTGGGGGTTTTACATCATTGTTTTAGGCCAGTCTTGTGACTTTTTAATAGTCTGATTCACAATTTTTGAATGCTTACAGATGGGAATACCATAACCCTCTGTGTCAGGGAGAAAGAGAAAGGCTTGAACCTCTCTATCCAAGCTTGATGGCATAATCAATATGTGTAAGCAACACAAAATGTCTCTATGCTCCAATCTATGGGTATCAAATTCACAAGAGGTTTAACTACTTTCTATAAAAAATAATAGGGATCAATGTACGTAATACAGGGCTGGGTAAAATGCAAGACGTGTAGAAAAAAAGAGATTAATTTCTTTTGTGCCTTTTGGCCCCTGTATGACTTTTCAGGATAGTTGCCTGTATCTCCTTGATGTGGTAGTAATGTAATGTTTGTCATATAAAATAAACAAAATACTGCTTTACATTTCTGTAGATTCAGAGTTGGAATTCAGCTGGTATACACAGTTCTGTATATCATTAAACCTAATCAAGAAAATGCTGCCTTTCTTTCAAAAATTCAAAACACATTTCTGTTTAAGTAGAAAGTCTACTATATATTTATGTAGTGATTTGCTGAACTGAAATTAAGCAGGCCGATGACTTGTGTAATAAAAAGAGGATTGAAGTAATAAGTTCTTTAAGGTCAAATCCACTTGCCATTATCCGAATATCTACAGCATTAAATTGTGTAGTTCTAACAGAAGCACTGTTTTAATGCACTCATCTGCGAATGAAGTTTCAAGATGAAAACAAGGGAGACTGACAGGCTAATGCTTTCCTTAGAATGACTTTTCAGACTAAATTTCTGAACTGCTTAACTCTTTCACCATAAATCCCTGTGACATTTTGTGGGTATCCCAGTTCAAAATGTGTTTTGATGCATAGCTTCTCCAGGTTAGTTGAGCACGTTTTATTTGATATAAGGCTCAACAGCTTTCCCTAGTTTATATTATACAGTTAACTCACAATTATAAAGATGAACTGTGATGATCTTAAATGGAATTTTTAAACACATAGCTGCATAGTCATCCTTTAGCACTTCCTCATGGCATTCAGTGGTCAAGAAAATCAAATTGCTCAAATCTAGGGATGGCATATACTTCTCAGTGAGTACAGCATCTCGCAGAGTTCTGTGAGACATATCCAAATAGCCTGCAGTACTAGAAAAGCACTGCTTTGTGTAGAAACAATAGCTTGTGAAATGTGATTAAATATGATAACGCCTTATGGCAGACATTATATACTTTTGTTATTATCTCCCAGAAACAAGGAAAATAATTTTCGTCACTAATGTCCATCCACGAGCATGTGTATTATGATTATTTTTTCATGTAGTCTTTTATGTCCCATTGAAATATTTTTAGGAGGAGGCTCTACATTTTGAATCAATGTTTCTTTATGTCCCTGGGGCCTTGCTTTGCTCCTCTATTGTCACTTTGGTTTATGGATATTAACATCCCACATGCAGACTAAAACAACAAGGGGCACATTCATATTTCAATGCATAATGTAAAACCTAGTGTATCAAACTGGGACAGAACAGTAAAATTAAACATTTTACATATACTTGAAGTAAATAAATATGTCCCCTGTCAGAACTTACAATGTTTTTATCATTCTTGTTGTAAACACTCACAGCAGAGCAAATATAAACAGATTAAGACAGGGCTGTGATATAACAATTACAGCTCTATAAACTCAGTAGCTATTAATTCTTTAGTAAAATAGTATGAAAAATGGTTTCAAGGAGCAGAAATACTTGACATGCACTGGTTGAGTTACAGTAGGAAACTGGAAATGCACAAGCTACTGGTGTTTCAAATTGCAAGCAGCAGTCAGGTAGCGAAGGCTTGGAGGGTGGCACACACTCTTCCCCTAAAAGGCTGACAAAAGAGCAAACATGGAAAGAAATGCTGTCAAGGCAACACGTCTCCCTCCCACATCTACAAACAGGAACAAATCTGACTGAGCCCAGTAAAGAAGGCAGAGCTGTTAGGACGGAACATGCTCAGATATCTCTACCAAACCAACTTTTTCAGAGAAACTGTTTCTTCAGATCCCTATAAGCAGAAGAACAAGTCATAAAAATCCGCAGAAAAGAACTTAAAGCAGCTCTGCTTAAGGACTGCAGCTCTGCCTTCCCCAAATGAGCATTAGATCTAGTTCTCACTCCAGGAGGATAACGGTGCTGAGAAGTACGCAGAAAGCTCCAAATTGCAGATCTGCTCATTTCTGCCCTTGAAATATATCTTGAACAAATCATGCCAGTTACTTTCTTTTTCTCTTGGCAATGCTCACAAAACCTTCCTGGTGCTGAAACTTGAGCAATACCACTGCAAGATTATACATAAAATTTAATCCATCGAATAGTGTTGGATTGGGCTTTCTCCTTTGATCTCTCTCCAATGTTATGTTCTCTCGGGAAGAGTTTGTAAAGGCTTTGTTCTTTCTCAGAAACTAAGCATCCTTTGCACATCTAAACTATGTCATTTATTTCTTCTGGGGAGATTGTGCAGATTTGATTACACAGATAAATAATTAAGTAGATTTAAGTGAAAAGATGAAATAACTTTAGGAGGAATGTCAAATATGGACAAGCTGACTCCTGCACCTTTGTGGTTTGTAGCGAATAAAAAGAGTGATGTGAAAGGTATATATTCTCCTTTCAAGGGCAGCAGGGGAGTCATTCTTTCTGTCCAGTTGTTGCAGTAGAAAGTGATTGTTTTTCCACTACAATATCAATTGCTCTTAAAATTGAGAAATAAAGATGGAATGGAAAGCAAAATACCTTCTTCTGATAATACTAATGGGGCTTTTCCATTGGTCTTACCCAAAGTAATAGGAGTATATATTATATTCATAGAATTGTTTAAAAAGTCTGTGTCAAGAATTGTCAAGGATTATAAAGAATTCACCTGAAGAAAATAAAATATTAAGAAGAAAGTGTGATACAGATTTCTGCAAGATTGCGGAATGCAATTCGCAAGTAATACAACTTTTCTGTGATCATTCAGGTTTGTTTTTAATCTGAAGCTGCAGACATCAGAGTTTGAGTTTAAGGTCTAGGCAGTCCCCTTGGAAGATAGAGGTTCCTCTTCAGCCCGAGGGATATCAAACGCACAGGTCTACCCAGCAGCCAGGCTTCCCTAGCCATTACGTTATTGCCTCGACGGAAGGAGTGTGTGTGTGGGAAGAGAAGGACCAGTTCAGGCCTCCTGCCAAAAGCAGGCAATCTGTCAAGTCAAGACTAATAGATCAGGAGGACAGCAAGCACAGAGAGTCAGGCTGCTGCAGCCCAATGATGAGGGCACTTGACTACAAATGAGAAGATCAGGGCTCTTCCTGGGGCACTGCTGTTTTATCTCTAAAGCTCTTGTTTGGACCCTAATCTCACTGACAAAGGAAAACAAGAAATAAAAGAATATATCTTTCTTTTCAGAACGGATTACTTCTTCAATGTAATGACAGAACTTGCAGACAAACAGAAGCCAGGTGGTATAATATGAGGCTTTATTGTGTGTACTATTGCATGAAATTTTGTTTATAGCATCATATTGCCACTGACAGTAATATTGTCATATAAACTGAAAAACAGTTGCTTCATGGAAGCAAGGCATAATGAATAATGATAAATATCTATCCCAAAGGCAGATGGTACGTGTCTTGTCAAGTGCTACATGGGTCACCTTTGTGTTTGGACTTACTTAACATCTGAATGAACGTATTGAGAAAGGGCATAAATAATACGTCATGCAAATCTACAGATGATAGTACACGGATATTTTCTGAAGACTAAGCACCTACACTTATGTGAAGGGCATAGCAAGATGAAACTAATTGTGAAGAAAATGTAGGTGAACTGGGAAAATGGGAATGGATATTCATGGGGAAAGAGAAACCTGAAAAACCAGTAATGCGTAAAAGGACAGTGAGATAAATTCCCAGTTCAGACTTCCTCTGATGAAATATCCTGTGCCCGTTTTCTTTCACTAAGCTTTACCACACATGTTGACTTCAAAACAATCCCTCCTTCCATGTACCTCTGCCAAAATTTTTGCCTACACTACACTAACCTCCTTCCACAACTACTTCTGCCTCCTTCTCGTTGGGTTATTGTCTTCTATCCAAATGTTTCAGTTTTCTAATGCCACAGGTTTTATCCAGGCAAAGAAATGATCTCCCACACTATTTCCGTGACCAGCATCTTCTATAGTGCAGAACTGTGCTGTGCTTCCCCTTCCCACTCCCTCCTCGGTTTGTGAGGGTGTGTTAGTCTGAAAGGGAGAGAGAATAAAAGTATCTGGATGGAGTGAGCTCCCTCTCTCCAGGGAGGGAGCCATATTAAATCCTCTAAGGGCCTTAACTGCACTTTGGGGGTTTTAGACGAAGCAGTCCCATCTCTTCCTTTGGCATCTCTGACGTATTCAGTTTCTTGTTTGTTTATATGAGATTGAAGACATCTCTTCCTCTCATTCTCCTGTCCTTGAATAATGACACTGAATCTGTAATCACACAGGCTATTCATTTCATTCAGGTGGTCACTTTTCAAAGTGATTACCAGTGATAAGTTGGCATTTTTCATTCAGAGTTACAAAGTACAGAGAGCTTGTATCTTTTTCGCTTAATTCTAGAAAAACAAGGGCCAAATCATGTTTTGGTTTTATGCCAAATGTTATTCATCAGGAAAAGCTGCTTTTATGACAGCAGTCATATGATAAAATCAGTTGATTTCACAAAATAAATGTGAAATAAAAATACAGTATGCTAAATAGTCTGTTTGAGCTGGGATAAGTTAAATTCCTTACTACATGTATATTTGCTTATGATTTATTCTTCTTTGACAAGCATACATGTGAATCTGTGATCAGGGACAAATACATTTTAGATTTGATAATTTTCTCCTTTTGTAGGCAAATTTCTGACATTTTCTGAGCTACAAGTTGTTCCTATTTGAAATTGTTTCATATTTGCAGTCTTAAGGTTTTTACAGTTTGGAGGTACTATATTCTGATACAGAAAATGAATGTCATAGCAGTGCCATTCTTTTCAAATCTGTACCACACTATGAATTTCAGCAGGGTATTTCACAATTTAAGGGCTACACTGAAGAGAGGATAATAGGAAGGGCAATAGGAAGATAGAAAAACTTCTAAAATATAACAACAGGAATCCAGTTAACACTTATGAAAGTGATGAGATAATTATCACCATCCCATGCAATTTCCCATTAGGGAATAATTCTGTAGTCTGTGTGGTGCCGGGGTTGTGAAGTTACCTGCATGGATGAGGAATGGTAAAACCTCAGAGGCAGTGATTTTATGGCATTAAGGGAGGGTGCGGGGAGAGCAGAGCACTGCACTACAAGGATTTTACTCGTCACTTACTAAAACCAGATCTCAGCAGTGTCATTCTTCTTGCTGCTGTAGGAGAGCAGAATTTAAACCAGGGTGAGCAAGATCAAAACTTCACTTTAAAGTAAATGGGCATGGCCTACTTATACCATAAGTAATTTTGTGGGAGGGATCACTTTCTTTGACACATTTTCACAGAGGCCAGAAAGAACTGTGCAATCAACCAAACCCACTGTTTCTGCTGTCATGGGACACTACTCTTTCATCAGTTAATCTAGTCTGAGTCTAGCAAGCAAAGCGTATTTTGCTGGGGAGGCCAATAATGGTGTTTACGCTGTAGAAGCAGCAGGGCAGAGTGAGGTGCCACCAAGAAAAAAAGGCAATATGCCCAGACGTTCAAAGCGGTCAATGTTAAATTCAGAAAAGGAAGGCAAAATGTAGACAATATTTTATGATCTAATCTGAAAAAAGACCCTCTCCTTCCTGACCCTAAATCCGGCCATCAGCATGGCAATAAATTCGTCAGGCTGTCCAGCAAGAGCTATGAAAGAAAATTTGCTCTCCCTCGTAGCACTGGCAGGTACCCTTCCAACGTCCTTTCTCCAGCTCCCGCCAGGCCTCAGCACTTTGAAAGAACACAAGAATTAATGCATTTGGCCCATACTGCCTATGGAAAAACAATCCTTTTTGATGTTGGCAGAAGAACTGGTGGAATCTCTGGAGCAGCCAGTGCCTCAGCTCAGTGATGACAGTGTTATGGGTGACACAAGGCAAGAGTAGACCTTCCTCTTCTGCCCCTGGCCTGTGAAGGACAAGCAGAGATCATGCTCTGGGATGGGATGGTCTTCTGAATATGCACGTGACAAAATAAAGGAATACATCTAGCAGGCAGGAAACCAAGGTTTTATGCTGTAGTTTGCTTTTTTTCTTTAATGGTAAATTGCCTGCTCCCGATATTTTACTTTTGTTTTCATCACAGTGTGGTTGTTATAATGCTGAAATGGTCAGGTATATCTTTAAATAGAATTTCACAGAAACAAGAAAGATTACCTAGAGGTCATCAAGTAAGTAGTTTTGTACCTTGAGAAAAATAGGAAGCGTGGCAGTAATAATTACGGTTAAATTCCAATTGACGAAGTGGGCTATTAGCTCTACAAAAAGCAATGTGGAATACCAAGACTTTGTCCTGGAACAAATATCAGAGAACATACACAAATCAAAAACAATAAGCAAAGAGCTATGAGGTGATATAAAGGGTTTGGAACAATGTTTTTCTCCCAACCTTGACTCAGTTCACAAAGGTCTCTCTTCTTTTAATGTGTTGTCTATGTCTCTCTCAAAAGGTCATGAAAGTGATGTCCGATGTGAAGTATCCAGTCTGTACTTGGGACGGTACAGACCAGCTGTCAGGATTCGCAGTGCATTTCTGTTAAAGTGCAATGTAATAACAGTAATCTGTTGCTGGCATTTTAGTTCAGCTGATTTCAGTTAGGAGACACTTGAATTTTTCAAGGCCTTACTTCAATAGACAACTCTGTAGTCTTTCCCCAATGTTGTGCCCTTCGCCTCACTCAGGTAAGACTGTTCCTTAATGTTGTTTAATGCATTTGTGGTACAGTTGTGCCCCAAAGACCTTTCAGTGTTTTTTGGCATAGGAATTTGAGGGGTGAAAGGAATCCTGAACATCTCACTGATTTTGTTTGGACTCTATTTCTCTCATCTCTCCTGCCACCTTGCTGTACATTTTTTATCTCATCTCATTTGTGTGAACTCTATTCCCACCCAAGTATGCCATTATCTTCTCCAAAATTCACCAATTCCAGATGCTGTATAAGCCCTTCTCAGCTGTGACACGGCACCATATTAAAAATGTTCAAGAACAAGCCAAATGATCCAGAAATTAATACTAACTCCAGTAAAGCAACACTGCCTTGTATAATGCAATCTTGTTCTCCCTTTTCTCCTTCTTCACTGTATCCCATGCTGCCTTTTTTTCAACTTATTGTTCCCTGTAGTTTGACCCTTTGTCTTCCAGCCTTTCTTCCATTGTCCTGCTCTGAGCTCTGTGCATTTTGGCAGGGGCTCTGTGCATTAGGTCAGGCTTCTTGGCGCTGACCACAAATTGGGCACTCTGAGTTTTTCTGAGGGAAGATGATCATCGCTCATCCGCATTGTACTCTTTCCGTCGTTAGGGTTTGAAAACTAATAATATTATTAGCATTCAATCCTGAATGGGCTGCGGCAGTTTGACTTCTCCCAACCCATCAAAGATAGAAGAGCGTTAAACGTTACTTTGAACTTTTACAATAATATTGATTCTGCAGCATTCCTCAGCAGCTGCCTCCATTATTTCACCATTCGTAGGCTTGTGAGAATTTCTTAGTATTGAACTCTTAATATTGAGCTCTTTTTTTCTCATACAAAATAAGCCAATTATTTCTTATTCTGCTCTATTTGACAAGAAAGGAAGGTGAGCTCTGTCTGTGTTCACAGCGCACTTAAAAACTCCTTCTTTTCCTACCGCTCTCCTTTCATATATTCTCCTGATCTGTGTTTGTGCAGAGACTTCTTCCTCTTTCTCTCACTAAATGTCGATGAAACAAAACATATTCAAAGCCAGCCTGTCATTCTGGGGACAATTTCTTGAATATCAGGTTTCCAATCCACAGTTTTAAAAATACTAGGTAAGCAAAGTATGCTGTGGTTATTTGAAAGGCAGCTGGAAACAAACAGTGCATTTATGATCTTACTAGAAAAGATGGAACGATAGCTTTGATGTATAAACATTCCTGCTTCTAAAATAACATTTCCAGCAAGATAAAAAATGAAACAGTCATAACTGATAGAATTAAATCTTAAACAATTCAGGATCTTGTTAGGAATTTTCTACAAGGATCACTGAACCATTTAATGTAGCTATTTAATTTTGTGGAATGACTCGTGTGATATTTTATACTGAATGAGTTTTGCATATAAAAGTGCATGAGGCAATAACATTTCTCTCTAAAGTCTTGTGTGACTTTAGTAGTAGAGGGTAGTGCCAGAGTGATAATTGGAAAATGAAATTCAGAGTTTATCTATAATGCAGCAGCAAAGCTAACTTCTTATAGATATTGTGCCATCACCATGATTCAGTCCTGGTCTGTGGGGAACACACAAATTTTCTTAGTCTTCTTGGCCCGTGCCGTTGCTGTCGTCACTGCAGTTCATTAAATAATGCAAATCCAGTATGTCGTTTTTGCAAGGAACAAGTCAGAATGGAGACCGACTATACTCATTGCCTGAATGGGACAATTAAACTTGCAAAATGAAGAGTTTTTTACTCCTGGTAAAATGGGCAGGGTTAAGGCAGATAGACTGCATGTGCAAAGATGCGCCTCAGAGCAGAAACAGTTTGAATTATCTCATTCTTTCCAGAAATCCTGACCAGTCACATAGCTGGTGGAAGACCTGTGCACTGGACTCCTAGCCTGCAATCACATTTCCCCGCGGTTTAAGGGGAGAACTCTAGTCTCAGCATTTTGTGAGACCTTGACTTTTCTCCTCTTCTTTTCTTCCTTTTCCGTCTGGAAGCAGTAGAGTAGGAAACTCACATAATTCACAGATCTTGGCTGTAGTTGCACTCAGGATTCTTCTCTTCCTAGAAGCGTCAAACAAATCTTATCAACCTCCATTTCTCCTCATCACAAAATACTCGACTGTGTCTCACTCATCTGCATTTTGTCTTCCCCTGAACAAACTGATTGATGTTTTCTATCAGTATATGCTAACCTACCTTCTAGGGTAATTTATTTTCTTAATAAAAGTTAAGAGCTGGTGGTTTGCTACTGCTTCGTATGTGCTGCTAATCATCCTGATGAGTAGACTGTCAAAAACAATTCCTTCCAAAAAGAGGGAAAAATGTAGAAAGCAGATACGAAGACCTGCAAATAGGGTGTTAGCAGACACAGAGAACTTTTTTTGATGGTGCTCACAATGCTTCAAGAGATCTGCATTGAACTGTGAAGGACACCAGATTTGTGAACTTGTGTCCTTCTAGAAACTGATAAGTACCCTTGCTTAAGTACCTCTTAATAGATATGGCCTACTCAGAAAGAATTAGGGACAAAAAAGTAGGAGTAGAAAGACTGAATCCATAGAGGAGAACTAATGTTCAGTTTAACGTCAGTTTAGCCAATTGATATTTAAGACATGTGTACATTTCTGTAAGTGTGTTTCTAAGGAGGAGCTCAGTTTTCTCAGTGATTCACGTGGTGGGCCTAGTAACAAGTAAACGAAAGATGAAAAACTAAATGCTGGCTGAAAAAGGAAAAATTAAAAATACAAATCCTTTCCAGATAGGTAAGGAAAGAACTTAGGAACTAGGACTTCTTTTCTTCCCCCCCCCGCCCCCGGCATCTGTCTTCTGTGAATGAACTCTTGAAGCATTTTTATGTGATTTACAAGCGACTAGAGGATCTGGAATTCCCCATGGAATAGATGATTAAAACCCAACAAAATAACAAGAAAAGCAAGGACATTCAAGACCACATGGATTAGTTAAAACCTGCCTTCGTTTATTCCACAAATCCTGCTGGTACTAGCGGTGCCATGTAACAATTTCAGAACCATTCACTGGCAACACAGATACAAATAGGCAGTGGGATGGGAAGGGTTATATTTACTTTCAGGATGTACTATGAAAACAACCTTCATCACTTATTAATGAAAGGTCGATTTATATTCCTGGAATTGTGTGCGTGTAGATTATGGTTGGGTATAAAACGGATATATTTTCAGGTCACATGAGACAATATTTCATTTCTCTGGCAGTGTGTACTGGACAAGGATAGAAGAAAATCCATTGCACTTTCATAGGCTAATACTACTTCTGCATAGTCATGCTATAGTATTTGATATCACCACACTGTAAATACTATTTTCTGATTAAGTAGATGGTTTTTTTTTTAAATAAAGAAGCAAAATTTGACATTTTCAAGTGTTGGTCTCTGTTGTGGATACGTAGGCATCATTGTTTCACTTGGCTCAGAGATATCCAGGGTCTACCATAGAAAAATCTAGGGGACAGAAGTACTGCACAATGTCTGGAGAAGTACTATCCACCACAGTAAAGTAAACTAGAATTAGGCACCACCTGAAAATAAGCAGGATGCACACAAGACCTTGGGATGTAGGATGCATCTGAAAGAGTTGAGGACTCAGGCTGATGTCATTGTGAATTTCATCTCTATCAACTCTGAAAAGCTGTAGTGATCATGGGCTGTCCTCAATGACTGGGAAAAGGCAGACTTCATGTCCATCCTCAGAAGAAGGCAAGAAGATGCAAAATAATTTCCTTTTTCCAGAAAGAAAGTCCATGGGCTAGTCGCCTCACATCAGTCCCTGGGAGTGTCATGGAACAAGTCTTTACAGAAGCTGTTCCAGGGACTTGAAGAATGCAAGGTGATTGGAAACAACCCACATGGATTTATGAAGGGCAGATCTCTGAGATTAAGTGACTGGCTCCGGAGACAAGGGCAGAGGGGTAGATGCCATTTATCTTGACTCTAGGCAGGCTTTTGACATATTCTCTCATAGTAACCATGTAGCCAGCCTGTCAAAACATAGACTGAATGGGTAACCTACAAAATGGGTAAAATACATTGGACCTTAAAGGGTAGTTAGTTCAAACACCAACTAGTTTGCCAGTTTGCCAGTTATGACTGGCATTCCTTAAGGGCTGGTAGGGCTTAACACCTTCACTGATGATCTGGATCATTGGATAGAGCACACTCTCAGCAAGTCTGCAAGACACCAAACTGCAGGGAACTGTTGATATGCAGGAGGGATGGGTTGCCATCAAAGGACCCCCAAAAAGATGAAAGACTAGGCTGACAAGAACTTAAGTTCAAAGGCAAATGTAAGGTCCTGCACTTGAAATGGAATAATTCTGTGCAATATTTCA
Source organism: Fratercula arctica (assembly GCA_947846985.1). Classification (NCBI taxonomy): domain Eukaryota; kingdom Metazoa; phylum Chordata; class Aves; order Charadriiformes; family Alcidae; genus Fratercula; species Fratercula arctica. Next base: position 16,514,797 of record CANTUZ010000001.1, on the reverse strand, counting down.
GGATGGAGATTTATTGGCTAAAAAGCAGATCCAAAGAAAAGGACTAGGCGATCCTGGTAGACAGGAGGTTGAACAGCAGTGAAGACAGCAATGAAGGCCAAACACATCCAGCACTGGATTGGCTAGAGTGCAACCAGCAAGGCAAGGCAAGTTATTATTCCCCTCTGTTTGGCACTTGTGAGACCACATCTGGAGTATTGTGTCCAGTTTTGAATGTCCCAGTAAAGAAGACAGATCAACAAAGCAGGGAGAGAACCTGGGGCCTGGGTCTGTTAAGTCCAGAGAAAAGATGCATGAGAGAAAATCTAATTGCAGTCTTCCAGTACCCCAGGGGAGCAACAGGAAAGATAGAACCAGACTTTTAGAATGTGCACCCTTTTGCTGTGCAAAGACATTAGACATTATAGAAACAAAAACTGGCCTTACAGAAAAAAAAATATTCACAATGAGAGTGGTTAAACGCTAGAAAACAGGCTTCTAAGAGAGGTTTGGCAATCTTTGTCCTTGGACATGTTCAAAACTTGCCCAAGGCCTTCTCAACCTTATCTAATTTTGAAACAAGTCTGACCTTGAACAGGAGTTTGGAAGACCCAGAAGTTTTCAACGATTCTGTGAAATGTTGGTCAATTTTTCAATGGTAACATGGATATGAGCAACAATTTCTTTGACTGTTTCAACGCACACATGACTATGTTCAGAGATAGTGAGCAGACACCACTCCTTATGTTGTGTCAGAGTACCTTCTCAGTGACAGCTTGGTGCCTCTGAAAAATGCCTTTGAGATTTGCAGAGTGTGCAGATGGAAGTCAGATAGTGTTATGTGTTTTACAGACTATCTCTTTGCTACAGGGAATAATAACTAGTTGCATGCACTTAGTGCACTCTTGGAACATACTGGTGGCTCAAGAGAAAAAAGCTTTTGGTACATATTGTCGGGATGCAATCCATCCTGAAATTAAAATCAGAATTTTTTTGAAAAATTACACTGTTCATTTTCTATCAACAACAACCTTCCAGAGATATTCTGCCAGTCCGTAAATGTACAGATAAGGTGAGAGAGGCAAAAAAATCACTTGCGTCTTTTTCAGTGAGTCTCTGACCTTCTCATTTTGAAGTTAGATCAGATTCAAAAGAACTGAAGGGCATTTTGAGAAACAATGCACCTTGTATGGGTCTGTCTGTACTATCCATCCTGCAAAAATACCAGAAGGATGCAAAAGAAGTTGTTCAATGGTATTTTCTAACCATTTAAGGCTTGAAAATCCTGGCTCATAAATGGTTTGTAAATTATTGATAAAAAAATCTGTTGTTCTCTACAAGCACTGAAGAAAGAAGTGTGTCTTATTCTGAAAGCAAAACATTTTCTTATGCTTTAAACACTAATTCTTTAAAACAACAAAATGGTGAACTATGTAAAACTGTTGTTTAGAGACCAATAAGAAGGATGTGTCTTGTAAAAAAGGGCTTATTAGTCCTCACACAACTTTAGTAAGCAGGTTTCTACATATAAAACTTTAATGTGCAGTTAGCACTTGTCTAAATTTTAGTCAGCAGTTTCTGTTTTCTAGTTTGCCAGTCAAAACAAACCAGAACTGCAATACATAGAATTTAATCCACGTCTCATTGTGCCTGGACTATGAGTGAAATTAAAACTCAGAATTTACATTTATGTTAACAATTTTTAAATTGTTTTAAAAGAAATTTATATGTACTGTTCTGTTTAGCAAACTATACTTTCATTTTATATATCGGCTGCACTGCTGCAGCTTGCTCTTTGAGTTATTTAATTAATCCAGACCAGATAGCTATGGCATTGTATAATTTCCTAACAACTCACTGAAAAAATACATAAAGGAATATAGTTGAGTCTATATATTTGGCTACAGATGCTTGTATAAAGCTTTTTCTCAATTTGCATTCATTTGTAAGTAATTTTAATATATATTACTGAAGATAGGGTTCGCCAACATTCTGCCATAGGGACTGTTGCAAAACCAAAAAGTCTAAATTATGAAAAAATTGTTGTCTATAACAGAGAAAGAACATCTGTCTTCTTTACTGTGTATGTGTGGGTTAGTGGAGGAAGTAGGACTGAAAAGAGAATGGTCACACAGAAAAGCCAGGCTCACCATTCCCTATGTAAAGTCCTGTTTCCATAATAAGGGGAACTTGTAAAGTCAGTAACAAAACTAAAATTAGATTAAAAGAATTCCTGGAGCCTAATGCATTTGCATTCCCCAAACTATGTCCCCCCCCAGAATAAAGAAAAGATTTTCAAACTTTTCAGAACTAGAACCAATTGGGACTTTTTTTTTTTTTTCCGAATTGTATTTTGGCTAAACAAAACATCTATTGGAAAAGGTTCTTTAGTGTAAAAAAGTCTGGTTTTAAAGTATATGGCTATGAGTAACCCATACCAAGACAGAGATGGGGACAGGACTAAATAACAATGGAACACAGAAGACACAAAAAATTCATTATTCCATGCTGTGCCTTCATTGTATGTCTAATATGTAATTCTAGTCCCAAACAATCTCAAAACAGTGAAGAAACAGTCAAAAGTACACAGAGTGGTGAAAGATATGAAATGGCTTTTATTCAGTATCAGAAGTCTACAGGGAAGAGAGAACTTCACAAGGGATACCAGAACGGTCCAGAAAGTAATGTGTAGACTGAATAATAAGGAATGGTTGTTTACACTGTCCTTCCGTATCAGCACTAGGAGGCATTAACTGAAGCCAGCAGATGGCATATTCAAAAGACAGATGTTTTCATACAATGCACAGTGACCTTGTGGACCTCTCTGTTACATGATCTGGATGTAAACTTCTGTATGAGACCAAGAAGCAAACTGAGAAAGCACAGAGAGGAACCCACCAAGAGCTGATAAATGCAGAGATCCCCTTAATGTCACCTAGGAACCATAGAATCATAGAATCATAGAATTGTCTTGGTTGGAAGGGATCTTTCAGATCATAGAGTCCAAACATCAACCTAACACTGACAAAACCCACCACTAAACTATGTCCCTAAGCACCACGTCTACACGTCTTTTAAATACCTCCAGGGATGGCAACTTAACCACTTCCCTGGGCAGCCTGTTCCAATGCTTGATAACTCTTTCAGTGAAGAAATCTTTCCTAATATCCAATCTAAACCTCCCCTGGTGCAACTTGAGGCCATTTCCTCTTGTCTTATTGCCTGTTACTTGGGAGAAGAGACCAACCCCCACCTCGCTACAGCCTCCTTTCAGGTAGTTGTAGAGAGTGATAAGGTCTCCCCTCAGCCTCCTTTTCTCCAGGCTGAACAACCCCAGCTCCCTCAGCCGCTCCTCATAAGACTTGTTCTCTAGACGCCTCACCAGCTTTGTCCTTGGAGGAAGGAAGAGAGCTCTGGTGAACTACCACTGTATCACTGTCGGTATCATTATATCCTGACCCTGTCCTGTATTCTTCCTTACGCATCTGTCACTGATCACTGATGGAAAAAGAGTACTAGCCTCACTAGTCTTAACTGGACATTTGATCTTATCCAGTACAGCTCTTCTTATGTTCTTAATCCTGGAACATACACACGTGTCATATAGGTATTTGTGCATTCCAAGAACAAAAGACCATTTTTCATTTTAATGCATGGGAACAAGTTGTTCCATAAACTGCAAATTGATGCAGCCAAGGTTGCAATGAGCTTACATCCTTTGTTCCCTGATCATTTGCTCTCCTGCCTCTGGGATGGAACAGGATGCAAAAGACGTTTTCACTGGTTTAAATGCATACAAGTGCTGCATGCAGTAGGTGCAAAGCAATTTGACCTTTGGACCTTCAAAGCGATGAAAAGTGATGTGTTAACTGCTGCTGCCTGTAAGGATTCTTTCCAGTACCCAGCTCAACATAATGTAATGTCACAGTTTTGATACCTTAACTCTTCTGTTAAATTTGTTTGAAACTGGCCTGTTACTTCAAAAGCTATCAGTAAGGCAACAGATAAATAGACAAATGAAGATAAACAAAAAGATAGACAGCTTGACTTGACTTTGTAAGCTTTATTCCTTTTGTTCTGAAACCTCAGAACTTACTGTGAAGTGGAATTGTCCCTTTCCAGTCAGATCCATAGTTTTATTATGTACTTTCTCTACTGATATACCAGAAACTACATTACATTCACTCTATGAATTACTATGCTTTTTAGATGCCAAGGAGAGTTGCAGAGAACTAAGTTAGCTGCCTCATTTGTCATGTCTTTCCTCCATTACAACCTGTTTGCCACTACCCATCTGTCATCCGCATGAAAAAGAAACTCCTCAGTCACTTAAATTTGCCCTGAAACACCAAAAATGAGAGCTCCAAGAACAAGAAGCAACTTGCTATTCTGTGCAAGCTGGGATGTCAGAGCGCCTGGAAACCGGCTTTCCACTCCAGTTCCTTCTAGAAGGGTCCCTTCCAAAGTCTGCTTTTCCTCTCCCAGCCATACACCCTCCTTTGCTTCCCAAAACAACAGAAGAGCTGGCAACATCAGCCTGCCATCAGAAGAGCTGGCAACACCAGTCTCTGGGAGGCCAAGGAGGAAGGCAAAACCCGTGTCAGAGAAAGATAAGCTAAGGCTGGCTCTGGCTTTATGAGGAAGACCTTCCTGTGGAAAGCAAGTAGTCTGTAAGCTGTCATGCTTCTCTGAAATAGTGGCATATGAGTTCATTAATGTCTACCTGCACCTCCATATTAGACTCCAAAACATTTCTTGTACTGCTACAGATAAGAGGTTGAGTGAGGGATCTGTCAAACTGCACCACAAGAAGTCATTCATCCTGTAGGAGTCAGACAATGAGAATCTCCTCCTTCAGGGGAAATTGCTCAAAGTATGTGTAAGCTAAACCCTGGGATGTGAGCCCTCGTTATGAGGCAGAATTCAAGTTTGTCGTGGTAACCTGCATATTCCTTGAGTTGTAGCATAATGTTTACCAATATTCCTGCAATGTACTAAAGGAAAATAGATAATTTTTAAGAATTTAAACAGTAATAGGTGTCAATAGCTCAAGGTCTTTCAGTGTAAGATCAAGAATCACATAAAGGCTGTGCAGAAATTCCTGTTTCTCTCCAAAACACAAGGACTACCGTTGGTCAAATAATCCTCTCTCTTGCTATACTTGGAACTACCAGTAGGCACCTCACACGGACACAATATGAATAGAGGTGGATCCTCCTGCTCAAGAAATGTTAGGGGTATTTTTACTTTTTTTTTCAATACGCTTTTCATATCTGCTCAGCATTTAGTTGCCTGCCAAGGCCCTGGTCCCACATGCTGAATAAAGATTCAGGTCCTGAGTATTTGGAATACATTAGCTAAAGCTGAGATATTAGTAAATTAAGATGTACAACCTTAACATCCCTACTATGGACATCATGCCAGTACACATACACACACTCATGCATATATCTGCTCCCTTGGAAAATAACCTCGGCCTACACTGTGACCACAACAGTAGAAAATAAAGCTACTGTGCTTAAGTCATAATCCTGCAATTAACCCAGCAGGGAGCAGTTACAGCATCATCTGTCATCTGTGCAGAGTAGAAAGTGGAAGAAAATTTGCAGTAACTAAAATACTGGTTGAGCTCATTTTGTCAGTCCACAGCAATTTCCTTTTAAAGGTTCACAAACAAGGTGAATTCATTCCTTCCTCAGTTTTTGGTTTTGGTTTTTGGTTTTTTTTTTGGTTTGTTTTTTTTTTTTTTTTTCCAAAGGAGATAATATTTAAGCTCTACTGTAATTAAATATGAATATGCTGAAAATCTTTGTAGCATATTTTACCCCTGTTGTTTCCACAGAACTGTCACTACCAGCTGACATATCTCACCTCAGAAGGTAAAATTGTTTCATGAGATAACATTTTCCCTTCAGCCCCATGAAGCCCCAGTGGGCATATTTCTGGATGCATTTGAAAGCAACAGAGCCAGCTGTGCACCTCCATATGTGAAAGGTCTGATCAGACCAGTCTCATTTTAAAATCAACAGAATTGACAGAAAGACTGTTTTGCTGCAACAGAGCGATTCACAGCTCCAGTACAGGTTGATGCCAAATTTTTAAAAGGCTTTAATAAGCCAAGCCGGCCAGGAGTCAGAACATGATGTAGCTGCATGGCATTGCTGCAGAGCCTGACATCCCCAATCATCCATAAATTAATTTTCACAAAGGGTAAGGGAAGACATTTAGAAAGGAGTAATGTGCCCTGATACTGTCAATCTTATCAGCGTGATATTGCATTGACATTCTAACCATTAGCTGTGAACCTATGTAATGGTTACAAATTAAGTAATGAGATGAAATTAAGAAAAGATAAATTTTGGAATGAGGAGCTGAAAATGAGTGAAATCTGTGAGGCAGGAGCAATCTCAAAGACAACTGTGGGAAATCTGATCTCCAGAACTACATCGGACAAAGAGCTGGAGAATATACAGAGGGATAAATCCTGCTGTGGGCAGGCATTTGGCCCGTACTTTTGTAACTTACACAATATAGCTATTAGACTGAGATAAGAATCTTTTAGCAAAACTTTTTTTTTTTCTGGAAAATGCTGGTCCATGTAAACCAAAACCTGTTCTGTATAAATACATAATTTTTGATGAAGAATTGTTTCTCATGTCTAGGGGAAATACACAGGTAAGCATCTGAAATGGTCACCTTCTCAGCACAGGACATGGGGCTACTCTTTGTCCATGATAAAACCAACTTCCACGCAGGAACAAATGGGTGAGGCTAGAGAGAAATCACGTGAAAGGAGGAACCTGCACGAGTCATCTCCTCACTTATGGGTACTGCCCCACCAGGAGGTGAGGTCTCAGCTTCTGGGCCTTTCTCCACTGACTTTTACGTTTTTTGTAAATGTGAGGTTTGAGAGGTGTTTGAACTGAAACACTTCTCACACTTCTAATCATGCAAGAGAGATTCAGGTTAAGCACCTGGAAAACACTCCATACAAAATGGAGGCATGATTGGGCTTCAAGACTTGGATTCAGACAGCCCTGAACTGTAAGGAGTTTAAAGAGCACGTTAGCGTTTCAATATTGCATAGGTCCTTCAAAAGCACTGCAGTCTCTGGTGGTCTGAAACCAATCATTTAGTTTTATGGATAGAAACCGTCACTAATTAATTATGCTATTTATCCCTCATCAAATTAAGCTGGTTTGTTAAAGGTGCAGAATCAATATAATCCATATAGCAAATTAGCTGTATTCTGTGCATAGCTACCCACATTTCCTAAAAGCATAGGAGCAGTAGGCTGCTTTCTTCCAAAGCAAATAATAGAAACAGGTGTCCCTTATAAAATTACAAGCTTAAACACCCCCCAGTGAATGTGGGTGCGCTTATGAAGTTCTAGAGATACAAATCTTCCCAGAAAGTATGGGACATTGTCAGTGATCCTTCTTTTCACAGACAAAGACATGCTCTTTGCTTCCATGGTGGCATCTGGTACCTTAAAGAATAGGGTCCACCTGCTTGTGAATGATGCCATGCTGAACACCTTGTGAAAGTTTAGTTTCTTGCTTATGCACACAACAGTAAAAGACCCAGGGACAGCTGGGCTATCAATGCTCTGCTCCAGGAGGACCAGGCTCAGGAGTACCCCCATCCTTCATTCACCTGGAAGATGGCTGGGAAGAAGTACACATGCCTTTTAAAGTCTTGTGGACCAACGCGTCATCTGGGAACCCTACAGGGACAATAAAGAGAGAGCACCAGGTCTCAGGGGCTCACTATGAGGTGCCCCAGTCATTCAGTCTTGACTGGGTTGCTCTGACACCCTTAAAATCAGAATGCCTTGCAATGACACCTGCAACAGATGAAGGTGTCTGGAGCACTTCCAGATAGCAATTCAGTCATTCATCTTAGCAACTTGTCTTTGGCACAAGGAAGGAGTAAAGCCAGACAACTAACTACCTTAGAATAGACAGCAAACCTGTTTACCTGAATAACCCTCTAATGGAGATGGGGATCCGCCTTTCTTGACTGATACTTCTCTTCCTTAAATTCCTTTCAGATCTTATGTAGCTTCTATCTGTAAGACTCCATCCACTTTAAGTTCATAGGGCTGAACTTCTTCCATGACCTAAAAGAATTTAGGAAGTCCTTGGGATAATGTAACCTGATAGGTATCCTTTGATCATGTGTTTTATATAACCAAATAGATGTTTCCACTTTTTCCAGCTTTAGCATTACTGAAGATATGAATATTCATAATCCTAAACTGCAGCTACTAATATAAATAATTTATGCATACATAAAGAGGTTTTTTCATAATAAAAATAGCTTTTATAGTGCAATTCTATTATGTACAGACTATTTGCAGCTCTGAGACCATAGGGTCAATAGATATTTAGACATTTTTATGAGCACCTCGTCAGCTAGTGCAGAAAGTTAATGTTTTTGCTGCCTTAATCTCTAAAAAGAAAAAAAAAAAAAGAGAGAAAAAGGAAAATTATTATTTCAATGAGCTTCTAGAAGAGAACTGGTTATTTTTTTTTTTTTTCAAATGTTGCTGAGGAGGAACTCAAGATAAAATAAATTCCCTACTTTAGCACATGCTTTTAAAAATGTGTGCTACTCCAACACGTTCCACGTGTCATGAAAGTTACTTGTGTCACTGATTGTTGTTTACACAATTGCTCCTTTGCACAACGTGAGTCAGAAAAAAAGAAGATGCAAATGAAAGCTTCATTTGATTAGGGAAATAAAATACAATTCTGCTTTCTTCACTGGGGTCTACAGATCACAGCCACATAGAAAATGCACAGCAGATAATTACCTTTTCAGCATATTAATTAGAAGAGCTGGTTTGCACTATAATGTATAACAGTATATGCACAGTGATAGCAAATTTGATTTTTAACTAACACACACAAAGTTTAGCATTTGCTTAATTATTGTCTGCAAAAGCCTTAATAGAGCAATAGATATTTTTTGGTCTTCTACAGATGTTAGAGCAATGCCATTGGATGCATACAGCACACAAGCACTGTCAGGCACACACATGACGTGCTGACTGCATTGTCACGCACAGGTATCCGAAATACATCTCGGGTACCTGAGGCGTCTGGCAGATATGACACAGGACCAGCAGGATCCACGCCTTGCTTCAGCAGCAGCTAGACACCAGCCTTCTGAAATGGCACTAAAATGACTGAACGGAGCCAAAGGCAGACTGGGATAGGAATCAGTGTGGGAGTAAGTTATTTTAGGGTTTACATGTAGGTGCCTATACATCAGATAAATGTCCGTGGTCTCACTGAGATGGCTTCAGTGCAGTCAGTGTAGGTATCTTGCCCAGGTTCCAGTTGCTGCCTCTGAGGCTGTGTGTCTCCTTAAGGTCATGTGTCCCATCTGACAAGCATCTACAGATATCTTGGTTGTCTTTTGGTATCTCAGATGGCAGTAAGCATCTACGTTTAGGAAGATATTTGTTGACTATAGGGACAGCTTAGGTATCTATTTGCAAGGTCACATGTAGACACCTAAAGGTACGTGTCTCTGAGCAAGCCATGAATTCCTTATGTCCTTCACAGAGAAACCAGCTAGGCTTACATGACAAATATTCCGTGGGTTCTGAAAATTATAATTTTTTATTATATGTGGATCATACAATGTATGCAAAGTCTGGATTTCTAAATCCATTCCTATGATACAAATCAGGAGAAAGACTAACAATGTCAGTAAGCATGGAGTGAAGGCTTAGTATCAAAAATAATCATGGGATCTCTCCTGCAGAGCATATAACATGTTTCATTAGAGGAAAGGCATTGCCAGGACTGAAAAGAGACTACAGAGGATTATCAGCATTATTTAGGGCTTTCAGTCTCTGAGTCATAAGGCAAGATTAGCAGCACAAAAAGAACAGAGATTTCACAGAATTCCATCCCATCTGGAAAACAGCATAACAGAGAAATGTTAAGAAACTCTTTGATAATGTAACTAATTCAAAAACATGATGCCTTGATGTTCTCTTACACTTGGGAAAGTGATTTTAGTAGAAGTTCTGCAAATCTTCAAGTACTGCAGTTTATTCTGTCAGGAAGGAGTTGGCCTATTTCAGTGAGGGAGGAATAACTTCGAGAAAAAAAAGTCCTTTTTCTCTCACTTAAAACCTTTTGATTTTGGGCTTCATACACCTAGGCTGGAGAGCTGGCAGCTTTAAGGGTAAAAGGGTTTTTGTCTGAAGTAGAAGAAAAGTTCGGTTCAGTTCAGGAAGATTCCTGTACCAATAAATTCCCTTGCCAGTATTTTTTTTTCCTTTCCCTGCTGCAGAGAGCGTTTCCACAACAGTGGTGGCAGAAGACACTTGATTTTTGTTCTGTTGCCTGTTCTAACTCTGTGGGAATCCTCTACACAGGCCTAAGAAGAGACATAGACATAAGGAAGAAGAGGAAGCAGAAAAACACAGCATAAAAGGAGACGCAATACACAAATTACGTTTTCCCTATTCTTCATGATTCTGTTTCTTTCTTTCCATACTGAAGAGTGATGTGCCAGAATGGCAAAGTCGGGGTTAGGAACTGTGCTGGAAGGAATTAAGATATCAAGTGGTGTCTTCTCCTACTGTGGTTCTAAGTGCCCAGCGAAGAGAGCATAGAACCATGTAAAATCACAGGGAAAATGTAGAAACTGTAAGAAACAGGTTTGTCAGAACCAGTTCAGCTTTGTGCGAGAATTCCCACTTTTTTGATTTTTACAAATTCTCACTTAACTGCATAAGTGTTCATGGGCTTTCTGTCAAAGTCATCCTCAGTAGTACTACTATTGCATTGCCTTTTACCTGCTTCTGTAACGATGAAGATTGGAGACTAAGGCAAGAAATCTAACAAATACTTACACAAGGGAGAAACTTTACAAATTGAGTATGTCCTATGGGACCCAAAACTATTTTTATGAGTTGCCGAAATTGGAGGGCAACTTAGATATAAGTGAGCAATAGAATAGAGAGACGAGGGGATGAAAAAGTTGTTAGATATAGTTTGGGAGAATGGGCAATGCTTAGTTCTTCCTCTCTCTTTTTTTTTTTTAGTTTTTTGGGTTTTTTTTTTTGTTTTTTTTTTTTTTTTCAAGTTCCATTCAAGGATGAAGAAAGAAAAGGGAAACAGGCGCAGGAACAAAATCAAATAGCATAGATGAGGGTATTGACAAGTGGACTACCAGCCTCTTGTTCCTTAAAACAAAATTACTTCTAAGGGAACATTTATAGGAACCCAGCAAAGCTGAATAACATACTGAGTTCTTTCTTTCTCTCTTCAACGCATGAGGTCCTCTGGTAAAAGCCTTGGCTTGTGGGGTTTTGCTGTCATAGTTCATCAGCTACAGCCATCATTCTGTGTACCCCTGAGCCATTTGCACAGCATAATTTCTCTTCTGGCACAAAGGTCTATCACTGAGATCATAATGGGGGGGATCAAGGTTACAACATTCTCAAAACAAAACCCATGGGCATGGATCTGAGTATAATGCATTGTCCTAAGAGCTATGGATGTTGCAAAAAGGAATCCTCCAGGACATAAATCTTTGAAAACTTTTGTTTTAATGAAGCGCATTTTTTAAAACTTGACTTAAGGAAAGAGATTGTCAAGATTTTTTCTATCTGAAAACATTTGTAGATCAGAAGTAATTTTGAGAGCATTACTGAATGCTGCAGATTTATACTTCAAGATGAATTTATGCAGATTTCAGACATTAACAATAAAACTGGATAATTAAGAGACTCATAACAGACTCTATGGATTAACACATCTTCATGTCATTCTGTGGCACACTGCAAAAATGTAAAAAATTATTAAATCAAAGTAAGCTGCAATGGAAATAATTTCAAACTACAAATACACCTCTGACCGAATGTTGTTCAGAAGTGGAAGTGTCATGCTCTTGGGTCCCCAGATATGAAGTAAATTAAAACTAATGATGAACTCTTATACTATTTACATTACTATAATGGATCTAATAGTGTGAGATCTACCGAATGCATTAAAACAATTAAAGAGCTGTCTCATCTGTCTTTGCCTATAAGGTAATAAAGGGTTTCTTGAGAAAAGTTAGGATTATATGTACTTGTGAGTTCTGTGAGGAAAAACGTTTCAAGACAAATCTGTTTTAAAATGTGGAAATGGTTTCCAGTTGCTGCTGAATGACATGAATCTTCTGAAATCCAACTCATTGTTTAAACGTATACTTTTCAGAGTTCTGTAATACCCAAAATTTAATCTATATTCTCTGTACAGACTGAGAAAGTTACTTGGCATGATGTCCATTTCAAGTAGTCACTCAGTGAAGAAGCTCTCCCTCTCCCACTACAGACCTCTCTGGTGGGTTGTCCACACCTCTTGACATTTTCTCGACTGGAACTCAACCGAAGAGAGGGAAGGGAAGGGAAGGGAAGGGAAGGGAAGGGAAGGGAAGGGAAGGGAAGGAAGGGAAGGGAAGGGAAGGGAAGGGAAGGGAAGGGAAGGGAAGGGAAGGGAAGGGGAAGGGAAGGGAAGGGAAGGGAAGGGAAGGGAAGGGAAGGGGAAGAGGAGGAAAAGGAAGAGCCAAGTGTTGCTGCTGAACATGTTACAGTATCAAACCAGAATCTCAGTAAGCGTTGCACAGATTCCTTGGAGATCAAGTTGGGGTGAATAATCTCCATTTTTTTCAGCACTCATCATTGCAGACTGTCCGCCTCTGAATAATCCTGACTAAACCTGGAGCTCAAGTGACAAGAACAGCATGATAACATCACATTATCTGTTCCTCGCTGAACATGTTAGTAGTATACTACAGCCAGAAATCCTGCTACTGCTGTCGCATTAAACCAAAGAAATTAAACATGGTGTTTCCCAGAGGCTGCAAGGGAGACAAGACCCTCTCTTCCTCATCTGCTTTGGCCTAAAGCAATACAAATAGTGGGCACTAGATTCGTGTAAACAGTGGAGACATCATTGTTTTTGTGATTCTCTTGTAGGAGTCATAGCAACTAGCTAGTACTAAAATGATGCTTTTATTTTGGCTGCTCTCAGAGCAAAAGTATTTGGCAACATAAGGTGCTATGCACATAGGTTTGAGATATTGTGTTTAAATAAAAGTCATCATAATCACTTTGACTGCACTGAAACAACGGGAGGAAAAGAAATAAAATTTGTCATGCGGGAAAAAGGAAAGGAAGTCTGTAGGGGAAAATTATTTTCATACTTCTTACAGGGCACAATCAACAACAAAAAGCAAAAATAAAATTTAAAACTATTTAAAAAATCACTTGAGAACATGCTTTCAAATTAAATTATTCAAATTCCTTTCATAATGAAAGTCTTGTAAAATTAAAATACATTCATCTCCTCTAGTAGTACTCCACAAAGATTTCTTCTTGACTGATGAAATAGACTTTGCCTTGAAGGACTGTCACATTAACAATCTCATGCATTCTGTTTATGGGAACATGCTGCAGAAACAGTCAAACAGAAGCAGTTGTGTTGTCTGTGGAGATTTAGCTAACACACACGAGGATTTAATAAGGCCCTGCCAACATGAGTCCATACCAAGATAAATCAATTTAAGAAAAGAAGTCATTATTTGGAAATGAGGAAACCCATGAAGGCTCAATCATATGTGCTCTATTTTGCTTGGAGTATCAGCACATTCCTCATATAACCTCTATGTTTTGGTCTGGAAAGTCGCAGAGGGTGCTATGCTGGTTCATATAGTTATTCTCCACATCCCCTCACTGACAAGTCCAAGTTCATGCAGGTTTTTCTTTTCTACACACAGATGTCCCTCCTTCAGTGATGCATATTTCAGTATATCAATTCAGATTATTAGCAGACAGCGAACTTCTCCCTCTGCTTTCTCTTTTGAACAAATGTAGAAATGCAGATGCTGTACCTTTCTAGCTGTTATGTTTTGTATTCTGCATTGTTCCAGCATGGACCGCAATGACTAGAACCAAAAAACTTTAATACCATTTTAATACTATTTTTTCTCAGCCTTCATACAGTGGCAACAGAACCACTCACCCACCCACATTACTGGGTTTTAAAAAAAAAAAAAAAAAAAAGATAAAAAAGCTAATATATTCAGGAAGAAGTGTGTCTTTTAAAAATAATTAAGCTCTCAGGTTAAAATTGTCAAAATTGTTTATACCTTATACTAGAACTTAAGTAGGATCTTTCAGTTAGTTTTGTTTTAACACATAACGGATGAGAAAATGTGCAAATGTCTTCAGAGTAACCCATGCACTTGCATGCAAGGGGAAGGACTCCCTGAAGATACAGAAAAGACAGTTTCAAGTCTGTTTTATGAGCCCAGGATTTCCAGTCCAGGTCAAGCATGGGTTTGAACCCGGGCCTCCCCCAGTTGTGTCTCTGCTGTTGAGTTACCGACATGGGCACTCGCAGCTGGACAATCCCACTTTCCAGCCAGCACTAAATCCAAGGTTGGATATCTGTGTCTGAAACGGGGCACTGACGCCGAGGAAAACTGTGATGCTTTTTTTGCACACAAGACCTTCACAGCTTGTTAATATAATCATTTAATAGGAGAATTACCACATTATTTAATTTCAGGCTGCAGACTTGGGGCCTTTAGGCTACAGACACTTCATTGGCAGGCTAAATTAGGAAACAACAAAGGAAAGCAGCCCCCCACCTCAAGCATGAAGCTTCAACTGAAATTTTGAATGAACCCTGGCAGATCGGCTCTTCCTCTGGAAGAGGAACTCACTATTGCCTGCTCACCGTCAGACAGCTCAGAAGGACAGTTTTGGTGGGTAACTGATAATTTAAGGTTGCCAGCTCAGCTGATTGGATCCCAGCTTAGGATCCTGACTGGGGGACCTCAGTTCAGTGAGTAAATCTCTGCAGTAAGCAGACCGTGACATTAGTATCACTCATTCTTTTCCTTTATATCTTCTACACAAGAGAAGTTTTTCTTTATATTCTACTTAAAGTATTTTTTTTTTCCTCCCAGCTCCTTATGATCTGTTTTGCCTTTTCTTTAGTTTTTCTCTTGTCTTAAATACCGTCTTCCCATTTTCTGCAATGCTGTGTGGCTTTTCTGCCTGGATATAAAGGTTTGATTTGAGCCACTCGCTTAGTGGTATAAAATTTATGCTTACATAGTGCTTTCAACCCTCAACTACCATAGGAATATTGCTTAATGAATCTCTAAAACTTGCCTGTGAGGTAAGTCTAGCAAATGTTATTATTGCATTATTTCTTTTTTTTTTTCTTACTCACAGAAGAGGGCAATATGTAAACTGAGGGTCAAGACAGCACTTCTTCTCAGCTTGTTTAGCTTTTATTATTTTACTTCATCATTAATGCTCTTCTGCCTTCTCTTTTCCTTTAACCTTATTTGAATCTCTGTCTGTCTCTCCTTTAATTCTACTTCTTTTCTGGTTGTCACACACAGAGGTGACTGTTAGAGGTTTATTTTGACCAATTTAATATGCATCTGACTGACTCTGTGGTTGCAAACTACCTGTTATTACCCATAACCATTAAAATATCTTTCCTTGGATAGAATTACTGTGTTTCGGAAATTGCTGCTATTCTCTTACTTGTATCAAAGGCACTTCTTTTATTTCCATTTAAAATACTGGTTCTTTTATCCTTTTCAACTTTCATGTCACCTTTTGAGCTGCAAAGCTTTTATAAATTGAGTTTGAAGGATCTCCTCAGAACTCTGCTATTAGTCATACGGCGGAGTCATCTCTGCTTTTTTTGTCTTTTAAGAGAACAGAGCAATATGTCTTCGCAGAGGTACATGACATACACTTCCTAGGACAAATAAAACCATGCTACAGCACCATGGACCTTTAATGTTCTGGTTTGTTTTCTTTTGGATGAGCCAGGAAAAGGACGTAACCCAGTGTTTTCCATGGTCTCATTGGTAGAGGCAGCCAAAACCACATGTAGCTCATTAGGAACTTTATATTGCAAAGCATATTCTTCACATTGTGCTTTTGCGGGTGAGGGAATCAAGTCATACTTGTTCCTTATTCGCCAGCAATAACAGAAAGAAACTCTATTGTTGATTCTTTTAAAAAAGAAACTGTGATAACATGAAACTAAAGTTTTATTCACATTTTAATAATAATCAGTCTAAAGAACATGTGGATCATGTTGGTCTGATACAATGTGATATTGTGTATAAACTGCATTGTTTTATTATTTATACCCTTTATTACACTGATGCCGGTACCAATGATCAAGACAAGTTCTAATCCAAGGTTAGTCTGGCGTATAAGAAAGGACAAAGAATGAGCAGAAAAACTGAAGCAAAAGCAATGAAGTGGCTCATAACACACAGGGCAGTGAGTGCCTCTGATTTCAGCAGAAATACTCATATTATATCACGACCTGGCAATTTATTGTTACAGATACGGCTGTCGAGGCCATGCAGTCAAAACTGTATTTGAGCTGATCTCCAGACTAACTGATTTTCCTGCATACTGTGTTTTGGAACAATGATTATACACCCCTAATCCTTACTATATTTGGGGTTTCAGTTTAAACCACATCTATTCTTCATTTAACATGTTTAATCTTTACTCTTTACTCACAATTTCTGTGTATAATTACAGCATTGTTGTGATCAGGTTCCTTAATGTTGTTAACAGAAAATCTCAGATTTGACTTTATTACCACCTTTTTTTTGTCTGGGAATTCACATTGAAATGTGGATTCCTAATTCTGTAACTAATATTTTTTTAATATGCTTACCTAGGATTTTCAGGCAGGAAGAAGAATTCCTGTTTTAATTTTCTTCTCCAATGTGGATGGAAACATAGAAGGATTGCCATGTCTGTCTTGGAGTTCTCTTCCCTATGTTATCTTTATGTGCAAGTAGTCAGAAAGCACTAATAAATTAAGGACTGTTTAAAAGAAATAAGAGGAGGAGAAGGAAAGGATGCAGTTTGGAATTTCCCGCAGTCTCTTGCCCAGATTTGAAACCCAAGAGTGAAGTTGAACACAAGGTTTTCAAGATATTAGTTTTTCTGGGAGCAAGATACTTGAAAGGCCCATTATGTGTTAGCTGGCCAAATGCTTTTCGAGTGTTTTTTGTATGTGTATCTGTGTATCCATGTGTGTGAATGTTCTGTTATTTGTCTTCTTAACCTCCTTGTTTATGGTTCTGGGTAAGGAATTTTGTTTAAATAGGAAAACAAATTAAAATGCTCCCCAGGCACTTTCTACAAAACACACACTTTCAAGACAGGAATTATTGTAGGCGTTGATAGAATAATTTCTACAGAAATCTGTGCTCAAAACACTGGGAATTTTCTACAGAATGTCCTGTGTGTTAACTAGAGCTTTTTCTTGAATGTTGAGTGGTCCCAGAAGCAGCTGCATTTGTGGCCAGTAACTATATGTAACTGCTTCCTTCAGGGGCTCCCAGCTGCAGCTTGCCGTGCGCTCCCGAGTCCTCTTGGTATTAATGCAGCTATACCACTTTCTCCTCCTTCATCTCTGTCCTGCCAAGACCAGTGCTTCATGACATCCACCACATATTCTTCTGTTAGTAATGTCTTTCACAAATTTTATGAATACATCGTTTGCAAATTGTTCAATTGCCACGTTGAGGGGCACAGAAGTGCCTTTAAGAGAATCTGCAGCTTTTACTGAAGGAAAACACCATCTGGAATAAATGATATACTTGCCTACACAAGCCCACTCTGCTTGCTTCTCTCTCCTTGTAAAACTTCGGTATCTCTATCACAGACATTTTTATTCCACCTACTATCTGTGGGACTATCTCGCTTCACTTTAACTGCCTAGAAGTTAGGCATCTGGTCTAAGCTGGCAGGCTGAGCTCCCCTTAAATTCAGTGTAGAGTGAGAGGTTCCCTGTTTGGGGGTGGGGTGGAGAGGAATTTCTTTCTAGAAAGGTCTGTCACTCTTGATCACAGAAACAAGCTGAGCATCTAGCTCAGATGCCGTACCTGCAGCAAAGGATCCTGTACAGTATTGCTTTCCAAAGCATTTTTCAGTTAACAATACTGATTTCCTTTCTACATATAAGTGAATGTGACAATGACATTTACTTTTTAAAGAAAATGGTGGCAGAAAAATCCTCCGCTCAGTAATATATGCTGCCATTTTTCATATGTTTTCATAGACAACATGAGGCAGCAGCTTGTTTAGGGGAAGAAATAATAGGAGAAAAATGTTTTTAAAACTCTTCCTTGCAGTCCCTGGATGCATTCTGGCTCTGCAGACCATTTCTGTTAGGACTCCTCAGGCCGAGTGGAGGGATGTGGCATGTTCCCTGCTCAGTACACGCATGGCTGTGCTGCTGTCACCAACAGTAGGATTTCCACATGCCAGTCTTTGCCTTAAATCTCCTTCATTCTTTCCTTGCTGAGGCAAAATATCCCTTTATAAAAGACCACAGAGAGCTTTCTCTGGCATCTGCTAGATTTGGTTTCCAGGTGGGGGCAGAAGCGCACAGACTTTGCTGCAGCATCACTCAGGGGCAGAAGGCACTCAGTACCACCGCGAGCGCTATCAGCCACGTGAATCTCACTGGATTATATTTTCCAGCACGAAAATCTTAGATATTCTTACCAAGGGCTACAGAAAGAGCTAATTAGGAAATATTACATTTTAAATATGCAAATTTCACTGAATACAAAGTCTATCTATTAAAAGATCAAAGGGTTACATTTATTTTCTCTCCCTGTATGTTAACTTTATTATGCTTATTAAAAATATATGTGCTGTTATTTTCTTTTTATCCTGTTATTATATTTCTTCAATTTTCCTCTCTCCTTGTGAGATAAATATGTTTCATTTCCCATCCTCTTCTTTCTGGGTGACCATTTGGAAAAAATACCAGCTCACATCACTCTTAGTTGAGTGCACTGCATTCTTCTCCTGGCCAGTAAGCAATGGGAAATTATACCCTTATATATTAGAGAGGAGATGCATTTACAGTATAATCCAGGGGACACCAATCGTACACAAAACAAGAAAGTTTAAGTGGGATCCTTATCCATTGGCCTGAAGGTGGTGAGAAAGAGACTCCACACCCTACATCTCCAGCAGCTTTGTGGCCTTGGTCCATCAGAGGAGAGCTGTCCCCCAGGCACCTCTCCTTCATCCAAGCCTGCCACGGTGGTCAGGCTGGGGGCTGGCACAAGAGTCGGTGCCTCTAGAGGAGAGAGGGCTCTGTTGGGAGTCAGCCATGAAACGGGTCCAGCCACCTCCACCAACATCTGCATCTGCCAGAGCCAAGGACGTCCTGCTGGGGTCCACCAGAGCAGAACCATGACACCAAAAGCAAGACTTTGCTCCTATAAAGGCACTCTCTGTGCAGTCTCCAGCCATGGGGAGTTTCCACTAATTTCAGTAGGAATGATTTCAAGCTTTGGTGCCATGGTAAGAGGGACATGAGAAAAGGAGAATTTATGAATACCCTACTGGTGTGCATTGTGCTGTGCACTGAAACAAGTAATTAAACTGAAGCATTTCAAGAAATTTGACAACATAAAAGGGCAAACTGTGTAAAAAAGGTGCATAAGGATCTTTGGGTATTCAGACAGCCACCGGCAGGCTTGACATATTTTCCTGAAGTCAACAAAAAACTTCCAGAATATGATGACTTCATTCACACGCACGAAAATATTTTTATTTTTTTTAAATAGATATTAGTTAGATTTTTCTGTCCTGTATGTTCTGACTGGTCTGCTCATGAGCCACAAAACATGAAAAAGACAGTCTTATGCTTCAGAAAATGTCTGCCAGTGAGGGAAAGAAAGAAAGAATGACATGCGGGCTTTCTCACAATAAGTCTTCTTGCCATTACATTTTTGCTAGCTTAAGATCTGCAGATCCAAAACATTTTGACTCTCCTAACAACCAGGAACAGAAACAAATCCAGAAAAAGGGATCAATTCAAAAGATACATGGCAGAAAACCAGCTTTGCTTCTTTTGTACTGCTTAGCTAGATCCTGAAATCTGAAACATACCTTTTTTTCTATAATCAAAATAAAATGAGAAATTTAAGCAAGCATTTCTGTGTGTTACTGCCGCTGCCAAATAATTTGCTTTCCAAGTGAGATGTTTTTGGGAGTTTTCAGTCTGAGAAGCTGTAACCACAGCCAATACAAGGCTGAGGGTTACAAAATAATCAGTGTCCAACAACTATCAATAAGAATTTCATAATTAACCACAAGTTAATCTGTACGTAACATAATTTTAATATTTTTAGTCTTTAAATAAATGTTTAGCAATGATGGGATATTTAGAATAGGGGTTATTCATTGATTTATGTTACCCATTTTATTTTAGTCTATTTTAGTACAGCTCTGATTTTTTGCCTTAAAACAGGAAATATGTTTCAGCATTTAAATATTAACATTTTTCTTTAAATATTAAATATTAGTGTTCCTCCTGTGATTCTTACACTGTTTTAAAAGCCTATTTTAAATAAATAAATAAATAGCCTCCTAGCTTTAAGACCAGTTTAAAATTTTGACAGAAGCCATAAAGATTTAATATTTATGTTATATATTTAATTCTTAATGCCTAAAATTCCTTTTGTGATTGTTAAACCAGTTCAATAGATGGATTAGTGTGGGATACTTGAATTTAAAATTTCAAAATTTCATGTTAATTATGCAGTGGCAGGCTGTACATTTAAACACAAATATTAAGAAGAGAAAATTTTCAGATAGTTGAAACACCAGTACCTCAGTCAAACTGCCTACTGTGCACATATATTCTGCTAAACCAAAATATATGCACTTACAAGTGGTCATTTGTTTAAATTCAAAAATAACTTTGCATCAGTCCAGAAACGTAAAGATTATCAGGGACTATTAGTCTGCCCAGGTAAAAAGTTCATGCTAAGGAACCTCAGCCACTAATATTTCCCTCAGACCTTTAAATTCAATTTGAAAGAAAGCATATTTTCTAAACCAGAGATCCAATTTTAAGCTGTAGGTATTGAAGAGCAGAGCACTGTCCCTGATTATTGTCACCATTGAAATATCTTTATTTCTATCATTGTGGTGGTTTGTACCAAAAAAAAATCAGACTTACTTAACATGAATATTCCTGAAAGGCAAAACATGAGCTTCATTGGCCCTATAACCAAGGAAAATCTCTGCTGTTAATGAAGAAGTATTTGCACGTAGTGAAAAATCATAGGATACCACCTAAGGAGCTGAGCTCCTCAGCTCATAAGGGTTGCAACCAGCATTAATTATTAGGTTGAGCTACTGGCCATAGTCCCTCTGCTCTGAGGGCTGAATATTACACCAAGTCTGAATGCTTCTGAAACACATATTTCAAAAAGCTGTTTCTAAGGCCAGTGACAGTTCTGGACTGAAAGAATGCAAAGATAATCATTATAAATTTTCAGCAGAGACTAATCATCTTTGAGAGCTGATTTTCCAGCTTTTCCCAGTGTCTTCCTTTCACCACTGAATCTTTATACATCTATTTTCTCTTTTAAAATTGGTATTACCTGCATGCCAGCTTTTAACATATGGAATCACCCAAGCTCCAAGCATTATTATAATATTGAATATGTTTAGCAATTTTTAAAAGAAGCAAGAGGGTACAGATTTATAACTAGGTTAATAGAGTTCAGGTTTGGTTATACTTCCACTACTGTATTTCAAATGAAGTCCTACAGTAATAAGAATATAAATAAGAAATTCTACTAAAGCTAATTGTATAAAATTAATAAGGGTCTGGATTTATCAGTGTTAACCTCAATGTATTTGATAGATTCTCCGATCAGCCTGAGCTAAGGCTCACGAGTGTCTGGAAGAACACATTATGGAAATATTTGTCCCTGCTATAAACCACAAAGCTTGTTCACGTCCTAGCAGGGGGGAAAAAAAAAAAAAAAGAAAGAAAAAAAAAATCCTGAGGTTTAATTAGAAGCACAGCATTCCTCCACAGAGACACCACAAACTGCAGAAGGAGGCTGCACATGCTGTCTGCTTAAAAGCCAATTACTTCCTATGGTCTCTTTGCAGCAGTGCTATTCCTTCCAGAATTAAAGTAATAAATGCTCTGGAATTGCTGCACAGGAAGAATGTATACACTACAGACTTGATGCACTCCAAGGACTCTAACAGTTTCTAGCCACAAGTGATGACATGTATAAAAGATCTACTGGAGGATGTAGCCTCAGAGGTGACCCCTTTTAATCCCACGCTTCTTGTGAAGACACGGTGATCTGGTGTGATAGCAGAGCAGAGCAGCTGTGAATTGTGTTCTACGTTTATGGCAGGAGCTGGTATCCTAAAAAGAAAAATGCATTGTTTAGACCTAGGTAGGGTATAAAAAAAAAAAAAAAAAAAAAAAGTTGCTGTATTTATCTGTGCCTTCTTGCTTTCTTCTGTTTCTCGAGTAAATAAAGACATAATCTCAAAACATTTATGAATAGTCTGTATACTGTGAATTTTCTACTAGTTTAGCCTAGATATTCAAAGCAAATAAAGACAATCTTTATAGAAATAATTCATAAAGAGATAATGGGTTGGAATATTTTTGCTTGGTTTCTAAGGAAATGGAGCTTATACAGTCTCTCTTGCTATTAATTCTCCCACAGTCCCCATAACTTCTAAAGCTGTCAGCCAACTTCAACCACATTTGGCAGGTATAGATGCCTTGCATTTAAGAACATAAAAAATACCCTCCCAGCTCACAGCACTGTTGCATCTACCTGCTGGGATTCTGCCTTGGTCAGCAGCAGTGGGAGAGGCAGTTTAGGGAGAGCACATGAACCTCTTTCCACTATTGCAGGAACGTTAGAGGGCTTATGCCTGCCTGTACCTTTTAGCAATTAATAAATAAATTCTTACATATTTTGGTAAAATCAGCAGGAGGGCAGAAGAGAGACATACAAATTAGTGCCCCCTCGAATATGCTTATGTGCAATTAAATTTGATTACACCTTCCTGGCAGAAGTCAGCTATTCAATATATGTGTACTGGTAGCCAACTACCATACGCGTGTTTTCTAATGGGTCAAAGTGGGGCCTCTGTCAAGCTGGCAGAGCAGCGAAGGGCAGCGGAAGGAAGGGCTGCTGGTAGACAAAAGCTATAGGAAAGTCTTACCACCCTGGGGGTAACTTGCCATGTTTGTTTATTTGTGCTTCCTATATTACTCTTCTAAAACATATATTGTCCTTTCTCTTTGGCTTGTATTCAGGTTTTGGGGCATTTTTTTCTCTATTAGAATAAACTGATGATAAAACTTCGAAATTTTTTTATGCAATTTTGTTTATTTGTCTATACAAGATGATCGTTTCTCTGGATACACAGAGGAAACATCCTCCTTTCTCACAGTCCTAAGCCTCTTCTTCCAGACATAGGATAAGGAGCTTTCTATACCTTAAATACCTGTCATGGCTAATTATCACTCCATTTTCTATTTGGTTTTCTGAATTTTCATCTGTGTCCATCATGTGCCCACAGTTGCAACCTTTCCCTATACTGGTCATCTCCTAAACGACTTTGCATACCTTTGAGCAAACTCAATACTTTAATTACTTCCATTAGTTCTCACCAGGGAAAAACAGCTTCCTTCAAACCCTGTTTTGTGCTCAAAAACGAGGCTGCTGGTATATACCTACTTTCTCCAGGATAACAACAACTTTCAAAGGTTCGATTTATTTCCTTTACCTTCTAACAGAGTTGAGTGGAACATCCAGAAAAAGTGCAAAAGATACCTTTTTAACTGGGTAAGGGCAGACCCTTCAGAAGCCAATCCAGTTTGCATTAAGTAATCCCCTCCCCTCAACATTAAAAATAAAAGACAACAAAGCTAGAGCACAGTGCGGTACGTATTTTGAAAAGTCTTCTTACCCACTTGGCTCAACACTTACTGCCACTGAGCACCAAGAAAATGAAAACCAAAAAAAGATCAAAAGCAGTGGGTATGTATAACTTAGCTGTGAGATGACTCAAGGGATAAGGTAGATGAGAACAGTCTGGAAACTTTGATAATAGAGGAAATGCTTGGTGTGAACAATAAAGGTAGAAATCTAAGGAAAGAAAACTGTATTGGTAGAATCCCCCCTTGGGAGTTATGTTGTAATCTCTGTCTCTTTATGGAGCAGAAGAAACTTTGAGGCTTCTGACATGTAAGTGAAACAGCAGAAAACATGGAAACCTGGACATCAGAGAACACTCCCACAAAGCTAAAGGGATTCTGTGAGTGTAGGTGTTTCAAAGTCTCTCATCAGTGATTTCTATGTCTTTTTTTTCCATATGCATTAGCATATTTTTTTAAGAGATAGCTTAGGAAAATCTTGTACTCACACAATAAGAGAGAAGACATCATTAAAATTTCAAAAGGACATCCACCTTGAGCTAAAACCATGTTTCTGTTGGCCAAGAGGAGGAAGGAATTGTGATCTGAATTTCAAAAATCAGAGTCATCCGCTGAAGTGACCCATGTCATCTGCTCTGACAGCTGATGAGGGTGGACACAGTAGCTGATGCACATGGACAGATGTGTGACCTTTGAATGTAAATCAAGCCTCTTTCACAGGCCTGTACACACACCTGATTCTTCTTCCCAGCTGCCCTGTGCCACCCCCTCTGCACAGTCAGATGCTGCCTTGCTGCCTCAGTTTTCCTTTCATGTCTCCTGCCAGACAACACAGGCCCAGGAAAGAGGAATGGAAGAGGTTACACTGTCCACAGATCCACCACAGTTCATGCTGACATCTGTGATAACTCAGACCTCAGACAGAAATAGCTCAAATCTTTCAGACAGAAGCAGTGCTTCTGCTTGTTTTCCAACAGTTTAAAAATATTGGTTGCATACATGTGACTGTATGCAGCCAAGATCGGTCTTCTCAGCAAGTTATTAATTAAATACCAATTATTTATGTAAATAAGAGAGTACAGAATTTGTGAGTTGTTGTACCTGCCATTTAAAAATGTCACCTAAAATTTGGTACTTGAATTCTTTCCCCAAGGATACGTCTGAGTCCCCTGGGGTTTTTGATGAACACACAACGTAATTGATTACGAGAACATTTTCCTGTTTCCTGCCAAGAACATTTTTCCTTAAATGCTATGCACCAATTACCAGGTCAAGGCAAGAATCACATTGACTGAATCTATGAATCTATATTACATTAAGCCAGTACAGTATTTTTTATCTACAGCAAGCCTTAAAACTGCTCAGAAGCATGCACTGTCCAGGTGGGAGTGATGTAGCAATTGTGTGGCGTTCCTCACCGTTACCAAGGGAACTGGTACTGAGCACTTGGTGGAAAAATCTTCTTTTTCTGGGTGTAACCTGGGTGGCTGACTAAGAACTTTGAGGCCTGAAATGACGTGAGGATCATTGATTTAAGTGGTTACCTCCCTATGGATAGCAGTTATGAGAGGTGATTGGTGGAGGAATTGAAAGTGCCATTTCCTTGCTCTTAATGCCACTATTTATTTATTTGCACCACCACAGCAAAGTGGTGTGTGTCTTTGGCCCAAGTGGGTAGCTGACTTTAGAGACTGGGAACTGCCTGTGGCTTATTTCCTGGCAGGGGAAACCTCTTTCCACCTGGACAGAAGCAGATATTTCCCCAGACCACTAGAGTACCATCAGGTCTCAGTCTCAAAAAAAACCCCTGAGGGTCTGGGTTAATTAGCGTTTGTAAGTAAAATGAGGCACTATATGTTTATTCCAGGCTTTTTACCTCATATGTGGAAAATTATGCTTGTACAACAGTGGAAATATATATGAAAAAATACAATTGTATTTTGACATGTTAAAGGCAGTTAGATATGTAGATAGTTGGGTAGTTATACACCATCTGTAAATAAATGTCTTCCATCCATCACATAAGCGTACAAGCAAAGTGTCACTGAAAAAATACACATTGCATTAATGCAATCTCTGATGAAGTAACATTTTTCCATCTGTCACAAAATTTGCCATAATAAATGGGAACTCTGTGCAAGCTTTATTTTACTGTATGATTTAACGCAAGGCCTTTTACATTGTAGATAGTTAGTAAAAACAGTCTTTCAATTAAATTTTATTGACCATTTACTTCAACATGTAAGCTCTAATGATATCTGTTTCCTCATTCAGAAAGACTGAGTCAGCATTTGCTCTAGCTGGCACACCACCAAACAAGCCTGCTCTTTGTGGTCTTGGGTGGTAGATACGGTCTTGGGCAGAGGGTCAGTCATCGTGACTTCCCTGGAGAGAGCACGAAGGAACATGGAGGAGAAAGAGCTCCCTTTCTTTCGTCAGTCTGGGTGGGACAGCTGAAACAGGAAGGAAGGCTGTCACCATATGCAAAGTCCCTGATTCCCTCTTAGAGCTGTGCTGATGAGTAGGTGCCTCTCTCCTGCTTCTACAGCACTATCTTAGTATGTTAAAACAAGGATCACTGTGTTTTGAGATGTAGTCATGCGCTACATGTTAATTAAATACCAAGAACTTCCTTAGTTGTATGCAACAGACATTGTCCAGGAGTGTTGGCATATTTGTGCTGGCTTTGCGGACTCCTCTGCATTGCAGGAAAGCACTAAGTGTCTACTGCTGCACTACAGAACTAGTGCATCCTTCACCAAAGTTACACCAGGAATGGACTTTACCTCTTACTTTTTAGGTGATGATGAAAGAAATAGATTAATTTTCAAAAATATTTTTGGTATTTGTGAATAGCCTATGACCTGGCCAGTACAGTATGGCTGAGAGCCAAAATCCTAGAACTTCAAGTCCTTTAGAGCTAAAAATCCTGAAAGAATACCTAAAGGTCAACAATAAATAGAGGGAAAACACAACACTGCAGTAGTGGCACGAGAATTCAGTTTTACCAGGAGTCTTAGACATTCATGTTGTAAAATTCTCTTTGTCATGTAGGGCTACAATGTCTTCTACGTGCACCGGCTGTGTAAAAAACAGGCTGTTGGATTGGCTGTTAAAAAATCTCCACAGAAACAAAGAAGGTTAAGGTTTAGGATTAGAGTGTATATTTAATGATACAAGGTTGCCATTGACCCCCTTCAGGAGATAAAGCTAGAGAACAGATTTCTGCAGAGTTGCAGACATTGAGTTGGTGAGAAAAAAAAATGTGCTTTATGTTTTGTATACCTTCTTATTTATATATTTTAAATATTTAAAGTAATAACCTTTTTCTGTAGTTAAATGTAGTGCTTCCTTGCTAATGCCCACTGAATTTACTCTTTAAGTTTACATAAGTTTCTGGCTCTATCAGGGAGGCTACAAATTCAGTAAATTCCCTTTTTTATACACCTCTGTAAAAAGTAAATTTCTTGAGAAATCTGGAAGGACTAAAGATAAGACTAGATTATATGTATTAACATATTTTAAGAACTTTAAGGAAGGTGTCTGTTCTAGACTCTGGAAAAGCTTTGTGAAGAAACCTGTAGATTCATGTGAGGAATCTGCTGAGGATAAAAATTGTTGACTCAGGCCCCATGTGATTTCTCAACTGAAGAATACAGAGGGAAGAGCTGAAAGGGAAAAAGCCAATTCTCAGCTAGAAGGTACAATTTTTCAGTAGTATGAACCGACCTATTAAAAGTCTGTGGAAGATAAACATGTGCAACTGCTGCAGAACCAGTTTTAGTCTAATTAGGGACAGAAAGAGGTACCATAAAATCTAACAGGTGAGATCTTTAAAGAAGAGTTCCTCTTTCTTTCTTTGTGTTTGCTGAAGATCCTCTTGTTACTGTAAAATCATCATTTTTCTGGTTTTCCTGCTTCTGGGTGGTATGCTTTGAAATTTGCTATTGGGTTGTAATTGTTCTCCAAGCCTTTTTTCTTATACTCTTCCCTAGGCATTCATTGCTGGCTGCTGTCAGGGACCCAATATTAGACTAGATATCTAGACTAGATATCTAGACTAGATATCTAGACTAGATAAGCCTGACATCTTACAGCTGTTCCTACATACTTGTACTTCATCCCAGTGCTGTATTTTATTGAGGCTCCATCCAGGAGACATATTGAGGAAAGAGAATCAGACTGAACTTGGTATCTCATAGGGCATGCACCAAGTCCTGGTCCCATTTTGCAGTGTGCCATGGCTCCTCCCAACTGTGTACCCCACAGAACCTTTGCAAGGAAGCCAAGATGCTGGGGAGGACCTCACGAATAGCCAGTCCTGTCCTGGTCTGCTCTTGGGACACAGCTGTAGCACACAGACAGAGCTGGGAGCTGAGAATCACTCCTGGGTTTCACAGTCTGGATGTTTCTTAATACCACTGACAGTGATACTAAGCAGCAGATTGTTGGTAAAGACTGCTTAAAAAGCTTAGCCCTGAAACAAGAGGTTTTCTAGAAGTGAGGTGTCAGAATTCATTTTGTATGGGAGCCTGGGACAAAAAGACAGTGAGCTACATACTCTGCATCCATCTTTGCCGCTATTTTTGCTGTTGTAATGGCTAAAAGCGTCAGTACTCAATTCAGAGATGTTTTCTGGGCCATTTATGCAGTATAAGGGATGAGAATGCCAGATGAGTGAACAAGTGAACACCTACTGTAGAGAGAAAGAAGATGGCATGTTAAATAAAACAGTTCTGTTAATACAGCCCTGGTGACATTTGCACAATACACATAGTGACACATGATGCTGATGACTCGTATTCCTACACTCCTTGAACTCTTGCAGAAGCAGTTATTCCCCGCATTAGGCTAATATATTTGATTCTTCTCTATCTTAAGGCCAGTGCTTTCTATTTGCCCTTAGCAAATGTCATTTTGTTGATTTTTATACATTCTCCAGTTTATATTATTTGCATTCTGACTCTGCCCTTCAAAAGTTTACAAACCTTTTAGGATGGTGTCATACACACATTGTGCAAATCACTGAATAAGTAATTTCTTGAAGTAGCGAATGGGACTGGTCCTAGGACAGATTCTTCCTGAAGACCCCAGGAAATCCAAGGAAAATTGGGCATTGATAACTGTACATTGAATTACAGATCAATGAGAAGTAGCATCACAGATGCAGGAAGGATGAGCACGATAATTCAACAGCAGCTATAAAAGACAATAGCTGTAGCAACAACGAGCCACAGAAGCCTTTAATGCTAAATAGCTTTTATTTACCACAGGGAAGCATATGTGAAGAGGGACTCACTGCTTGGGGGTTTGGATTTTTTGGGGGTGGCATACAAAGAAAATTATCTTTTCAGCAACAAAGTGAGGCAAGTTCGGAACAAGAAGAGAATGTGAAACAGTCAAGTCAAGAGGGCAAAATTTAAGTGTTTAGAAAGAAAAAGTCTAGATACTTGAGGTACTAGACAAGGAAAAACTATAAGGTTTACTCATTGCCTAGATGTGAAGTAATACCTTGGATGAAACAACCAGCTCTCTACATGTGCTTTGCCATAAGCTCTTTATTAAAGATACCCAACCTAACTCCAGACAAGTGTTCAGTCATCACAGTACCATTCAGAGATAGCAGCTTGCATGGTACATTATTTAGCCGTGGATTTTTTTCTCACCCATTTGGAGAGTTGTTCAGCTATCTGAATATATTTAGTTACCTAAGTGAGTTACCTCTGCATCATTTTTTATCATGCAGGATAGACTTGCACTGAACAACCCGGCTTTTGCCTGACTAAGAATTACTTGCTTTGAAATGCAGACAAATGCAATTAGTTTTAAATATTCAGAATTCCTGCTAAGTCACTGAAGTAAAAAAAGCAAAAAAAAGAGGCTTAAAATTTCAGTATTACCTTAAGAAGAAAAGAAATGTCATCTGTGACTCCATTCTCTTCATATATTTGTTAACACTAAAAACATCACACACACAGATAAAATTTTGCAGTGATGTTTACCAAGACTGTACTCCAGAGAGCCAAGACACTCACATTCTCCCTGTTCACTTCTAGCAGAATCACTTCTAACTCCTGGCATCTATCAAAAGGAGGAATACAATTGCTTCTTTAACAGGTAAACTTTATAAAAAGGGTTTGAAATGCTGGAAAGCCAAAGTCTATCTGACAGTTTAATTTGATGAGGTAATGAAGGGCAGTAAGAAAGTTTTATACAGATAAATCAGCAGCAAAAGGAAGACAAGGGAGAATGTGGGTCTTTTGCTGACCTGGTGGAAAAGGACACAGAAAAGGTTAAGGTATTCAATGTCTACTTCACCTCTGTCTTTACTGGTAAGACTGGCCATCAACAATTCCAGGCCCCCGAGGTCAGAGGGGAAGTCTGGAGCAAGGAATATTCCTTCTCAGTGAAGGAGGATCAAGTTAGGGAACACTTAAATGAGCTGAAAATACACAAGTCCATGTGTCCATCTAATGGGATGCATCCAGGAGTGTTGACACTACCGATCTATGTCATTGTGAGGCCATTCTGGATTATCTTTGAAAGTCCATGGTGACCAGGGATGGTTCTTGAGGACTGGAAGAAAGCAAATGTCACTCCTGTCTTCAGGAAGGGCAAGAAGGAGGATCTGGGGAACGACAGGTCAGTCGGCCTCACCTCAGTCCCTGAGAAGGTGATGGAACAAATAATCATGGAAGCCTTTTCCATACGTTTGAAGGACAAAGTGATTGCAGGTACTCAGCAGGTACTTAGTAAAGCCTTTGATATCATTTCCCACAGCATTCTCCTGGAGAAACTGGCTGCTCATTGCTTGGCTGGGAGTACTCTCCACTGGGTATAAAACTGGCTCGAGGGCCAGGCCCAGAGAGTGGTGGTGAATGGAGTTAAATCCAGTTGGTGGATGGTCACACGTGGTTGTTCCCCAGGGCTTGGTATTGGGGCCAGTTCTGTTTAATATCTTTATCAATGATCTGGATGAGGGGATTGAGTGCACCCTCAGTAAGTTTGCAGATGACACCAAGTTGGGTGGGAGTGTTGATCTGCTTGAGGGTAGAAAGGCCTTGCAGAGGGATCTGGACAGGCTGGATCAATGGGTCAAGCCAATGGTATGAGGTTCAACAAGGCCAAGTGCTGAGTCCTGCACTTGGGTCACAACAACCCCATGCAGCCAACAATACACCCTCACAGCAAAGAAGGCTAACCGCTTCCTGGACTGCATCAGGCAGAGCATTTCCATGTCAAGGAGGTGATCCTTCCCCTCTGCTCAGCACTGCTGAGACACACCTGAGGTACTGTGTCCAGTGCTGGGCTCCTCAGTACAAGAGAGACATGGACATACCGGATGAAGTCTAGCAAAAGTCCACTCAAATGATTAAGGGCCTGGAGCATCTGTCATGCAAGGAGAGGCTGAGAGAGCTGGGATTGTTCAGCCTGGAGAACAGAATGCTCGGGGGAATGTTACTGATGTTTATAAATACCTGTTGGTGGGAACAAAGAAGGTGGAGCCGGAGTCTTCTCAGTGGTGCCCAGTGACAGGACAAGAGAAACACGCACAAACTGAAACACAGAAAATTCCATTTAAACATAAGAAAAAAAAAATTGCTGAGAGAGTGGTGAGACACTAGAACTGGTTTCCCAGGGAGGTGGTTCCGTCTCCATCCTTGGAGGAGTATTTACTAGTTTCATGGCTTCTGACTCTGGAGATTTCTGGAGTTATCTTTATTTCTTGGGGAATGTTACAAAGCTGATCAACCAAGTTGGTTCTGAAACTGTGAGATGAACAGGAGGAAGCTGCAGTTCTTGTGAGATAAATCAATTTGGGCATTGAAAGCTAGGTCTATTTTGCATGCACCAATTCTTTATTTATGCACTACAACTTTGACTGCCAATTTGAATAGCCAACTACAGTTAAGCATATCTAGCTTTATTCTTTATATGGTTTATTTTTCACAGTTCCTAGGATTAGTAATAGTACCATAGGTGCTAACTCTTAACCTTCTGTTAGAGAAAAAATCTTCAGTATCCTATTTATCATTAATTCTTTGTATATGATTGATGGGTTATCTCAAAGTGCAATGGCTTCATCTTTGATCTCACCGCTGTTAGTGCCAGAAAGGCCTCACAAAATGCAGTAACTTGTACAGTGGATAGGTTGCAAATGATTTCAAACTTCCTCAGCTCCTAAGTGTCTGAAGTATTTTAATTGTCTGAGCAGACACAGTTAGATCTAAAGTTATTCTTGGTTACTATGGGTTAACTCTAATGCAACTTCACTGAAGCCTTTCATTTCTGATGCTGTAACACAACATGAACTATGACCTCTGTACTAGTAAAATCAAATGGTTCATCTGAAAAAACGTTGCCAAGCATTGCGTGGGAAACATTTCAAAATCAATACTCTTTGTAACATTACTGCCACTTAACAAATCATACCCAGGCCTTTACACACACAAAATAGCACCCAATAGGGTAACATACAACTTTTATGGAAGAAAATGTGTAATACAAAGGAACTGCAGAAACAGAACCATTGCTGGTAAGTTTAAATGTAAATATCATTCCATTGTTTTCATTTTTCTACAAACTCTTTCAATGTTATTTGGACTCAAAGACCTGAAACTGCAATGTCTTGATTTAAAAAGTAATTTGATGAAAAAATATTGAATCAAGTACTATTTCTTTAGCCTTGTCTGCTACTTTTGCTGTACAGCACAAATCTAATGGATGTTATTGAGAAACCAGGTAATGGTACAGCATGGCACACTCACAAAGCATATAAATATGTAAGCCTGGGGACTTAGGCTTATATCTGGATGCATAGATCAATAGGATGCATAAAACTGGGAATAAACAGATGTAAGGTTTAGGGAAGGAGCATATTCTTTTTAGTCTTGCTGGCATAGTGACTAAGCTTAAAGCTGCATGCCAGTTTTATAACTGTGCTGGATATACCCTCTAGTGTATACACAGTATATGCTAACTGTACTTAGCAGTGTTTGAAATGGTCTAGATTGTGGCAGATCAGAGAACTGGGCAACACAGCTTGGAAACAGCAAATGGGTCGCTGCATATTTCCAGCTCCCCCTCTGGAGGATTCCCATCCGCCTGGCTGGCTGCCCCGCCGCTGCCCGCCCAGCAGCGAAAGAGCCAGGAGGGATATTGCAAAAGGTGAAGAGAGCTCCAACCTCTGCTCCCATGAGCCTATCCTTAAAGAAAAAAAGAGGGCAGAGGAGAAATAGAAAGCATCTATCAAAACAGCTTTCAAAGCAGCACCCAGCAAAGGGGGATGGGGACCCCAGAGAAGGAAGCAGGAGGAGCAGCCGAGGCCACAACTGATGCAGGGGCTGAAGGACTGAGTGAAGGGAGCAGACTGAGTTGAGGCATTGGGAAAGATGCAGTTGCGTGCTGGTAAGATAAGTAAATGCAGTGATGCTGATGGATCCTTACAGACATTTTTCAGGCTACTTTATACACTGAGATAGATAGAATCATAGAATCTTCATGGTTGGAAAGGACCTTTGAGATCATCGAGTCCAACCATACACACACACAAAAAGAAAACCCCTACAGTCTCTGTCACTAGAGCATGCCCTGAAGTGCCAAATCTACACGTTTCTTAAATACCTCTAGGGATGGTGACTCAACCACCTCCCTGGGCAGGCTGTTCCAGTGCCTGACCACTCTTTCAGTAAAGTAATTCTTCCTAATACCTAATCTAAACCTCCCCTGCCACAACCTCAGACCATTTCCTCTGGTCCTGTCATTATTCACCTGGGAGAAGAGGCCAACACCCACCTCTCTACACCCTCCTTTCAGGTAGCTGTGGAGGGCAATGAGGTCTCCCCTCAGCCTCCTCTTCTCCAAACTAAACATGCCCAGTTCCCTCAGCCTCTCCTCATGTGACTTGGTCTCCAGAGCCCTCACCAGCTTGGTAGCTCTCCTCTGGACACGCTCCAGCACTTCAATGTCCCTCTTGTACAGAGGGGCCCAGAACTGAACACAGCACTCGAGGTGAGGCCTCACCAGTGCCGAGTACGGAGACACCATCACTTCCCTACTCCTGCTGGCCACGCTATTCCTGATACAAGCCAGAATGCTGTTGGCCTCCTTGGCCACCTGGGCACACTGCTGGCTCACGTTAAGCTGGTTGTCCACCAGCACCCCCAGGTCCTTTTCTGCTGGGCCGCTTTCTAGCCACTCTTCCCCAAGCCTGTAGTGTTGCTTGGGGTTGTTGTGACTGAAATGCAGGACCCGGCAATCAATCTGATTTTCTGTCTTAGTGATTTGTATTGATGTTATATATTACATCAGGACTGTTATTTATGACTCAGTCATCATAGCCATGGTTAAATACTAGTAGTCCTCAATATATTATGCAAGAAGGGAATCAGGGGCTTACTGTCCAGGTATCGCAATAATAATATGATGGGTTGAAATACGCCTGGAGTTAGTGAAATTACATGTCTGTCAAGAAGTAGGAAGTCTGTCTCTGCATTCAGAATATAGAGGGCCATTGTTTTGTACTAGTAAATGAGGCAGCATGATATGCAGCCTCTCAGTAGGTTGAGACAAATCCCTAAATGCGTAACTCAACTACAGCTCCTAATAGATCCCCAAATGCTTAGGACTTTGGAAGACGCTGGATGTTTTTATATTTCTGTTGCCACAAGGTGTTAGAATTTATAAAATTCTTAGCATAATGAAAGAAAAGTTAGTTTGAGAGATGAACTTCACTCAAACCATTCTGATAACTCAGGAGACTACCCAAGTATTTTGTTATCTGCTATCTGAAGCCTTGCACTGACAGGCTGCACTTAGTTTCTTTTTACTAACGTTTCTGTAGGTGGCACACAGTATAAATAAAGTTAGCATCAATTAACCCGCTTTAGAATTTATCTTGAGACTTTCCATATTGTTCCAAAATCGCCTGAATACACATTACATATATGCTAGGTAAAGATGTAGTGCAATACATAATTTAAATATTTCATAAAGTACATGTAAGCTGATGTTTAATTTAGTTTCTACTTGTCACACAGAGTAAAAATGCATTTATTTTATTTAGATATATTCTCTGTTAACCAGGTAAGTCAGCTGAAATTGGTCATTTATTTTTAAAGTAAATCCAGTGCTCCTTATGTCCCTGTTTATTCTTTATTTATACATACAGATATAATTATGCATATGTGTGTGGATGTGAAACTGTAACTGCACTCTCCTGTGATCGTGAGCTTTAAATTCTGCCATCTATATTTTGCTTCTGTGATGTCACTTCAGGGACATTTTATGCTTTCAGTAAACATTGCCTTGAGGTTTTTGAAAATATACTGCTTCTTTAAACCAAGATAGAACAGATGGAAACTTCATTGCTTAAACAAATGGCTACAATTTTCTTCAGGGCACAAAATAGTATCATGAACTTGACTGAGAGCTTAGGAAGCTTCCAGAAGCTTTTAATCTTTCTGTGCTGGCAAGAGGATTGAATTCACAAATTTTGTTCAAGAAATGTTTTACAATAAGCCCTTTGTCCCTTTCCTTTTTCTTTTTCTTTTCTTTTTTTTTTTTTTTTTAAACTTTTTTCCCTGCTTTGAAGCAAAGCACTGGCATTCCTGATTTCAGTGACCTTCTGGATTAAATTGTTATGAGAGAGATTTTGCATGACAATACATTTTCTTGTTAGCTGTTGAAATTTCAGTGCAGGCAAAACAACGCAGCCTATTTCAACAGACTTCACGTTACTCAGTTACCAACTCTTGCAATTTAATTTGATGAAAAAGTGCTGTGAAAGAGTCTGTTATATGAACTGCCAAACAAATGTTGCATTTTTGTAGCATTTTTCATCCTTGAAAGGATGCATAGAACTAATTCTTGGCTATCAAACCAGGCAGAAGCAGGACTATCATTTTCCCATAATGTACATTAATGTAAATCGCAGCACTTCCTCTGCGTCAGGTTCTTTATTGATCTCGGTTCAGAACATGCTTGTATCTTTGTGTGAGAGAGAGAGAATAATCCTAGTGCTTTTACAGCTGTTTTAATTTAAACTCCACCGATAAAACACATCTATAATAAGGTCTGTTGGAAGAGTTCCCAGCCCCGACAGTTATCTATAAATTAACGGGAGTCCTATACTTGTGCTTGTTTGGAAAAGTATGTACAATAGCCTAAAGCAGATAACAGAAGTCACATCTGCTGGAGGATGCTTGCAAAATGTATAGACAAAAGTGAGCCTTTGTTAGGAGTCTCTTATTCTGGCAACACACTCGTGGTGATACTAATACAGGCAAGAACAAGGTGTGAAGTTTAGTTAGAAAAATAAGCCTTTCTGGGAAGCAACCTTAATGAGCCTTAATTAGCTATGGCCCAGTCTCTAAGTTGCTCTTTCTAGCACTATACATATTAACTCGATTTTGGCAAAGGTCCAGCCTTGCATTCCTTGCACCCACAAAACGTCCACTAAAGGTCTCCACAGTTCACATTGTCTTGGCATTGCTTCAGCACCCGCAAGTAACTTGGACGTAGATGAGTCCTTAGCATCATTCATATATAGCAGATTGCCCTGGTGAGACCACACCTTACACACCAAATGTTTTTTTCCTCCATTAATGAGTTTTGAAGGTGGGGAGGGCAACAGGGCAGCTAGATATACCACCGGTGCTTGGATCCTGCTCGCTTCTTAGAATTGACAAAGCCAAGACAACCATGCAGTGCCTCAGCTGTGCTTATAAACCAGGATCTCACTGCAAAGCAAAATCAGAGCAAGAGGACTCTGCCTATAAGCTTTCACACATCTGGACAGAAGACAAAAGGAAGGCACAAAGGAAAAAGGGAGTACAGATTAACAGTGGGACAGTGTGGGTGTCCGTAGTGGGGAGTAGTCATAACATGGTTGCAAAGTCAAAGGCGTGGTCTTTTTAAGCATCTCTACAGGGTCTGGAGGAGGGACTGGAAGAAAGATAATGAGGTAGATTTGTTTAAAGGGAGCTACTTACAAGCGTGAAAGGCAAAATGGAGGAAAAGATAAGTAAGCTTGCTTGGAAATGTAACCAATGGATAAGGGAGGCTGGTAGCACAAACTGACCGGCAATGAGAATTTGACATCCCAGCACCCGTAGGATTAGGGAAAGTACAGTCTGTGAAAGACTGTGAATGTGAGGATAAGTCACTTATATTTAATGCAGTACTTGTAAGCCATTGGAAGGGCTATATAGACAAATATCAGGATACCATTGCAACAGCATTCTGCATGGATAGCAGGAGGACAAGCTCAATTTATTCCGGGCAAAAGAAAAGGATATTGCAAGAACTGAGTCATAAAATCATGTTAGTCTAGATGAATTTTAGCTGTGAAGATGAATTTTTTTCCAGAATAAAGCTTCAGGAAATAACTGAGCATGAACATGGAAGATCTGCAGATAAGTCAGAGTTTGTGACAGCACCGCAGCTGTGAGTCCAGGTGACAGGCAGGTTAATGATTTCCACACTGACCAAAAAGACAGTAGGAGAAAGCTGTGTTGGATAAAGAAAAAATAATGTGAGTTTAGCCATTTTAGGCTTTGACTACTCTTCCAGTCAGAGCAGAGAAGGGGTCTGAGATTTTTAATTCAGTAGATTTGTGCTTATTTATACTAGGTGATTATCTGGCTCATTAAGATATAAATTGGATAGTGTTAAATCTTTCCTTTGAAGTGCCCACAGGTAAAACAGCTGTTCAATTGAACTAAACCACATGAAAATATACTAATACACACACACACATATGTGTATGTATGCATATATAATGATTGATATATATTCTTCAATGAAAACTGTGCTATGCATAGCATCTTCAAAGGTATCTCTGAGCATTTCTTTAAAATGCCCCACAGTAAAAATTTTCATTAACAGTTACATTGACTCTAGTTTTTCTTGAACTCGAGGAGGACCTGTTTCCAATCCTGGTTTGTCTAATGGCTTATTGGATAATCCGGAGTACAATAATTCTCTCCTTTCTGCCTCGATTTCCCTTACTCTGCATAAAGACCATAATA
This sequence comes from Fratercula arctica, assembly GCA_947846985.1. NCBI lineage: Eukaryota > Metazoa > Chordata > Aves > Charadriiformes > Alcidae > Fratercula > Fratercula arctica. Next base: position 16,476,969 of record CANTUZ010000001.1, on the reverse strand, counting down.
TCACTGGTTTCACTTGTAGAACATTTTGAGAATAGATAAAAAGCACTGTGTAAGATCTAGACTCATCATTAGCAGCTGTTCCCACACATTGCAACTGTATTTGCACAATCAGGGGAATGTCATAGAAGAATCATTTGTTTCTCATCTATTTAAAAATATCAAAGTACAGTACAGAAAGGAGAGTTTATATTCAAGTTTTGCCACAAAAAAAATAAGAGAACTCTTACTCTAGCTCATGTACATTTCCCTGAAATGTAGCCAGTCCTCATACTAAACTATCTGGTTTACCAAAGCCAAGTCTCAGTCATTCAAAAAATCTTCAGTAGTCAAATGTTCTCATGAAAGAACTTCACTTACATCCTGAAATGGTGTCATTTTCTCTTTCTCATCTATCAGAACTTCCCATCACCTCAAGAGAAGACTCTTCATTGCCTGTGTGAACAATTTCAAGTCAAATAGGCATTTTGGGTTGTCTAGGTTGTATGATTGAGGCCTTATGGGATAAACATTTATCCCTCCAAAATCTAAACGAACGAATTGCTTTTAAGAGAGGCTGCTTGAAATGGCATGCCAAATAGCATATAATAGTGGGTGATGTATTCATTCTCTTTCAGTCTGCTGTCTGCATGAGAGAGCACTGGAAATGGAACCAGAAAAGTTGTGTGCGTAGGTGATGATGACAGAAGGGATAGAAAGGTGGCAAAAAACCCTCCCATTTTTTCATGTTTTTAATTTAAATAACAATTCAAATTACAGCTTTAGGGAATAGTGACAATTCATTATACTGCCAATAATTTGTGAAAAATACTAAATGTGTCTCAGAGAGAAATATGGTGTTTATCCAAGGTGAAGGAACTCAATGAAAGGACAAATAGGGAGGGTTGGTTTGCCCATCATCAAAAAAAAAAGTCAGAGTTTTCATACTCCTCAAACAAGACATTTCAAGAACAAACAAAAAAGCAAAAGAGACTTCAATTTCCGTGCAGAGGGTAAAGAAAGTAATATCGTCAAATCCCAAAACTAGGTCCTCTGATTACACGAAATAAGAAGTAATTTTCATTACATTTGTACAAAAGCTTGTCAATACCAGTTATACGTCCTTCAGAGACTAGCTAGTGTTCCCACATACTACCTGACACGTGTGGATGTATCAGCTCACTCAACACTGGCACAAAGTCTTCTTCACAATGCAAACATCCTCATTACTCCCCAAATCCATTCTCCTGCAGAAACATGACAAAAAACCTGAATTTTTATTCCTTAAGAAAGGATTAGTCAGGAAAGCCAAAAGCCCACTACATCTCTACAGCATGGAAATGTACTCACAGCTTTATCTTGCTATCTGTCACCATAGGTAACACCTACAAACACTTTCTGTCTGAAAGCAACAGCAACAGTGATCCCCAGGGCATTTTTGACTGTTCTCTTTGTATTAAGTCAAATGTGTGTTGTTGCGAGAATTTGTTTAGAAAGAGAGGCCAATGGTGCTTACTCTGTGACTGTCAACTGGGATAAGAATTCCTTCATTCTATACGAAATGACACAGAAAAGCACAGGAAAGACATGGGCCTGTTGGAACAGGTACAGAGGAGGGCCACAAAAATGATCAGAGGGATGGAACACCTTTCCTATGAGGACAGGCTGAGAGACTTGGGGTCGTTCAGCCTGGAGAAGGCTCCAGGGAGACCTTATAGTGGCCTTTCAGTACTTAAAGGGGGCCTACAGGAAAGATGGGGACAAACCTTTTAGCAGGGCCTGTTGCGATAGGACAAGAGGTTATGGCTTTAAACTAAAAGAGGGAAGATTTAGACTAGATATGAGGAAGAAATTTTTTATAATGAGGGTGGTGAAACACTGGCACAGGTTGCCCAGAGAGGTGGCTGATGCACAAGCCTGGAAACATTCAAGGTCAGGTTGGACGGGGCTCTGAGCAACCTGATCTAGTTGAAGATGTCCCTGGTCATTGCAGAGGCATTGGACTAGATGACCTTTAAAGGTCCCTTCCAACCCAAACTATTCTGTGATTCTATGAATTGCAAAAGACTAATTTTGGCTCCTTCTTCTCTTCCACCTTGGCATACAAGATGCTGGAAGCACAATGACTTCCTTCAATGGAGCAAAGAATAGAGGCAAGTTTGGGACCTCTCTTTAGGACAACGGTCACTTTTTTGGGAGTCAGAGGGTGGGTAGGAATCTTCCAGTGTTTGACTTATTATTAAGTATCAACCAATGTTTTTTCTTTATAGGATTAGAAATTGCAAATATAATGCTTTTCATTTTCTGTTGCATTTGTAATAATCCCCTGCATCGTTCATCATCCAGCACAGGACTCAAGTTCATCAAAGAAGGAAGTAAATAATAACAATTAATCTGTCCAGTGTTACTTAATAATAACATGAACTACTCCACAGAGCCAGGAGTGATTGCCTCTAAGTGTATTATACAGCAGCCGAGGAAAACTGATTTACAAACCCAGCTGTCAGGCTGCAATCTAACGGTGACTGCATCATGTTGTGGAAAGCTGTAGTAATTTTGGAAATGACCCCACTGAATATTCTGGAAGAGAGCCTGCTGTTATCAGTAGCTACATCTACACTCCTCTCTTTAGGGCACCCTCAAGAGCTGCCCCCTAACCCTAACCTCTTCATTTCTGCTTCACACATGCACTCCAAATGAAACGTCCTTGGGGATGTCACCTCTTCTGCAAGATTTTGCCTGCTACCGTTTTGCTGCACAGGAACTGTATCTGCCACAGACTCTCTGATAACTATCACTTTCTTTGATTCAGATCTATAGAAAAGGGCATGTTTTGGCATCCCATCTAACATGGCATGACAACACACACCCTGGACTGGTCCAGGTTGCTCAAAACAGTTTTAGATCCTTGAAGTGCAGTAGAAATGCCACACTGTCCCTGGTCTGTGATAGGAGGAAGCTCTTTCTCTAGAGCAACACTGTCACTCAAGCAGAGGGTGGATAGTGTCGCTCAGAAATTAGCCATGCTACATTCTTAGACAGCATGACTTTACCATTGGATGCTCCCCCATCTGCCTTTGCCTGCCCCTCTCACTGATTTTATCTCCCATCCTTCCTTCCAGGCCCTCTTCTGCCTGCAACTCCCTTTGTGGACAATAGTCTGAAGCTGCAGTCACCTCTGTGCTAGGTGACAATTTGGGTTCTTTGGCCAGCTGGCTGTCCTTGCATATTCCTGGCTGCTGTCACTGGTGGTAGCTCTTCTTTGACATCACAGTCACTTTGCCTTGGCACCTTCTTCAATTCACCTTAAACTGGCTGGGGATTGTCCTATCTGGGGTGTCCCTGTGTCCCTGGCAAGGCAGTGCACGCAGGGCAAGATGTGCAGCTACATAAGCATGATCACCCACATTTTCATTACTATCTTTTGGCACTATTTTTGGAGAGAGCCTCTAAGTCTGCCAGGGAAATGGCAGGTGTTTGTGTGTCTGCCCAGACAGAGCCTTCCTGGCCAGAACACTCTGAGCACTTAGATATGCCTTCCGGAGGTCAGTGGGGGATAGAGCTAACTGTCCTCTTGTTGTCATATGTATACAGAGACATGCTCTCCTGTGCACCTTGTCTACTGGCAAGGATCAAGGTGTGATAGATGAGCCTGGGCTAGAAAAGGTCTTGTGGGTCCATCAGCCTCAGGAGAGAGGAACCACTTCAGTCTCCTCAAACAGCATCTTTTGGCTGGCCTAGGTCACCCATGCTTCTGTCTGACCCACCTTTCATAGTCAGTAGTGTCCTGGCAGCTCATGGCTTGGCCTCCTGGTAAGAAGAGTCACGTATAGTTACTGACTTAACTGTACTCTCCCTGTAGAGTCTCCAGGAAATGAGTGTTCAAATAGGATTGGCTGGCCCAAACGGGCATTTCAGCACTTTTTTACAGTAAGATTGTAATCTTGTAGACTCCTCAAGGTGCAAATCGGTGCATCATTTTTACAGTCATGGATGTGCAGGCTACAACCAACACATCATCCTTCCAGAGTGATCGGGTCTTCAGTGACAGAGCTGGCATCTTTCCTGGCTGCTGGGAGTCAGTATATGACCATACATGAATGGTGCAAAACCTGAAGCTTCTGAAGAGGCACAAAATACAATTTGGCATCATGTCCTGGTTAGGTGGACCGCAAAATCCATGAGCATCTGTCTGGGAGCTCCTTGTCAGAAAGCCAGGCCAAGCAGACTCAGGGTGAACACGACAGCTGAGCATCTGAACAGAAGTTCGGAGGGTACTCCTGTGGCTAACCAGCATGAACAGTTGGCAAACTTGAGGTTGTTCCTACAAAATAATGTGAATGCTTTCCTTTTGAAGGTGGTATTACAAAAAACTAATGAAGGACTACAGTGCCATTTTTAGTGACTAAAAATAGGTAAGCATACATCTCAGCTCATGGAGATGGAATATAGAGAAAGACAATGTAGTCATTGCGTTGTGACTCATCTCTGGTAATAAGGAAAAGAATAATATACTTTTCAGACAATCCATCCTAATTGCTGCTATTCTCAAACAAAAGCAAACTTTCTTAGGTTTAATTCAAGAAGGAGGAAGTTTCTTGCTTTTCGCTGCATCATCAGGAAAAGAGGTTTTTTGAGGTCTATCAGCCTGAATGGAAAATATGATATCTTTCACTGTGGTTATATTTTGCAAAGGTCTTATTGTCTATTTCACCTAACCACCCTTTTGGTTCTTCCTTCATTTTTTCTTGTTAATGGTGCCTTTTGCTCCAGTTCAAACCCATTTTTTCTACACTGGAATATCTGTCTGTGCTGAAGTCCATGCTGCCTAAGACAGCAGCGTATGGTATATCGGCAGGAAGTCAGAAGATCTCATTTGCATTCCTACTTCTGCCAATAAGTATGTGACCCAAAACACCAGATCCCAAATCCTCTCCTACATTGAGACTTTAATGGAAAGTTTACAATGTTAGAGAGAGTCTTTTTCCTTTCTCTAGTATTTGCAAGTATGTTGCATGCAACTACCATAATACAGTTTGAAATAAGGTTAAAGGTTGCCTGCCCTCAGCATCCTCCTTTTTTCCATGCCAATCAAGAGACATCGTATACATTCAAATCCCCCAGTTTTCTATATATAATTTCTTTTATCAGAATTTAAGTTGTATATGCCTATTGACATTACCTATCTCTTATCAATTATTCCCTCATGTGGGGATCTGTTAATGTTATGAATAGTTGACGGAAAGGTTTTTTACATAATGCACACAAAATAAAGAGTTTGCTGGCTGAGGATCCCTTTTGCATACAAATATGTGAATAATTGGGTCTCATAAATGTAACTGCTCATTCAAGTGAGCCACCCTGTTGCAGAGCAGACGAGATGCTTTGCAGTACTTGTCTGTCTGGGAAGTCTGCAAACCAAGCAGCAATACTGGAGTATTCCTGTCATTACGTACTGTATTTGGGGCCACGCTGTCTGCTGCTGAACAAATTAATGCTTCCTGTAGATGTGGCACTGAATTGTGGGTGCTGTGGTGAAAGTTCCCGGCCTTGTCATTCCCATCGTGCACACACATCCAATAATGAACAATAACTGCTATGAATTTTTGTATTCTGGGCTTGTTATCTCCGTATAGATGAGAGAGCTTGTCAAATTTCAAAGAAAAAAAAAAATACAGCTGTTTGTTACACTTGCTGCAAGGTATAACAGCATGTCTTGTGAGCAGGTAGGATAAACCAGAAAGCTGGAATGGCAGGCCAGGAAACTAGTATAATTTAGTCATTATTTCTGATCAGTGTCGCTCTGTGCCCACCGGATCAAGTCCTCCCAGAGTCATCTCCGATTGCTAACACAGACCCACCCTGTGCTGTATCCCTGCTATCCTAAGCAAGCAAAAATGGGCTAATCCTGCCAATACTGGTGTCTCAGGTTTATTAGCTCCTCTTCGGCAGCCATAAGACTCTGACTTCAAAAGATTTGGCTTCAGTCTCGCCTAATAGCTCAAAACATCGGGCATATACCTGCTTTGAATCAAAATAGGTGATATGAGAGATTTAAACTGTAGTAGAAAACTGCCATTTACATGCTTGCTTTTTTCTCCTTTCAAAATGTCTTTAGATGTATTTATTTTTTTTATCACTAGGTAAATCTCTAAAATTTTAGACTCGATCCCTTTGAGGCTTTAATTTTCAATAAGTGATTTATTTACAGAAGATTTGGCAAAAAATAGCAAAGGCCTTTTATATACAGCTTCATCTCATTGCATGAAATGTCAGCTTTAATAAAGCAAGTCTGGTGAAAGATTAGATGAGAAAACCTTGAGTGTTGAGGTGAACTCCCATGAGTGTAGAAAACATACAAAATTTTGGCTTCTAGTCAAGGTTACTGAGAGGAGACTATGTCCTCTAACAAGAACATATTGGGTAGAGTAATATTTCTATACCTCTCAGTTTCTTGTATGTACTAGCGTACAATCAGTAACTTATATATTGCTAATTTATATCTTTTACTTTATATATAAAGGCATAAAGTAAACTAGAGATTTTGATTATATTAAATAACTTTGATTCTGCTCTTTGTGCATGCTTTTTAAAAAAAAAAAAAAAAAAAAATCAGACCTATACTTTTTCTACCTGGCAAGATGTGTTACTCATGGGACACTTCAGGTTTATTTATGTGATGGATATCTTGTGTGAAAATTTCTCTCATAAACCCAATCTGTACATTTTATTGCTCAACCAGGAAGGAGAAAACTCAGAATGACCTTTGAGTATCATATCTTCTTTTAAAGTCAGATTGATGGCTTCTCTTCTTTTCACTCTCCTGTGCCTTTTTCTCAGTAATGCATAAAAACCTGGAATAAAATCTCTAGTGTGTAATGCATAGCTAATTTTATTTTTTTTCACTCCAAACCCTAGCAATTCAAAGCCAAGTAAACACCAGCAGATTGCATTCACTTACACTATGCATGTTGATGCTAATTGCTGTTCCCTAAGCATTTTATATTGTTTGCACAAAATAGCATTGCTCTGCCTTCAAACAGTCAGTTCAATGACAGCTGGAATGAGTTTATCTCATACTGCTTAGTGTCAGGTGCATTCTTACAGCTTTCCTGTCTCCTTTTGAGGGCTAATTAAGGCATTCTTCTCTCTTGTTTAATATTTACATTTAAACAGCTGCATCTCATTTGGATATAATGCAAAGATGGCACCTGGCTTTCTTTCCATGAGTTAATTCTGGGAGATTTTTTTTCCTTCCCCTCCCTTCACTAAAGATCCAAAGTGGTTATTTTTGTGCTTATGTAGGGAAATGAACCGAAGCGCCTGTAAATGGAAAAAGCTGCTATTCATTCACAAACAGGGTGCATCTTCCCAGGATCCTTCACAACTAGCCCCCTTAGGATACCCGGGATGAGAGCAGAATGCAAAGCAGAGTCCTTGAGGCTTTCATGAGGCTGCTGCCTTTGGCAGGCCCTGGTCTCTTCAGGGGCTTGTTCATTGTTCTAGACCTTTTTGAGTTTTGGGTTTTGTTTCCCTACACTTGCCCTACCACACCCCCCTTTTGAACAAAGAGCATACAGGAAAAAGAAAAAAAAAAAAACAAACAAAAAACAAAGCCCAAACATTTTGGCACTAGGAGTGCACAGTAAATGTACATATAGCAATTCATAGAATCATAGAATGGTTTGGATTGGAAGGGACCTTAATGGTCACCTAGTTCTAACCTCCCTTCCACTAGACCAGGTTGCTCAAAGCTCCATCCAACCTCTTCAAACTTCCATGGATGGGGCATCCACAACTTCTCTGGGCAACCTGTTCCAGTGTCTCACCACCCTCAGAATAAAGAATTTCTTCCTAATATCTAATCTAAATCTACCCTCTTTCAGTTTGAAATTCCAGAAAACCTCTTACATGTTAGCAGGAAGTTAGTAGAGGTGCAGCCCACTCTGCCTTCAGAGGTCCAGAATCCCAAGTTCTCCAAGGAGCGCATCTATGTACAGAGACATGGTCAGGGCTGCAGCACAGCCTTAAGGCACTAAGCATTTCGGCAGATTAAGCAGCACCGTTCACAACAATCTTGGTGCAAGGTAAAAGCCCGTCAGATGTACCACATTTTGTGGTTCCTTCCACATTTGCAGATCTCCATCTTCAACTTCAACTTGTTAAAATTATGAAAAACAACGAAATAATTTTCCCAAGAAGCTTTGGAAGATCCAAGGGCAAAGATCTAGCTCCAGACATCTCTGTGTGACAAATATAATCATCTTTGTTCCATTTTTTTTGATATTTGTCAGTAAAGAACTACTAGGGACAGTAGTATTAACCCTGTGCTTTAAAGCAATAGTGCACTAGGCTGTAATAATCCAGATAGTCAATAACAATGGTATAAATGCATATGAGAGAATTAAATGAAATAGGAAAAATACACTGTGACCATAAGTTTAAAGGACATATGTTTATTGATACAAGTTAATGATGTCATTTTCTTGCTTTTGTGCAATTGATTTTCATTTCTTAACAGGGAGGGGAAAAGAAAAGCCTTTATTTCTCAGGAGACATTATAAAGGGAAGCAAAGGGACCCAGGAGGCATGTCCCATCTGTCCTGCCAGGGGCCGGCAGGGCCGCAGTGCTGCTGCTGCAGCCTTCCCCACTCGAGGAGCCCGTGTAGCTGAGGGCAGCAGCAGAGCGTGGCTCTGGCTGCGAACCGCTGGAGGGCAACGGGGAACACGCTTTGCCGCGGAGCTTCACAGGCACTTGATGACAACAGAGGAGGTTTGGGGGCTTGGTGCTGCTCCTGGGGATTGCTTCTGTCCCTGCCAGGAAGGGATCAGCCTGCAGCTTGGTCCCCCTCCGTGCTGTCCCAGGCCTACCTCTGCCCTTTCCCCTTGCCCTGGAGGAACCAGAATTGAAGCCCCCTTTCCATCATTCTCCCTTTCCCACATTTCTCATCCTGATCCTCCCTCCTGCTTTGTTGACCCTAATTCTCCTGCCATACAATGGCCCTTTGGAAAACCTCTTTTCCCAGCCTACCACCTTCCACTCGATGGCTTTACTTTGGCAGTCCAAGTCCAGACTTCCCTTTCTTTCTTCATTCCTCTGCCAACCTACAGGCTGCTTGTGCTGATATGCACTTCCCAGCCACACCTCATTCCCTTCTTCATTGCTTGCCAGTGACTCTTTGCACAGGGACTCGGGCAGGACTGGGTCTCTAACAACAAAAACTGGAGCTACAAAAAGAAGTCCTGCCTAAATAACTCTCAGTATAGCATTCTACACAGGACAGAAATTTTCTTGATTGTGTTAAGAGAAGACTTAATTGTGAAGCTATAGCAAGTCTCAGCGTGTGGAAATTGCATTTTTTCCCAAAAGGCTTGTAACTGGGCAGGTTTTCAAAACTGACAAATGGCACATCTGGTTTGGAGGCCAGACCCCTCCAATCCAAATTACAAGACTATGTATGAAATTATGGGACACTAGAGCCTCTAAAGGGGAAGAGCACCAAGGGAGCATTTATCTGACTACATATGAATGTCTTTATCTGAGCTTTCAGTCACTGAACATTGAAAGTACTGTAGAGAGAAATAGATAGGCACTTCTAAGACAGGCTACTAAAATAGTCCAGGTGCTCATTACAAAGGTGTCCTAGGAGGATTATCTCACATAAAAACCTCTAGAGTATAGATACCTAAAATTAGGTGAAATTGATATCAACATTCAACCTGAATAACCTCCTTTCCAACCTCCTACTCAAAAACACCCAATAGATATTTACTGCACCATTCTATGCAGAGCAATGGGAACCATGAATACAAAACATTACCCAAACATTGTATAAGGAAAGTGCCAGGTCATCCTAAAATACAAGCTGTTTCTTACTACACAGAATTTTATTATTCATCCTTTCTCCTGAAAAACATCACCCTTTTATGTTGCAGCGGAAGTACGCTGTCTCTGAGGAACAGGACTGCACTGAAGACAGTCTGTTGGTTCTCATAACACATTCTGCATACTCAAGTTTGCTGCTTCCTCAAATATATTAATGATATAACCACAGGGGAACAATCTACATTTTCATTTTATAAAAACTTTTAAACAGCTTATCCTTGCACAAAGGCTTGTGACCAACTTAGACAGTACTGCGAAGTTTAGAACAAGGAGTTGGTGTCATTGTCAGCTTTTATCATGAGAAAAAATAAAGAATAGATGAGGTGGTTGTCATTTTTTTATGGTTTTAATGAATTTTTTTTCCACTGGAAGAGTCAGCTCCTTCAGAACCTAAACTTGCCTCAGGAACATATTGATTTTAACAAACAAGTATCAAAAGGCAGTCTTTAAATCTCTCAGTTTAATTCAAGTGATGTTAAAGTGCTTCATGGAGAGTAACTGAATAATTTCATCGAATTGGAGCAATTGCATTCAATAAATATTTCTCTGAGAATGTAAAAGCATTTTACTTGGGTTTGTAAATTTTGTTCCATTTCAACTTCTGAATTACAGTTTTTATACTGTGGCTGTGCTTTACATTTTCCTCTATCCAGGTTGGCTAACATCTTTCACTATAAGTCCCTCTTTTTATTATCAATAATCGATCTTGACCTGTTCTCTCTTTCAGAAACAGTTCATTCTGCATCAAGGCTGAAACTCAGGGAAACAGTACATGATTTGATCCATGTTAAAAAATCATAGGGACATTTTCTTTGAGCAGCAGTAAAGTTATTCTGTGGGGCAAGAGCTTACATCACGATGAAAATTTAGACAAAAAGAACTTTTGAAAATTGTTTCATACACACTAAAAGACATATTTATGAATCTATTTCAGATCCTGATGCTGTATGAACCCTATATCCTCTCCCCACACAGCAAAGTTCATTCCTCTCACCAGCCATAGGGCACAAGGGATGTCAGTGCCATAACCACAGAGCAGCTGTGCATATTCAGTACCAGAAAGGGCTGGGCTCTGTCCTTGAGAGGTATCTTGTTCTCTCTGTGACTGTCTTTGAAGCACCTGGGTTTTACAGAGGGAGAAGCAGCTTTTTTTTTTTTTTAAATACAGAACAGCAAAAGCAAGATGGGGAAAAAGGAAACAACACTCTTCAAGAGTGAAGAGAAACAGTGACTTGGAATTGGGTAGGAAAGAAAGTACTATTAGGAGTTATAGGGGAGGAAAGGGGGCAGACAGGGAGGAAGAGTAAATATGGGCCATGCAAACTGGGACTAAAACCAGTAGAGTGATTCTATAGCTAGCAGCTGATGAAGGTAACACGATATATGTGTGGTAGTGGGGAGATAGGGCTAAAATCTCTGGCAGTTCATCCTTTCTGATAAAATACATGGGCAAATGGTCAGAGAGCACCAAAGAGGATAATTAAAGCCTCAGGAGAAATAAGGGAGCAGATGAAGAGGGTATGGTGGAGGAAGAAAATTGTAGGGCTGGGGCTGTGTGAAGGGAAGAAGATACTAAGGTCAGTGATAACACTGACAGAGCACCCTGAGAGGAAAATGAAGGTTGCTTGAGCTAGGATACCTATGCCAGAAGACTTGTGCTAGGATTATGAGTTTCTGTGGTGTTATATCATGGTGGCCTGTAAGGATGATAGGTTGTGTGGAGGCAAGTCCCTTACCTGAAGTCATAACTGAGTTCTGGTTGTCCTGCAGCAAAAATAACACAACAGAGAAAAGGTGGTTCCAGAGAAAATTACTTTCAGGAACTGAGAAAAAATGAAAAATAAATGTGACTGTTTATTTCACTGTAAGATAAAGAGAAGATAAATAAGAAAGTGCAAAATAGAGACATGCAAACTAATGAGGAGCAGTCAGGTGGTAAATTGAACACTCCTGTGTACTTTCTCCATTACTTTATTGTAACAGGGGGACATCTGGGAAAACAGAAAGGCAGCAGATGTAAAACCAGTAAAAGGAAATGTGTTTTTCTTGCTTGGCCTATAGAACATCTTCTCATGAGGCAGCAACACAGCCAGGAGCTCAGCATGACTCAAAAAGGGATTGAACATTTGCATGGATGTGGCCATGCAAAGTTACGGGCTTATAAACTGTGAACAAATCTAAAAATTTGGAAGGGATGGAAGCCCCTGGCCTCAGGATATTTACTAGATTTAAATGAAATAATGAGAAAGAAGCTTCTTCTTTAGGAATAGCTTGTGAGATTTACAGCCTCCTATAACTCAAGGAATTAACATTAAATTACTCTTCTCTCTTTTTGGTGGCTGCCTATATTTATTGTCAATAATTATACATTCTTTTTGCAGGCAGTCCCTCATATGCACGTTTCTGGTTATGTTTGGACAATTTTCATAATGTGCTGGTCACTGACCAACAACTCTTGTCTAGATGGATGTCTACAGCATCTAATGACCCCTGGTGACTCCTGATACAGATGGGCCTTAAACACACCATTCAAATCTGGCTTGTACCCAAAGTTAGAACTGCTGTTGTTACCACTCTGGAATAGGTGTTAATCATGCTTCAGTTCAAAATCTGATCTCTCTCTCTCACTTAAACTAGGACTGGAGACCTCATGCTGGGCGCAGACTGTTACACAGCCATCTACTGCAGTGGGTGCCTCTGCCTTACTCTGGGGGAAGCTTAACACTGATGCAGACAGCACGCTGGTCTGGCAGGCTCCATGTTGGTATCCATATGGCAACATACAGCCAAATTCACAGTAGGAATTGATATTTGAGGACTACCACAGGAAAACATTATTGTAGATAGCCCAGTCTTTTCAAGCATGAACTTTCAGGGACTCAGATTTGGCAAAGAACTAAATAATGTGAGCTCTAGGAACTGTGTATGCTTAAACACTTTATTAAATCAATGTCTTTCAATTCCAGATCTCCCACTTCTATTTCTAGCTGCTGCTTACAAACTGTAATGAAAGATGAATATTCCTTTCCTCTGAAAACAAGCCAGCCAGTGCTTCAAAATGATATATGGGCTCCTCAGTGTGTGCCAGTACAGGATCTGCTGTTGAGTTAGAGACAGTACATTCCATTCAAGTCCCAGAGGGGTGCCTACGTTAGTGTTTCAGTTTAGAGGAAGAGTGAGATTTTGAAGCAAATTTCCTATTATCTCTATTTGCCATGCTTTGATTTGCACCACAGAGTGGTCTCAGAGTGCATGACCTGGATTCCTTCTGGATGAAACTAAACTGGAAGATGTGCTCCTGGGAGTGTACTTAATGCACTCCAGCTGTAAAGGGCACTCAGGTCATGGGACCAGTTTAGTTCTAATATAAAACCTCTGAAATGTGCATATTGCAGATGTCAGGCCCTAAACATCAACCATTATTTCTATAGATCTTATTTGTCCACATTATTTAATAATATAGACACAGCAAAAGTCACCAAATGACCCAGACAAGCCGAAGAGAAATGACTACGTAAAAACTATTGTCCTGTTGCTTTTTCAGATGCGATATTCCTAGGAGCTCAGGCAAAATTACCACATACTGATGGTCTATTTTTCTTCAGATGTAACAAGGCATTTATCAACATGATATCTAATCACTGTAAAAGGGAAAAAATAAGTCCTCTAAAATCGTGGGACTACTTTAAGCATCTAGTTTTTCTTTTTCTTTCTTTTTTCCTACTTTTTTTTTTTTTTTTTTAACTTGAAAACACTTGTACTTATGACTACTGTCAGCACTCCCTTAGCAGGTAGTTACATGCCTAACTACTCAACAGGATCCTTAATTTTGGTACAGTGCTTGGGGGACGTAAAGCATTATGTGACTGCTAAGTACTATTAAGCTGAAGAGAAGGCTGATTAATGAGGAAGGCATTCTGCCTTTAGGTCTGGGATGGAAGGGGCTGTATTAGCTTTTCACATAAAAACCTGTAGGGAAATCCTGGTTTTGTGAACATCACATGCTCCTGCTAATTTGTTTGTATAATGCAATTGGAACCAAAACACCTTCCTTGCTCATCTTTAAGTGATTATATAGGTTACAATAAGATGCTGAGGTGGATGGATGGTATAGTACCTCCTAAGACAAACAGAATGGGAAGTACTGATTCATTGGAAAATAAAGAGGAGAGCCTTGACTTGACCTTATTTCAGTATTTATGACACTTAGGATTTTTATTATCAGTGTTGAAGTTTTCCTGAAATTCCCATTTCCTTTATGCTTTACTTTATTAAGAACAAATTCTGATCTTCATGGTTGCAAATACAATTAGTTCCAAAGATTTAAAATGTAGTTTCAAATAAGAAAAAACCAAACAAACTTACGTTTGCTTTAAAACTGTGATTTCTAAGACAATCCAAAGATGTTTTGGGCCAAAACTGCTTGTGAACAACACTCTACTGCCAGATAGCTATAAGAAAAGCATTTGAATTAACTTTTTACATTCTAACTTATTTTTCGATTTCTATAAATCAAAGCTCTGCTGCAGCTCAGTGCTCAGCCACTTCTCACCAGGTTTACAAAAGTATAACTAGGCACTGTCTCAAGTCGCAGGTTGAAACCAGACCCGTGTGGGACTGATTCCCCAGTACTGTTCCAGTTTGATCCTAGCATTTTTACCTGCACTGTGGAACCTAGTATAGACTCCAAATGCAAGGAAGGATCAGGAAGAGATGGACTGCACTACACTGACTTTTATGGCTTTTCTACACTAACAGAAGAATTCTTTACAGAATATGAATATATACCTAAAATGTAAGTCTATGTTTACACACAACTTCACAATATTAAACTGAAGTAAGAAGTTCTCTAGACATGTCTGCAGATAGAGCTATGAAGAGCAATTATTCATGAGTTACCCTATATGCAAACATGCCTATTCAGCATGGAATACGTTACAGATATTTTACTCCTAAGTACCTTTATGCTGGTAAGCTTTCATGAAAACAAGATGAATTAAAGACTCAGTACCTAAAAGGTTGAAGTCCCAGTGTCTAAATTTAATGGTGACTCAATTTCATCTCAGTGCTGCTGTATTTGAAAAATAGATCCCAAAGAATTTTTCTTTAGAAAGAGAAACATCAAATTTGTTAATTTAAGGGGCTGCGGGGGGACTATGTTCATGTTTTGTAAGGCCAGAAAAGGCTTTTTTTGATACAGTCCTGCAATAATACAGATCTCAGAATTTTCCAAAGATACTCTTGCATTACCCCTTTTGATTTCCAATATTCTCTTATCCTCACAGTTAAGACTGGATTGAATAGACATCACCCCCAATGGGAATGCTTAAAGGCTGTTACCAAGTTGTCAAAATTTCTCTTGGGTAGGCTAAATACAGTGAGTTTATTATGATTCTCACTGAAAAGAAAGCCTCACTAAAATCACTCTCCGGGTCATTCATACCTTGGCTGAGTGCACCTCCTTGGAGTTCTTGGCCACAAAATGTATCCTGGGTTCCCTCCCCATGCCTCATTGCTTCCCTACAGAGCGGCAATAGCAGACCTGTGCTCCTGTTCAGCTGTACCTTCCCTAGGCATGTTAACTCCCTCAGCCATAACATCACACTGATGGCTCCTTAATCAGCTGAAGTCTTTTTCCAGGCTGCTGCTTTCCACAGCACACTCTCCCATACTGCAAGTACAACCTGTGCTGCTTACAGATGTGGTCTAGCACTAACTTGTTACAAGTTTCCTAAACTAATAAAAGTTTCCTAGCAAGGGCTTTTATATCTTCTTCTAGAAGATATAACTGTGAACATTTAATAGGTATTAATTTTAAAATGGAATTTAATTTGCTTTTCCTTTAAAAAGATCTGTGTGATCTCTGACCTAAAACCTCTTATTGTTAGTGTAGAAATTAGCTTGAAAGCAGAGAATTTGTGGTAATGTCCCTCAAATGCTGCCAAGAAATATATCCTTAAATAAATACAGGTTGCATTCCAAACCTTGCTTTGGGACCTCAGACAGCCGTGAGTCAGATTTTCCATATTACTAACGCTCAGGCTGTTACAGGGGTGCAAATCTTGGATGCTACTATGCAGCCAAAGGACCAAACCGTAAAGTCTGCATCTTTCAATTGGACCAGTGCTATAGCATTTCTTACAACCGCTGTCCATCAGACAGGCCTCCTACCTGCCACAATGCTAGTATGTTTTTTATATCATTTTTGATATGCTTTTTCAAGAGTCTCGCTACATAGCATAGCTTCTGATTTTGCAGGCTCAATAAAACTTGCTATTGTGTTCTACAAATGGCTTCTTCTGGCAGCAGCTGCTATCAGTTCTTAACAGTGCTGGCATTCAATTAGGCAATGGGAAAAAAACACTTTCTGTCACCCGTATTAACACAGCAAGGTATTATAGCAGCAGGAACTTCTTTTTGGCTTTCCAAGTGATAATACAGAAGAAATATCAGCAATTTTCTCTGGGCATTAATTGAATTGATCTAGTGCTGATTACCAGGATCTGCAACCAGCTTCTCCAATGGTGGAGGATCTAATTATTCCCAGAAAGAACAGTCCTGTAAATTTGAGGTATAGTGAGTATGTGTATGGACTAAATGTTCTTGCAGTTCATAACTCTTCTTATATTGCAGAAAAGCAAATGGAAACATCAGAGGCATGAGCAGGAAGAACACCTAAGAAACAGGGCTGTATCTGGCAGAGAAATGTACACCATGTAGCCTCATGTGCTTCTTTTTGAAGCCTAAAGATATGAGAGGAATTCAGAGCATTATGAGGAGAGCCAGAACAAAGACACTGGGACACCTTACAAGGCTTCAGCAAAGAACAGATGGTTGAAAAAAAGGTTCCAGATTATCTTCTGCTTGACAAAGGATAAGACTGTTTTATAAAGGCAGCATCTAATGTTGTGTGGTTGGGAATAAAAGAACAGCAGGTGTCATTGCCACAAGTTGCAACTCATCAGCTTTCTCATATGCATGCCCAATCCTTTAATCATTATTTAGATACCACATACATACATCTTAATGGGAATTCTGCCAAGTATAAACTGTTAGATTAACTGCTACAAAATCTCGAAAAATTAGAGCAAATGGCCTGAGCAGAAATAGTAACGCACAAGCAATATCAATAACATTTGCATGTTTAGTTGAGCCAGAAAAGCCACAAGCAAGAAAACAATAGAGAAGCCGCTTGATCAAGCCATTTACTTCCTCAATACGCTCATTGTTGCATGGGATGTTTTCTGAGATGCTCCTGCTGTGCTACCTGCTAAAAGAAACCTACCCTGAAAGTCCTAGGCACAATATCAGGACTGAAAAGGAACAGGTTCTTGAACTTGTCAGGATTTGATTAGGCAGCCAAAATGGTTTCTGTTTCATGGTTTAACAGCATGTTACTGATATTCTTTCTATGGTAGAGCTTATATAAACCAGCACGGCATTTCTGAATTCACTAGTGTACTCTGTAGTGCAGGAGTGATTACCATTGCTGACTCATAAACTTCATATCAAAACCTTAGATGTTTGAGATACACACCTCTCCAAGGCCTGAGAGGAAGAGACATCAGGTAGTATTTTACAAGGGGATGATGACAATTGCTTCCCAGATTCCTAACTTGCTGTTGTAGAATAAGAACAGGCTGAACATTCAGCTGAGATCCCATTTACATCCACCTCACCACACCTACCTGCTGCTTCCCACAGCTGGAGATTCATATTTGCTTCCATGTCAATAAAGCCCTGACCTCCTCCTAAACTGTACGTGACTCAAAAACCTAACTTAGTGAGCCCACAAAAAGACAAACAAAACAATGTTCCCATTTTAGGAGCTTCGCCACTAAGTTTAAAACAAACTATACCAATATTAATACTGCTACTGATAATAAATAATTACCAAAGGGACTGGGATTTCACAGCATCTATAAAATGCCAATAATTGAAGCTGCTGTGAGCCCACTCTTGTCTGTGCTCTTGTACGCCAGACTACAGTGATCAACAGGAAAGAAAACACTGGTTTCCTGAAGCATGTGTAGGGAAAATCCGCCCATGGCAGGCTAATTCTAGGCATCTGGCCTCCCTTTATAATCAGTGAAAGCCAATAAACACTTTTAGGAGTTATTGGTAGAATTTAGACAACTAGTTTAGGCTTGGTGAATTGCACTCTAGAGGTGGCTATTTCTGTCCACTGACTATAAAGGGGATCTAGCATGACCAGCTGAGATGTTAACAGAAGCACTTAAGGCATCTGAAGTTAGGTGAGATGAATCTGTCTCAAGAATCCAGTTTCTTGCCTGTAATATTTATTCCTACACGTGTGATCTTGCATTTGACTGTATTAAAACACACTGTTCTGATAGATAGGCCCAATGCACCAAGTTGTGTGGAACTAAGAGCTGGTCCAACTGACCTGCCATTATTTATTTAGTTTCACTGCTTTCTGAATCATTGTGTATATTGAATATACAGATCTGTGTAGAAGAGTGTTGGAAACACTCCAATTTGATGATGACTGCTCACGGCTTGCATGAAGATGTAATAATGCTTCTCTAGTCAATCCCAGGCAAGAAGTGAGCTTCCTCCCCTGCTCTATAATGTCAAGAATATAGACACCATTCTTGACAGCTGTTCTCCTTTGGAGTGTTTCATTATCAAGATTATTATTCAAGGACTTCTCCTTTCAAGAACTTTCATAAGAGGTAGCAAAATGGGACCTCTAGGAGTTATTGCAGTCCCATCACAATTACCACAACCCCATCACATCAGAGGTAACAAGACAAAACAAGCTCCTTAGCATAAGCAACTGTTATATTTCTTCTAAACTTTTTTTATGTTTTTCAACCATGTCGTGTCCCGTCCCCCCCCTCGACCCCCCACGCCACCCAGTGATATTTCACAATTTCTAATATCTAAAAGCTGTTATTACTAATCAACACTTTAAGCGATTCACTAATGACGTTAGTATCCTTTTGTTTCCAGTTTGGCTCTGGTCCTACATCCCTCAGAAATGCTGTGGAATGAGCCTTCACTTAGCCCAGATGGATAAAAGGTTCATAGCTGTCTTGCAGCCCTGCAGTCAACAGGAAGCAAATGCCTAAACATCTGGGTCATAGGTTTCAGCAATACTAGTCATCCCCTGAAGTGTTATTCAGTGCAAGTAAAGGCTGAAGGCCTAATGTCTTCATAGACTGGACCATCTTAAGAAGCCTTGGAGTAATCAAGAATTTCACGTTTCCCAGCTGAAACCAAAGTATGTGAACTAGCCTTGAGGTTAAAAACATCAGGTCAAATTCCTACTTAGGACACCAGTGGAAATACAATAAAACTTTATAAGTCAAAATTAAGATGAAAGTATAAGCCTCCTAATAAAATTCTCACATGATCACCAAAACACAAACACTACCAACACTACTGCAGCAAAACAAAGTTTCCTGATTGTTTTCTTGTGCTCCAAAGGGAAGCTCCTTAACAAACTGGAAGTAATCTGTTCAGCTGGGGAAGAATACATGACATTTGCATCTCAGAAATCACACATGCAACAGTCATATTTATGAGTATGGCCTATGTAACTGCAGAAGCCTTATTTTCATTTATCATCAGAAGACTATGTGCTACTGCATCTATACCTATCTGTATCATACTGATGACCATTGCCAGATGGAGAGGTGACAAATAGGACTGAGTAAGGTGGGTCACAGAGTAATTTGTCTAAATGAGAGCTCTTTTCATCAGTTTCTCAGTACCATTAACACAGTGTGCTGATAATTTTGCCAAAGAAGTAATAAGACTGTCCCCAGCTGGTCTCAAAATTGGTCCAGCCACCTTGCATAACTTCATCCTATGTACATTAGGGTGTTAAGCATTACCCAACAGAAAGACCTTTTTGTCCTCTGCCTGGGCAACCCTATATGAAGCTTACTTTACTTTTTTGAGTTGGTGGCGAGAGGAGTGGAAAAACGTAGACTGAACCCGTGGTATATTCTGATGATCCTGCTTTGTGCCACAGCTTATCTGGACCTACCTTAACGGCCGTGACTAGGTATGATTTGGCTATGGCTGAGAACTACCCAACTCATCAACTCAGATGAAATTAATCGCATTGTCTGAGTGAGTGAAGGTTTCCAAGGTTCTGGTAATCAAGAGCTTAGAAAGTGCCCGCAAATATGACCATTCTTTTTTTGATCAATGAATAGGATATCCGAAGTTTCAATAATAAAGATTTTAAAAATAAAAATAAAAACCTAGGGGATGATATAAACCCTCAAGTTGATGACATAAAACCTATTTTTTACTTTTTTTTTTTTTTGCATGACGCTTCCTTGAAAAGTGTCTCCTTATATTAAATATCAGAACTGAAACTGAAGTATGTAAACAGAGTAACACTTCTCAGAATAATATTCAAAGGCCTCATCAGGACTACAAACTGAATGTCCTGGGAAGAGACAATCAAAGACCTTAATGGTACACATTACCTGTGCATGAAGTGTATTTGTTATCACTTCAGAGGGCTGGGTTCTCAACAGCTTCCATTAGAGAGGATTAACTAGAACAAAGTGTCAAAGAAAACAATGAATTTCAAAGAAAACAATGAATTTGAGAACACTACTTGACTGTAAGAATATGTATTTTTGGTTAAGCAGGTAGAGTGACTATGCATGAATTCCAGCTGAAGGGAAATTTTTTACTCTGCGTCTATTATCTATGTCATTGTCACCAAGATTGCTGGCAAGGACGTTCCGAGACACCTAAATTTGAGTATCTACATACAGATGTTTACATGATGCTTCTAGCTATATATGAAAAGACCTCTGGGAGACCCATACCTTCTTGACTGGCATCAAGAGCCAGGTGGGTACAACGGGCAGCATCCCAAGTGGCTGGAGTGTAGGCAGGTAAATCACACACCAGATTTCAATTGACTATAATGAGAGCTTAGACATCTTGCTCAAATGCAGACAACCACATCTAGACAGTTACATTTAGTGTCATAGTGGCACACATCTTTTTATCCAAAATCTTATTATGAGCTTGGATCTTCTACATTTGGCTCACTATGGATACCCAAAAAATGTGACAATTACCAGTCAATGCCATTAGTGGTATGTGCCAATGCGACTTTCTGATCACCACATCTGCTGTGCTGGATGCTAACAGGTGACTGCATTCAAAAAGTCAGTGCAAGTGGAGCCAGCTATCAGTGGATAAGCATGAGGCATCATCCTTTGTTAGCAAAAGATAGGGAAGAGGCAACAAGAATCAGAATTTGGGCTACTGCCTCACCGTACCACACTGCCTTTCTCATGATTACTGGCAACTCTCTGTTTGGGGCTGTTCACTTCTCTTTAGTGACCAGTAGAGTTTAAGTCTTATTTTGTTCTGCATAGTCATGAGCTTGCTATTTTAAAGGTACCTGCTAACAATATATAGTATCAAATTTTAAGGAGATTGTATGTCTTTTTATTGTCTGAAGAGTCATTACTCAACTTATGTGGTGGAAGCAGTGTATAACTCCAGCAAAAAAACCCTGTGACAGCAACTGCCAATGAGAAGAAATTGAAAGGAAGCCTGCAATGAGGTGAGAAGAAGGTGACTGGAACAGCCCAGCTTTAGGGTGTCTTTCCTAAGCACAGTTGCAGTGTCTATTGGTGTGAAGCATCCCTCCCTTCAGCTTGTGAATTTTGGTCTGGCTGGCAGGCAAACAGATTTGAGAGCGTGCACAGGAGGTGACTTAGGGCACCAACCTGAGACTCAGATTAGGGTTTGCCAGAAGGTGGAAATATATTCTATATAACCTGTAATTTTATAACTATTAAGGGACAACCGAACTTTGTATCTTAAAGAAACTTGATTCCGCATGAAAGGCTTTCTTCAACACGCTCTCATAGCCGAAGCAGAATATAAATTTATAATACTCTACGAATTCCTTTTTATATTATTATTTGCTATAGATTCGAAAAAAATGTCATATCATGATTGTTAATGCATTTTTACTTTGTGAGACCAATCTGAAAACCAGTTGGATTTTTTTTTCCAAAGTAAATCCAATGGAAATGAACATTTTACTATAAACTGTTTTTATTCTGGAGAAACTTGAATTCCCAAAGGAAAAGTCTTTCATTTAAACTTTTATGATCAGTTCCTGAATTTTTACAAGAATGGATCAGAGCATTAATGTCAATGTTCAAAGAAGTATGCTAGAAAACAGAAAGTCTTTGGCATATCAGCTACAGTCCTTAGGCAGAAAAATAGATTTTCTTGCAACAGAAAGCTGCCAGTGATAAGAAAATAACTGTGCCTTTTCTTCAAGTAAATCTTACTATATTACAGCATTCAAAACGTCTGGAGTTAACTAGCTATCTGTTGTATGTTATCACATGCATGTTGCGTGTGAACTTATATAAGACTACACCTACCTACAAGACTGATGTGGTTTGCAGCTTTAGTAATTAATTTATTTATTGATTTCCAATAGCTTAAGAATTTGTATCTGTTTGCTTAATTCTTCCAGTATTAGTACTATCTTTTTATCATGTAAGACATTGCACGCTGTTCCTTTAGCTTTCAAAATTATTCCAATGCAGTGAAAAGTTATATTAGAGATGGTGCGTCCATTTTTACTTTTATTTCCAGGCAATTAAAGCTCTCCAAAGCTGTAATCTTTGGGAATGAATTCCCCAGAAATAGTCTTAGCCCATTTCTTTTATAATAATTAGTGGGAAATATTTGACCAAAATCTTTCAGTTTCTGTCATTGTTGGCTGCTATTTCTGCCAGTTTGGAAAAGCCTTTTGTAAAACAACACAGGTGTAGGACTTGATCCTGGAATAGTGCCCTGGAGCAGCACCTTACCTTCCTTCCCCTATGCAATGACGCTCTCTTTTGAAACTGTCAAAACCTCATTCTAACTTCCAGCTGAGTTAGAAGAGGACATTTGACAATGTGCCGACTGGTGTATGTCTTTGTAAGCTTGAAAAACAGTTAGAGGCCAGTTCAGAGAACCTTTGCTCACAGCTATAACTCCTTACAGTCTGCTCTCTCGTATTCTAAAAATAGCAGTCGTGTTTGCTTAGAGTTTAACAACTAACTTTAAAATAAGCTATAGAAAGGATCACTGGGTGAGGAAGGGGCATTAAATTATTTCACTCCTGGGACTTTGTATTTTGTTATTCAGTACAAAAGTGACATTTGTAATAAATGTGATTCATAATGAACAGTTTGATCTGTTCTAGTCATAACAGTGACTGGTGTGCTTTTAGTTCAATTTGTATACATCATAGCAGTTTCAATAAACACGCAAACTATAAAGAATTTCCTGTGCTGTAGCAGAGTGACTAGTTCTGTAAAATAAGTACTCATGGTAATGATCACAATGATTTCAACAGGATTTCCTGAAACACTGAGAGCTTGCAGAACCATCTTTTAAGGGTAAACCCATGACACCAGTTTGGCTACCACTGGTGCCTTTCTGCCCAATATTTCATAGCCTGTCTGACTGGGAAATCCAAGCAATTTTCTTTGCCTCCCCAGAAGTAAATGCATGATGGTGTAAGCTATTTTTACAACCTTTTTAAAATGCATAGTTTGATATATGCACATACTCTTCCTTTGGACAGTAACATTGTAGTATGATTGGTGCATATTGTTTGGTTTCTACAGCTTTGCTTTGCTTTTCATTCCTGTCTCTATAATATAGTCCGAGACCTTTGTAGCTTTCAGAAGGGTAAACATGAGTGTCAAAGTTACATATCTGATGAATGCAAAACCGACTCAGGATCATTATCTCCCAAAACACTTGTTCCTGGACAAAGGCAACCAAGCTCAAAGGAAATCAAATGATTTCTTCCTTTAAAGGTGTTTGTCCCACATATTACATAAGCAATGATTTCTTATAACGATATAACTTTAGAAGTGAGTTGTCCTAAGGACTTTATTGCTCGTATTTTTTTCCTGCAAACAGAACAACTGGAATGGAAATCCAAGTCTAAATTGGACAAAATCATGGTACTAAAACAGGTAGCATGGAGTTTGTCCTTTCTGCATTGAAACGACCAAGCTGACTCATCCAGAAGACACAGGAGGGGAAGAGAAGATCTGTGGGGCAGACAGTTGTGACTTCTGCCATCATGAAGAGATTCTGAAGTGTCTGATTCACTTACAGCACCTCACATTAAACTCAGAGAGGCAAAGGATCTCTCCTGACATGTCCTCTCACCTCTCAGGAAAGTAGGAACAGAGCCTTTTGCAGCAAAATCTTACACTGAATCCTGGTCACTAGGAAGTATTCAAGGCTTGATTTGCTTACAACCTTGCTAGCAACAGCTCGCTGGGCTGGAGGGACAGAACTACTGCCACATTTGCTGGCCCAGGGACACTAGTTTCTCCCCCAGGCTTCTCATCCTGTATGTTTGCCTCCTCCCCTTGGACTCCTCTCCTATGCTCAGGGAGGGTATTTTCTTACCACATCAACCCATTCTGCCTTGCCAGTGGCACCAATGCTGAGCAGTCCTGACACCTTGCAAATAGGAAGTCAAAGACAACATCAAGGCCTTCTTCACATCAGGAGACCTTTTTCACCCTAGAAGAGCACAAACATAGATATGATTAGTTATACATATGCAATTCCTGAATAGGTCTAGCTTTTCTTCCTTTGCACCAATGAAAAAATTTTTACTTTCTTCAACATCATGCCCAGTCAGTGCTTGCCTTTTGGTGTCCAGACAGACGTAGTTTCTCTAATTCCTGCTGTTCTCAGCTTTTTCTCTCTGCAATGACAACATTTAAAATCAGAAGATTAGCTGAAATTCTAAGAGCAACATAAAGAGCAGCTGAATGCCCAAATGTGCAAGGAGAGGCAGAGGGAAAAAGAAAGAAGGAATATCTGGATTCACAGCAGTATGCTTTTATTTGTTGAAGTGTTTGTCTTTAAAGTGTTCAAAAGCATATAATAGTGGTCTAATGGAATTTCAGTCTTACCTTTGAAGTCCTCAAATACACTCTGAAGCAGAGTCAGCTTTATTTATATTTAAAGTATCAAAATAAATGTTGTGTGGTTTGGGTTTTGGATTTTTTTTTTATGTGAACATCATTTGTCAGTGTACAAAGATTTTTCAAACAGAGCCTCGTGACAGTGCTCTCTGCTACTGGAAATTTTGTTTAGAGCTATGTTCTCCAGATTAATTTTCCAAGGTTGAACTGACCTTCAAAAGACTCTGTTAACTGTCCTATTTCTTGTTATTTGACATTTACATTTGGCTTTTCCTCTGTCTGGACAAGCAGAAATCCTATAAGCGTTCCTTTCCCATGACAGATTTTTCAGGTGTCTTTTCTGGGAAGTTCCACCTTAAATTTTGATTTCTTGCCTTCATAGGCAAAAACTGGTGTCTGGATTCTAACTGCTGACACCAACCTTCACATCGCTTCTGAAATTTATTCAGCTAATTGTGCCTTTTCAGTTAATACACTTACATGGAATTAATAACATAATCAAATTAAAACACTGAGAGGTTCCATGTAATAAAATATACCCTGCCTCACTGTGTTCTTAGACTGACCTTGACAGTGAATTTTTTGCTTAAAGTAATTAGTTAGATGGCTACTGTTCCCTCCAGAAATTCAGTTCTCTTTTGTGCTCTGAGAGGTGTGTGAAATATTGCTTCAGTATTTTGTCAGTCTTTGTAAATTATTGCCACACTGCGCTCTTTCTTTTCTTTGTGGATACTACTGTAAGGACAAATACCTAGTGCAGATGAGAGCTGCTGGGTGAGATGGGCAGAATCCATGTCAATGGTCACCAGGAAGATAAAGTCACAAAGAACCAGGACATATGAACCCCAAAAATGGCACAGATGCATCCAAATAACAAAAATGAGAACCTGAGACATGACTAAGAATGAAAAGGGTAGAACTTTCCCCATGGAAGATTTCTTTTAGCCAGAAGTCCAAAATTGCTGGTTAAAAAACTAAACAATACATATTAACTTATGAAGGTTCTTATGGTTACTCAAGGCAATCACAAGGGAAATGAGTCAGTCCCATTTTCTTCTACAATCTGGACCTCCAAATTGGACCACTCTTTCCATGAAGCACCATGAGGAAAGGCAATCCCTCACAGACATCATATTGTGCTTCAGAGTCACTGAACTGGTGAGGCTGTTGGGGAATGCAGATAGGGATAACCAAGCCTCCATCCTGAGGTTCTGTGGCCACAAACTATTTCTCTCGATCTATGCTTCTCTATCAAGGGATTTTAATTTTTTTTTATTACAATCTTTTTCCCCAATGGAAAACAGTGACATTTTCCATGGTAAAACCTGTTTTGCTATTTAAACCATTTCATCATATTTTTGCCTTCCTACCTTACTCCTTCTTCCCCTTCTCAAATTCCTCAGGGGCAAAGGGCCTTGAGAAGGGAGAACGTTAGCAAGATTCCTAGCAGCCTTACAGCATTTACAGTACTCTGATCATATTCTCTTCTTTTGTGCAATAGATCTTGATGTTCTTTTCCATTTTCTTCAACAGCTGCTAATACTTACAGCTGAGGATCTTTTAAAAATACGTTAGGCCTCAAAGAAGCTAAACAACCACATGTAAGTTAAAGTCAGTATTTTATACTCTCATAGAGAAATTTGCAAAACATTCATTGTCAAAAAGGATAGCCTCTAGAAAATCAGATTTATGAAGCACTGAGCTTTAAGCTAAAGCATTAAAATGTGATATTTTAGAAAATCCTAGCAGGCTGTACTTAGAAAAGAAGCAGTACGTTTAGTTTGCAAAACTTAGGGCTAGGAAAGTACATCTCATTCTTTTCTTCCTTCTTTATAACACTTCTTCATTTTGGAATAGCTCCTAATGTGTGACCCCATCATCTAATGTTACATAACCTGACACTAGCCCTTCTTTTTATTGATCGTCTCTAGCCAAAGACTTGAGGAGTACATTCTGCTGTTGGATCTGCAAGGTAAACGACCTTTTTTCTTTTCCTGTGCTGAATTTCTGATACAGCTGGTGCAAGTTCAGTACAGACAGCAGAAGAGCAATCTGTTCTTACAGAAAAGAGAAAAAAACGCTGAGAAATGAAGACTTTTTCCCTTACCGTTATTTTACATGAAAATGCTATGATATTAACAGCAGGATATGTTGACATGCACAAAGACTTCAACCTCTTTAGAATCTTCCCTTTACAAAAACATTTTTTTGAAAGATGTTTTCCACCACTGAGCCTTTCTGAAAGGATCTTTAGAAAGCAAATCTAAAAGAGAGTTTGATCATGAATTTCAGAGAATACAAGGCTGAACAAAATTCCATACGCTGCTATTTCAAAAAGGCAATAAAATCCAGTTCACATTCCATTTTTCATTAAAAATGTATAGAAACAAATGACACTAGAGAGTTATATAAAGGTTGTGCCAGCAAAGCTTTCTTTCTGCCTTGGTCCATCACTTATTCTATATAGGTCATATATTTTAGAGAAAACAATTTTGGAAATGTGTCAGTTCTTAAAACATTTATCAAGTCTTTTCATATCCTTCTTCATATACAGACATACCTGGTACCCTCAGTCTGCCTAGGTACACCTCTGAAAGAGGGATAGAGAAAACAAAAATATAATTAACATGCTTTAAAAATTGTGAACGTCTACCAAAAGCTTGGGGGTTTTAAGTAACATATGCATTTAACTTTATTACAGGCTTTCCTGAGACAATGTAGCATCAGGAAGTTTTTGAGATGTTTCATTAAACAAAAAACAATCACAACTTTAAAATCTCTGATACAGGCAAATGTTGACTGTTGTTACAGTGCTCACAATATGCAGCAATGTTCATGCTTCACATTGCTGTGGTTAATGTTGGAGCACAGTGACTAAACAAAACAGCCTAAAACTAAAGCTAAGGACAATGACAATTTTTTTTTCATGTAAGCCTGAAATCTCTGGAGAGGCCAATGTGGCAAAATTTTCTATGAAAGACAGTATACCCCAAACTGTTGCTCTCCAAAAGGATTTCAGTTTGTTTCAGAATTTCCACAACTTCATAAATATGTTTTATGGAGCTTCTATGATTGATTGCTTTGTTTTAGGTTTATGCACAGATTTGCTTTTCGGCCTGCCAATCTATGATAACAAATACTTGGTTTTTAGTGTAGTTACTGGCTAAGGACCTCTTACTGAAAATGCTCCTGCTATCCCATTTGGCATATAAAGAGCGACTTAAGAAGTTCTATGGACAGCTGAGAAGTTCACAATATCATACACAGGTAGTGTATCTCGCAGGTCTTACAAATGATTTGAACTTCAAGAAATGGAAGAAAAAAAAAAAGTCTAAAAGTCCTAGAAGAAACTCTGAAGACAAGCTGAGAGTCACTTTATTTTACAGATGATGTTGCCTCTTCACTAGCGGTAAGTCATCCATTTTCTTGTGTTCTACGTAATTTGTAATTATTTATATTACAGAAAGATACAGATAGTCCCCAAATTAATTCCAGATTGGGCTAAGTATTCATCTATTTTAAAAAGTACTCCTGTTTCCCCCCCCCCCCCCCCCCAAGTTTCAAATTTTAATTACTAACACAGACAGATTGGTCAATCAGAAATACTATTCCCATGAGAATTGAAGCAGGATTGACTGAACAAAGCTAGGAGTCAAAACTAGCTGTCCTCTAGCACAGGCTTGTGCCTGCATGACGAAATTATCTCCCCTCTCTGACACTGGATGTGAGGTGAAGTGGCCTCTGCTGTGTTGTCAAGCTCTGATTAATTAGCTTGTAAACTTTGTAATTCCAGGGGCTTGAGCAAGTTTGTGTAATTTGTACACAGTGTACCTAGTAAACAGAGAGTAGACTGAGCTCATAAACAGGCTCCTGTTATTGTTGCATAAAGCTATCTAAACAGAGGGTTTATTTTTCCATGCAGCATTATTAATACCCTATTATTGCATGGCATGAGGAACAGAATGCCTTTATCTCCCTTGCTGGCTGCAGGCTTTCAGTAGAGTTCAAACACATACCCTGCTCTTCAAGTACAACCTGGTTCAAAACTAAATACAAACAAATGCAGGTTGAAAAATGTTTTTAAAAAGAAAGTTTCTATATCAACCGTCCTGCCTCCATAACAGTTAGGGCTGACTGGTCTTCACTTTCCATCATGGATGTTGGAGTCTGATCTTCCTCTGCCTCAGTATTTTCTGTCTTTCTGTGCAGATATGCCAAGGTTTCCTTTTCAGACACATCCTAATACGGCTTTCCCCCCACCAAACTTGGTGTAAGGCAACTAGAAGCCCCATGCACCCAGCATTTCCCACCACCCTAGGCAGCCCCAGCTCGTGTCCCTGTTCTTGTCCCCCAGCAGGCTGTCTCCATTAATGCAGCGCTGAAGGAGTGGTACTAGCAAGGCTAGAGTTCTTTCAGCACCCAACAAGCACTGGCCTCCTGCAGACATGCAGGGTTTCTGGGTCACTCCGAAAAGGACAAGAGGGAGTAATTCTGTCAGCCTGGCAAAGTAAGAGTGAGGGAAGATGCACAAATTATTTAGGGGAAAAAAAGAAATTCCCTCCTTCACAGAATCCCTTCCTGGCGGCTTTACCATTGGAGAACATCTGGATTCAAAGCCTGATCCTAGGTGGCTTTTTGGCCAATTGACCTTACCCTGCTAGCTGGGGGGCCTTGTGTTGCTTTGAGGGGTAAGTAAAAGTAAGTAGCATTGGCACAAACCTGGAGGGACTGTTGATACCTAGCAATATATGTGAAAACACACATTAAAATAACTTTAAGCTGTGACTCTGCTCTTTCTCAATGGAAATTCTCACTCTGCTTAATGAGGTATGTGTCTAGAGAACTGTGCAACAAACCACATATCTGCTTAACCAGGCAAAAGGTATGGGAATTAAATACCAATACACATATTTCCTCAAGCCACAAGCATAAACATCCCACTTTCTACCCTGAAATATGTACTTTAACTCTCTATTTGGTGAACACAGACGACAGTCTCTGGTGTAAGGACTGGGAATCATGTTGGTAGCATAATGCTCCTGGATAGCTGGGAAGCTGCCTTCTGTTCTTTACTGGCAAGGAAACACTCAGTGGGCTGACGTACATTTCACAGCTTCCAGATTTTATTTATCACTTCAGGTACACGTAAATAAGAAAAGAGGACAGAATTGTGGTGGAAAGCTATTGCAGGCATAACTTGTACTTCTTAACATTCTTGATTGTGAAAGAGAAATGCAAATGACCTGCAGAACATTATTTAGCAAATAAGAGACTAAAAAGTAGGTGTGATGATTTGCCTTTGGTCTTCCAGCAAAGAAAAATGTCCATTACTGTATTCTTGTATATTTTTTCCCTAATACTGTCAGGCTGTATGAGAGATTCAGGTCAACAATTGTAAATTTGTACTAACCCTATGTCATGGATGACTATCAGTTTCACTTTGATGATTACTGAAATCAAAGCTCGGCATGTAGTGAAAGTCAGGTGGAATGAGTACAGAATCAGGTCCAAACCATTTTCAGCATTAATTCCTTTAAATTTCTAATACTCTGATCCATAGGTATGCTGTAATTGACCAAACAGCTTGCCAAACTCCACATTTGAGATCAAGGGTATGGACTTTCATAGGAACTTTCTCACTCAAAAAGTTTCATGGGTAAGATACATAACTATATGTGTATTTCAAAGGGAGGGCAAAGTTTGAAGGCATCTTTTGAAAATCAGAAGTTTGCCTTACTTCTTCCTACATGGTGAGATAAGATGTCCTATCTGCTTCCATGTGATTTCTGGCATACAATGATAAAAGAATTCTGGACTAATTTTCTTTTCTTTGGTGTTTGTAACAAAGGTTGAATGTGATCTCATAAAAACTTATTTCCTCTTTCCCTTTGTTTCTACTTCATCCTACACACACTTTGAACTGAAATCCTTAAAGAGCCAGCTGTTAAATAGTTTGAGCTTACAATATAGGCTGCCAGAGGAAATAAGCAAATCAAATGAGAGAAGGAAAAACAAAAATTTGGTATACCCCATTGTATTTGATCATTTTGACATGACTTTGTTGTTGCTACACGTCTTTATTCCTCATCTGAGTACCTGAGCTAGCTCTCTATCACTCCATCCTTCAGCAAATGCACTGGTATCAGCTGTGATTTGCCTGACTCACTCTGGATGTCCACAGTGCAGATGTGCACATCTGAACTAGTAATCAAAGATCTTTTCTTGTCAATAGACATCCAGTTACTGCAGTCACTGGAGTTTAGATGTGATTCATTGTCTGCTGAGGGAGTCAATAGTTTCTTTGATTAGACCTTTGCTATTAAAGGAGAGCAGGATGATTACTTCAGATACAGGTCCCCAGTGCACAGCTACAGTTGCCCAAGTATAGATGTCTAGTGTCATTTTAGGTCCTGGGGTGTATTCCCTTGAGGCTCTTACAACCATTTTAGGGAGATGTGAATCTCTTGTAACTCCTGGCTCAAACATACCAGCATTATGGAGAATTTCATGACAGCGTACAACAGCTCCAAACAGACTTAGATACCTCTGGTCATGCAACTGCATCTAGACCCTAAAGTCAGGTGAGATGAATCCCACCTGTCAGGACAGGACAGCACATGAAAACACACAGGGTTTCACCTTATCTGCCAACCCCGGGACAGAGTCTCCATGTCTCACACAACAGTAGTCAGACCTGAGCATGTGCCATGCTACTGGCCTCTGGGAATTTCAATGCAAAACATAGGAAAAACCTTTTTGAACATGTTTCTAAATTTTTTTGCTGCATACTGATGCATTGCCTGCAAGCCACAGTCATGACAGGGGTTTTGATGTCTTTGGCTGTGTACAAATGTCCTGGTTTGAGGTAAAACTGAACTGATTTTCTGTTCAGTAATTGTACTTTTTAGCTAAGGCTCTTCTAACTAACAGAACTCCCTGAAATTAACAGTGTATTTTTAAGACTTTAGTCTGCTCCCAGAGTGATAAGACCTGATTGTTTCTAATTCATGCCAAGCAATGGTATGCAGAGAGGTTCCTGCTTATACTTATTGCTATGATGACCAAGGTCAGCTAACTTTGTTATTTGCTTCGTTGGAGGGTGAGAAGTGGAAGAGCGTAGATGGGTTGCACTATGGAGAGGACCGGACAGGACAGGTGACCCCAAACTGACCAACAGGGTATTCCATCCCATCTGCTTCATGCTCAGTATAAAAGCTGAGGGATCAAAGGGATCAGCTTTCTTTCTTCAGTGGCTGCTGTCCAAGGAGGATTCTGTCTGTTTGTCTGTGTGTTCCTGAATCCAGATCCAGAATCCAGTTCCTGTCTGTCACTGAGTCCAGTCTGGGACTTTCCCCATGCTTGCTGGTGAAGTGATTGTCATTCTGGGAGTCAGTATGGTTTTGCGTATTTTGTATATATTTCATTATTTTTAAAATTATTTTATTAATATTTCCATTAAAGCAGTTTAATTTCTTTTTTAAACTTGTAGGTCTCTTTCTCTCTCCCTCCTCTCCTTGGAGAGAGGTGGGGGAGAGCATCTGTCGCTCATTTCAGTGGCCAGTCTGGCCCTAAATCACAAAAACAAATAAACAGCCCTTATGGACTGCCACTGGCTTTGATACTGTCTAATCAGACAAGGCAGGTGATAGAGGAGGTGAAACAGAGGCACCAAGACATAATGAATCCAAAAGCCAAGTAGTAGGTCAGCAGAAAACACAAAAGCAGAATTCGGCTTTCCTAAATCTAATATGAAGCCCAGGCTCTATGCCACATGGCTTCTGTTCCTACCTCTTTTCCACCAATTTCCTATCCTTACCCTTTTCCTACCCACCCCACCAGTGAAACAGCAAGAGAGATTTAAGCCCATTCTTCTAATTCTAACTTTCTTTCCTGACACTAGCTGTGTGTATACACCCACTTCTTGTTTCCAGGCTGGGACATGTTTTTTTTTTAAGCCATCCAGCTCTCCCCACATGCTGAGCCTTTCCTGGCTGCCTGCTGCTGTATTTGCCTAAGCACACTCTTCCCTGCCGTGAGTCACAGCAGGCTAACTGCTGGCAGAGATTTTCACGTTTTCTCTACTGGATAATTATAGGAAAGGGCTCCACACAAATAAAATTGCCTCTCTGTAAAGATCATGTTTTTCGTGGGGTGCTACAGCTAGAGCTGGACTTCCAGATGCAATCCCACAGACCAAACAGTGGGCTCTTTTCCAGTCCCTGCCCTTCTGTGACCTGGGCTCCTCCACTGCATGCTGGGCAGGCTCTCGCTGCTCGAGGTCATCCCCCAGCCCACTTGATAAGGGCACCCTCAGACATACTCTGCTCCCTCTCTACATGAAAAAAAAAACAACTTTATTTCCTGAATGAAATTGAGGAATTCACCCAAGCATTGGAAAACATTCATTGGAAGTCCCCAGGAGCACCTACAGGGGAACTACACACCTCCTCTACTCCCAGTTTAGATGCCACTTGCTGTCACGACTGATCTCCTTGCAGCAGCCATGCACACAGATGAGAATATCCTCAGAATTATGGTGGTCGAATATGGTAAAAGCATTGAAGGACTGTTACAAAAGGATCTTAACTGGTGTCACATCCCTAGATTTTTTCATGAGCCCTTATCTGCATAGACACCGTGATGCAGAGAGATTCATGGAAAATAAGGGGGAATAAATGTTAGGGTAGGGTTACTCTGGAGAATTTCCCATCCCAGAAAGGAAACTGAAGCACTTCAGATAGTAATGACCACAGTATAAAGAACAAAAATAAATAGAACAGAGAACTTTTTATGAACTATGCCTCTGCAAAGGCATGGAGCATCCAAGAGAAAGACGGACTATTGTATTTATCTTCAGAAATAACTTCTGCTTCTGCATATACTTTGGTAGTGCAAGGAGTAACAGAGGACAATATAGAACTGTATCTGAAAGCAGAACAGGAATGAGAGACTGGGAGATGTTGAAATATTTTGTGGCCACCTCCATTTCACATTTCACCCGAAACATGACCTCTGGATGTGCACAGCTTCCCCAGTAATGCACTAAATGGATCTAAGCCAAAAACTTTCAGTCCCAGAGGGAGAAGGCTATCTACTAAGTTACAGTAACACTAAAGCCCTTCATTAGGACCCTGGATTTTAAAGGTTGGGATTGTTCTCTTCCGAAGTACGGGGCACTCCATTTTTAAACAACTCCCATTACCTCAGTGCACTGTTTCTTAATCTTAATTGCCATTTTCAGACTTCTCCATTTTACTGTTTTTCATGCATTTCAGTGGATTTCTAACAAAGAGAATTTTGTTTGTAGCAACAGAATACACACACAATCTAAGTTGCATTCAGTGTTGCGTAAGCCATGTCAATAGGTCGCTTCAATGACCATTTAAAAAAAAAAAAAATTCTGTTGTTAAATAATCATGTCTTGTGTTATCCTTAGTAGAGTAGATTTAGACTTCATGTGTGGAACAATGATATTAAAAAGGTGACCAGGTAAGGAAGTAACAGGAATACTCTGATATTTTGTATAACAACAACAACAAAAAAAATCTGTCCACTTACCCTTCTCTTGTGATGCCTCAGCTAGCTACCTTCAGTATGTGCCAATTGTTTAAAACAAGCTGTGTGACCTTGAGTTATAATAATCCAAGCACTCCAGGGTTTCCTTCTACCCTTTCTCTCCCTGCTTTTTGCAGTAGTGTGTTTGGTCCTGCCTGGCTGTCAGATCAGCGGGGGTCAGAAGACTACAGCTGAAGTTACCAAAGACTGGGGCTCATGGCTAGGGTTCCTCTACATCAGTATTTCTTCCTGTACACATTATATAGGCCTGATGAAAAAAATAATACATTGGGTATCACAGTAATAACAACTCTGATATAATCTGACAGTAGATACATTCAGAATCATGATATGGTGCCTGTTCTCACTGTATTGCTCATTGTCATATGAAGCTTTCACCCTCCGGTCTACTGAAAGTTAAATGTTTATCAAGAAGCATCCCTGTTAGCTCCAAATGCTATGCAGCTTCTTTTTGTTCTACAGCTAAACCAAAAAAAAAAGCAGGGGGGTTGCACAACTCTACTCATTAGTTAATGAGTGAAGCATATGAATTAATGAGCTTAGGATGCAGCAGGGAAGACTTCAGATGTGGGGGGGGAATGAAACCAAGAGGACAGTCAAGCTAAGAGGATATTGTATGAAACGCCAGTAAGATACAGACTCATGTTGGTAGCTGAATCTCCTCCAGCAACATTTTTCTTCACCCACCTGGAGTTAATTTCTGTACACAGTTTATGTTCATGGCAAAACAAATTTCAATTTCATGCATCTAAATTCGCTTCTGTAAATGTTTATTTGATAAGTGTCATATACTTATCCAATCAGAGAACAAATACAGCCTTATATCATTTCCTTTCAGTCTATGAAATTAAATGGTGCAGCCTAAATAACCAAGATGAACTAGTTTCAGATCCCTGGTCCTGATGTATTTTGAGTTAGATACATTAAAGTGAAAAATGAATACAATGAAATAAGATGTCCAGAGATGTGAGTGAAAAAAATGAAGGTTGGCTAAGATCACACAAATTGAGTGCAAATGACCCAGTCCTTTTTAATAAAAACTACAGTTCAGCTATTCACAGACACCACAGAATCAATGTGATACCACACAGGCAAGGCTGAACTACCTAGCGACCCCTTATGCCTGTTTCAACCAATATAGATGATAGTACAGAATCCCTTTCAATATCAGCTGTTTGGTGACTAAAAAAGCACACAAGAAAGTCAACATGTCAACATGAGAAAATACTCTAAGGGATTAGAATGTCATACCTTTTTGCTTTATCTTTCTGATAATCTATTAAAAATGTGGCTAATTAGAGATGGAATGATGGAATCTATAAAATCTCTAGTTCTGCAATGGAAAATACAACCTCCTCCTAATTTAGACTGAAAATACAGTATAGACAGAGAAGACTGAAAAGAGATGCAGTAAAGCATATTAAATCATCAGTTTCTTAGACAACAAAAAAGGAATATTAGCTGGTCATAATGAAACTATTGCTTTCCAGAATAGTAAATTTTACCAGTAATGACTAAGAATTTTCATGGGAGTAAATTGGCTTTTTTTCTAGCTGTTCCTACACTTTAAAAGACCAAGTATCCTTCTGACTGTCTTAATTTTGGAAGAAAGTTTCTTCAGTGCTTTGGATTTTATAGAAGCCCATATAGATTCTCCTGCACTGTTACAGATTTCATGAGTATCTGTGGATCCAAATTCATAAGCTATGCTGAATGTTACAACATACAGGACACAAAAATGCAAGGGAAACACCAGAATTTCATATACAGCAAATGGGGAACGCCAGACACCCCAGGGACTGACAATGTCAACTTTCTGTGTACTATTAAGAAATGCCCAGGAGATAAGTTATTTCCTTTCTTTCTTTTAGAGCCAATGAGAGAGAATTACAGCCTGAAAATCCTTCCTCAATTTGCACATCCCTTCACACTAGCTCACTTTTCTCTAACAGCCTACTAGTAACAGAGGTAGCAGGAGAAGCAATTCGCTACCACAGCTCAAGCTCATAGCTCCTGTGCCTGACATCAACACTCTTGTAGAAGGGCTCTAGGCAAAGACCAACTGGTCCATTCTCCATTCAGAAGTGGGGATGGAGACCAAAAAAAAAAGGTCTGATTTGTAACCTTGTCAGGATGACACCACCTTCTTACAAAAGGGAAGCCTCTCTAACCTGCATTACTTCAGGATGGAAAGCTTTAACCCCGTCAGCCTAACAAGTGCAGCAGTCCCTTGTCTGCAACCAACGGCTTCAGCCGTCCGCCTGCCTTCAAGGAGACTTAGGAGGTCACTCAGTGGAATGTCAGATTCTAGGGGAAAACAAAGGGAGTGGCAGGAAAGGAGCTGCACTGAGGGACCTCATCTATAACGTAGGCTTTTTCCACAGAGGCGGCAATTACATCTATCTTGAGAACAATGATAAAAGATATAAAGCTGGAAATGGTGCAAGGCAAAAACAAATTGGGGAATGTTTTTGCACATTTCCAGGGTTGTAAGTTAATTTTCTCAATAGAGAAAGGGCTGCAAGAATTTCCAAGGAATTGTGACCAAGTCTATCATCTATTCCAGCTGTACTCAGGAAAAAACTTATCTTTTCCAAGAGATTTAATTTATTCTTTGGACTATTGGAGTTTGGACTATTATTCTTTTCCAGAATAATTTCCTTCAACTGTCCAAACTCTGCATCGTGTCTTTGTGAGTGGTTAAGGCTGGATGGCCATCGTGGTTCCCAGTGGCCTTGAAATCTGTGAATTTAAGCCCTTTTGTCATCGATTTCATAGACAAGTAAAGGCTGTTTCCAGCCTTATCTGTATTTTGGTCAACACTTGCAGTTTCGCTTGATATAGCACTTCTAATATAACATTATTCTCTGCTGCAGTTGCTCCTGAGCTCATTTAAAATATTTCCAATATAGTGGCATGATGAATGACTAATCTGAAATGTTTACAACTGCTGGCATAAGACTGTTCAACTGGAACCAACTGGAATTTGGTACTTTCAGCAAATCTTGACTTGGCTATATTAGCAAGGAAAGGTAGTTCACGACCTGGTGTCATGGTCAGGGAATCAGAAGGCAGTCTGTCCTAGGCTTTGATTGTTTTGGCATATCACCATTCTCTACCATAGTCTGCTGTCAATAAAAGGAATGGTAATCACTGCCTTCAGAGAAAAACAACATTGTAGAGTGTGAGATATTCAAGCCACTACCTGAGGAACACAAAAGCACTTAGTGTAGGTTGCTAACAAAACTTTCCTATAAGGAAAAGACAGCTGTCATTAGTTCTTTCCTAATTTCCAAGTCAACTTGGAGTTTACATAAGCACAAGGAAAAACTAGACAGAGTATTAGCAGTGTAAATTATCTGGAGACATCTGACAAAAGTGTCAGAGAAAAAAAAAATCTAGAATTTCATTTGTTATCTGAAGCCAAGCAAGGTCTGGAGATGTAATATCTTTTATTAGACTAACTCATATAGTCATTAAAAAGTGAAGATATTTGATTCTGAGGACCTAAGGTGTTCTTCACATCTAAAGAAAAGCAGCATGAAACTTCACAGCTGTGCTGGGGCTGAGAACAACTGCTAGAACCTAAGCAGGTATGTCAATCAGTCAGGTAGAGCATCAGAGGGAAAGGGAGACTGATACTTGCTCAACAAATAACAAGAAGTTGAGAGGTGATTATGGCCACTTCCATGAAAAGCTCCTCATAAAAGTACTCTATTGTCTTGAAAGGAGTGTTCAAGATTGTACTTTACAAGATTTAGGTCCTTCTGTCCACTCCCAAACAATGTAAGTGGAGGCAATTAGATGTTCTTCTATGAACAGATCATCTGTGTATTACCTGACATTATATTCTACTTCGTGACCAAAACATGAGTGTTTGGGGTTTTTTTATTCCCAATATTTTAAAGAATTCTCCTTTTCTTGAATTTTACATTTTAAAAGTGAGCTAGCATTCCCTGAGGTCAGGAAAAGGAAGCTTTGATAACCAGAGACAGCTGCAACATAGCTGATATAGTACGGTCATTATGAGTTTGTTTTAGCCACGCATTAAAATTCTGTTGATTTAAGTATTCATGTGTGTCTAATTCTGCTGCATAAGCCAGAGAGTTTACAGGCATCTGTGTGCAATATCAATACAACTTTCTATTTACTTTCCATGTGAAAATGAGGGAACAGTTTGTCAGTCTTGATGTTGATTTTTTCCACCTGTAGTGTTCTGTTTTGCCTTTTGCCATGTGCTCATTCCTACATTCCACTTCTCAGTGTCACTTTATTTTGGCAAGGAAATCACCTCGACTGTCATTTACAGAAGCTAAGAGGACTACAGACACTGAAAAATTTCAATTCGCGTCACATGGGGCTACTGGAAGCTTTACAATTCCAACTTAATTTGAATCACATTTCCTAGACAGTGAGTACTATGTTAATTAAGGGGGGTTCCCAGCTCCTGTTAAGCCCATGCAACTCTGATAAAGTCAAAGCAACTGCCCTAAATTTAAATCAGCTGAAACCTTGGTCCTGACTTTTTCTTTTACAAAGAGCTAAGAAGTGGGATAAAAGACACACAAGAAGAGATTTCTTGCACAAACAGATAGAATTTTTAATCTTTAATCTGTCCAGGCATTGAGTAAATCCTCCCTAACTCATACAATGTACGTATTTAAGTAGGAGCAGTAGCTGTAAGTAACAGCACTGGTATTGCAAAGTACATTATAGGATTCACCACATCATCCACCTTTATCTTGGTCCACTGCCACTTGAGAAAAAATCCACATGTATCCACATACCTAAGATTTCATGCTAAATTTCATTATATTCCCCATGCAATCAGTGTTAATTATTGCCTTTGATAGTTGCACAGTGGGCTTATATATAAACACTAGTTGTAACTCAGTAGTATGCAGCATAGACACATTTTTACCAGCTGTCTGTTGGCTGTGTGACACCTGTTGATATCCAAATAGTTAGTAATTAATTACAATTTATTTAACACAGCATCTTACATATCAATGGACCAGTGACCTACAGCAAGGCTATGAAAACTGAGGAATGAATTAAGCAAAAACATTTATAAAATAATACTATATATGATTCCATACATGTGAGAGAGGATTTTCAGGTAATGAGAGTAAATGTGAAAATATGAAAAGAAGGAGGTAAAAAGAAAAGGTAATAATTATTCTAGTCATCACTGGTTGTGTCATAAATAGGATTTCTTCCCATAGCAGGAACTGAAGAGGAAAAAAAAAAAAAAAAAATCACACCAGATATGAAAAGGCTATGGAGGAGAATCCTGAGGTGGGTGTTAGACATACAAAATGAAGTGAGAAGGAAGTGAAAAGACAGAACAAGTGCACATGTCACCTGGTACTTCCTTCAACGCATTGCATTTGAACCCTCTCTAACCAAAGCATTATAGAATTAAGGGGCAAACGTGGTGCTAGAGGTCCTCTCTTGCACAGTCCTTGCTTTTTTTTAATGACATTTTTAATTGACTTTGACTTCATATTGTTTAGAACTTCCATGCCTCAAGCGATTTTTTCTAAAAATGGAATAGCAAAAAGCTGCAGCTTGTGAAAGGGTATTTTAAAAATCACAGATTCCCTCCCAAGAATATCCATCACATGGAAAGATTGGTGCCTTTTAAGAGACAGAATCCCTCCAACAAGGGCTTGGTCTCTACTTCCCTTTTCCTCATTTGTGGAATGAAATAAGCGCTAAGCCACCACTAAAACACATACAGTATGAGAGCTGGCTGTTTCAACAATATGAAGTGGTGCATGACTTAATCATGAGGTGTCTTCGGTACAGTTCTAAAGTAATACTGTGTTCATATGCTGCAACTATCTGTAGCAGTTTCTAGCTATACCATCATTGCCTGACATTTATCAATACCACAGTCCATGGGGCTACTTTGTACATGAATTTCAAGAGCTTGAGACAATTTTCTAGGCTGGGGGCTGCATTTTGGTTACTAAGCATATAAATGAGAGCAGAGGTAAAAAACCCCAAATTGTACCAGTATTAGAAATATACATTAAAACCTGAAAAAAATAAGGATAAGTCTCTTTAAAAGTTACTGTAGGAAGTATTTTCCCTTATTCAAGAGAAAGTCACGTAAGCATAGCTGTGAGTGAAAGGGATTGCACGTAGCTCAATTCTGTCAGCACAATAACATAAAAGGATTGTTTTCCACATGCCATTCGTAAAGGGAATTATAGCTTCTGTCTTCATAGTCTCTAAAGAACTGCTGCACCATAAGATAAAACCTTAGAAGGTCAGTCTGGTCCCAGGACTAGATCTTCATCCCTTGACTGAATAAAGGACTTTAATGAACCAAGCTCTTAAGTGGAAATTTCAAAAAGACATGAGTCTTTCACTCATTTCTTAAAAAACCTTGGTCATTTTCTGGCTTCCTGATTTCCTGCATGCAAGACTGTACAGATATATATGCCATCTGGTAATGTGTTATAGGGCATTTACCTTTTATATTGTTCTCTAACAGGTGCTCAGACTATGGCGTACTTCCAAATCATAAGGTCAATGTTTAAATCATGGGGTAACCATATATATATATTTTTATGAAGGTAATTTATAGGCTTAAAGTTAAGATACTTTTTAGTATGCAGAGCTATTTGGTGTGGCCAGTAGAATTTTATGCATCCATCCACAAGCGCTGGAAATTGATTTTCTACTTGAACTCCCAAGGTTGCTCGGTAATTGTAAACTATTATAGAAAGATAATTTCCATTATATTTCGAAGGATCTCAGTAAAGAAGAAATTTGTTTTTGACATCTTCTTGCCCCTCAGTTTTGCTAAGCATTCTGTGAATTTTCTATTGTGTTTTTAAAAATGTAAATAATATGCACACTAATTTACAATTTTTGTGCATACACATATACATGCAACTGTGTGTGTAAGGGTAGAAATGAGTGACTCCAAAGATATGGTTTACCTATTAAACTTAAATGAGTTACATATGAATCACAGAACTTGGCTCATAATTCTCTGTGAAACTTGGCTCAGTGTTCTGCATTCCCAGCACTTAGCTGACATTGTTAACTTCGTGTCAATTCGCATCTTCTTTTTTCAGTTGTCTTCTCTTTTTCTAAATTTGCTACAGTCAAAACAGCATTAGACAAACTTTTACCTACCTTCCTTGCAGCACCTCCAGGCAAACACACAGACTCCCTCACACTTACAAACAAAACATAATCAAACTGTTTCTTCATATAAAAAAGCAGCAGAGATTGTCATGGCAAATGTATTATTAAAATATTTCAAAGGCACAGGGAGAGCATGCTAAACGATGCCAAGTCATTGTCTTTAAGGCCAGAGAGTGTGCACAGATACCAAAGCAATCCTGAATGAAGGACTGCAAGCAAACAACTAATTGCAGCAGAGTTCTCTGCGTAATGTTTTTCACTTGCATTAATCAATCTGGATGTAGCCTTACGCTGCCGTGGCTAGACTGCTTTCAGCTAGCCAGACGAGTTTAGTCTCACACTCAGGCATCTCTAGCCTGCGCAGCAATGTGTGGTACAGTCCACCTTTAGAGGAACCAAACAGAATGCAAATTAAAAGGAGTCATGAGACGAATTTATTTAGGTGACTTTTGAAAGCTCACCACAATTAGATTATCATATAATTTCTTCAGCATATATTTGAAATGCAACTATGGGTTTATTATGGAATCATAGAATTGCCTAGGTTGGAAGGGACCTTTGAGATCATCGAGTCCAACTGTCAACCTAACACTAACAAAAACCATCACTAAACCACGTCCCTCAGCACCACATCTGCCCAGCTTTTAAATACCTCCAGGGATGGCGACTCAACCACCACTTCCCTGGGCAGCCTGTTCCAATGCTTGAAAACTCTTTCAGTGTAAAACTTTTTCCTAATATCCAATGTAAACCTCCCTTGGTGCAACTTGAGGCTGTTTCCTCTTGTTCTATCACCTGTTACTTGGGAGAAGAGACCAACCCCCACCTCACTACAACCTCCTTTCAGGTAGTTGTAGAGAGCGATAAGGTCTCCCCTCAGCCTCCTTTTCTCCAGGCTGAACAACCCCAGCTCCCTCAGCCGCCCCTCATAAGACTTGTTCTCTAGACCCCTCAACAGCTTCGTTACCCTTCTCTGTTCAATGTCATCTCAATGACCCACCTCAATGTCTTCTTTAAACTTTCAAGGAAAAACGTTATTTACATTCAGAGATATCTGAAATTATTTCTGTGCTGAAATTATGAACCCATTACTTAAAAAAAGAAAAGATCCTTAGTAAGCAGATTACACCCTGTAATGATCATTTTGTCATTTAGATGATTCCAAGGTAAAATCTATACATTTTCTTTCCCTTCTCCCGCCTTTTTCTATAATGCTGTCACAATAACTTTCCTGAAAGTCTGAAATCCATCTTAAGTTTTTATTTGCAAAAGTAAAACAAATTAATTTTCATGCTTAGGAAAATTACCTTCATAACACAGGTTTACAGCTAATAAAACTTTCTATTTAAGATTTGCCTTTATATTAACCAGTATTTCCTATTTTTTTTTCTCCTCTTGCTTCTAATATAATTTTTTTATTGCTACTAAATGTTTTAAAATACTGTTCTCCATGCAGGCTTGTCCATTTAAAGCATTGATTCTGGAATTGATAACAAATAATTCAAGTAAGAATGTACTGCCAAAGTCCTGGGCAATTTGTATGCAATGTAAATCAATACAATCACTTGCAAGAGTCTGTCATGGGAAAAAGTAGAAGTCTACCAGCTATTCAGAAGCCTTTTTATCTAGCCATCTACCTATCCATATATATCTACGTACTAATTTTAGTTTACCACAGTGCTCATTAGGATTGCAATAGTTAAGCCTGTATCTAAGTTCTTGTTTTAAATTCCAGTCTTAAAGGGATGACAACTCAGATAAAAAAATTCCCTCCAGGCTGGTTTGACATATGGTTTGTGACAATATTGCAAGTGCAGCATGGTGGAAGAAACAACAGTTAAAATAACTTTCAGGCTGAGTCTTGTACACACCTAATCCCATCTAGGACTCCAGGTCC
This sequence comes from Fratercula arctica, assembly GCA_947846985.1. Lineage (NCBI taxonomy): Eukaryota > Metazoa > Chordata > Aves > Charadriiformes > Alcidae > Fratercula > Fratercula arctica. The sequence goes on along the minus strand of CANTUZ010000001.1, from coordinate 16,433,486 downwards.
CTGTTGGTAGTGACTAAAGTAATTAGTCTTGTACTGTTTGCATTGCAGGCGGTGTCCCTGATGGAGTCTCAGACCTAGGCCATGACTTCACAATGGGAAAAACAGTGCAAACCCAGGAGGAAGAGGAGTGAGGAAGAGAAGTCTTCCCACCCCTTGGAGTTTGCAGCTCAGTCATTTGAAATTTGCCACTGTAGAGAATAACTTCTTCCCGAATGCATACAAAGCCCATTTTGGGGAGGGGAAAAAAAATAAGAAAAATAAAGAGAAAGAGGAGACAGTGGAAAGACAACAGCAGCACAGCACAGAAATAAGGAAGCACGTCTTATGTTATAACTGTATCTTGTCAGGACTGCTTTTCAAAAGTATGCTGATGCTGACACACACAAGCTGGGCTAGCACATGGCTAGCCTTTGGTAGCACTAGCCACGTATCATTGCTGAGATAGCCCCTTTCTTTCCACCTACAGTGTTCTTTACTTTGCCCAAAGCCTATAAAGATCTCAGTTCTCAAGGCTGGCAAGATATGTTCCTTTGTGGAAATCTTGCATGTTCATGTTCCTCCACATGGTTGGTTTTTGTAATCCGCTCTCTCACTATTGTACCAAACTGTCTTCATTTTCCAGATGCTCCAAGTCTATTTCTCACTACATTTTAAGATGAGCATTTTCATGCTTTCTCCATTCCTTTTAGAAAGAGTTTCCTCTGATCATCAAAGCTACTTACCTATTCTTCAAAGTAATTTCCTTATTCTTCAAGGTTTCAAAGTCATGCCTGAAAATAGTTGACACTGGCTAGGTGTCTGCTGACTCTTAAAAGATCACTGCTTCCTTGCACTCTTACACTTTGACCCTGTATTCCAATATTATGAGATGGAGCTCTTTGGACCAGGAGCCCCCTGCTGTGGTGGCACAGCAGTTGAGATCTGGAAGCATCAGTAGGTGTTTAGGCAACAATATCAGCAAAAACATTATCTTCTGTGCTGAAGCATTGTGGTAGACTTTCTAAGGCTTCCAGAGAATAGTGTGAGGTCCTCTAAGCCATCACAGGCACAGAAATGTCACTGAAAATTTACCTTAACTGCCAATCCTACTCAGAGCAAACATATGCTTTGCTGCCTGTATCTCATTGAGTTTAGCTTGGCCTGAATACATGACTTACTCTGTGTATTTAATGCGTTAGGAAAAGAAGCCTGGTTTAGCCAGATGAAACTATAGGAGACTGAAATGCAGTAGATAAATCATCAGTAGTTACAACTTTGTATCTCCTTTCCCCTAGAATAACAAATGATTTCTCAGTCTCACATAGCCTAACAAGCCTTCAAGCCAACTCCTTATGAGCCAAAAGATGGCTTTTGTTTCTGGTACAATTATTAACTTGATCCTTTGTATTCTATTTGTTGTACCTGGCACATCACCAAAAATGGTCATTGTTTTAGTAATCATTATACTGTACTCATCAGGATTTACTTACGGTGTCACCTCAAAATTTCACTGAAATACTGAGTTCATGCTACATTCAAAAAATAATGGAATCACCTCCCTGCCCTGAACAACTTTCAAGGCAAGTGTCAGAAAGCTGACACCAGCCACAGCAGGACAGAGCAAACAAGCAAATGTTAGGAGCAGCTCCCTTACCCATTCTTTTGGACATGCTTTATAAAGTTTATACAGCTACAGAGAGACTCATCAGGTTGGAAACCAAATAATGTACTGTTTGATAATTTACCCCCAAACTGTTGGTTTTGGGGTTTTTTTGAAACCAAAGGTAATAATTTCCCTTTCTCCCTGAAATGTCTTTCACTTGACAACCAGTTGGAAAACTAGATAAAATTACAATTACCCACCCTCTTTTTCCATACTTAACCATACAAAAATTAATGAATTTGTAGCTATAGGAAGCCATTCCAGAATGCATAATTCCACTAAGATGTTCTCCACGCATCAAAAAGCAGTTCAAAACCACATGGGTCTGATTGCCATTTGCACAAATGCCACTAATCGCCACTTTGGCAGTATAAAGGAGCTTTGAAGTGGGTATAAATTCTTATTTTGCATTCTTATTAAGGTTCCTTTCATCTGTCAGAAAGGTCTAAAAAAAAGACAATGGTTATGTCTCCGCAAACTTCCCATCTCACTGTAAAACACACTCAATCTCATATTAGCTATTTATCTCAGTGTAAAATTCAACTCAAGAAACTGCATCAAAGTAACTGCATCTCACCTCCTCCGGCATTTCACACTGCAGTATCTGCCTATAAAAAACAGTGAAAATCTCTTAACAGTGAAAATCTCATAAGGATACAAAATCTTGGATCTTTATTAATTCTATTAGATTTGAATAGTGTTCCAAGTTGTTATCACTGGGTCTGGCAGTAATGATCACTTCACTATACAATGGCAGACTTTTTAATAGGAAAGGGCCCTGGTAATTCACCCTCATTTTAATCCTTCTGGCCCATTTATGAAAAGCAGCTGCATGTCTTAAAGAAGAACATGTGATTAAATCTTTCTGAAGCAGTCCTGAGTCAGAAATATTAATAAAGGGATCCTTGTTCTATAACATATGTTGTTGATGAGGTAGGTGCATGTGTGTATACATGTGTATCTATGAGGCACGCTCCTATATATGTCTAAACACTTTCAAATGAGGTGGGTCATACAGATGAATAAAAGCTGCCTGTCTGTCATTAGAAACAGTCTAAAAGTACAAGGACAAATAAATTCCCTTGCAAGAATCACAGGGATGACTGTGCTCTGACTCTTCTCTCTTTCATGTTCATGACATCCTCTCTTCTAACCACTCTGGAAAGTCCACAAAACACAAAGCCTAGCGCTGCTTCCAAATGTTCATTACCACCCAGAGGAACCTTCTCTAGTTGCACTGCAGCCCTCCACCTCTACTCATTCACAGCTGAGACACCACTAAAAGAAGAAAAGAATAAAAAGGGGGGAAAAATGATTCATTTTCATTTGTCCTGTACTTCAGCAGTAAGACCTGCTTGGAAAAAAAAAAACTTCAATGCACTCACCTAAGATTCTGCCAGAAGACCACATCGCAAATCCCATCTACTCAAAATGCCTTGAATTTCCTAGCTTCATTTATCAAAAACATAGAGTCAATCCATTCAAGTTTAAAAAAAAAACCAAACGCACATAAAAACCCCAAAACCAAAAAAAAAAAAAACAAAAACAAAAAAAAAACCCACAAACCAAAAAAAACCAAAAAACCACAAAACAAAACTGAAAGAAACAAGAGGTAAATTTGAGCAGCAGTCATATTTGAAAGAATTTTGACAGATGTTTCCAGTGGATAAATTAGTCCATGACTGCAGTGTTTGAAAGAGAATTCTGTCTTTGTACAGTTGCATGATGAATGGTTTTAACAAGCATGTTTCAGACAGTAGAGTGGGGTGTTCATAAAGTCTAACTGTAGCCTGGGGAGAATGTCACTGGCCAACAGAGTCTAGGAAGAAACAAAATAATTTACTCAATTCAGAGCAATTCAGAGCACGATAGTTTCTGCCTTCTGGACTAGTCTGTCTGGCTGTGTTTCCCCCTGTCCTTGGCTAAAGATGGAGCTTCCTCAAACTAATATTAGCATTTTCTGATGACCCTTCCCTAAGTGTTCATTGATTACTGGTTTGAATGTCATCTACTCATAGCTGGCTACTTGGTGTCTGCCTAGCCACTTGCTATTGCTTCTGTCTCTGCAGTGGATGGTTTTGAATCCAAAGATTTTTTAAGCTGATTTTCAGCTGTTGCCAATACAAGAAGAGTTATCTAGGCACAAAAATGGTATTCTCTGTGCATAGGAATACTCTGATGTGAATATTCTATGCACTTGCTTGTCAAGGAAATAGGTTTTGCATGAATCTTAATTTTAAGTGACTAAAGGGATCCCAAATATCATCTCAGTGATTGGTTTTGTATCATTCTTGCAGCTGTATTTCTAGTTATAGGTCCCTGGATAACAGTGAACAATTCATCTCCTTCCTAGGAACATATGCTCCTCAAATAATACTTGTAGATCATTATTAAAGGCAGAGTAATTGTAACTTAACCAAGCAATACGTATAAAGTTATTTTAATCTTTTCTCATAAATCATTTATCCTAGCCATTTAATCAATTAGGTAGAACTCCGCTGAAGACCTGCTAATTTGAGAAAAACTTGCTGGTACAGAGACATTCAGTGCTTCTAGACATCTTCTTAGCAGAGACAGATTGAAAACAAGAGCTCTCCCCCAAGCAAGAATGCTTCTCTGTATTACTTTCTAGTGAATTTGGTCGAACAGCTCACAGCTACATCATAGCAAAAGAAAGTGAGGAGAACTGGAACAACAGCGGCAAGCTAAGAATTGTGGTCTTCCAATGCTAGCAATTAACACAGACAGTATATCCCAACAGTATCTCACTAGCCATAAGCACTGTGAATTTCAATTCCTGATCCCAAATGAGCTAAACAAAGACTGTACCTACATGTTCTTTAACTGATTAGCAAGAATATAATTTTATTCTTGGAAAATACTTTGTCAAGATATACTGAACAAAATTAAACGACTATTTAAACTATTCAGACATCTTTTCTAAATTTTGACAGGCTATTCTTTATTCAGAGATTTATTAATGCAACATGACAACTCTCATCATGGTGAAGGTAAGTTGCTTTTAGCAGAAGTGTTGAGCTACTCAGGAGAGAAAACTTTAGTCCATAATTAGGGAAATAGAATTCTTTGCTGTCATAGCTACCCTGGAACATCTCACATCTTCAGTTTAAACAAATGCACGGCACTTATGTCATAGGAAACTTATCTTTCAGTTTGATCCCTCTGGATGTTTGCCAGCATGGAACTCGAGGGCTTAAAAAGCGGATCTTTTTGTGGTACATAATCCTGGTGTCTTTAAAACCATTGCCTGTCAAACCAGCACAAACAGATGTTCCTGTCTGTTTGGCAGTGCTGTTGTAGCAGGTTAAACTGTCTGTATCTGTCTTTATAGGAAAGAAAAATCTTTATCATTTTTCTGATCATTATTTTTCCAAGAATCATTAATCCGCTTGGCAGTTTATGTAATACAGAGCAATACATGATCTCTTCTCCTCGGCCACCCATGTCTTATAATGTAGATAAATGTGCCGCACATCACTTAAATTAATTATCCTGGCTGCTTGTAAGGAGAACAGACTTCAAAGGATATTCCACTCTCCCTCATTGTCTCTCTTCTTCTTTTTTTTTTTTTTTTTTTTTTTTTTTTTTTTTCTAATGGGGTGGGAATGGACTTTCTACGTGTTGACTCAGGGTTGTCACTGGAGGTTCTTCTGAACTGTAAGTTCAAATAATCAAGATGGCAAAATCCATAAATTTACACCACTGGCTAATCAAAAGCAGCTGTCCTAACAGAAGTATTAGCTATAACCCTGGTGACCCATGAATGCAAAACCTCTTCACTGCCTTACAACTGTCTTAATTATTACAGTTATCTGTTCTCCTTCTGCCTTTATTTTGCTAGAAAAAAGAAGCTATAGTCATAAACTCCTGTTAGACAGATGTTCCATTCCCCTGATCATACCAGTAACTCCTTCCTGTGCATGGTCGTATGAATGGAGAGATTTGCATAGGAGGCTTTTAGGGCAGCCATGGCTTTAACACTTCACTGTCTCTGCAAAAACAACAGAAATGGACCTGTTCTGCTGTGGTCTAGATGCACTATTGCATTTTTGTAGTGCCATCACTTAGGCATCTAGATTCATCCTGGTATAATCTCCTGAGATCCCCTGCACCCAACAGCATCCAGCATCTACTAAAATTTTGTATTAAATCCAAATTCATCAGGTCTAATTAAATTAATTCTAGAACACCTAAAGAAATGGCTGAAGCAATCTCAGAGCTGTTAATGATTATCTCTGAGAATTCACAAGGAGAGAATGCTGCGAAGTACTAGGAATGTGGGAGAAAGATTGAATATAGTGCTGATTTTATAATAAGTAACAAAATAAGAGATGATGAACTACATAATGATCACTTTAACTTAAATTCCCAACAAATTATGTAATAAATAATAAATTTAGATGCTGGCAAACAGACAGAAAAAGAGATGAAAAGTGGCCATCATGTATTTGACAAGAACACCTTGTGTTAAATCAGTCTAATTATCTTCTACAAGCAAGAATGCACAGATAGCAGATATTCAAGTCTACACTTGAGCTATCTGTTCTTTAATAATTTTGACCGCAGGTAGCTCAAATGATACTTTCACAATCACGTTATGCACATATTATCTAGATTAAAATATCATGGTCTGTTTTTTTTAACCAGGTCTTGAAAATAGTTGCCAGTAATCAAACAGAAGGATGTCTAACATGAAGTTTCACCTGATTCTGCGTTTCTTTTGTGTTTTCCTTCATGACATAAATTATGAAACAGAGTTTATGCTTACAAAATTTGCAAGAAATGTGAAAGTGGGAGTGACTGCAAGTATACTGGAGGACAGAATAAGAATTGGAAGTGATTTTGACAAACTGGACACATGGAGTAGAAATAATAAATGAAATTCAAAGAGGGATAAGTGCCAAGTTCTACACTTGTGCAGGAATAATCCACTTAAATACAGAATAGAGAACAACTGGTTAGGAAACAGATCTTCAGAGAAGGGTTTGAGGTTACAGTAGAGGACAGCTGGACATGAGTCAACAGTGCCACACTTGTGAAAAAAACAGCATTGCCCCCAGGACATGCAGAAAAGACAACAATCCACATGATGTGAAGCAAACCTTTCATGCTGAGGCAGCTACAATGCTGGGACCAGTTTTGAGCAAAACATTTCAAATTAAGCAAGTCCAAAGAAGAATGACAAGAATGATGAGAGGATACAAAAACTGTCTGAAATCAGGAAGACTGAAAAAAATTAATTTATTTGGTCTAAAGAGGAGAAGATTGAGGAGGTACCTGATTGCTGCAAAGGACTGCTGCGAAACAGAGAAGGGAATAATTTGACTTTCATGCTAATGACAGCTAGTACAACAGATATGGGGTTGAAATTGTATCAAGAAAAATTCAAGGAGGATTTAAAAGACATTTTTTCCCTTGGTAAAGATAGTGAAGTACTGAAATAAACTGCAAGGAGGAAGGGGAGAAGTTGTTTAAGAATGAGCCAACTAAGCATATGTCAAGATCTATCTTTCTTAGAGGAGACAGTGGACTACATCTCCCCCCTCCCCCCACTAAAAATCTTTTCTAGTCCTGCTTTTTTGTTGTACTTTCCCCTTGTTTTATTACATTTCTTCCCATTTCCATTACCCCAATCTTCCAACAAATCCATCCACAAATATTTTGTATTCACCGTGATTACCACCTTTATGTGATCAGCAAAAATTGTCTCCATTTTTCTGTTACAAGTTTGTTAATAGCACAATTATTAAGAAAGGTTAAGCAAGATCAGTTGCAAGACCAAACACCCTCTGTCATCCAGAGATATTAACTGTGAGTAGCAATGAAAGAATGATACCTTGATAATATTCAAATTGTTTCTGAAAGGATATATTTAATTTCCATATATTATGTAGGCCGGTGCCAATCAGCCTGCTAACAAGGGCTGTTTGGGTGAGAGTCAGCACCAGATAAAGATACCACAGCTGAGGCAGTATGAGCTAAACATCTCAGCTCCCATTATAACCAGTTGAGGTCTATGGCACAAGTCAGTGACCCACAGGGAGGCAGCGACAGTCGTCTAAGACACCCTAAGGTAACTGAGCCATTTGCGCAGGGCTTGCAGATATGCCAACAAAGCTACAGGAGACCTGCACCCACACCTGGCAGCCAAAGCTGCTTGGTGTACTAGGGCACCCTAAAAACCACAAGGTGCTTGTTTATCAACTGAGAGGCTTCTGGCAGAATCTGTGGCAGATGAGGGGGATGGGAGAGGGCAAAGCACCTTCTGAAGGTCATTTACTATCAGAAACATTGACTGTGGAGGAAATTGTATTCTGGAGACATCTGTCCACTGCTGAGAGAGGGGGCCTACAGAACTAGGTTACAGTGAAACAAATAGTTTTCAGGTACCTGAAACATCAAGAGAAAGGATGTAAGGTAAGAAGTGTTGATTTGGTAGAATTGCCTAGGGGCTTGAAAATAAAGATGTCTAACTTGAACTTTATGTGAAAAAGCAAGTCAATAAAAGGTTTTAAGTTTCTGGCCTTTGGGCTCAAGGTCTTTGAACAAAACAAGTCGTATGACCCCTGAATTCATACTGTTAATAATTATCTCAGTCAGAACGAAATAACTATGAAATAAAAGGAACGCAGACGCTTCTCTTCCTGGATATAATAGGGGAAGAAACCATCTAAAAAGAAGGCTGATACAAGAAATCATTCTTGGTTGTAGTGTTTTCCTCATCATCATCTTTTCTTTTGTCTGGATATGGATTAGACTATTTTTTCATGTGCTATAGAAATGTTTTATGATATTAGCTAAATCCCATTAAATCATCCCTTAGGATGGGTTATCAATAATAGCATCAGCTTCTGCAAAGTCAATAAAATGCCCATTTTCTTTCAGAGATGTCATTCCAGCTTTGCAGTTAACTATCCTACTTTTGAGCACTGGTGAGATATTTACTATTTTATCTTTAATATTTGATAGTTTTTATTTGATAAGTGGTGATTTATTCTTTCAGCATCTCAATGTTATTCATTTAACTGGAATAATACTATGGATGTGAATTAAAATATCAGAGTCTTACACTGCTGCATGGATGAACAAATACTTTCTAGCAAACCACATTCTTGATGTAAATAGAGTAAATTATTAATATCAGTTTCAAGTTACCTAATAATTTACAGAATATATTCTGTGTTACAACTTATAGGAGGTAACTCTAACAAGTTTTGAGTATCTTATAACCATTTACAAGCAAACAATAAACTACTAAATGTAGTTCATATTGTGCAATAGAAATGCCAAGCTGGAAAAAATACCTGCCTTAAACAAGAGTTTTAAAACCAGATCTCCCAATTGTGCAGGAGTTTGTGATTTGGAATAATTACAGAAGCAGTTTTGCTCCTTGTGCGGATCACTTTCCTATATCAATTGTCTGTTTTATTGGTACAATCACACACGAATGCAGAAAGGCAAGGATGCCATCAGTTACTTATGCCTATAAACACATCGCTGTAATGGCTTTAAAAAGGGCTAAGTATTGGTCTCTAAGGAAAGATGCAGAGTATGTAGTCCAGCATGTAGAACACAGGCACAAGTGGCATTTAGATACCTTACTTCAAGAAAAGGTGACCCAAAAGCCTACCTTTTGGTGGTTGCACCACTTCTCACACACAACATTAAACTCCCTTCTGAAGGCTGTCTTGAGATGGAACGATTGTGCACGTGCAGCATTATTCTTCACTCTTTACTCCCCAAAATGGGATGGCCACAGCTTATTACAGATGATCCCTGGTCCTTGCTAACTTCGAGACGATTCCTGGCCTCTGTGTGAAAGATTCCTAGTAGGCACAGGCCCAGACTATAACGGCGTCCATGCTAGATTGACAGCCTTGGCATAGTGCTGGAACCAAGGCCTTGTTACAGGCAGTGGCACAGCCTGCCTATTGCAGTTTTTACCTCATCTCCTGTGGCACCAGTCAGGACCAGACATGATTTCTGATCTCTGGGCTGAATCCAGTTTAAACTAGGCATTCACTGAAACACAGAAAATGGACAAAGGTACCCATGTACCGCCAGCCATGGGTCACAAACGCTCCAGAACATTAGAGTCCAGACACTACTCTACTACCATAATTTCCTTTTACTTATCTGAAGAAAGTCCCCAAACACATGGGGGCACCTCTGAAACCCCCGAATGCTCACCACTGACTGCAAAGGAAGGTTAGGATTGTATTATTGATGCTCTGTATCATCTTGCTATGCAATGCTAGATCTGGAGGTGCTTGAGAAAACACTAAGACCTAAGTCTTGCCTTATTACAGAAGAATAGTTATTTAACAGTTCTGAAGCAGCAGGGAAGAATCTGCTCTCAAGACTACTGTCTGGAGTCATGAAGCCATGGCAGTGTTGTTTACTGCAGCTAAAAAATTGTAGTGAAACATTACAAACTGTTACTTGCAGACCAAATCACGTAGTCCTTCCTCACTTCAATAAGCACAGGCTTAACTGTTTGGCAGATAAAGCTAGCCTTAAAAAGGTGCTTAAACACTTCCTAAACAGGGAGCTTGATATGGTTTTGTATATATTGTATCTATTTCATTATTTCTTTTTTATTATTTTACTAATACTTTCATTAAAGTAGTATAGTTCCTTCTAAACTCACAAATCTCTTTATCTCTCTCCCTCCTCTCCTCGGAGAGAGAGGTGGGGGAGAGCATCTGTCATTCATCTTAGTGGCCAATCCGGCCCAAATCATGACAGATAGTTTCTCAAACACATATCACATTTCACAGCTCTGATATCACACATACAGACTCATGATGCATAACATGGACCTATATAAGAACTTTTAACTTTTAGATGCTTAAAGTGAAGTGAGATTAATGTTCCCCATCTGCATGAAGTTAAGCACCTCAGCAAAGCTACTCATCAACATGCTGTTGACAATCACTGGCAGATATCCAGGTTACTGCCTGGTCATAGTATCCTGATAAGCTACATCAAGGACTTGAGGTGAGCTGCAGTTCCTGGATCCTTCGTCATGGATCTGGGACAAAGAGCAAGGCCTGCACATGTCCCTCACCTCATACAGTGCTAGGGGAGAGCCAGAGCAAGCACTAGGCCTGAGAAACTGGGAACGCTTCCAGCAAGCAGACGCAGCCACAGGAACTCATTGGAGGTGGCTCATCCCATTTGAGCAGAAGGTATCTGAGAAACTGAAAAAACTGTTCCCTGTATGTCCTTCTGTTTGCAATAACTACAGAAGGAGACTGCAAAACTTCAGACCACACAATTTTTAAATGACTGTGTATCCTGGTTATATACTATATGTCAAGTTAAATCTATACAGTTTTAAGGAAAAAAATAAATAGTAAGTTTAATCACTACACTAAGGCCTTGTTCTCCCTATTGTCTCTGTACAAACCCCATCTGGCATCCCTGGCAGTTTTGTTATGGACTCAATGGAATATGAAGAACGGAGATGCAACCTGTTCCTCTGAATCAGTGTGAAACCCTTACATTAATGCCATAGTTCCAATTTTCCCCTAAAATGCTCTGACTCTGCTCAGCTGATTTCATTGGAGTTATACCTGATTTACTTCAACATTTGAGAGATGAAGTGACATTTCCGAGCACTTCAGTAGCACAGGTTCAGTACTGAAAACCTCACACCTTCCAATCCAGCCTTATTTTACATACTGCTGAATATTACATTTCATCACCCAACTACTAATAACCCACAAAGAATCATCTGCTATCACTTTGTTTTCAAAACGGAAAAGAAATTATTTTAAATCTGGCCTATCTTTATATGCCTCCCCTTTAGTCAACGCTCATATACAGATGATATTAAAGCTCACCATGCTATTCTTCCAGACTGCATTACCCATGGGTATGTACAAAGGAAAAGTACTTCAGTATGAAAAATGAATGTAATATACAGTAGGAATCATCTCTGAATCTCAATTAACTTGGCTTCTGAAGGATTACAGAGCAAAAATCAAATTTAATTTTATTTACTTATTTATTGCCTACAGTTAGCATGTGCTGCTCCAAGATGCCCTGGAATTGCTGTCAATAAGAAATGAAAAATCTATTTGTATGAGGTTCTTTTAGGCAAAAATGTGCATGTTGGGGCAGACTTTTTTGATGAAAAGATGGTCACACGGCAAATTCATCTTTTAGCTTTCTGAATGATCAGTCAACCCATAAAAATATTTAGGAGAAACCAATAACCTGATTATATCCATTCGTATTCTCACCATCCCTGACACTGCTATAAGCCTAGTTCCCACTTCTTCAGACAGACCGTTAATCAGAGTGACTCATGATCATATTTGCAGAAATCACACAATTACTTCGGTGTAGATTTATTCAAGGAATGAACCCCTCATTAAAAATGCATAAGGCTCTAAAAATATAACAGACAACATCGCTAACAATTTTATGCATGATGTCAATTTGATATGGCACAAAACAGCCTTGTAAAGAAGATTCAGTGCTGATTGGTTTTAGACACTTTTACCACCAGGTTTGCAAATAGGCCTGGATGCGGTACCAGCACACATGACACAGTGCCAGCATCTTTTTGTTTTCATTCTTTGCTTGATGAAGTTTAAAGATGACAGCAGTAACTCTAAAATGCAAAGTGATAACAGCCACATGGAAACAATCTAAATTGTATTTACAGTGTGCTAAAGAGATCTGAGCTCACTTGAATACTCTACCAAACTTTTGAAATACTGCTGGGAGTGGGAAGACTACATGATAAACAATGCATGTTCTGTTGTTGCCCTGTTGATCCATCTTCATCCTCACTGCTAAGTCTTTCAGTTCTTCAGTTGTTGCTGTGAATCCCTGCATGCCTTTTTATGAAGTTGAAGGTAGGGATTTTTCAGGCTCAATTTATCATGCCTCATGATGCACATGAGGCATCATGACTTCCCTAGGAATTTATAGCTGGGTGATTAATAACTTTTTGTTTTTCAGTGACCAGTTCAAATACAGCCAAGACAGGAACATCAGTAAGTTATGACCACTTGAAAGCTGAATACAAAATTTCAAAAATGAATTGATGGCTTCAGCCCAGTTCTTAGTAAACTACTGTTTCCAGCAAACCCCATCAAAATGACATTAATAACTCAAAGATTAGACTGGACTAGCAAAATTATTTCCCTTTAGATAGTCTTCGTAAGATCACACATCAAAGACACACCACACTAGTTCTACAGATCTGACAGAAGAACTGGTTCAGGTTTCATCGAAGTCCTATGAAGGTGTGGTTTTTCATCATCTTATAAACACTGGCGGTTTTCAGGAGCAATACTTTTCAAACCTAAAAAGCTAAAGTAAATGTCTCAATGTTTTCAATACTGATGTTATTTTTCTGTCTGAAGGCAGAATTATGAAAAGATTTCTGTGCCAATAGTCAGTATTTTCTTGACTAACTAGGTATGTAATACACTGATTGTGTATACTGTCTGTGCTTAACGTCTACAATATTGCATGTGGCTAAACATTTGTGGTGTGGAATTCAATGCCTGTACAGTCCTTTACAGACTTCTGCCAAAAATATTTTATGTTAACTATCTTATGTTAACCTGTAACTACTAAACAGGTAAACTAAACATGGTATGTAACATAATGAATTATGGTTCGCACTACAATTAATAAATGGCACTTAGATCTAGGAGACATGGGTTTTACTCCCGACTCTGCTTTCGATTCTCTGAATTTGGACAATATTTCTTAATATTTAGTCTTTATGAGTGACACAATTACAGATGTAGGCCTTAACTTTAAGGGGCAATGGGCCCTGCCGGCTGCAAGTTCTTCTAATTGTAGATGCTCTTCTCAGTGAAATTGTGTTGCCCCAGAAACTCTCTCACTATAACCCATTCGAGCTAAAGCAGTCAGTAAGAAAAGTAAAATGGCCTGGAGCATCAAGGAGAAACAGTGTTAGTGAAGGGGAGTGGTAAACACACTGACAGGACACTTACAAAAGTCTGATTTTTCTCAGCAATTTCACCCTTAAAAGATACATGGTTTCATCTAATTTAATAACTTTAGTGCATTTTCTAATATCTTTAGCATTTTAAAATCTTTTCCCAATATGGTTCTATGTTCATCTGTTCAGTTTTACAGATGACAAATTAGATTTCTATTTCTTCTTCTTAGACATGAAAACTTGCCTGGTGTACATTTTGGTGTTCAAACAGACCAAGAATAGTCACTTTTTTCTTCCTTCATTCTCATTCACTAGATAAAATGTTTTGCAGAAAACCCGCATAAAATCTAAAGAAGCACTAAGTTGTCCAAAGTGCAGGCATTAAGGGCTTATGTGCAGAAGAGTTTGATAACTTTTCCCACATCTCCTACATACACTGCTTATTTCTATATGGCTTATCAGGAAACTAAGCTTTCTGAAGGTGCTTGAAGTTCTGCTACTGAAGACAGGCAACAGCTGACAGCAACCAAGCTGACAGATGCTTTGCTTAGAGTGTAAGAGACAGCTTCCCAGCTGCATGATGTAGGTATCTGGTTCCAAAGTTAGCCTAGGATTCTCTCCACCTCAGCACAATGCTTCAGCTTGACCCTCTGCTGTGAATTAGGAGATTTGATTCCACCCAGGAAATGCAGGAATTGAGCCTACATGTTGATTGCCAGAGAATGCTCTAACTGCAAAGCTCTTCTGCAAAAAGCAGGCAGCAAGTTGTTCTCCCCTACTGTGTGTAGAACAGAAGACTTTTTACACTCATGCTAGTGGGTGTAGTGGCATGGAAATCCAGGCGAAAGGTGATACATTGGATACAGCCTTCTCTTTGTCACTCCCTGTTTGCTGGTTTAGCCATTCCCTGTTTAGTCTATCCACTGTTGCAAGCCCCATTCTTTGTCATACACCTCTTCCCACTCACTGTACTTCAGCTTTGTTTGAATCACATTCTTGAACTCAGGCCACTACATTTTCAGTGCTGTAACACGGACTACTATGGCAGGTAAAGCCCTCTAGGGAACCTACACACATGCAATTGCATAGTCTGCATGCAATTGCATTGTCTGCGTTTGTGTGTTTCTCCCTTTTCACACCAGTAATTTTTCAGTTCACTGACTAGTTTCAACAGTATTTTATGGAAAGGTTGGCATCTTAAAAATACCTGTATATACAATACCTGTAGTGCTGATCAAGCAGATCAAGCACAGGATGAAGCAGATGCTGAAAAGCAGAGGAGAGAGAGCCTATTAACATCCCAAGTAAACACTATGGTGCTGCATGAGCTAAAGACATGATACATGCTGGAGAACCTAAAGGGAATGAAGTTCCTCCTTCTCCCTCGCTTTTCCCCCAGTGTACTAACATTGGGAAAGCTTCACTTGGATCTCACATTTTCTTACACACAAAAATCAATCAGCCGTGGGATACAAACCTGCATGAAGCCAAGAGTCTTTAGTTTCCCTCACTCAGAAGACTACTTCTAACACCCTATTCCTGATAATATTTTCACACCAGAACATCAGAAGTGGCCATCATGTAGGTAGAAGGAATAATAGTAAACAGATAGCTTATGGGAAGTATTTGTTATTCCACAGTTAACTGCTTCTCAAGATCTGCTCTACAACACCTCTTACATCAGTTTACATCAGCTCTTCACCTAAAATAACACAGGAATAGCAGTACTACTGTAACTCACAAGGGCATCAAAAAGAACAGGAACTGTGAAGCATCCATATCCTATGTGACCATATAGAGAAAGGAGGGGAATAAATTTTGACATTTGCTGTCAAAAAACTAGAGGGGAGAAGAACTGTTTTTCTCTGGCAAAGCATTTAGGAAATGCTTTGCCAGAGAAAAACAGTTCTTCTCCCCTCTAGTTTAGGAAAGCATTTAGGAAATGCTTTGTCCAAATTCTCAGGAAAACAAAGTAAAGGAAAAAAAAAGACAGTCTTTCCAATGCCACAGCTAGACAAGCTCAAATTTGGTAAAAAAGTCAACCTATGTAAAAAGCAACTGTGTCTTTTCTCTATTACAATTTCACAGTGAAGCAAATCATGTGAGCAATGACCTCATTGAAAAACACATTTTTTTGACAGCTGAATGTATAGCCTTCGAGCTTTCAGTTTTAAATAGTTTCTTACTGCTCTACCACGTTTTTCATCTTTTGGGGGAGGACACATATTTCCAAAAAGATATGACTGAGGTACTGGAGGCAAGAGTCAGCTGATCTCAGCTGAACTTCTGGAGAAACAATCTCCTTTTGTGTGTCACAACATGACTGAAAAATGCCACTGGTCTTATAGCTCAAATATAGCTTCCCAGCATGCCTTTCTCCCCATGCATACTAACATACCAGACCAAATTTCTTTATGCCAAGAAGCCCATAGCTCATCCAACAGCAATTTTCAAATTCCCTGCATGGGGTGGAGTGGGGGCATTGAAGTCATGAGTTAATCATTGGAGGGGAAAAAAAAAGTAAGGGAAGGTTTTATTCAGAGAGTTTTAGGCTGAACAATAAATGTTCGGGAGAAAGTATTTTTTTTCTCCCTTTACAATTACCATCTTACACAGTTTTAATTTTATATGCTGTGCCACTATGATTAGCTATAACTTCACTGAATTCAAATCAAACCAGAAATTTAGCCCATTGTAACAGATCTTGTGATTCTCATAGTAAACTATCCAATGTCAATATCTTCAGCAGATTTGATGCCTGAGTGTTGTGCGTTAGGAATGCACAACAATTTATTGTTATTTAGACAAGTATTCTGTCACCCAATGACCCCTCCCCTCATGGGAAAGGGAACTTGGAAAAACAAGGAAACCCAAGGGTTGAAATATGAATGCATTACAGATATAATAGAATAAGGCTAAATAATTAACATTAACAATACTAAAGAACCAATATTAATCCTGACACCAATATAACGAATACAAGGATTATACTCTGCCAAATCTCTCAACAGGAAGCTGTGCACTCCCCATAGGGGACAGCAAATGTTGGACACTGCGAGCGCTGCGGCTTTGGGAGGAAGGAAAGGGCTCAGGGGTCTGGCACCGGGGCAAGGAGTTCTCAGGATCACAGCCATCATGGAAGAGAAGAAACTCCTCATCAAACTTTCTGGTTTATATTGAATGTGATGTTCATGGTATGAAATAATCCTGTTGGTCAGTGCCTGGGTCTTGCTCCTCCTCATTCCCACACCTGGCGAGCTCAAAACCACTGAGACCTTGAAACCTGCATACCATAGCTGGCTATAAAGTAAAGATTTTCACAAATTCAGATGCTACAGTCTTCTAAAATGCAGTTTTGCCAAGCATTAGAGGAGACTTTACCAAAAAGTAAAATTACTGAAAGAGAAATTAATCCTGTGTTGCTCAAACCAGGACACTGAGTTTATTTTGTTACTCAGTACAGGATAACCTTGGTTACCAGATAACAGGGAACCTTGTCTACTTAATAGAGCTGCCAAAAGTCACATAAAGATACTGGAATATATGTGACACATATTAACTATGACTAAATCACACATGACACAACTTTAGAACACACTTGTGTTCTGCAATCTTTCATTATGACTGAGGGGGTTTATTTCTTCTGTGGGGTCAGAAAAACTGGCATACAAAGTCTCTGTCTCTATGAAGTATATAAATCTAAACAAAGTTTCCCTGATGCACTGAGCTTACAAGCCAGGAAAAAAATGGAGAAAACAGGCAACTAACATGACAGAAAAGTAAAACCTAGACTTACAAGGAAAATCGAGAGCGTAACTCCCAGCAGTACTTGACAGGAGCCATCTGGAAAGGTGGTGTAGAACTTGGACTAGTAGAAGACACCACCAATGCTGGCCCTGCAAAGGCATACATCATTTCTCAGTTCCACCATAGTAGGTGCAAGAGTACACAGATGGATAAATGTGACCTATACATATAAGAAAATTATTCAAGAAGAGGGTAAACAATCCACTTTGTGAAAGGAAGGGTTAAAGCATTTCTCTTCCCATTACTATTCTCTACTTTATTTGCCCTGTAAGACTACTACCTAAGTAAGTGCGCTTGAATATCCCATGGACTACATCTATGAAAGGAAAACCAAGTCTTTCAGATGTCATCCCAGATATAGGGGAAAAAGGGTACAGCAGGCAGCATGTGTCCTGGTTTCTGAGTGTAGAATGAGGGATAATAACTCAGAGACACCACAGCCTTTACAACCCACATTGTTATAGCTGAAGAAATCATTTCTGATCATTCAACTTTTGGTACAGCTTCTCTGAGCCCAGTGAGATCAAAGGAGTCCCAATATGATCTTTTATAATCTGAAAGGCTAAGTACAAGCTCCAGAGGTGCTGATGGTATTATCTGACAGAGCTGCAGAAGCTTGATTTCAGAGAAGAGTGCATAATGTAACCAACTGTTTTCCTGTGCTCTATTTTCTAGATGGAAAGATTTTTCAAGCTTCAGTCAAAATGGGAAGGAAAGTCTTTATTACATCTGAGAGAGAAAATCCCTTTTCTATCAGACGTTCTCTATACTTGTATGCATGTATTGCCCAATAATAAAAGGGAGAAAATGTAAATTATTTATGATGCAGTATAACCAATATAATTTGTTTCCCTTCCCTAGGATTTATTGTCAATACTAGGGGAACTTGAAGCACGTATAAAAATCAAGTTAATTTTAACAATGCTGTATTTAAAGTGAAGCTGCTATAGCCAAAGTAACATAGCAGTTTATCACCACACACAAGCTGGTTTTAAAGGATATAACTCCACTGAATTCCAGTGACTTCAGTGAGTGAGTTACCACATTCTCATAGGTCCAAATTCTCCTCTTTGTAAATGAAGTATTTTCTAAATTCTAGCTCCAATTCCATGAAGGCTGACGCATACATAAAAATTAAATAGTTGAACAACTATTTGCAGGAGTAAAGCCTAAGATGTAGCCTACATGAAGTTTAACATAATGTTTTTACAAGAGCTCTAATTTGCACTCAAAATGACATTGTGGTCAGTGTCTTTAAAATGTCTGTTTCAAACAGCCTAGACTTTGATAGTGGTTAAGGTCCTCTTGTAGAGTGAAAGGAGATATTTTCCATGAAGACCACGTTTAACAAAAACATTTTTTTAAATTCCATTCCTACATGAACCTCACTTTGTAGCATGCTTAGCTATGCACATGCAAACTTGCAGCTTCTTTTTCCAGTTGCTCTCCAACAGTGGCATAGTTACAGGTTTAACTTCCACTCCTAGACCGACACAAATTGCTTTATCATTACTATTTTATTTTTACAGTCATTCCAACCTAAAATTTCCTCTCAGCAGTGTGGCTTTTTATTAGCCTTTTGAAAACATTGGGTCAGAAAATTCGAACTATAAAGCAGCCATTACTTGGTTATTGATGCTAACCCTTTGATAGGTCTGGGGAAGTCAGGTACATTATGTCTGGGCCTTTGAACATTTTTTCCTTTTCATTTCAGCAAGCAATAACATCAGAGACATCAAGCTAATCCTTTCGGTTTCTAATCAGTATTGCGGACACATTTATTTCAGTGACTGAGCCTCTCTGCAGCTATTGAGAATTTCAAGTTGAGACGTTAATGATTATAAAAATGTCACTGACATGACATAGTGCCCCTTTCTGCTGCCTACAGTTTTGCAGGAAAACAAAGTTACTGGAAGTAGCACTTGTTCATCCCAGTGAAGTACAACATTACTGCAACCATTTTACGTGCATAAATTGACTTTTTATAAAAGAAACTATCCGAAAGTACTACTAGTCATAGTCAGCATAGATCTGTCTCTTCTGGTCAGTGCCCTCTTTCCTCATCCTCCAGAAAGTGGGAGATGGCTTTTCTTGTGTTGGAGGATCTCGTTACCCATTCCTTACAGGGTGGGCTTCCCTCATGCAAGTGATAATCTCAGACCTCAAGACTAGACTTTTCCTATGGCATTGTTTTTACTTCCTCTAGAAGGTATCTTTGCTGTCCACCAAACAGATCCCACAGAGAAGGCAGAGTGGAAAGAACTGTTATTTTCTGACTGAACTTGCTGAAAACCAGCATTTGTTCTTAAATGATCAATCTTGACTCTGCTTTCTATTCCTCCTCTCTTGTGACAGAACATCATGAAATAACAGTGAAGAATTTAAATTGCTTTTTGAGCTCCAGGGACCTGTTAGGGATCACACTTTAACCCCCCTTCCCCACAAGGAACAACTTCCCTTGGTACAAGCCAAGATTTTCATGTAAGTCCGATTCCCAGAGCTCAGTCTCCAAAGAGAACATTAAATCTTGTGATGATTAAAAAAACCCCAATAATATACAAAAATATTAAGACTTGATAATAATGGAAATTTTAAAATTGTTGTCCATTACAGGAGTGCACTAAAGAGCTTAAAAGCTTTTCTTCTTTTAGCAGAGAATAAAACCTGTCTCTTCTACCTACAATACAACTTTGATGCAGGGTGAGGGGAAAGACAGCTACTGATGCTTGAGATATTTAAACAAGGCAGAGCAATTATTCAATGTCCCTTCTCCTAAAGGCACAATCACTACTAGAAAGGAAATCAAAATAATCATTGGTCAAGATTTCTAAAACCTTTAACAAACCTCAGTGGGTTACTATATTGAAATATTGGTCAAAACTTTTTTGCTTACTAGCTCTTTATTAACTCCAGACTATTTCAGCACCAGTGGAATTTTTGACCAACTCATCTGAAAGCACATATCCAAAACAAATAGTTTTTCAAAGTTAATGCAGAGTTGTGGAAATGTAGATCCTCCAAACCATTATAAAATCCAGAATTTTCATCTGTAATCTGTGCTGCTAAAAACATTTTTTAAAATGTTTTATTCATCACCTCTGCAGTCAAAATCAGCAGCAAAACTATTCTTTACAATTCTAATACAAATTAATTGAGGTAACATCTGCAAAGACTTGTTAAGGTGATTTATGCCCCTCCTGAGCACTGATAAGCAAAACCAATATCCCTCATCACACTTTTATATAAAAAATTGCCACGCATGAGTATACTGGTCTAAAAGAATGTCCAGCGAAATCTGAAAAAATTGTGAGGGTCCTTTGCAATATCACAGCTCATTTTCATATGCCAGAATTGGTTAAACTCTTAAAATAGACCTCGTGTCTCAGAGTTTAGAAACTTTTAAAGTTTCTGACAGCTTTAATTGAAACATTTCTAAATAATCAAGTCATCTTCATATCATTAATTTTATTTTATTTCATGAACAAGCACGGTTGAAACTGACTATTTCTGGAAGTGTAAGACAGATACAATTCTATCACAACCAGCAGGCACTGATGTTTCATTCCCTTCCACTCTACATTATATACATGGTGCAGCAGAAACTGTCTTCATTTTGGCTCTTCTCTTTCTAGATGGGTGGTGTGTTTATTTAGTCATCAAATTTGAACTTTCCTATCATTTCTATAAAAAGGCTTCAGACTTCTCCACAGAATATTTATTTCCCAGCCTTTCTTGCAGTAATTGCAAAAGAATATGGGTGCACAAATCTGAGAATCATTCTGATTCTGCCTGGCGTTGTTTGTCATTGGCAAAAGTCTTCTACAGATCTTATCACAAGTTCTCCTCTCTGAGCAGAGGCAGGGCTGATTTCCCAGATCTCCTTGGCAAACCACAAGACAGTCAGACTGGATCTTTCTGGATTCATGCTTGGATCTGTCATCACTTTTTTGACTGAAAGACAGACCTTGTACTTTCCTGAGATGGCTACTGTTGGAAAGTTTTTTAGGCTAGCACCTTGTTCCTGTGTTCTTGAAACAGTATATTTCAATTAGGTAAATATAGGCATATAGTGACCAACTTCCTTCACAAATTATTTTGAAGATATTGTTTACAGCCTTTCACTGTTCCAGGTTATGAACTACAGCTTTTTGGAGCATTAGCCATTTTTTTTTCCCCTTTAATGAATACAGAATTCCAGTATTAACCTTTGGTTTATTCTTTTCTAAATAAGGAAAAGCTTCATCAACAATGTCAATTGACTAAAGTTTCCAAAATAATGTTTACTTTCTCATCTTTGCAGTGAAATTAAAAGTCAGTACTAACACAAGCAATAGTTTGCCAATAAATGCAAACTACTTTGGCCTTTCCTGGTCCTTCTAAGACAGATGACTTCTAGAATAAATGACAGCAGCATTTTCAAAGCTGCTAAATTATTCTGATCCTACTGAAGCAGATACTGTCTGGCATGAAGGATCCTAGAACTGGTGAATCTGAACAGACAGGAACACCTGAGCGAGCAGAATTCACAGCTAAAACTGTGATAAAGAGCTTAAGATAAAAGGAGAGATTTATATTGAAATAGAAGCTTACAGTAGCAGGTCGGTTTAATTTACTCTGCCATGTAGTAAGCAAAAAGGCATGTAAAAGGTGGGTAGACAGATTTGACTTGTAGATCAATATTCTGTTGATCTCTGGCCACAAAACAATTAATCTCTGCAATGCAGGGCAAAAGTAAAGGGGAATTTAATGTCAAATCAGTTAACCACAATCTGAAATTGAAAAAGCACGCAGTGTTGATAATGATGGTTAGCACAAGTTCCTCCTATTAAGTGATATCATCCAGTGCATTCATTGCAATGTATTAATTACATAGTGCAGTCAGCTTGATCTCCCAGGCTAACACTATAGCAATCAATTGCAGGAGTGGCTCCATCATTCTATTTAGAACTACATTTTCTTAGCTGAGTCTGAACTTGTTAGAGAAAAATTTAATTTCAGCTATCTATGATAAGCTCTTTTTATCTGCACAACTCACATTTGGGAGGGAACACAACTATTCAGGAAATAAATGTAGGCACAATACCATCACTATGTTAATGTACTTGGAAATTCCATTTGGAAACCATCTTTATTTGTCATGTCTCCAGACAACAATCAGCAGACTTTAAAACACATATGCATTTGATGTTTTTTTGTTTTGGTTTGGGTTTTTTGTTTGTTTGTTTGTTTGTTTTAAAAAAAGCATGCAGGGATTGATAGGAAAGGGGAGGATAGTAAAAAGGAGAAAAGGAAAGGAAACAGATAATTAAGCTCTTCCAAGAACAGGATATTTTTTCAGGAACAGTTACAGACACAGCATACTTATTAAATTGTTAATGGCAACAATTAAAAAACCACTATGCAATGATACTAAAAGAATAACTGTTTGAAATTATAGGACTGTTCCAATAGACTAACATTATTCTTACTTCTGGGTATCTCCTCAAGTAGTTTAAAACTAATCCCTCATTTAAGAAAAGTCAAACCTAGCCAGTTCTCTCCTAATCCTTTGTAGCATTACCATGAGTTGCTCACATGACTATTTCAAACATTTTTTGTTCCATATCAGAGCACAAAACCAAGACTTCTCAGTATTCCTCATGAAACTGGGGGAGACAAACAGACACACTGACCACCTTGGACTGGGATTTGTCTCACTTAATTTCAGGCAGCTACCTGAGCTAGTTGATCAAGAATATCACTGAGGCTCCAATACCACCATGGGACACAGGGTTGCCTCCCCATGCAGCTGTAAATCAGACCTCATGGCACAAGCTAGTGCAAGGGAAACCCTTGCTAGAGTCACATCCACTTGGATGAATTTGGAACAAAACACCTTCACTGCATCACAGCCACTGCTCTAAACCTAAGCCAGATAACATCAAGACTACTGAGGTGGGACACCTCAGTAGATGTCTGCTGTGAAGCTAGTCACTCAAGGCTCTCCCTGTAAACACACAGAAAAGGGCATTTTTTAGGGTGGGGTTCATCTAATCTATTTTAGCTGCCTACTTTAGGACGAGACAAGCTAAATCTCAGACGCTCCTGTTTCTCTCCACTGACTACAAGAGGAGGCTCAACAACCAACGTAGGTGTAAACAGCTGTATAAGAAATAAAAGCACTGCCTCTTCCTTTCACTGCCCCTCCGTGTGTCATCCTGCATCCTACTGCAGCTTCTCAAGAATAAGTTTTTCCCTATCATGTCCTCTTCTTGTATTAAAGGACCAGTAGTTTAACTGCCACCTCTGTCATTACTGATCCTTAATACCTCTCAAAATGAACAGGACAGGAAAAAAATATTATTCCAGACTGGCTAGGAATTAAGGAAGACTTTTTGCATCAGTTAAATATTTCATTTTTCAAAACTGCCTCAGACACATCAGTTAGATCAGTCTTTAGAGATATGAATAGTTTTTAACTCACCAGTAACTTATTGTTTACCTTGAGGAAGAAACATGAAACAGAATTACAGATAGGATACTTGAAATTTCCAGTGGAAGACCAGTAGAAAGGAAAAAAGAAAACAGGCAAGTACATAAAAGGGAAGTAATGTCAATTAGAAATATTTTTTTAATGGACAATTCTTTCAATAGAAATAAAATAGTCACAAGACAAAGGCATACTGACTCAGCTATTAAAGAGGATATGTACATATATATAGCCTCACTGGAAGAGATAGAGAAAGTGAACTGTTGAGCCTTCATCATGATCTGACATTATTGACTGGACAGAATTATTTCATTTTAAGATACTTACCAATTTTGGCAAAACTCTTCCTGAAAGAATCACTGCACTAGAAACCAGGGAAGAACTATTTAATCAAGGCCACTGGCCCAAATGCAGGTAAAACCCCAAATCTGTAATTTCTAAACTGAAGCATGTAGGTTAGCCAAAAATGAAATTAATTACTCCTGAATGAATTACTACTGAAATGACATTAATGCTACTGCATACCTTCAAGACAGGAATATTCTTCAGTATATCTTACTAGAACACTGATAACACAAACCTTTTCCCACTTCAGAGGCACTTACAGCTGAGCCCTGGAGGGCATCTTATTTTCCCCAGCTGCCTCAAAACGTCAAAGGCGGTGCTGAATGTATGAATACCTCCTCCAAAGTGCCAGAGCAAATGTTACTAGGTGTGTTCTGGAATCGAACAGTGACAGAATTAATAAAAGAGACAGAAAAATGTATAACACAAGTAATCTGGTTATTCAGCCAGATCTCAGCAGAGAGCAATGCCAAAATGGTTTACACCAACTCTTGGTGGATAGTCAGCGGTGATTAGCTCATCAGTGGTTACTGGCAACATAGTCTTCAAAGCAGCTACACCTATACTTCTGCCAATGGGACTTTTGAGTCAGATATACACACAGAGGATGATCTGGTCACAGAAGAAACATCCAGAGCAAACAGTTCAAATTAAAACCCATCTCGAACATTTCATTTTTAGACTAGATCTCATTGTTTTTATTGCTTCCAAGTTTTTTTCCTTTGAGGTCACAGTGTGAGCTGGAGACATCAGAAAACATGTGGATGGTTCAAATGTTCAATAAAACTAAATGATGGACAGTAGATTTCTGTTCTTCCAGCTGTGTAGCAAACCATTAAAACATTTGGCATTACATGCTTGTCTCCTATAAATCTGAATAGGTCTACTTAATCCCATAGAGGTGCACCCGCTTACACCTGTGAAACAATCTGACCTCCTTCAGTGATGAGAGTTTGGCTACATATCACTCAGGTCAGAAGCACTTGTCTCTATTTTCTTGGTTTCTGCCTTTTAATGGCTGCACTTTGCCCTTTTAGCCAGAGGGAGTCAGCAAGTGAACTCAGAGCAATGTATTATTTTTGAATATGAATCATGTTTAGGTCCCATCGGTCCAAAACCACTTCCTTTTACACTAATGAGCCATTAAAATCTATGTTAGAGGATCACTAATCTTTCAAGAGGTTAACACGTAGCTCATTGAATTCTAACACTTCCATGACAAAAGCGGGAATTTGGGAACAAAACACATTTTATTAAAAAGAAAAGGAAACACACATGCAAAGAGAAATGCATTGTCAAGACTTGGGACTGCCTGTGTTGTTATTTCAGATATTTATACTGGAATAAAAGCTTTCACTCTGACCCCATTCTTTCCACTGTTTTGCCCTGCAATGACATCAGTCTTTTGACATGATTACAGTCTTAAAAATGCACAGTATCATAAGGTTAAAGATGGGGCAGAGAAGCAAAAGTCAATAGCAGTGACGCAACACAACAGCACCTTGTAAGAGGCATCTGCTGCGTATCTGCCAGGCAATGGGCATGGACAGAGGGAGGCACACTTTGGCAGAGTCAGAAAAGCCCGGGTCATGAAACTGGTAGGCTGAGGTGGTGAAGCTGGTGCTCAGACTCTGTAACCTGAGTCTTAGCCACCAGGGAGAAAAATCTCTCAAGTGCAAACGTGGAGCTCAGAGAGGTTATACAGTCCCAAGAGTGCAGCTAGGGGAATGCATGTGCCCTCAGTAATTACAGTAATGTGCAGTGAGAAAATTGAATCCTCTGCAGAGATAAAGGTGGAATGCACCCTTGCTTTCTGCAGAGGAAAGGGAGTTTTGGTCTCCTGCCCTCTCTTTGTGTTAATACCTGTTTGTGCCCTCGGTGACCTCAGCCAGCATATTTATCAACAGCCAGTGAAAAAACAGCCTCCAGGTCACAGCATCCCACATCAAGCCATACACACTGAAACCTCCTTTCTCAACTACAGTCATTTCTGCTTCAGTTACATCTCTTCCTTTGAGACAGACCTTTACATTCTAGCCCATCTGTGTGACTGACTGGAATTACTCACAATATACAAAAGGGTTCAGGATAGCCAGCCATGCTGCACATAGTATAGGAAAATCGAAAATCAGATAGGCTTACCAACAACTCTCTGCTCCCTACAGTAACCTGTCAGCATCACTACCCTGCAGCAAGTGACAGCAACAGGAAATAATGGGATGCTGTCTGCTCTGTGCACTGCTGGGACCCAATCAAATAGTACTTCCTTTGTGATACCAGTGAAGTTACCTACACCGCAGAGATTAATTCTCTAAAGGGCCTGCAAAACATTAGCAGCCTCTTTCTGAGACATTTGGAAAAACACTGAAAAATAATTTAGTGGTCTCCTGCTGCCTGTAGCTGACATACAATTCGGTGAGCTCTGCAGACCTATACAGAACAGAAGCATCTGTATGTTTCCTGCTACTGCTATTCTAGCTTGGCTGTATCACTGTGGCAAAGTGAAAAAACACACAGCAAATAGGAAAATTAACTGTGGTTGTTACAGAGATTACTTTAATATATTATACACGGTATTCTTAAACTTTCAGCTCATGAGTTATCCCTTAGCAGATCATGATTTTTGCAGTGGTCCAGTAATTACTCAAAGTTCTTTGTAAAATCATGTCCAATAATCTACTCTAAATAGCAAATTATGTGTTCAAAATAGGAATGGTTTTGACTGGACAGTGAGCACAACTTCTCGGTACCCAAACTACCCGAGTGCAACACATTCCAGGCACTCATCAGAAGTAACTGGATGTTTAACTTTTCAAAACTTTCCGTAATTTTATGTCACAGCCTTATTTATGCATAAGCAAAATAAACCTATGTTATAGAACAGAGACAAAAAAGCATCACTTCAAAAGCCCCTGCATGCACTTTCCATATGAGCATGGCAGTTACTAGTGATGTAGAAAGACACATCTGTCCTGCTGCCGTCTCTGTTTCCATGAGTAAGGAAAGGGAAAATACAACAGTAAATAGATCAGAACTCCCAGAAACTCATGAAGAAGAAAGGATGAGAAGATTTATCTCAGAGAAAGAGAGAAACAAGATGGGGTTGCCCATATAATCAAAGTGGGATAAAAGAGGGCGGATTATGCTTTCGGGTTCAGAGTACAGTGTCATCAAACCTGTGGAGAGCATATCTTTCCTCACCATGCAGCCAGGCCACCTGAGAGAAGAGACCAGGGCTTCGGAGGTCGCTTTTGGTCTGTGTGCAGGACACGGCAACTGCACACCGCTCTTAGCCTCTGCTTCCAAGTAAAACCACAATCATTGTTTCTGCAAATGTCCTAGCAAAGGGACATTAAATGAATACACATGAATATTGGGAACCGGTCCTTTGCAGTAGTTGCCCAGTTGCTGTGACTACATTATATTGCTGCTAAGCAGCTCTAGTGAATCTTTGCCAGGTGCCCAAAACAATGAAAAGAATTGGAAAAAAGCACCAATAAAATAAAATAAAATAAACCGTCAACACTGAGCAGGTGCCAAAGCATTTTTTCATCTTTTATAAGAGACAAACAAGACTATTTGCAAGCAGAAACACCTTCTGTTTCTTGTTTTTTGCAGAAATATTTTCCACACAGCAAGCAGGAATTTCAGCCATTTCTTATCAGTAACTGCAGCTGACTGAATCATTCAATGAACATCTGTTTTACAAGCATCCTACATCATATTATAGACTTCAGTGAAAGAAGTATTAAAAAAAAATTCAGTTGCAGTTGGATGTCTATGATATAAAGCTAAGAACAAACCTATGAAGGGAGACAACTGGCTGTGGTTTAATACTGTAGCTAATTTTGTCAAATCAACTGGACACTTTTCTTGACACACACTCTTCTAGATATTGAGGTACAGCCTTCCCAGTATTTGGAAGCTGAATATACTTCTTTAAGTACCAAGGGATTATTTAAGTGTATTTCACTCTAGCTGGCATTACTGTTGGAAGACTTGACCTTCAGTGTGACTGCAACAATGATAAATCATTTGACCATCTGCTCCTCATTAAGCAATGGTTCAAATGCTATTCTTGCTCCTAGACTTCAAATGCTATTCTTGCTCCTACACTTCAAATGCTACCAAAAGTTTTAGGAAAAGAATGCCAAAAAAACCCTTGAAAAATAGGATATAGAGGGAAACAAAAAAAAAAAAAAAAAAAAAAAAAGCAACCTAGGTGTAATTTGTCCAGAATAAAGACAAATGTGGTCAGCTGGTAACAGTTGACAGTGCAACTCCATAAATGGATGGCATAAAGAAAAATAGTATCATTTGTTTGCCAAGTGTAAACCTATATGCACTATGTTCAGTCTGCAGTTAAGGAAATTTAAGATTAACTATTAAGAATACACTTGTAACAGCAAGAATATCTTTTACTGAAATAAGCATCGACACTCTCTTCCCCCGCAATGAAGAAAGAAATCCAGACCCTTGCATTACATTTGAAATAGTTTACAATGCCTAAAGCAGTTTTTCTGTGATTCCAGCAAATGGACTCAAGGAGACCCACAGCTGCTTTGAGCCCAGACACTTCTATTTCCTCACCCATTTCTCTCACTGATTGAGACTGTTGCAGAAGAGGCTGGGTCTGTATTTGATGTACTGGCACAATACAGAAAATATTCCAATGTACAAAAAGTCATTAGATGTTTATCAGAAGTATGAGACAAGAAGACTTGAGAGGCATGCCATAACTGAACAGTCATTACAGGTGAATGGAGTAAAAGCCAGAACAAACTATATGACCACATAATCCAACCTCCTCTATAACACTTCCTTTAGTTCTTCTTCCAGTTATTTACCCAAGGGAAACACAGCCACCAAGAAAGTGTCCAGACTCTTAACATTCAAAAAGATGAAAAACCCACCGCTCCTCATGGCAGTTTGTCCCAGCCCCTTGCCACTTCTGTCATCACAAACATAAACCTTTAAATGAAGCTGGCTTTCACTCACAGCCTCTGGTTCTTGCCTCTTCCCTGCATCACTGATATTGATCCTCCTCTGAAGGTGTCTCCTTGTCACTGTTTGTTTTGAAACCATGAGTAACATCCTGTCAGCACCTGCTTAACTCCTGCAAGATGTTTGAAATTGGAAATTGGAATTTAACAGTGAGCACAGGTGTTCAATTTTACTCAAGAGCAAGCCACAGGGAGACAGGACATTCAAAGCTCTGACCATACGCACCAGCAGGGCTCCCTGAGGGAAGGAGCTCTGAAACCCTCGAGCTGTGACCACCAGCACTAAGGGCTGTGCCCTCAGCAACAAACAGGCAATTTTTACCCTGTGGTTTCCCCTCTTGCAGGCACTCCTGGATTTTGCATAAGAGCAGCCTGCCAAATTTCAAAGCACCATCACTCACTCGCTCACTATCAGAGCCAGGACACAAGACAAATGTGGCTTAGAGAAAAACTGCTAATTGGAAGTATGTAATTTTGTCAAATTTTCCTGCTTTTCACAGAAAAGATACCAAGGAGGAACCTAAAGAGATAACAGCGACTGGACTGCAGAGGAGCATTAAAAGTACTAGACAAGGGTCTGAGACATCTACCTTCGAATTCATGATGTTCAAAGCTTCTTCATTGATAATCATTCTCATAATTCTCCAGTTCACCTGCCAAAGCACCATTGGGTTACAGTGGCATGATGTTTGGACACTGGTATTCCATCCTACTGTAATTCCCGCTTCTCATGCTTTTTTCTAATAATGCAGATAGATCAGGTGTTCCTAGTTTATAAAATTCAGCAAATAACTGCTTTTTTTTTTTCTTTGGCGGGGAGGAAAGGGAGGAAAGAAAAAGACCCACATTGGGCGGAAGCACGGGAAGCGGCGGGCGGGGCGGGGGGGAAACAAAACAAGAAACAATGAATGTTCATTAAGTTAATTTGTGTAGCAATCTTAAAAAAAATCAAACAAAGTTTTCAAAAAGCACTTTTTTTGCAAACTCCTAATCTTGACATCTTAGGGTCTCAATATAGCAAATGCTAACAGGTTCGACTGCAGTCAAGTTTCTAAAACCCTTTTTTGCTTCTTAAGAGACTTGTCTGTGTCAGGCAGAGGCGGGTGTACTCTGAAATATGTCTGTGTAAAAATACCATCATTAAATTCAGACTGAGATGCATTTAAACAAACGAGATAAGGGGTTTTGATGCCTTTGTGTGTGGTTAACAGTATCCTGATAACATGGCTTGTCTCTTTATAAGATGTACCATGATATCTTAACAGGTATAAATAGTCAAAGTCTCTTACAGTCACTAAGGCAGACAGATCTGACTAAACAGATATATAACAGTTTTTCTAAACACAGCCCAGGAACATGGTGTCAAACATGCAGCTGACTGTAGAATTAGAAAAGACTTCCTTTGACTAAGGCAAAAGCAGTATTTGTCATGCTGGCTATTTATTACTAGTAAGAAAATAGGACTCACTATATGAACACCACACAGAAAGTCTGACACGCAGCTTATTAAGACGTAATAGAAAAATTTCTGCTGTCATCAACAAGCTTCAGATTACACCTAAAATGCTTTTGAAGTGCTTGATGAGCTTCATCACTGAAATTCTTACAGAAAGAATGAGTTCAGCTTTTATAAACATATACAAAAGAGCATTAGCTTTTCAAACTTTTTGGCCAAAATGTTCTAATTAGTCTCTTGTGCAAATTGCAGTGCTCCCTTTCCAAAGTGTTTATAAAATACAAGAAACTCTGTTAGTCAGAGGCTTTTATAGAGATCTTCCAAAGTAAAGGCAAGATTAATACAAACTGCGACTATGCTGATCAGACTGTCACTATGAACAATTGTTCTCTATATTCATGATTCCTGGACTCCACCAAGGCCCTCAATAAAGAGACATATAATGATGTAACTCCCAAAGGGAAGTCGTGTAGCCGATACTCCTGTCCTGATCAATTTTTATCTACCCTGTTTTTAAAAACCTCAGTGATGGAGATTTCACAGCTTCCCCAAGCGATCTATTTCAGCATTCAACTTCCCTCACCATTAAAAACATTTTCTGTTTTCTAAATTAGATCTCTCACATTGCTGTTCCTGCCCATTCACTTTCTTCTGCCCAAGTCCACTGTGAACCATTTATTTCCAATCTCTTTGGTGCAATATTTTCCATATTTAAGAGCATCATATCTCCCCTCTATCTTAACCTCTCTAGACTAAAAAAATACAACTGATGGCTGGTTCTTGGGATTATTTTTTTTTTTAAATATACACATCTAGATAATATACTAATTTTAGCTGCTGGATAGTGATTGCCACACTTGTTTGTTTTGCAGTGATTAGCATGATATTCATACCATGTGCGTTTTATCAATAATTCTTAGAGACATCCAGAATCCAAAAAAATTTGAAGAGATTCATTTGTATTTTTGAACTGATAAATAATAATAATTAAAAAAAGCTGCCAGCAACAAAGAAATGGAAACATAGTTTGTTGATGTTAATGGTATCAAACACCCATTTTTAAATTCTTTACACATTTCTTCATGATGAAGAATTATGAGTCATTGTTTTAGAGCAGGAGAGACAAGGACGCCATATCACCACAGGCACATCATCAGTTTACCAGTACATCAGCTCTGCATCAAATGAAGCCATCATAAATATAAATAAATAATAAATAAGGAGGGGGGGGGCGTAACTCAAAACACACACATATTTGGGGTGCTAAAGCATGAAATAGCTCACAGAGAATGTCTGAGCCTATAATTCAATTCAGTTGCTATGAAGCTCAAGCAATGAGATATCAGTAAAATACCTTAAATGGTAGACACCTTGAAGTTGACTTTCCACAGCCTTTACAATATGGTGATCTGATCCACTTTTTTAAACATATCTGAACACTTCATACTTCAGATTGTTTCCAGTTTCATTGTAAAAAAATTCCTGGCATAACAGTGCTGTATTTTATTTATTTATTAAAAACATGTCTTCCTATCGTGTTGCATTTTTGCAAGTTTATTAGACAAATGCCCTAATCCATCTGAAAGAAGATGATTGGAAAGTAAATCTAGTCTAACTATATATGGATGTGATATGCATTTATGTGTATACATGACATGCTTGTGTACGGGATGTGTTAACTGCACATCAATAAGAACATATTAGCTACAAGTAAAGTAAACACAAACTCTGGACCTTACTCCCAGCCTCAATGAAGGTTGCCTTGTACCACAACATTACGCCAAAGCAGAAATTATGCTTTCTTATTACAGGAACATAGAATCATAGAGTGGTTTGGGTTGGAAGGGTCCTTAAAGATCATCTAGTTCCAACCCCTCTGCCATGGGCAGGGACACCACCCACTAGACCAGATTGCTCAAAGCCCCATCCAGCCTGGCCTTGAACATTTCTAGGGATGGGGCATCCACAACTTCCCTGGGTAATCTGTGCCAGTTTCTCAGGCCTTTCCAAGAGTGGAAAAAGGAAGGTGGTTAACCTGATTTTCATAGCCCTACACAAATGAAGTAAACAGTTGTGCCATGGCTGTTATCCCAGCCATGACTGACAACTGCTGTAAGCTACTACTTACTTTGACTGTATTAAGAGCTACTCCTAGCAATTGAAATACATATGGTCTTGATGTTCACTCCAATGAAGAACTGATACAGGGCTCTGAGCTATGTCCCACTTGAATATAAAGACAGGCCCTTGCACTAGGAAAGTTTCAAAGTCTAAAGACAAAAAAAAATTTGTTACTTCCCAGGTATTCCCAAGCCTGAAAAGAAACTCTGAGGTCATCATATGTATCCCCTCCTATTACAAACATCAAAAAACCCTTTTCATATTTGAGGACCATCTTTGGACCAAAAGCAGTTTGGTTCCTTTTCCTCCTCCCCCAATCTGTTTATATAGGGTACTCCCAGATCCTCTAAGCTTTTGTTTTAATTGGTTAAAAGATATACTGGTTTAGCAACTAAAAAATTTTGCTGTCTCTGATAAAGTACTTCCCTCAATGACTCCTACCATCATTTTTGTGCTATTCCCAGGTTATTTTGTGATCAATTTAGATATGCTGGTCAATCTCCTTCTCAGTTGCTTGACCTTCTGCTACACTTTTGTAAAGAATACACCAGTAGTATATGATACTCTACAGTTACAAAAAAAAAAAGAAAGAAACACTGCCCTTGACACCATGCAATGTCATTCAGAGAATAATAAAAACAAATGGGAACCTACCTTCTCCACAAAATGAGAGTCTCATTTTAAAGTTAATCTGCGATAAAGTTTCAGTCATGTCAACACAAGCGGACCCACACTTTCCAGTTTTGACTTTGCCAGCTAACTTTCCTAGTGACTCTTTACATGTTGAGTCACTGCTAAGACTAAAGTCATCTTGACTTAGTAGGTGTGCACACAGATGAAGCACATAGGGGCACATTGACCATGGTGAGGGATGTTAACAATAGTATGCATTCATAACAAAAACACAAAGCATTGTGGTCCTCTAGCCTAATTTCTAAAGGTCACATCTAATGGCAAAAACATCCAGAGCAGAAGATCTTCCTATAGATCTCCCAAAAACTGTCATCCTTCTCTTTTGTCTTTCTTGACTGACAGGAATAAAATGATCCCATGACAGAAACAGTTTTGAAGAAGCAAAAAGCTGGCTAAGTGAGTTTTGCAAAAGAAACTAAGATGCCTAAATTTCACATAATTTCAATTAAAACTATCTTCCTATTATCTTTTGAAAAATCTTACCCATTATCAGTCTACCCAAAGCTGTACAGCAAGGAAATAATCTGAACTGTTGGTGAAGAGGGATACTGCTCTTAAAGTCATCCACTAGCTTTCCCATGAATTCTCTCACTTTTATAAGGGAGCCCAACTGAAACAGTAAATATGTTCCAGTTGAAGATGTCCCATAAGCCACATGCTCACTGCTCTCTCTAGGTGATGCTATCTCCAGTGTCACAAGGTTTATACACTATCTCAGTAACCTGTGTGTGTAGGTACGCAGAATTTTCTGGTAATATTATGCCGGACAGGTGACTACATCACTCATTTTCTATTTTTATAACTTGTGGTTCTGTCTTACCTAGCCCCAAAAGCAAAGGCCCTTAGACTAAAACCCAAGGGACTTCTTACAAGCTGCTGCCAGTCCATACCAACTGCATATTGGACACGTGCCCTGGACATCCTTTGTCTAGAAGGGGTTCTTCGAGTTCAAGACACACAAGACAGGGTTTACTGGAAACAATACACACACTCTGCACTCCTCAAGCTCCTTTTTCTTGCTAGAAATAAACAAAAAGCCTCACTAAAGAGAAGTAGCACAATGTGACTAAGGAAAACTTGTTTGCTTCAAACAGAAAGAATTATTTCCTGTGGTGGACACCAAGTGCTCTCATTTGTGCTATGTTCTGGAGCAAAACACTGTGCCTTAATTTGAACATTATTGACTTTCAAAAAAACTCCTTTAGTAAGACTGATTAAATCCTGAGAAATTATTTTAAATGCTTCAGCCAGAGAAGTAAAACTATTTGAGACGAGGTCACGTTTTTGAGAAGCAGATGCCTGCTGGAGCTGACTAAACCTCATTCATTTCTTCAGCAAGAGCTAGTGCAGGCTGAAAGGGAGGCAACACCTGTGTGCCACAGGTGTAGGAGAGGAAGGAAATCACAGGCTCCTGTGATGGCTGGAGCCATCTTGCTTCCTCGATTAGGCAGAAAGCCCATAGGGAAGTCAGGTTGCACCTGGCTGTGGATCACTTGCTGAATGCCCAGCACCACATAGAGAATGTCCTCCTGAATGCAGGAACTTCAGCTGTGTCACATTAAGGTATGGCACATTTGACACCAGCAGTACTTGTCTAGCACAACAAATCCTAAAATCAATCACATGCTGCCAGGCACACAAAATGGTATCTAATTTCCACTGAGACACCACAGCCTTCTCTTCAAAAGCTAAATTAGTTCCGGAGTGACAAAACATACCAAGGAGTTCCCTAATTTTGGGTTGTCATGTCAGTAACTTTCAGAGTTACCACAGGCACATTACACAGCTGGGAACATCAGAAAGCAAAGGGTTTGCTCATCTTGACCTGATGTCCCTGAACTGCTCTCTATTGGAGTGCCTCCTGCTGTGGGTAAAACCCCTGCTAAGATCCCTATTAACTAATACCTGCACACAAAGAAATATTGCAAAGGGGAGCTACATCATCATCACCAAAGCTTCAAGACAGAGCAGTCCCTCACCTTTCTGTAAACACAGTCTTTCAAGGGCTTCAGGCCTTAAGAGCCAGGTCTTTCTACAACATGTCTTTTACAATAGCAAAACCCAGAGTGACTGGACAAAACAGTAGAAGAATAGAGAGGATATAAACAACCCTTACCTCTTATCGATAACATCCTTTTCTCCAGGCTTCTATCAGCACAGCAGCTTCCTCTCATGCAACAACTGACACAGTCGATCATATTCCAAAGCCACAGAGAGTATGTCTTTCTTCCCATCATATCTGATGTGATCTAAGCTCCGTGCTTAATGGCTGTCCCTGCTACAAGCTTCCCATCACCGCTATATTGCCTGAAGAGGGAAAATGCCTTCCCAGGGCCCCCTCAGACTGGTGGTGTCAGTGGGGGGCCCGTAGGGGCTGCTGTGAGGAGAGGCCGGTTCCAGCTGGCTCCAGCAGAGCCACTGTAGGGCACAGCTCAGCCCCTCAGACAAGATGGCGGCGCCCCTGGGAAAGCGCATTTAAACTGCATGGTGGTGTGAGGAGAAAAAGTGTGAGAAACAACTGTGTGAAGAGCAGGGTCAGAGAAGAAGGAGGTGGAGAAGGTGCTTCAGGCACTGGATTAGAGAATCCCCTGCAGCCCAAGGAGAGACCTTGGTGGAGGATATGTCCACATTGCAGCCATGGAGAGACCTCGGTGGAGAGGATATCCACACTGCAGCCCAGGGACAGACCACCCTGGAGCAGGTATTCCGACTCACTTCTTGAAGACTGCATGTGCAGGGCGATCGTAGTAAATTATGAGCAGCCACTTCCTTTAATGGAGTTAAGTGTTTTGCACTGGTCAATGGCTGCCATTAAGATCAGCTCTAATTCAATATAAAACTGGCAAAGTGTTAGTCTGAACTATAAGAGAAACACAGATAGAATAACTAAAGATGGCATAAGCATGTGTGACATAAGGTCCTTTATATCGGTCAAGGTCTGCTGGGATGATACTCCTTTCACTGAACTTCACCCTTCCATGCTTATAGCTCAGTTATGCCCAAGATTCACTAACTAGTCAGTAGAGAAACAAAAGCCCTTCTAAGATGTGATTAATTTCCTCCTAAATCAATGTCTGCAGCAGGTCAAACGAATGATCCCTAAAAGCACCTGTTTCTCTCCGCTAGCTAAAAAGGGAGCCTACTTCAGATGGTGAGACATTTGCATCGTACATACCGAAAAGAGATGAGGTGAGTCTCACCTCTAATGACTGCTTGGTCCATTCTGTGCTGGTTTACTAATACTTCTAACAGATGCATAATGCAACATATTCAGGGTATCTAGCACAACCCACAAAAATGGGCATTTTACTACACTAGGTCATAAAAGATTTGGTCCACTGAAATGTTTTGCAAAAAACCACAGACTTCAGAGTTTATCATTTGACTCACAAACACTCAATGGCCTGTGAAGAAGACCTGCACACCTATTCAGTACAAGTAGGATAGTAAAATATGAAAATATTGATCATCAGTAAGGGAAAATACATTCAGAAGTCACACACGGACTGAGAAACCCCAGCTTGGTACCACCGAAATGCAAAATATCAGCTTCACAGACCATACCAGAATTGAAACTGAGTGATCAGGCATTCCTAATGTGATTAAGTGACCTGATTTCATGGTTTTTAAAAAGTAATTGAGTTGAGCCAAGATATGATTTGAGTGGTTTTGGTACCTTATGCATCGCAGGTCAGTAAATCATCATGAGAGGTACCTTAACCCTGAACGCTAAGGGATTTGAATCAGGTTTCAACCTCGAGGAAGGACTTTGTTTCAAAGTGATTTCAAAACTCTCTTCTTTGCACTCTTTTTGTCCTTAGGTGACAGACTGGGACACGGCAGCTTTCCATTTAGCGTTGTCCAGTCTAATCCAGTGAACCCTACACTGCACCTGTCCTAGGGTTACTTCAACACCTCCAAGTGATTTGTGGTGCAACATGACTAACACTTATCATGACAGATCTTCTTATAATGTCCTTCCTGTGTTAAATGAGCGTCTCTTCTCAACACTTTCTGAGAAACATGAGGATGTCACACTTGGCTTTGCAAAACACGACTTTTATGCACTTCCTTTATATGCATTGATATTTCTGGGAGAGGTCTGCCTCAAAAAATCAAAGCAGAGGACTGGAAACAACACCATAGATGTTAAATTGCCAATGAGTTTAGGGCTGAGTCTCATCTAGACAATATTCTAATTCTGTACGTTCGTTGCATCATATTATCTGATCAGCAGTCTCACTGATTCCAGTAATAACAAAAAGCATCTTAGAAAGACAGCATGAAAAGAGTGCTGTCCCAGCTCTCATGACATAATCCACATCAGAGACATCTGAATCATAAAAAAATGGCTTATATACTTTGGTAAAACTTAGATGCTACCATGAATTGGGGAAGTTACCAAGATATTACAGAGGTACCAGTGTTGTATTATTATCATTGATTTAGATTTATGATTTTCTGAGAATTTGAGGATTTTTTTAAAAAAGCTTTATAATGAATAATGGGAAAAATATTTAGTAATACAGTCTGCCCTGGGTTTGATGCACTATATGGTAATATGTCAAGCAATAAATTCGGAAGGAGAAAAAAACGCATCTTTATGTGAATCTATAGGGAATTCCATGGATAATGGATGTTTTCTAGGAGAAAACAGGCAAGAGAGAGAAATGTTTTCCTTTGATGGCCTCAGGTGACAATTCCCAGAGACAGGGCACAGAACACCCCAGCTCTGCACTTGGCGATAGATGACCTCGTGGTGAGGTCTGCACGGAGCCCGAGTACCACAGGCTGACCTCTGCCTCGCGCCTCATCCCACCGACCCACGGACACGGCTCTGGGCTCACGGCCCACGTCTTTTCATACTGCTCTGTGATTGGCAGGTTTCCGTGTTTTGAAAACATCATTCCCACATGATCTCAGACCAGCCTCTGATTGGCTCCCCACTTCCTACCGATAAGGAGGATACAGGTACACTTTCTGTATGTCCACAGGTAGAGATATATACGTATATTTGCATATTTATAAAGATTTACAAATTCAGTGTAACAAGGATCATGGGGAAAAGGTATAGGAGGTTTTCCCCAAAGCCCACACAAAGCAGAAGAACCAGCCAATGGTTAATGAATTAGAAAATTATATTTCAGGGTCAGTTTCAGACAGAGAGGGTGGGTGACGCAGAGCTCACGCTCCAGCTGCCAGTGGGACCATGGCACGGTACAGACTGGGGCTGTTCTGCCCTTCCTTCTCTTCAGGTCAACAACGTAGGCAAAAGCTGCAGAAATCTCTGTCAGAGTGTCGGCAGAGGGAGGGGATGGGAATGCGCCATGGTCTGGTCATCTTTATGTCCGGGTCTGTGGCTGCTAAAGACAGGATAACAACCAAAGGGTCAACCACCCTGGCTCACCATGGGAAACCCCTGCCAAGGCTCTGCCACACTCTTGATGCCTTAACTTTGTGGCCGTGTCCTAGCAGGAGGTATGGAATCTATCGATATCTTGCCTTGGAAGGGACAGCGCCATGCTCTGGTCCTGTCCCGGTGTGGGCCTGTGGCTGCAAAAGACAGGATAACAAACAAAGGGGCAACCAGCCTGGCTCACCATGGGCAACCCGA
Organism: Fratercula arctica; assembly: GCA_947846985.1. Lineage (NCBI taxonomy): Eukaryota > Metazoa > Chordata > Aves > Charadriiformes > Alcidae > Fratercula > Fratercula arctica. The sequence goes on along the minus strand of CANTUZ010000001.1, from coordinate 16,394,380 downwards.
GCCCAAGGCTCTGCCAGACTCTTGATGCCTTAACTTTGTGTCAGTGTCCTTTAAGAAGCCATTGACTCTATGGTTACGTGACTGAGGATGGGAGTGTGCCATGGTCTGGTCCTGTCCCTGTCTGGGTGTGTGGCTGCAAAAGACAGGATAACAAACAAAGGGGCAACCACCCTGGCTCGCTATGGGAAGCCCTTCCCAAGGCTCTGCCAGATTCCTGATGCCTTAACTTTGTGTCAGTGTCCTTGGAGAAGGCAGTGAATCTCTGGCTGAGTGTCTGAGGACAGGAGTGTGCCATGGTCTGGTCCTGTCCCTCTGGAAGACAAAGGAGGAGCAGCCGCCATCTGTCACACCATGGGCAACCCCTGCCTCCCTGCCCGGGCCAGCAGCCCTGCCCTCCCCTCCCTGCCCTCCTCCTGCCTCTCGCCTCAGCCCTCGCTCACGCGCCTGCTCGCCTCCACTCTGGGCCGGCACCGCGCAGCCCTTTCTGTGCCCGTCCTGGGCGCCCTGTCACCAACCCCGTCACACGGCAACCACCAGCATTCTGCCCCCTCTGATATGGTCACCGTGTCACCAGGTGTTCCAGAGCTGATGGAAGGCCGAGCTCTTGGCTGCCTGGGGAAAAAGGGCTGTTGCTCTTCAGCCTTGATCAAATGCAGTGGGATGGACAAACCCCATAACTCAGGCCCATGGGGAAACCAGCCAACATGGAGAGCCCGCTGTCACTCCTGTCTGTGTGGGGACAGCCTCTCCCCTGGGGCTGCGGTCACCTCACGGCCCCTCACCATCCTGTCCCACCCCACCTCCCCTGGGTCTCCTCCTTGCTGTCAGGGCCGGGGCAGAGCGAGGTGAAGCTCAGCATGAGGGTGCAGACAGATAAATGTGGTGTCTAAACACTGGGGAGTAATTCAGGTGTTTAACATACACTGACCTAGTGCCACTTGGGCTGTCTTACAGCCTAATATCCTATGGATACACATGAAACTGGCAGATAGGACCTGAGAAAAATGCATGCCTCTCTAGATCAGCCAGGAGGGATACATGATGGCATCTCACATTGAACTAAATGCTATTTTAATGCCGGTTGTAAGGCCTAGAATTCCACTGTCTCCATGCACAGAGTTAGCTCACAGCTGGCAGCACAGAGTGCCTGGAAACCACAGGTGTCTGGAAACAGGCTCTGCAGTGTCACTTCAGGGGCTGTGAGGAGCCTCACCTGGGCTGTAGCTGGTACACTGGGACAGGGCAAGGCTGGTGTGAAGGTGGCACCATGCTGGTCTGCTCTGCCTGGGCGTCTCAGACACCCCACCACCTCCCAGTGGCACTGGGTATTTATTGGTTAGAAACTGGACACCCTGTATAGATTAATTAAGGTGCTTGAGGTTGGGTCTCCAAGGGCACTTCATACACCCTGGGGTGTCTGGCCTGATCCTAAGAGGCCACTTCAGAGACCTCTCATAGATCCTGTGTCATACATGGCAGCTCTATGTGGATGTCTTGGGAAGTCTGCAGTATGGTTCTACATAAATGTTTATAGACTTTTTAAATGCTTTCCTACATTTAGACTTCTAAATTTGCTTTTAAAAAATATGTTGCTGACAGGTACTGTGAGAGACGATTATGTGCTCTTGTGGTTGCAATGATCTGAACTGATTACAGAACTGTGTTAGAAAGGAATACACACACTCCTGGAAGTGCTGTTTTTCTTTTGTACTTTAGCACTAGAATGACCCTTTATTCTCTAAATAGAGCATTTTTTCTCACAAGTCATAATTACATCAATGGATGGTTGAATCACTTATTACAGAATTCCTGTCTTTTAATAAATCCTGAAAACAGAATAATTGCCATATTGACAGTCACTGCATAGGATGGATTGTATTCAGTTAAAGAAAAATGACAAAATGTTATTAAGTACACAGCCCTACAAATTGGGGTTTTTTTGCATGGTACTCTTGTCCTGATCCAAAGCTCATGTACCTGTTTTCTTCTCTGGTATTTCTGTGATGATTGTCAAAACTATACAACGTCACAGACTTTGTAACCACCTTCTAAAGTAAGCCAGTACTATTTTTAGTCCCAGGGACAGATGTGATCTTTAGGCACAGAAAGTTAAAAGTGTCTGCAAATTTGGGATTCCCAGGCTGAGAATCTTAAGGCCTGGTTTTGCAGGTTTCCTAACACAGAATTTATCACTCATCTCATACTGACTTTGTTTTTGTAACATTTGTGTACCAACAAAATCCTTAGGGACTGGTATTTGTCTCCTTTCACCACAGGCAATTACACTACAGATAAATTTATAGAGATGTCTGTCTGTAGACAATTGAGTCAGTGGAGAGCGGTCAGTATTTCTACAGCAGATGACCCCTTCAATTAAGATGAACAGCAACATTAAGTGTTCCTGTTTCTCTCCATTGCCTGTAACAGGAGCCTAATGTAACCAGTCCTAAGGAGAAAGGATGCCTCTTTAGCATCACTGCCTGGTGGTTGTGGAGTAAGTTTTGTTCCCTCACTGCATGAACTTTTCCGCTTCCCAAAGCCTCAATCCTGTAGACTAATGTTTCACACACACATGAGGGGGAAGTTCTGGGTGTCACCAGAGCTATTTATGAAGTCTGCATGAGACATTTATTGGATAATACATATAAAAGGTAGCCTCCAAAGCCTTTTTTTTTTTTTTTTTTGTTGTTGTTGTTGTTGTAATTTATCATTTTGTATTCTGGCCTAACATGACTTTGAGTCCTAAACAGTAAAAATACATCAGTACCATCTTTACCATCTTTATAGCTCCCCTGGGTTCTTGTACCATGATGCAACACCCTTTGTTAGGATAAAATCTGAGCAGGAAGGGAACATGTCAGGACTCTAATATGACCAGATTTCCTCTCTGCTTCATTCCAAAAAAAATGTGCTTTCACACAGCAGCAAGGTGAATACAAAGGTCAACAAAAATAAGCAATAGATTGCTTCTCAGACTTGCCACATCTACTGTTCTCCCCTTATCATGCCCTTGCCTTAAAAGAACTTTCCAGGAACCTATCCCAGGTTTTTGAAGCCAGATTCCACACACAGAGATTTAACAGAAAATGTAAGATGTGTGTCAGTGTTTTTTAGTTAGTAACTTTGGTGCCAGAAAATTTGACCTTTTTTTCTATGATGTGTTTTCAAATATCACCATTTAGATTATGCAAATCCAAGTTTTTTAGATTATCTTACACCCCAAACATGGGGGCTTTTTTCCCCAGTATGTATAATATATTGTTCCTCCAGCACCAAGGAAATTCAGGACCCCTTCTTCCCTTTACATGGCACAAAGTATGTTACTGTGCATGATGCAGGTCTATCTGTTCCCACCTTTCCCATGTATCTTGGCGGAGAGGTCCCTGCAGAGTCTGCTTCCCTGCTGCCTGGCATCTGTTCCCATGCACAGGAACATCAGGCTAGTAGTCATGGTCTGCAGCCTCTAGCAAAAGAAAGTCTTATCCCAAACAGCTTTTAAGCTAAATACAAAAGACATTAAGAGATGGTGTATGGTAAATAGTATCCCTCCCACTTTACATAAGTCCACTTTTTTACTGCACTCTACTTGGGTGCAGCTTGACACAGGTCACAAAAATTTCTTGTCCTCTCACAACACATACTTCTTCCTTTCCTTCAGGAAGAACACCATGCGGTAGGAGATATAAAAGGTGTGCAAAACCCACAAGGTGCTAAAGCCTTCTGTGCTGGGGTAAGGCATTTCCCAACACTTCCAATTAAGATCTTAGCATTTAATTAATACACAACATCAGAAGCACAAAATAGTCCTCTTCACCATCATTACAAACACTTTGTGACCAATCACTTGCAACTCACTTCATGAGAGGATGTTGGTAGTAGACCTCGACATGGAGGAGGAAGACACAAAAAATGATGGGAATAAACAGAGGAAAGGGGAATAGAAAGATAAGCATCAAGTGAGGAAGAAAGGTGTGAAGGCAGTTAGTATGTAAACCAAGGAAGAAATTAACGTTATTCCTTTTTTCCTTGTCCCTCAGATACATTTCCTTCTTTGTAGAACAATGTAAGACAGCCCATGAAAAGCCTCTAGCAATAGAAATAATTAATAATTTCTACTTTTCTAGTATCTAGTTCCCTATTATTCATTATTCCACCCTATTCCCTAGTGAGCTGGCACATCACTGTAGGCCAGACGTATACAGCCAATCAGAAGGACTGTATTCTGCATCTATTTATTAAACTCTTTGGGGATACTTAAATTCTCTTTCATTCAGTTTCTTACTCTTTCCTGCCAGAAGGTTGTGACTTATTAAGGGGAAAAGCAAGACAGCACAATGCTAATTCATTGCATTAATTAGTGTCATCCAAATATAATTTCTTCTTCTCTAGCAAGTAATCTCTGCCCCTGAAATACTTTTGAAAGTTTTTCTGCTGGTTTTAATGTAAGTAGTGTCCTGAAAGGGCACTACTATATACAAAAAGAAGTATCTGATTAACACCCAGTGGTGCATTCCAGTGTCCCAGTTTCTAGTAAGGAATTAATCCTGTTGTTGCTACTGCTTCTGTGTTATCTGGCACCATGAATAACTATGCTTCTGTTAAGTGACTCCAATGTTCTGACTAATCAGAGTTCTCCAGTCAACATTTTGGTTAAGTAAATTTATAGATATCATGACCTCTTTTTTATATGTTCACTAATTTCAACAGTATTTCCAGACTCATACGTTGTGTAGAAATCAGCTTTATGGTTATAAAGACTGGAAGAGGAAGGCAGACTTTCCTTTGATTCTCATTTCCATTTCTCCAGGGCAAACTGTTTACTCAGTGGCATTGTAAAGAACGTAAGTGATGAGGGTCAGGTGAGATGGAGAAGAGAGAATGCAACTGATTGATTAGTTCTGGCATCTTAGCTTCCAGTGGAAAACTTTTTAAAAAGGATCCAACTATAGAAATAAGATCGTTTTGTCATTTGATCTGTATTATTGCCTGAGAAGGCATAAATGACCGCAGAGGCATATGTATTTTATCTTACTCTTCAGTATTTAATTTTCAAGTAAGATCTTTGTTAGTTTTTTAGCATTACTGAAAATCATAGAATGGTTCAGGTTAGAAGGGACCTTAAAGATCATCCAGTTCCAACTCCCCTGCGATGGGCAGGGACACCTCCCATGACACCAGGCTGCTCAAAGCCTCATCCAGCCTGGCCTTCCAGGGATGGGGCATCCACAACTTCCAGGGATGGGGCATCCACAGCTTCCCTGGGCAACCTGTTCCAGTGTCTCACCACCCTCACAGTAAAGAATTTCTTCCTAGTATCCAATCTAAATCTACACTCTCAGTTTAAAACCATTACCCCTCGTCCTATTGTTCCACTCCCTGATAAAGAGTCCCTTCCCCTCTTTCCTGTAGGCCCCCTTTAGGTACTGAAAGGCTGCTATAAGGTCTCCTCAGAGTCTATAGGCTATATTACTTTACGCAGTGGTGTTAGTAGATCATGATTCTCAGCGTGTTTCGTTTTCAAGCTGACCCCATAATCAGGGTGTATTTTTGTTTCCTTGGAGTTCTGGTTTCTGCACAAAGGGAAACTGTGTGGTGCAGACAGGAACCCTCTGTGCTCTGGATGGTCTGTGGATTTGGCACGAGCCATGAATTTATACACTGACATAGTTTTGTTTTCTGTTTTGTTCTCAAATCACTTCCTAATAAGTCACAGAATTTGATCTGTTGGGTTTTTTTCTTTTGTTTGGCTGTTTGTTTTCCCACCTGGCAGGTACTGTGTATAGTTTTTCATTGATCTCTCTCTCACAACTTCAAGTCTCACTCGTGTAGCATTAATGGTCACCTCAGAGCCCATCATTTTATACAGGAAGCTGGGAG